>CM031239.1:750545185-751745185 GCA_018340775.1 Taxus wallichiana var. yunnanensis
GGTGAGGTAAATGGGTAGGGTAAAGGTGGGGTGGGGTAAATGATAAGGGTGAAGGTTAGGTGAGGTGAGATAAAAAAGGAGGTAGGCGTAGGTAAAAGGGTAAAATTTAGGAAAATGTGCGGATGAGGGTGACCAATGCCACCACAGATAACCGATGTTGGTATATGTCAACTAACCATGGTAAGGTAGAGCACACAACCGATGTTGGTTAAGGGTAACCGACGCGGTAAGGTCGGGTTTGTTATAAAAATAAAAAATCCACTTTTTTGTTATTCATTTGTTATTTTGTGAAGTGAGAAAACAAAAAAAAAAGATAAAACACGAGAAAAGTGTCTATTGCAATTCCGAACAGGCAGTGAGTTAGCAAAGTGTGATCGACAAGTGATTAGATTATGAGCAACAACTCCACAAGAACATTATGAGGGATTTGATTGGGCGGAGGTCATGGGGTAGCTATTCGGAAATGGAAGAGGTCGAGAGGGATCGACGACGGCAATCGGGTATGCATGGCTAGATGTGCCACCTAGATGGTGGCAATGACGACGAGGTAAGCGCTCTACTCTACGTGTAGTTTATTTGATAGATTAGAGGATTAGTTTATTGTTGTTTGTAGGTTTTGTTGGTTTTTCATTTTTGTGGGTGGTGAAAAATTGAATTTGGGAATGGGGGGAATAGCGGGTAAAAAGAGGAATGGGGAGGGTAATAAATGGGATAGGGGGTGGGTGGAGGTCCAAGGGTAGTTTAGGTCATTGTAGGTGGGTAAAAGGGGCAGGGGGAGGTTTTTTAGAAAGGGGGTTTTGGGAAATCACGGGTTTTTCCATGACAGTGACTGGCCGTCGCTCAAGTTTGGCCGGCAGACGGTAAGGGTGAACTAGTATCGATCACCAAACAGTGATGATGTCAATTAAAGGGTGATCGGGGTCAGTTAGGATGAACCGGTACTAGTTCGATTATTGGGTAGAAGGGTCCAAAAGTGATGTGGGCTAGGTGGTTGAAATAGGTAGGGTGAAAATAGGGTGTAGGAAAATGATAATTGTTGAATATGGATTGATACATGTAAATTAATGTCGTGCTTGTATTGGATGCAGGGGAGAGCACAACTACATATGTGGGACAGGTTTCACCTCTCTCCGGTGACAAGGTGCGTGGCATAGTGACCCCGAGGAGCTCAACATGTGGAGTCGGTTGGGTTGAGTGGATTTTGGCATTATAGACATGTTTTTCGCAACCCAGGTTTGATGGTCACACTCATCGATAGATGGGATTCATGACCAACACGTTCCACTTGCCGACGGGTGAGATTACTATCACCCTAGAGGATGTGTTCTAGATTCTTCAGTTACCCATATTGGGTGCACAGGTTTATTCTATCTCCTCGAGGCCTCAAAGGAGTTGATTGTGTCTATTTTTGGAGAGGGGATGGCCGATCTGAGATTCCATAGTGCCAGCTTGAGCTATGGAGAGATGTACCTAGCCCATCTGCAGAGGAGACAAGGCTAGTGGTTATGTTGATGGAGGCAGTGTGTTGCTTCGCACTACCAGATATAAAGGGTGGACACTTTCCCCAATCACTGATGGGGGTACTCCATGACATGATGGTGGATGAGACCTACTTTTCCTGGGCACTAGCATTCTTGGTGCAACAGTAGGAGTTGTGGGCATATGGACGATTACGTAGGTTCAGCATGTGTTGTAAATTTTTACTACACTATTGGGTGTACGAGCACATAGTTTGTGTACGGCCTATAGGGATGCACCAAGTAGATGAATTCCCACCTAGATTTGTGTGGGTGGGGTACAGGAGATGGGTGTTGGTGATTGGAGAGTAGAGATCTGAGAGGCTCACACATGATGTGGCCCATTTCCAATAGTTACTGGAGGGGTTGTCTGGAGTAGACATTATATGAGGCCATATGTGGGATTCCCCTAATATAGGCATATGCATGAGGAGCTAGCTGAGCTCCAGCTAGAGAGATGGATATAGGGTCGTCGTGCTAGGGAGTATGAGATGATCCCTGTAGACAGAATCTGATGGCAATTCGGGCTAGTACATGACATTCCTCCACCCTTCCCACAGTATCATAGAGATGATGTGGAGAGGCCCTTACCTCTACCACGGACTACGCGTGCCCATAGGGTAGGAGGAGCAGACATGGGGATCGAAAGATAGATGATGCCGGGTGCACAGACAGGTACAAATAGTGGTGGGTGGCTCACTTACGAGCCATACCTCCCGAGGCCCGGGGCAGCTAGATTTAGCCACCATTATGGTGCAGAGAGATGCCCTACAGGGGCAGGTGGTGACATTGATTACCTAGTTGGGTATACCGCAAACACACAATGAGGGTACCGCGAGGAAAAGGTAGCAGAGCTACACATACAAGTGGCCAGTCTGTAGGCCCAGATGGGTGATGGAGGAGATGGAGATGGAAAGGAGGGGGATGCTCAAGTGACAGTGTATACAGGCCATTTGGCCATAGCCCAGCACGTATTTGGGCCTATAGGCCTAGATATAGGCATAGGGCCGTGGGCACCACCACAGCACCAAGAGCAAGTCCTAGTTCATAGGAAAGTGCGGGGAAGGGTCCTCCAGTAGTAGGTATAGGGGCCGAGACCTATGGGACCACCATAGACTATGCTTGTATCCAGGTTACGGGATGCCCTAGGTGAGGCTAGATACTATCAAGACCAGCTGATGGGGGTCAGATAGATTTCATATCGTATGCCGAGTATAGGGCATGTGAGGTGTTGGTCAAAGGACAAGATCCCGCACTCATAGTTTGGAGAGCACAGGGGTCAAGGAGCTCCGAGGCCCGATTAGGAAGAGGCTACCAGCTCACGGAGACCAGCTCTAGTTGAGGCACTAGCAGGGACCCAGGAGGCTGATGGTATTGGTGATACAAAGATGGAGGACATCTTCCAAGATGCCTGATATGCATCTACCTTGTTTTTGAGGTATGATACTTATTTTTGTGATATATACCAGCTTGCATGCTAAGAGATAGTGAGGATGTATGAGTAGTTTTTTATATTTCGAGCATATATCGGCTCAAGCGTGGCTTTGATGATTTTTAGATGATGGACATGATGACATAGCCATGTATATTTGAGATATACATTCATTTATACGATGAGATACATGTTATGATTTGATTTCTTGATGTGTTTATAAGATTTTGATTTGTTGTTTCGATATGGATGGAAATTAGGTGAGTTAGGCATGATGGAGTCAGATTGGTATAGGCATGGATCGATTTGGGTTTGTTAGGAATGGTTGAGTTAGGTTTTTTTAGGCATGGATCAAGTCAAGTTTGTTTAGGCATGGATCAAGTCAGGTTTGTTAGGCATGGTTGAGTTAGGTTTGTTTAGGCATGATGGAGTTGAAAGTAGGTGAAGTTGTGATTCATTATTTTATGCAATGAATGATAATATGGGTCATATGTGAGATGTGGTATAATCTATGCATAGTGATGATAGAGAAATGGTAGGCATAATAAATGTATGCTGTGATAATGTTTAAAATATGAAACAACTTGTTATGTATGTGGTTGAATTTCCAATTTTGGGTATAAAAGGGAAACTAAGTTAAGTGTGATGTAATGTGAGGCACATGGAAGATGAATTATTTAGGGTAGATGATGGTCAAGCTAACCTCCAAGGCCTCGATGCCCTCGGAGTGTTTCCTACATAGTCCCAAAGAAAAAGGGACCTCAGGCTGATGTAGTTATCCCATGAGCTAGGGAAGAATATGAGGAGGTATGAAAATGAGTTGGTAGGTTTTTAGGAAAGGTGTGGGTGGATTATAGGTAAAGTGATGTAGGTGGGGTCGATTGTGGCAAAAGAATATTACCCCAAAAGTAAGCGTCGAGGACCAAGTCCTGTATAAGGTAATCAAAATGTAAGCAAAGATGGCTAAAAGATAAGAGGGGGAAATAAAGCCACCTGATTGGGTAGGATCATACCGAGTAGATCATATCTTGGAGGAGGTGATGAACATAAGACCCTAAAGACATTGCATGATTGATTGTTCTATGGTGAAAAGTAGTCACATGATCACCAAATGTCTAAGTTCCAAGAAGTCCCTTGAGGAAATTAGGAAATGAGAGTGGGAATGGTAAGAAGGGTGAAAGGTAGTTAATTTTGTATGGTATGAGGTAACACGCTCTTTGGGAAAAAGATACGAGGTCACAATGGGAAAGTCCATGACTAAAAAGGTTTTTGTTTTGACTTATATTTGAGATAGACAGATTGATGCGGGAAGTCTATATGGGATGAGGAAATGAACTCCTTGAGGTCTTCGTGAAGTTGATCGATGTGGGAAGCTTCAAATTATCTCATTTTTTTTAATTTTTTTTTTTGAAAGGGATTTACATAGCTTTCCTTCGAGGGAGCAATCTATTTATAGAAGCAAATTTCCTAGAGGAAGATGTCCTTTAGAGGAAGTCATCTTTTTATTAGAAGTTTGACTCAAGGAGTTTGGTCCCATGTGAGATCTTTGAAGTCGTGGACAAGACCAAGGTGGAGAATAGGACTCTTGTTCAAAAGGCAAGGTGAAATGACCATGGGATCTCATCTAAAGGTAGATGAAAATTATCCATGAGAATCATGCTATGTGCAGCGCCGTGGTACACATATTCAAGAGAAGATAATCAATGATAAGTACTCACATGATTCTTGTTTAATTTTTGGTGAGGTGTATGAAGTGAATAGCGCTCAAGGAATGAGCCTAGAAAGAGATAAAAGGTGAGGTAGGACAACAAGTCAACAATAGAATGGTCAAAGATGCAAGGCGTTAAGGGGCTCAAGTTTGGGTTTACCATCAAGTGAAGATAAACGATAAGCACCTGATCCATAGGTATGTGTCACGATGTATGGTCCAACCCAATTAGGAGAAAATTTTCGCCGTTTAATTTTTTCTGCTTTAGTTACATGTTGATTTTCTTTCAGGAAAAGGTCGGCGACTTGGAAGGTTCATGCATGGAAACATTTTTCGTAGGCACATTTAATACAATTTTGGTAAAATTTAAGGTGATCCGAGCATTAAGATGACGTTCGTCTAATAACTCTAGTCAGTGCTAAATGGTCCTAACAAAATTCATCATCATTGAGCATGTCATGGAGAGAAATGTAGAGTGAGGGGATTTGGAATTCGAGAGGTAGAACTGCCTCTATACCGTAGACCAGAGAAAATGGTGTGGCCGTAGTGGAAGTGTGAATACTAGTGCGGTATGCCCATAGGGTAAAAGGAATGTGCGTATGCAAATCCTTTCTAGTATCATCAACCACTTTCATAGGAATTTTGTTTAATGTTTTGTTAGTGGATTCATCTTGACTATTGGTTTGTGGGTAATAAGGTGATGAGAAACTATGTTGAATGCCGAAGGTTTCGCAAAGTTTTTGTAATGTTTTTTTTTGAATTGTTTTCCATTGTCAGTGATGAGGCAATGAGGAGCACCAAAGGGACAAATTATTTGGTGGTTAATGAACTCACATATTTTCTCACTTTTGTGGAGATGAGTGGTATGGCTTCCACCCATTTTGTATAGTATTTGGTAACATTGATGATCCATTGATGACGTTAGGAAGAATGGGCATTGATATCTCTCGACAAGATCCAAACCCCATTGAGAGAAGGGCCAAAGGTCACAGGCAACCTATAAGGCATGACTGGGTGTATAATGAAGATTGGAATGTTTTTGGAATTCTACACAACGCTTTGACATAATCACAACAATCATGATTATGGGTTAGCTAGTAATAGCCCAAGTGAAGAATACACTTAAGCAACAACAAGGCCACCAAGTGACCTCCACATATGCCATCATGAACTTTCGTAATGGTATAAGGAATTTCAAAACTTGTGAGGCATCGTAAGAGAATACCATCAAAGCCACAATTATAGAGGATTCCCCCCAGAATGATGTAATGTGAGACCTTTTTAAGGAAGGCGCATTGTCCATTACAGGTGAGATCAGGAGGTAATATGGAGAGAGAAAGGTAGTCGGAGTATTGTTTGTACCAAAGGTCACTCAGGTCAACGGTAGTGGATCCACTCAAGTAAACCTCGTGAGGTAAATAAGAAGGTGATTGGAGTCATTTTATGGTGACAAAGACTCTATAATTAGCGAGCGAAGCATGTATTTGGGAAGCTAACTAGGCCATGGTATTTGTAAATTTATTGGTTGAATGTGCGATGGTTTGAAGGGTAAAACGATCAAAGGTGGTCAAAAGTATGTCTACATGATGTTTATACTTTTGAAGTATCTCGTTATGACATTGGTATATACCATTGACTTGGTTTATGACCAATTCAGAATCACCAAAGATGTTTATTGATTTGACATTTAGGGCATAGAAAACTTGGAGACCTAGTACGAGCGCTTCGTATTCGGAAATATTGTTGGTGCATTCAAAATCTAGTTTGAAATAAAAAGGCATGGGTTCACCATCAAGAGGAATGAGGATAATACCAGCCCCACCCCCACACTGACACTTGGAACCATCGAAGAAGAGTGTCATTTGGTAAGGAGGTTCATCCAAGGAAAGGGTAGCAATTGACTCATCTGGAAAGTCAAAATTAGAGTGTTGATCCCCAAAAATAGGTGCATTGGCCAATTGGTCGGTGATAGCTTGGCCCTTGATGGACTTTTGATGAATGAATTCGAGGTCAAGATCAGCTAAAATCATAAGCCATCATGTGGCACGCTAATTTTGATAAGGTTTGGCATACATGAAGTGTAAGGGGTTGGTATTGGTCACAACATAGGTTTTATGGTTGAGTAGGTAATGACGGAGTTTGGTGGCAACGAAAACTAAAGCTAAGTAAAAAATTTCGATGTGGTTGTATCAGTTTTCATAGTCCAAAAGAGTACGGATTATGTAATAAACCGCTTTGCTCCCTATGTTTTTAATCGCGATGAGTGAGCATGGCTCTCAAGGAAAGATCGGTAGCTGAGATGTATAGGTAAAAAGGTTGATTGTATTTAGGTGGAATGAATACGGGTGGTTGGAGAAGGTATTATTGTAGGGCCTCAAAAGCTTTGTGACAGCCATCATCCCATTTAAAGGAGACATCCTTCTTGAGAAGATGATGAAATGGTTGACATCGATCAAATAATTGTGAAATGAAATGGCAAATACACTACAATTTACCTTGCAGGCTATGGATTGGATCCACTTCTTCTACGTGAGTTGTAAATCCTTCACAAACCATCTCTCTCCTCCATGCCATACTCTTTGCAATGGAACACTACTTCTCTATCTCCCTCTCGCACACCTCATTATACTTAAGCCAACTTGTACCTACCTTCGCACATGGTGAAGTTTAGTTAGCCATCGGTTTACTCCCGTGGTTCAAAGTTAGCATTAAGATATTGATTTCCCATGGAATACCATGAAAATATGTTCCTCTTGGATACTTTGTAAAATCTTGAATTTAGCTACCATGAAACTAGAATATTCCGAATATAATCAAGTTTAGAACACTATGAAACCACATATCTACCGTGTGAGTCCATATCAGATCAACATCATAGAGGGCCTAAAATTCTTCTTGTGTCCAGTCAAGTGCATGATACCTCCAATTCCTCTGGGATGCATAAGCAAAGATAAGCCACTCATATAGTTATATTGGAAAGATAGCAAAAAGATCTCATATAATTTGTCATACAGGTTATGTTCTACCCAAGTGCGTGCATTAAACTTAGATCCATTGCTGAACCGTCATGCATATTCTTCCTCCAGATCGTGTATCCATTCCTCAATACTTGTTAGGGTTAACCGGTACATCTTCATCATGAACCATTCTAAAAACAACCAAAAATGAGGTCTCGACAATGGAACCAATGATGTAGCCTAGAATTTGTAAGATAACACCCTAGTCACGCTGGCACATCACTCAACCTAGACTGAGTGCTCACCCGAAGCACGTAAAGGTACCAGGTCCCTCTTTAGGGTTGTTGTAATAGGATGTTAACATGATGAAGGTAGAAACATATAGATTCATAACTAATCCATCATTCTATAATGCATGTTATCCTCATATCTATGAAAGAACAAGCTTTAAACAGTAATCATGATTTTACCATAAACATGCACTGCTCAATTACATAGAATGACACTTAGGTTCAGCCAATATCTTCCATCTATTAGTAAATACATTCTCCTTATAGTATTTTTGTTCTATATCAATGTGTGTATGGATCTGATACACACATTCATACATCCAGAATCATACATACACTACTCTCTCTGTGATACACACATCTACTATGCACCTAACATCATATATATAGGGTGGGGACTTTCCCTTCACCGCTCAACTATTCCAGAAATAGGTCACATGCTATTGTTAGCCACACGCCGTTTTACAATCATAGCCACACATGCAAGTGCACTATCTATAGTCCTCTTGAAGTTAACTGAAGTGTCAATTCTATTCTTAACTTTTCTCCATGCATATACGCTTTGAACCAATTCTCCAAATAAAGACAATGCATGGCACGCGTGTCTCTACACCGGTGATGTGGTATGCATTCCATCTTCCAAAAATAGATCCTTATGCTCAAAATTGGCTAAGTCCTAAAATCTGAACTTGCATTTTGCACATGGGTCCTTCCTATCCTTCTGTGCCCTTGGTTTCGGGCCTTCTATTCCATGCAAACTACTCATGTGATTTTAGACAAGTATTATTTTATCAACACTCATCATCCAATAGACCCAACGTTTTAGTCCTAAACACACCTCAAAATCTTGAAGAAAGTATTGTAAAACAACTTCAGGCCCCAATTAAGATGTCTCTTTATGAGATTATCCAAAGCTCCCCAGACCACCAACAGACTCTCATCAAAGCCTTAAAATGCATTCCAACATCCACTCATGAGACTTAGCCTTTCACTTCTCTAGTGGGAGCACTTGTTTCTTCTTCCATCTCTTTTGGTGATGATGAAATCCCGCACATAACTACTCGAATACCATGATCTCCCTCTATTTATCACGTTCGAATCAATTACATGTATATTGTACGAACTATAATAGATAATGGAGCAATTATCAATATCATCTCGTTTCATACCTTCGAAAAAATTCAGATCCTAATATCCACTATCAATCAAACACACGTGCTCCTTCGTGCCTTCAATGATGCTATCATTCTCACTTTGGGGACTGTTGTTCTTCCTATCCGCATCACCGAGAAAATCCTACATGAAGTTCTCTACATTGTAGAAGGTGAATTTCAATACAATGCCTTTCTTAAGCATCCATAGATTTATGTCATGATTTTTTTCCTATCCACACTTCACCATTGCATTAGTAAGTACGAGCATGAGGAAAGATCTTAACCCTCCTGCTAATGCTCCTACATTCAAATCATACAACGTTTCATATAGACAAAATGATGTATTTATTCCTAAACATGACTCGTCACTACCATCTACCATCTCATCCATCCCTTCACCCAAATCACACGATGATATTATCTTAGACAATGTTTCGAGATAATCTCATGTTGGGGGAGTATTGTCTTCTTGTGCTTAATGCCCTCCCCACACCACATCATCATGGTAGACCTAATACAGTTCACATGTATCAACATAACCTCGTTGATATCATTTCTTTTAGTCTAGCTCATCTTCGTACCAAACTCATTTATGGTGGTGTTGATCCTCCTTCTTCCCATATTGACGATCATCCTCACACCCAATTATATACCAAAAATTTTGACTTCCTTTGAAAACCATCATTTTCGTACACATACCTCCTCCATTTTGCATGAAATAGGTTTGGTATGGGTTGTTATAAATAGGTCCCCATGGCCATGTCTTCAAACAGACCCATCCACCACATGAAAAAAATTTCTTGGGATACCAAGATCCCTCCATCCCTTTAGGAACTTCTGCATCCTTTCCCATCAATGTTGACTCACCTCCCTTCTCTCCATCTGACTATCTCACATATCCAAATTCCCCATCCTATGAGGTCATGGATAGGAATGATATTGTTTTCATCCCCTCTATATTTTTTTAATCTCCATGATCACCTTGGGACCACTCACCTATCAAACAAGGTGAGTGGTCCCTTACCCTATCTCCATGAAAATATAGGTGAGTAGTCCCAAGGTGATCGTGGATATTAAAAAAAGATAGAGGGGATGAAAATATAGGTGAGTCCCCTCCATCTCCATGATCTCCATAATCTAGTTCCCTTACCTTTCTCTTTCCCGATGTGGTAGAATAATAATACCCTACCATGGACATTCTTCAATGCATTGGCTATGGGGTTGGAAGATTATTCTCTTCATGAGACCTTACCACCTAACACATCCACTATAGAAATTGATATTGGGACCTCACAAGAGCCATACATCCTCAAAATGGGTTACTCCCTTGATCCATAATATCTTACATCTTTCAATTCCATCCTCTCCAAAGATAGCCAAGCCTTCACATGGTCATACTCTAATATACTAGGCCTCGACCCATCCATTGTTGTCCATAACATTGTCACTTTCCCCAATGCCAAACCGGTTAAGTAAAATATTCACCGCATGCACCCTCGCATTTCCCTCCTTGTCAAAGAGGAATTGCAACGCCTTCTCTCAACCAATTTCATCATTCCCATTGACTATCCCCAATGGGTCTCTAATATCATACCTGTCGCTAAATCATCTGGAAAGCTTCGTATTTGCACTAATTTTTGAGATCTCAATCTTTCTTGCCCCAAAGATGATTTTCCCCTTCCTAACATTGATCATCTCATTGACCTTACCACCGGTCATGAGATGCTCTCTCTCATGGATGGTTTTTCTAGTTATAATTAGATCCTCATCGCCTTAGAAGATCAACATAATACTTCTTTCACTACTCCCTAGGGTACCTTATGCTATCACGTCATGCCTTTTGGTTGAAACACATCGGTGCTACTAATCAATGGGCTATGACTTATATTTTCCATGATCTCATCCATATTATAGTACAAGACTATGTTGATGACCTTTTAGGTAAGTTTAAGAATAGGCGTGATCATCTTAGCATCCTCAAAGTCCTCTTTGAGATTCTTATTCGTTTCTTCCTTTTCCTTAATCCTGCCAAGTGTTTTTTTGGCATGTTAACTAGAAAACTCCTTGGCTTCATCATTTCTATCAAGGGTATTGAGGTTGACCCTACCAAAATCAAGGCTATCCTTGAGATGCCTCCTCCTTCCAATCTTAAACAACTTCGTAGTCTTCAATTCTAGCTTCAGTCCATCCACCACTTTATCTTGCAACTTTCAGACCATTGCTAACCCTTTCATCATCTTCTTTGTAAAGACGTCAACTTCCACTTTGGGACGATAACTACCAAAAATCCTTTGATGATCTTAAATAGTATCTCTTATCTTTTCCTTTTCTTACACCTCCATGTAAGGGGGAGCCTTTTTATCTATATGTGTCTACCACACATCATGCATTTAGTTCCATGTTAGCACATTGTGATGGCCGAGGCAAAGAGAAACAGGTTGTCGATTACATCATCTCGTATCCTTCATGAGTATGAAACTCACTACACTAAAGATGAAAATTTATGTTGCACCCTTTTCTTCACCACTTCCAAGCTTCGTCATTATCTTCTCAATCAAAAAATGTATGTATTCACTAGCTTTCATCTTCTCAAAACCATGCATTCTAAACCTTACCACAATGATTGCATCACTTGATGGCTCATGCTCATGACAGAGTTTGACCTAGAGTTCATCTCTCAAAATTATATTAAAGGCCAAGTGATCGCAAACCAATTAGCTAAAGCCCCTCTTCCTACCACTCACCTTCCTCATGAGAAATTTTTTGATGATTCCATTAATAAAACTCATCATGAGTCTTTCTCTATTTGCATGACTCTATTCTTTGATGGATCTAAATGTCAAGGCAAGGGAGGAATTATAATCATTATTATTCCTCCTTGGGACACTACCATGCCCATTGCCCAAAAACTTGACTTTAAATGCATGAACAATATGGAAGAATATAAATCCCTTATCTTAGGTCTTGAAATGGTTATCCTTTTGGGTGTTCAAATCCTTGACATCTATGGGGATTCCGAGCTCATTATAAAAAAATTATAGGAAATTATCAATGTAAAAATGAAATTCTCCAAAAGTATCGAGATATCATCCTCTTTCTCCTTAAATCCTTTGATTCTTATACTATTCAAGTCGTCCCTCGCTCATCTAATCATTTTTCTGACACAATGGCTTCCCTTACATCTCTCATCCCATGGACAACTAATGAATCCAAAATTTTGGTTGTTACTCTTTGTCATGATCAACCATATCACATTTGTGAGTTACCTCATGTTAATAGTGTTAAACCCGACTCATTGGATCTTTGGTACTCTCAAATATTTGATTATCTATCCAAATCCATCATTCCCTCGACCTATCTAAGAATAGTAGAAGGTCATTTATTCAACATGCTAACCGCTATGTCATTCTTGGCAGAATTCTCTATAAACATGGGTTTAATGGTATTCTCCTTCGATGCCTTAAATCCCATGAATCTACTCATGTTATCCAAGAGGTCGACGATGGAATTTTCAAAGGACACTTGAGTGGTTTGGCTTTCACTAGGTGTGTTCCTTTCTTGGATATTATCAACCTTCTCTTGATCGGATTGCTATGAATATGTTAAGAAATGTGTCAAGTGTCAGCAACATTCCAATCTTGTCTGCATTCCTAGCCAATTTACAAACATCTTAGAACCTAAGGCCCTTTTCGTAATGGGGCCTTGATCTCATTAGTACCATCAATCCTCATTCTTCACAACGTCATCATTCCATCATCACCGCGACTGAGTACTTCACCAAGTGGGTGGAATAAATTCCACTCACCTCAACCAAAGCTAACCAAATCATTAACTTTATCTATCAACATATCATTTTCTATTTCGATTTCCCTCACAAAATCATCATGAATAATGGAAAATCCTTTAAAAAATATGTGAAGAAGCTTTCTGACTCATTCAATATCATTCTTAGTTTCTCATCTCCTTATTATCCTCAAGATAAAGGCCAATCTGAAGTGACTAACAAGACATTGTGTAACATCCTTGCTAAAACTATTTTAAAATCAGGTTGTAACTGACATCTTCATCTTCCCTTCGCTCTTTGGGCTTACCAGACAAGCGTTTGTACCTCCATGGGCACTACCCCTTTTCTCTCATATATGGCTCTGAATTCATTCTTCCCCTCAAATTTTAAATTCCATCCTTCCGCATGTCTCTTTGTGACTTCATTTATGATGAAGATTATCACCAAGAGCGTCTAGCACATCTTGAGTTTTATACGAGTGTTTCCTTCCTTCTCTTGAGCATCATCATATTTATTAAGAGCATGTCAGGTGTGCTTATAACAAGAATCTCAAAGAACGTGACTTTAAAATTGGTGACCTTTTCTTAAAAGAAAACCAGAATGTCACTACTCTAGAAAGGATCCAACGTGGAAAATTTTCTCCCAATTAGATTGGACCTTACGTTATCATGCACAAATACGGGTTTGGGGCCTATCATTTGGCTTCCCTTGATGGTAAACCATAAAAATAACCTCTTAATGCATTGCACTTATGGCCATTCTATTGTTAACATATCTACTAATGAGCAAGATAGTTATATCTTTAGATCATTCCTCCATCATTATCCCCTTCCATCTATCATTGTAATGATATGGAACTATGTGGTCTACCATCACTTCCTAGACATGACCTTAAATATGGGCACCATGGCTCTATCCATAGCATTTTCCTATTGGATAGGTTCTCCCTTTTTGGTGATAACTCCATAATCATTACACCCATCACCTTCTTATTTACCTATTGAAACCACGTTAAGGTTCCAGGGTGTCACTTGTATAATCATCGTCCCCTCCTAAGTGGTCTACCTAGCTATACCCATCTCTTCCCCATCAAATAAAAAAAAAAAATAAAATTCAAAATTATGGATGCTCCTATCTCATGCTATCTTATCTAAAAATAGATTGATCCTCGAAGTACAGTTGTTCATAAAAATCATATAACAAAAATAGATTGATCCCCCAAAGGATAGCTATTATGCATATTTTATCCTGCCATCTAAAATAAAAAGTCAAAAATATGAAATAAAAAGAAAAAAGTAGATTATACCCTCAAAGGATGGCTACTTTATTGTATCATGACAGAAAGGTTTCTCACATTAATGAGAGTTTTATATATCATAGCATCCTAAGAAATCTTCCCACTTCAATCACCTATCTCATATAAATTATAGACTTCCCACATTGATCAATTTACATATTCCTCCTTCCCAGAGTTGGGGCATAGTCTTAAGAACACCCACCTATGGATAACCCTCTTCCTATGTACAAGTTACATCTAAAACCCCTTTGTCATGTCAAAATTAGGTTTATGAGATTATTGCATCCATGTTTCCCTCATGTTATTTTGATATAACTAACTATTGTTGGTTATGTGTTAACATCTTCTATTGGTTGCAAGTGCAATGCCTTCAATGCTTCTCTTTCTTGTTTACCTCCAATCCGGTTCAAATCATGGTTTCCCCGTATGCTCCTTACTATGATTATGTGGCGTTTATCTCGATAAGGTCACCTTTTATCAAGATCACATTCTTGCATATCTAATTTCAAACTATTCCATATATATTCATATGTTTACTTTTAAGGATGACATCTATTAACATCATCCATAAATCCATGAAATCTGTTAACGTCTATGAACACTTTCTCGAATGCACTATTCGATTTGGGAATTCTACTTGATCTCCATTGCAGTTTGTGAATCCTACTTGAGGATCCCTCTCAAGGAGAGTTCATTATCCTGCATCTCCTCATCCCCACCATGGCCAACATTTCCTTTCTCCATCCATCCTCCTACATCACTTTTATCTTCCTTCCAATTATCCACACATCACCCTTCTCACCATTTCTTTCCCCTTCTACTACTTAGTCCAGATATCACCCTTCTCACTTTCCAACTTGTATTTTCATCTCCAACTTGGAAGTTTTACTAAATTATTCATGCAACATGACAATCCTACTCAAAGTAAACATGTCATTTTGGATAATGCCTTCTTCTCACTCACAATCCCCTCCATTGATTGTTACTTCCTCCTAGTCTCCCCTACCAACCAACATTTTTCTCCTACCATTACCCTCTCTCAACCTATCAAATCACAAAGTACATTCACCATCTCCCCCTTGCAATTATACTCCTTTTACCCATTTTCCACCTCTTGATACATCATCCTTCATACTGATTCTATGCTATCATATTTCATACCCACTAATGAACTTATTGTTGGTCTCCCCCTAAAATTATTTCATGATGATCTTTGGTTTCCATGCTAAAACATTATTGTTGGTCGACCCCTAAAAATCACTCCACATCACTCCCCACTACCTTTCTCACTCTCTTTTCCTTATCCATTTCTTTTCCACTCATTCTCCCATCTTACACCAACAATAATTATTGTTGGTCTTCCCCTAATGTTCCTTTGACTGGAATTGCCTCCTCCATCATCCACTCTCTTCCTTGTCTCCACCTCCACCCTTTCTTATCACTTATTTGCCACCTCTCCATCTTTCCTTCGCCCTTTTCAATATTGCTATTGTATTCCTCATACATCCCTCTCGAACCTCTTATCCTCATCTCATGCATTTCTACAACTTTTTCCACTCCATACTATTCCTAATCTCTTTCTCCTCACTACTTTTCAAGGATGCACCCCAATCTCCACATCATTTTTTTCATTCCCTTCCTTCTACATCACTTTCTCATTTTATCCTTTTCTCCTTCTAAATATTTGTTCTTGTCTCTATTTTCTTTGCATCATCCTCATTTTCTTCCTCATTATCCCTTTTTATTACCCCTTTATCATCCACATACATCTCCATGCAACGATCATTGGTTCCTCTCCCTTTAAGAATCATCCTCCTAACATAGTTTCTTTCTTTTCTTTGTTCTATCATCTCTTTCCTCTTCTTTAAATTCTTCATCTTCCTCATCTCCTCCATGTTCCCATCATTTCTCTCCCTTCATTTTCATCATCTCCTCCATTTTTTCCATCATTTCTCTCCCTTCATCTTCATCACCTCCCTCATTGTATCTTTTCTCTTTTACTTCTTTCATTTTGCACATCTCTCTCCCTTTTTTCTTTCACCCTCTCCTCTGTCACCCTTTCTCATCTTGTCTTCTCCTTCTTTTTGGAATTCCTCATTACCTTCTTATCCTATAATCATTCTTTATTTTCTTTTTCTCTTGAACCATCATGTTCTCTCTCATCCCTATCTTGGTCTTCTTCACCTCCTACTTCTATACATTCTTTATTTTCTATGATATATCATCTCTATCCTCTTCTTTAAATTATTCATATTCCTCATCTCCTCCGTCATTTATCTTCCTTCATCTTCATCATTTCCTCCATTTTTCCATCATTTTACTCACTCCATTTTCATCACCTCCTTGCTTTATCTTTTCCACTACCTTCATATTGCACATCTCTCTTCCTTTTCTATACTTTCACCATCTACTCGACATATTCTCTCTCATCTCGTATTCTTCTTGTTCACCCTTCCTCATTATCTTCTTCTCCTCTCATCCTTATCTATTATTCTCTTCCACCACGTCCATACCCTTGTTCTCTTCACATTCCTCACTTACCCATAATCAACCACTCCTCATGTCCATTCCCTTTTTTCTCTCTTTCCACTCTCGATCATTACTTCCTTCCACACATCTTCACACTTAACATTCAAGGTCACCAAAAATCTCTACCCATTTGTAGACTGCAACTTCTCCATTCTATTACACCCCATTCTCGTCCTCCTCTCTACGACCTTGACCCATCTTTTTATCATGAATTATCTCGTCTCTTCAAATCTTGTCAACCCTCTTGAGGGGCATCATCACATATATCCCTCATCACATCTTCCTATGGAATGTTTTTTTTTTAGGATACCATAACAATCATCACTTGCAATCCTCTATTTTCCCTCATAAATGTCTACTCTACTTTTTCTTAGTAAAAGTAGATTGAATTCTTCCCTTATTCACTCAAAGGAAATGAATTCTTTCTCTTTTCTTCATCTAATCATTTATTATCAAAGGAAACCCTTTCTTAAGAAACATGTATTCAAAACCATAATTATTCCCCCATGGGGAATTTTATCTAACATTGGAACTATCCCTTTCTATTCTAAAATTCCACCTTTGTGGCCATAATTATTTTGCCTTGTGGAATTTTGTATCATCACTTTTTCGCATCTCACCTTTTGACCATATTCATGCCTGTGTCTGGGGCATCATTATTTCACATCCCCATCCTTTACTGCATGATACCTTTCACTTGGTTCCTCTTTTATAAAGGATTTCACATTATTTTATCATTTGTTTGTGTATATTTTGATGTTTTCCTATTATCCATTTGAGAGCTTTCCCATTATATTCCCTCCATTTCGTAATGACTTTCACCCACTCACTAGTCTGTAGAGCATTGTCATCGTTTCCATTGAGACTAACTGTGTCCCCTACTAGATTAAGATGTGATATCGAGTCATTGGTATAGTTTTATTATTATTTAAATCATTTTTTTCTTGGGAATCTTTCATTACCTTATTCTTTTACCCATTTATCCCTCACCCTCTCGACCTTCAACATCTATCTCTTTCAAACTTGTAATTGACTTCATATTTCGTTAATACCAAGTTTGAGGGGGAACACTCAATCAATCATCTTTTCATACTTCATCATTTTTGTCTCGCGGCTTGCCCAACGCAAACCACTCATCAAAAGGGGGAAATGTAGACACCAATTTTTGGTGTCGTTCCTCCACTTCACCCCATCTGCTCTCCTTCATTAGGCTTGCCCATTCAAATTCCTCTTCCCTCCTAATTTCATTCAAATTCCATTTCCCACCAAAAATACATATTCAATTAATCAATATTAATTGGTTAATTGATCCCTTTTAATCCCTAATCCTCATTACATGCTAATATGCTCCATGTAAATCCACTTAATAATTTAAAATTCTAATTTAATCCATGTCACCCCAATTCTAAATTTAAAATTCAAAAGTAATCCCACTAATGAATTTAATATTTAAAATTAATCCCACTAATGAATTTAAAATTCAAAAGTAATCCCACTAATGAATTTAAAATTCAAAAGTAATCCATGTTATCCCACTAAAGAATTTAATATTAAAAATTATCCATATCCAATCCCACTCATGAATTAAATATTCAAATATAATCCACATCCAATCCACTCATGAATTAAATATTCAAATATAATCCACATCCAATCCACTCATGAATTAAATATTCAAATATAATCCACATCCAATCCACTCATGAATTAAATATTCAAATATAATCCACATCCAATCCACTCATGAATTTAAAATTCAAAAATAATCCCTATTTAGTCCACTTCTGAATTTAAAATTCAAAAGTAATCCACATGAAATCCACCTTTGAATTTAATATTCTAATCATGTCCCCCACTCACCTAATCGGAGTTACTTTTCCAAATCAAGATTACCTAAATTAATATCCTCCTTAGGCTATAAATAAAATGCTCCTCTCGTATCATCATCATACTATCATAATGCTCTTGTGATGCCACTTGTATCACCAATTCAATTCTCTTACATTCTCTGCATCCCCCCATATTGATGATCTGTTGCTGAAATCTTGTCTTTCTACCTCCTTGGATTGGTTTTCTCGAGTCACTATCAACCATATGGTCTTCTCTTGGATCATTTCCAAACCACGTGGGTTTGTTTGTGTATTCCTGTTATTAATTATCATTTTGATTACTATCTCGATTATCGTATCATTTAGTATTTCCATTTATCATGTCACTGCTTTGAATTTCTATTTTAGTGTATCATCATCCAACATTGATTACACTTTTTTATTAATACATGGGCTGACATCCTTTCTAAGAAGATTTCACTTCTTAGAACCAACCCTTTGGGAATTCCGCAATATATTTTAATAATCTTCTTCATGTTTTAGTTCTGTTTGTTGTGCATGTCAAAGACTTATCATGAGGGTAGTCATCCCTTTTTACGCATGTACTACATCATCACTATCCACATTAGGAGGTCCCTAAACCCTCCCATATCCGAGGTTTCAATATTTATCATTTATCCTTCACTAGTCTATACAGGGTAGTGGGAATTCTCGTCCACACTTTCTCACCTTCTTGTATTTAATGTAATCGTTCTTGTTATCCAAATAACTCTCCTAGTTATTTAGAAAACTTACATACATATTCTAGCTCAGAGATATTCATTGCAAGTGGCACACACCTCAATTTTCTCCTTGGCACATTCACTTGGTCATTTTTTCCTCGCATGCCCTTGCATGTCTCCCCTTCTCCCTTTCCATTTTCCTTTTCCTCTTTGTTCCACTCTTAATTTTCATGCATTTTCTACACATTCTCCTTCTTCCTAGTAAGCTATTCATCCTACATGCATGCCTTACACTTGCTTCAATCACCTAAATCCATGGCCCTCTCACACACCTCACACATTACTTTGTAATATTTTCACCTTGACCATACATTTCACGCTCACTAGTTTTCCCCATTTCCTTTGCGCATGTTGTGATTAAGCACACCCTCCTTCTGTCATCCTCATGCGTCCCAAATTCCATGTGCATACCTTATGCCCTCCTCTGTGCCTTTCCTTGCCATGTCATTCTCTAACACACTTGAGTGTGCCACATGTAATCAATCTAAGCGTGCAATGAACAACACGCAAAACCTTTTTAGAAAGTCAAAGAGTGACAGATAGAAAAAATGATAAGAAGATTTACACATTTGTTCATCCTTTTAGCTAATTCATGCGTGCCACGTGTCTTGCGTAAACAAATGAATCTAACAATATAATGACAGCCATGTCTTTTGTTACATAACTTCGATCAAAGCACATGCCTAGTCCCGATCGATAAAGCTTTCTTTGCGTAGGCTACATGTGTTAAATATTAAAATTCAAATTCTTGACGGATCAAATAGGTGAGAAATGGGAAAATCTATTTATGGGCATTAATGAGTAGATCTGATTGCTCCAACCACCCAATTTGATCTAATCCGCCTCTTTTATTCTACAACACACCAAACAAACTTAGGGAAGCACATTTGAAAATTTTAGGTATTGAATGTTTCTTGTTGGTGGTTGTATTTCAAATTCAGGTTTTCCCTCCTCCTCTTCTTCTTCCATGGATTCATCTATAAATGTAATATTTGGGCTCATTGCTAAGGTTGGACACTTTATATCCTTACGCTTTTTGCTAAGGACTTCATATTTATGTATTCGAGTTATAGACCTCCGAGATCTAGCTTTTGCATGTGGATATCGACCTCTTGTGTTATTGTAATAGATTGTGCATCCTTATGAGTAATAAAAGCATCATTTTATGGATATTCTCTACCTTATCGTGTTTATATTCTTCTTTATTTTCTCCCTTTTATTCTCTTGTGCTTATTGTGTCACTTTACGTTCCTTGCATTTCCATTTTCTAGTTGTGTTTCATGAAAATTGATCATGTAAATGTGTGTTGGTCTGTGCTTTACGCATGCCTAGCCTCCATTGATGCCTTTCCCTTCATTTTCAATCATAAAAATGGGTGTTAATCCCTCTTTTCTGGTACTATCACCTTCTTTAGATTATTTTTCCATTCTATTATCCTTCTATCCCTAGTCCCTTGGCATTTTTAGCTTATTTTCCCTTTTAGCATTAGGAGTAGCAATAGCAATAGAAATAGATAGAGGAACCAGCCTTCTCCAGAGATCCATCTCAAGTGCGTAAGGTCCCAAAACTTGGAGATGGTTCCATTATTGTCTCAAATGACTCAGTTCTTCCAAATCGAGACATGGATACAATTTTGACATCCAAAAGTTTCTGGCATGCCCGATGGGACAAGTAGTGAAATATTAAATATCATATTGATAAGTTCTATTGTGTGAACTTAGTGATTCTAGCCTTTAGAGGCTTATTTCAACACATCTGGATACTCCCCACATTTTCAGAGCTCTTGTTTTACAGTCCTAAGTGCCTTTTATGAGAAGAGCGCATACCAGATAGAGTGTTGCAGTATAAGGATCCTTTGATTACCTTCACCTTTCACCAAGAAGCACATACAACAGATCTTCCACATACGCATCCCCATCTCCATCATGTCACACACACTCTACTCCTTAAAACCAATAAGCATGCCCTACCATGGCACTTCAACCTCCTCCTCCTCGAAGGAACTTCACTAGCTTCACTGGTGGAAGCCCACTAAATCTTAATGCCAAACATGATATGCTAGTGGTTACACTTAAGACTATTCCATACTTCACAGGATAAAATCAAGTCACCCCTATTGAACACATTCAAGATGTGGCCAACGTATGCTCTATCTATCTGATTATAAATGATGTTGTTGTTTTCAAGTTGTTTGCATCCTCTTTCAAGGGTAAAGCACTCCAATGGTACTGTGGCCTGAGACCTACATCTATTGCTAGCTAGGATGAGCTTAGAATGGCTATATGCAATTAAATTGAAGATAAATCAAATAATTTATCACTTTGGTGGAGCAGCTAACTACTAAAAAAATGCGCACCCAATGAGCAGATGACTGATTTCAACATCAGATTCCATAAGACATGGGATAGAATTCCTCAAGTGGTAAGGCCCACAACCCAACATCCTTTCATGTACTATCTAAGGGATTTGAAAAGTGACATTTCAGTCATGATTCAATCCATGGGAGGTAGAACCTTACCTGCTGCATACAACATTGAAATAAGCATAGAAAATAGTCTCATTCAAGTTGGTAAGCTGGTGCCTAGGCCTCCTGCACCCTTGTTCCCGGAGATGTCTCCAATGCCCTAACCCTCTGTGGCTCTAGTTTCGATGTAAATAACATATCCAATTGCATCTACATATTATTCTCCTACGTAGAAAAAATAAGATGATGAGTTAAAGGCCCTGATTAGAAACTTTTCCAACAAGGTCATATCTCTTGAAAAGTAGCAGGAAAAAACCTACATAGGAAATTCAAATTAGGCATAAAGATAAAGTAATCAACCTTGGAAAAATCAATATAAAATCGGAGATACGGGTAGAACCAGCAAAATGATATATGACATGCTAATGTGCACTTGATTTTACAAATAATTCCTCCCTGCAAAACCTCTTCCAAAGATTACCTAGCACAAGCGAGGCACTTGTCCCAATCTAGAACAACATGGTGCAGGATTTTGAATGGTGTTCTCCTTGTAATATTCCTCATATTCAATATCATTGTGCCAATATTGTGCACGCACATTCTTATATGATCCAAAATGCTTCTAGTCATGAACCTTCAACAAGCGTACAGAGCGAGATAACCAAGAAATGTCGAAGCTCCTCCGGAGAAAAATATGATGTTCTTTGACACTGAGGACATTTATGTGATCAACCAAGCTACAAATGATGCAAATAGACCATGTTCCTAAGTTTGAGACAACACGAGATACAAAATGAGAATGCTAGAGCACGGCATGTAAGGCACAATTCCAACAACACGGGATGACCCTCAGTAGAAAGATGCATCTAAGGCATCCAATAGTTAAATTACATAAGTTATAGTATGTGAGGTTCCATGAAAATCTCCTCCAGAAGTAGCGCACTCCCCTCCTTTAGTAGGTCAAGCCTCTACTCCAACTAAGGTTCCTTCCTCTGCACCCGAGTAACTAAGAGAGAATGTTGTTGTTCCTCAAATGTGCAATAAAATGGGTCTTCCTTTCAGCGTTGTGGATCGATGAAAAGACAAACATAAACATCACAATATGGGATGCCCCTACTATTCCATCCCGATCAACTTGTTGCATGAATCTTTGTGCAACTCTCACGCACCGATCGACTATCACGAGAAGTTTGGTGCTTCTATCAACATCTTCAAAGAAGAGGAGAATCAAGTAAGTAAAGTTTTTAAATCCCCACCCTTATATATTTCTTTGATCATAGGCAAACATCTTGTCCATAATTTCATGATTGACTCAGGTGCTAGTACTTTTGTTATGCCTAAGAAACTAGTTGATGTCTTAGGTCTTAAGTATAACCCCTTATCTAAAGGAGTCTTGTAACTTGATGGTTTAACTGTCACTACCCTAAGAATCATCAAGGATATTGATTTAACTCTCTATGCATATCCAATTCTAATAATAACTCAAGATGTGGCAATCATTGATCTGCCCCTTTTGCTTAATTTATGTTTATCAAGATATTTTACTGCTAAAGTGGGTGGTTACTTGTCTTCTGATTGGTCTCATATGTTACTCAAGACAAGGGATGGTACCCAATTTACCATATAAACTAAGCCCATTTTTTTCTTATCATGTAGATTCATATGTCCCATCCCCTCTCCAAGCTAACTGTTTAATCCAAGAATAAAAGCTTCGATTTCTTAAGATCGTCCTCTTCCACCTTCTATTCCTGATCTAGTACTTGATGATGGGGAAGAGAGGCACCATAAATTTGACCCATATGTTGAAAAGCTGGAAGCTTTTGAAATTGGTCTTGGAACTTACTGTATCCTTGAAGAAGAAGTTGTGTTATCGTGTACACTCAATCAAAGTGAAGAGAATCCTGTGCATGTGGAAATTATACTTTGATGGATCTAGAAGCAGAAATGGCAAGGGAGTAGGAATTGTTCTCATTTCTCCTAAGGATGAGAAATTATTCTTCACACACAGGTTTTAGTTTTCATGCTCCAACAATGTGGTAGAATATGAGGTGTTAGTGTATGGTTTGCTTATTTCTGAAAATAATAAAATTAAGGTGATGCAGATCTTTGGGGACATAGAATTGGTTATCCAACAAGTTACCAAAAAGTTCATGAAAAAGAATAAGCTTCTAAAATATTATAAACACATAGTATGGAACATCCTTGAGAGCTTTGATGCTCTAAATCTACAGGTGGTGCCTTGTAAAATAAATAAGGAAGATGATCAAATGGTCACACTTGGTTTGAAGTTCTCTTCTGCTGAGGATTATTTCAAAGGAAACACTCAACACATTAAGATGGTGATTAGACAATCCATTCCCGATAATAACATCAGCTGGAAAGTGTTTGAAAGTGACATGTAGATCATCCAGTTCATCTAGAATGAATCTGATTTCTCATCAAGTATGCAAGTTGATTTGCATGATAGCTATGGTGACCAAGTAATACAGTGAAGACAAACAAGTTGCCTAAAGCACTAGTCACCTTATAGAAAATGTTTATCCCTGATGATGAGTTCAAGGGTGAAGAAAATTATATGTGCGCCACACAAGAAGACTACTCCCGAGTTACTATTACATGTGGAAAGGAGTTTCTGCTTAGTAAATCTTACATGCACATTGAAAATAAGGCCTTCATCTCTCTCTATCAAAAATACAGTGATATCTTCTCATGGGAGTATGAAAACCTCAAATCTTTTGATCCAAGTGTTTCTCAACACTCCATTGACCTTGACCCTAGTATCAAGCCTATCGAAAAAAAGCAATGACCATTCATTGAAAGATAGAGCCCCTCATGAGGAAGGAGTTATCCAAAATCATTAAGGTGAAGATCATTTTTCCCATCAAGTAATCTATCTGGGTCACGGATCTAGTTCTAGTGCACAAGAATAATGGTGAAATCAGACTCTACATTGATTTCATAGATTTGAACATGGCATCTCTAAAGGATCATTATCATTTTCCTTATATGGAGCAAATTATGCATACTATGGCCAACGCATAAAGATTCTCAATGTTGGAAAGTTACTCTGGCTTCAATTAGATCTTATTCAAGGAAGAGGATCAATTCAAAATAGTGTTTACAACCAAGTAGGGAACATACAAATATCAAAAATGCCCTTTGGTATGTCAAATGCGGTATGACGTTTTAGTGCACCATGGACATTGTCTTCAAAGGTTACATCAATGAATTCATCTTGGTTTACCTTGATTACATCACCATCTTCTCAAAGAAAAGAAAAGATCACATAGCACACCTAGAGAAGATATTTGAGAGATGCAAAAAATTATGGGGTATATCTTAACCCTAAGATGTGTAATTTTGCATTGACACGGGGAAAGCTCTTGGGCCATGTGATTTCAAAATATGGCATCACAATTGATCTTGACCATGTTTTAGCCATATTACCTCTTTCCTTGTCAGTACACAAAAAGGCCTTGCAATTCTTCCTTGGTAAGATCAATTTTTTTAGGTGTTTTATTCCTAACTTTGCAAGACTAGTAAGACCAATCACCCTTATGCTCAAGAAAGACATAACTTTTAGATGGATAGCGAGAATGGAAGGAAATATTTGACAAAATAAAGTAAGAAATTACTTGCGTGCCAACACTCATCAAACCTGAATTACTTAAAGGATTTTATCCTTTATGCTTATAGCATTGATAAGAGTATTTTCTTGTCCTAACACAAGAAAATAAACAAAGGATGGAACAACCAATGGCTTTCTTCATCCAAACATTGAATAATTTTGAATTAAGATATAGTTATATAGAGAAATAGGTCTACACCATTATGCGCATACTAAAGATATTCAAAATTATGCTCTCCAAATATCATATCAAGGTGTTAGTCTCCCACTCTTCTATTAAAGGCTTCATAAAGGGAGAAGAAATTAGTGAAAACAGAGCAAGATGGGTGACCAAAATTATGGAGTATTATGTGATAATAAAATCCACAAAAATATTAAGAGGTGGCACACTCTGCAGAAAGTTGTTGAATATGTACACAATGAATACGAGACTTCATTTTCCTTCATGAATCTCTCTCGGCCACGAGAACATGAGAAGAATAAAAATCCTAATGTGCATGACTGGATGAAGGACATGATCACATTCCTTTCCAAAGGTGCATACCCTCTTGGATTAAACAAGGAAAAGAGAAGATATCGAGGCTATAATCTATCCTTTTCGTTTTGATTGATGGAATTCTCTTCAAAAAGAATATTG
This sequence comes from Taxus wallichiana var. yunnanensis, assembly GCA_018340775.1. Classification (NCBI taxonomy): domain Eukaryota; kingdom Viridiplantae; phylum Streptophyta; class Pinopsida; order Cupressales; family Taxaceae; genus Taxus; species Taxus wallichiana. Next base: position 750,571,194 of record CM031239.1, read on the forward strand.
ATGGCATGTTGTTAAGATGTATCAATGGCACACAGAGACTGAAAAAGTGTTAGCATAATTTCATGATGGATTCTCTAGTGGACACTTCTCTGCCAAAAATACAATAATGAAGATCATAATGGCATGTATCTTTTAGCCTACTCTATTTTTAGATGTACACAAGTGGGTCACAAAATGAAAGGAATGTGCTTTCTTTATAGGAAAGAAGAGATTGGCAGTGCTTCCCCTTCGACCAATCCAAGTGGATAAGCCTTTTTGTGCAATGGGGTATCGACTTCATAGGCATGATCAATCCACCTTTAAGCACTTTGGAGATAGATGGGTGTTGATAGCTATAGACAACTTTACATAATGGATTGAAGTTTTTGCGCTCAAGGAATTAACCAAGTTAGTCATCCTTGACTTTATCAAAGGTATAGTCACAAGGTTTGGTATTCCTCAAACCATTATCTCTGATAATGCAAAATCCTTCCTTGGCACACTAAAATCACTAATTAGGATCTAAATTTGGGCATTTATCTTAAGACTTATTCCAACTATTACCCTCAAGGAAATGGTCTAGTAGAGTCAACAAACAAGAACCTGATCATGATCATGAATTTCACAATGAATATCAGCCAAAGACAGTGGCATACAAAGGTCTTGCATGCACTTTGGGAAGATAGATTCATAGTTAAAGAAGAAATAGGTACTCATCCCTACAAGATTTTCTATGGAAAGGAGGCTACTCTTCCTTTGACGCTTGATTTGAACTCACTAGCACTTGTCCAGTAGTTGTAGTTTGAAGGCGCGAGCAGAGAGAAATCGGGATGGTAGAGCTGGTGAATCTTGAAGAATTGAGAAATCTATCATGATCAAGCTAGAACAACATCAACAAGAAACAAAGAAATGGTTTGTGAAAGGATAAGCCTCAAGATTTAAAATTTGGGAACTTGGTCTTAAAGTGGGATCTTGTGAGCTAAACATGGGTGTCATTCAAAGTTTGATGAAATTTGGAGTATCCCATACATCATCAATTCATGTAAGGAGGATAAATCTTTCGAGTTAACTCAACTTGATGGAGGTGCACTACGAATCCTAGTGAATGGGATCTATCTCAAACTCTTCCATTCCATTTAACACATCATATTATAAATATTAGAGTAGTTTTATTCCTCCAAGTGCATTGCACACGTATTGTTTGTTTGTACATAAGTTCTTTCTTCTCGCGTGCTTCTTACGTGCACTCTTATTTTGCTTCCGGGGTGTTAGTCTTCTATCGGTAGTTCACAAGATTCAAGAAAAAGTTTAGAATATGACTCAAGTGACTTTAAAGGGTCATTCTTCAAAGCTAAAGATCAGAATTTTGCGGTTACATAGTAGACCCCATTCCCAATGGATGGTGCACAGTTCTTGATCTCCTTCATCTAACAAGTAGATGGGCCCAAAAGTCACTAACATTGTTATCGAAATAAGTCTCCTAGTTATTTGGACAACTTACATTAATATTCGAGCTTAGATATCTTCATTACAAGTGGCACACACCTCATTCGTATCCTTAACGCATTTAATTGGTCATTGTTTCCTTTTGTACCCATGCATGCTTCCCCTTCTCCCCTTTCCATTTTACTTTTCCTCATTGTTCCACTCTTACTTTGCATGCATTTTCTACACATTAGCCTTTCTCCTACAATCTATACATCCTACACGTGCACCTTGTACTTGCTTCAATCAACTAAGTCATTGGCCGCTCGCGTGCCCGTGCATTAGTTTATAATAGTTGTGCCTTGACCATACATTTTCTGTTCACCAGGTTTCCCTATTTCCTCCACACGCATTATGATTACACGTACCTTCCTTCTATCATCCTCCCATGCCCAAACTTCTACATGCATACCTTACACCCTCCTCTATGCCTTTTTGTTCCACATCATTCTCTAAAACACTTGAGTGTGCCCCACACATTCAATCAAAGCACACACAACAACACGCCAAACCTTTGCAACAAGTCAATGAGTGACACATGGTATAAATGACAAGAAGATTTGAACATTTGGTCATCCTTTCAGCCAATCGAGGGTGCCACATGTCTTACGTGCACAAATGACTCTGAAAATATTCGACAACCATATATTTTGCTACTGAGACCTTTGATCAACACGTACCTAGTCCCAATCAATATCTATTTACGTAGGCTAGAGTGCTAGATATTCAAATTCAAATTCTTGACAGATTTGGTAGGTGAGAAATGGGAAAACTTCTTTTTGGGAATTAATGAGTAGATTTGATTACTCCAACCACCTAATTTGATCTAATCTTCCCTCTTTCATTCTCTAACATGCCAAATAGACATGGAGAAGCACATTTGAAAAATTTGTAGCTAGATTTATAGGCATTGAATGTTTCTTTTTGGTGGTTGTATTTCAAATTCATGTTTTCCCTCCTTCTTCTCTTCTTCCATGGATTCATCTATAAATGTAAGAGTTGGGCTCATTGTTCGGGTTGGACACTTTAGATCCTTACGCTTTTTGTTAAGTAATTCATATTTATATATTCTAAGTGAGAGACCTCTAGATCTAGCTCATGCATGTGGATATCATCCTCTTGTGCTATTGTAATAAATTGTGAATCCTTGGGATTAATAGAAGCATTGTTTTGTGGCTATTCTCTACCTTAACATGTTTATATTCTTCTTTCTTGCCTCCCTTTTACTTTGTGTGCTTGTTGTGTCACTTTATGTTCCTTGCATCGTCATTTTCTAGTTGTGTTTCATGAAAAATGATCATGTAAATGCATGTTGGTCTATGTTATGCATGCCTAGCCTCCCTTGACATCTTTCCCTTCATTTTTCTCGAGAACATATGGTGTTCATCCCTTTGTATTTGGTGTTATCACCTTCCTTAGATTAGTTTTCCATTTTGTTATCCTTCTATCCCTAGTCCCTTGGCATTGTTATCTTAGTTTTCTCTTTCAACATTAGGAGTAGCAATAACAGTAGAAATAGGTAGAGGAACCGACCTTCTCTAGAGATCTATCTCAAGTGCACAAGGTCCCACAACTTGGAGACAACTCCATTGTTTTCTAAAACAACTTGTTTCTTCCAATCTAAGACATGGGTGCAAGTTTGACAACCAAAACTTATCATTTTTAGAGGGGAGATATTCAGGATTTAGGGAAACTCTTGCACAAAAAATTCTCATTTTTTCATTGACTTGTAAACCTTCACATGAACTCTGCAAATGTAATGGTGCCTCTATTTTACAACTGTAATGGACTATGAAAATTTCTAGAGCAATAAAATTATGTATTGTGGTGTTCTCTCAACCCTTTCTCAATTTTATTACATTTTCTTGCCTCTCTATTACTATTATTCTATTCTGTGTATTTTCTTCTTTCATTTATAGGTTTATGTTGTTGTGTTTCTTGGAGATTTATTGATAAATGCAAATCTTAGGACTGTGTCAAATCTGTTATGGCCTCTTTTAACTGTATTTTCCTTCCCTTCTCCCTCAACAGGGAAACTCACTCCTTTTTCTTTGTGTTACCACCACTATTAGTGTATGATTTCCTTATTTTCATGCACTCTCCCTCTCCTAGTCCTTGGAAATCATATATTAGGATTAGATAGTTGCATTTCCTTCATTAGGAGTAGTTTTAGCATTAGATTAGGAAGAGGAACCAGCCTTCTCTAGAGGTCCATCTCAAGTAGTAGGTCCCACAACTTGAGAGATGGTCCCATGTTACCCAATTACACTGGTAGCTCATGCACACACACATGATAAATCAGAGGGTGTTGTAATTTGGTGATAATATTTTTGGCATGCCCAGTGGGACAAAGCATTGAAAGTTATACATTTCACAAGTTTTCTATTAACCACCTCAATGCCTCCATTTATTGATAATGGATATGTCACATTTGGTGGGAATGGAAGTCAAAAATATCATTTTTATAAAGATTGGATGTGTGTCTTGGTAAAATCCTAGCCTTTGGAGGCTCTGTATCAGCACATTTGGTGACTCCGAGGATCAAAATTTAGTGGTTTCAACAACATAGGTGTCTTAAATTCATGGGAAGGATCCAAACTAAGTCTAGAATAGGAAAATAAGTGATATTTGAATACTTACAGTTATCTCGAAGAAGGGAAGAAGAGGAAGACAAGTTCAGAGATCTCCATCTCCACTAAATATAACTCTTTCAACACCTCCACCAGTAGGCCATTTCTTCAATCAACTAGAGTTCTTAGACCAATCAGAATGGCTCAACAACCACCACCAAATCCATTTTTAATTTTATGAGTAGCACTCCACTTGCCCTCAATGCACAAAACCCAATTCTAGTGGCAACCTTGAAGAACATTCCATTCTTCAATGGATAAAATCACACAACCCTAATTGATCATATCCATGACATTTTAAATGTATGTGTCATACATGAAATAGCTAGGATGGATGTGGTAGTGAAAATTTTAGCTTCTTCTTTCAAAGGAAAAGATTTTCACTGGTTCGGAAAACTTGATATTAGGGTCAATCTAGAATTGGGATCAAGTGTGCATAGATCTTTGTGACTAGTTCAAAGAAAGGGAAAAATATTTATCTCTGTTAAAGAAATTGACCACAAAAAAAGAGCACCAAATGAAAACATGGCAAACTTCAACTTCAGATTTCAGATGACATGGGATAGGATTCCAATTGTTGTGAGACTAGCTGCTAAAGGTGCATTGCTTTATTTCCTTAAATCTCTTAATTATGATATAGCTATGATGATACAATCTATGGGAGGGACAACATTGTCAAGAGTCTATACCACAGTTATTAGAGCTGATAATTGTCTAATCAATCTAGTAAACTTCACCTAGGCTGCCTATGCCTATTTATCTAGAAATGGGGAATCCTAGTTCTAGTCAAGCACCTACATTAGGTCTTATCCCAACCCCCAAAATTAGAATTATAATTAAGCTTCCACCTCTTCTAAAACCTCAACTGAGCTTTAGGAATTTATGAGAAAATTACATAATTTAGGCAACTAGTGGGTAATAATTAAGAGGCAACAAGCCCAAAATTTCAGACCTTATCAGCCTCAAGCCCAACCAAATAGGCTTCCATATCAGTCAAACATACCTCCAACTCAAGCTACAAATCAAAACCAAAACCAATAACAACCTCAAGCTACTTGACCATTTCAACCGTATAATCTAAATGTAGCTTCAACATCCAAATCCTTGGTTCTAGTCCAAAATAACTTGCACAAGAATATGAATGGTGTTTCCCTTGTGGTCAACCCCATAATCAAGTAACATTCTTCAATGGTGCCCTCAATCAATCCTTAATGGTAAAAACCATTGGTGTCTCTTAAGAAACAAATGAAGAAAAAATAGTAGTAAACAAGTGCTCAAGAAACACCTCCAAGTGATATTTCACTTGTGAACTAGAAAGTGGAAGATTTATGTGGGATAAATCAAGCTCCTTCTCAGGGTTTGACAGTGAACACAAGATCTAAGAAAAGAAATATAGAGGAACACTAGTCATAAAATTCTAGTGTTTCTCAACCTTCTAGCACACTTCAAGAGAGTTGGTAGTTTAAATGCGAGTTCAAGCTCACAAAATTAGCCCAAGGCGCATATTATATCAACTATTGTGCAAGAGAAAATTTTCAAAAGAAAAGGGAAGAAAAAGGTATTCCCATCCCCATTCAATATCATTTATCAGATGAACAAAAAATATGAGTATTTCAATGTGGAGTCACTGAAAATTCTAGGACACAAGGATTTACTACAAGTTGTCATGGTCCACTTATCCATCTCCAATGAGTCATATAGAGATCAAGAAAAGGTGTTAACCAATGCAACTCAATAAGAAGGAGGTCATCCAAAGGAAATATGAAACCTCCACCATTTTATGTATCCTTGATCATTGGAAACAATATTGTACACAACTACATGATAGAATCAGGTGCGAGCCACTCTGTGATGCCTAAGAAAATTATAGATTAGTTGGGTTTAAAATATGAAACCATCTCTAAAGGAGTGGTGCAATTGGACGGGAAAATAGTGAAAACTATTGGAGTGATCAAAGGATTTAATATTACATTGCATGCATTCCCAAATTTCACATTCAGCAAGATGTATTTGTAATTGACTTCCCACCACTCTTTCTTTATGTGTTTGTTAAGAGATTTCACTGCTAAGATTGGAGGCTACTTGTCTTGTGACTAGTCGTGCATGCTCTTCAAAACAAGGTATGTAGATAAAGCTACAATCATATCTAAACCAATTGTAAATTTCCACATTAAGCCTCATGTACCAAGTCCAATCAATACCAATTGCATTGCTTTTGATCAAGAATATTGTCGATTACTCAAGAGGAAGAAACTAAGGTTGTAGGCATTTTGGATTTGACTCTTGATGAATGGGCTCACAAGAGGCATGACTATGATCTATAAAAGGAAATAGAGGAAAATAAATTAGGATTCTATTGTTTACATGAAGAAAATCCATCTCCTCTTAGCATCACCAAACCGAATGACAATGAATTATGGCGGTTGTTATTTGATGGTTCTAGGAGGAACAAGGAGAAAGAGTAATGATTGTATCTCCCAAAGGTATTAAATACTATTCATATTTCTAGTTCGATTCATTTTTTTAAATAACATAGCTGAGTATGAATCTCTAATCCATGGATTACACTAGGAAAGAAAAAGAGGCATTAAGAACTTACAAGTTTTTGGGGATAGCGAGCTGGTTGTGAATCAAATTAAAGGGCTTAATGCTGATAAAAATTACCTTCTAAAAATTTATATGGACCAGATATGGGATCTCATTTAGGTATTTTAGGCTTTAGACATTAGTTCCATACCAAGGAAGAAGAGTGACACTACAGACAAGCTTGCAGCAATTGGAGCATCATTTGATGTGGTCCAAAGTATCAAGAAAGATCAAACACAACCTTATATAAAATTGGTTATGAGACCATTTGTTCTAGTTGATAACACAAGATGGAAAGTGTTTGAAAGTGACCAAAAAATAATCAATTTCCTTTAAAAATAATTTGAGTTATCCTTAAAAATGAAGACAAATTGGAACAGTAGTATGGAGATCAAGTATTCTAGCTGAGAACAAACAAACTCCCAAAAAATTTGGTAACTATAGAATCAATCTTCAATCCTGATGACCAGTTCCAAAAGGAAAAAATAAATATCTAGGTCAAGGGTGAAGATTCAGAACCAATTTTGGTTAGAAAAAAAAGGTGCTCCAAATTGGAAAAGTAAGTACTCATCAAGAAAAATATGATTTCATTCAACTTTGTCAAGAATTTTTGGATATCTTTGTTTGGATTTATAAATATTTGAGAGGATTTGATCCAATATTGGCACAACATAATTTTGATTTAGATCTATAAAATAATCTCGTTGGGAAAAAGAAAAGGCTGATGAATCCTCACATTGAGCCTCTCATGATAAAGGAATTAAACAAACTCATAGAGGAAAGTATCATCTTTCCAATCAACAACACTTCATGGGTTGCTAATCTGGTGCCAGTTGCAAAAATAAATGAAGAAATCAAATTATGTGTGGATTTCCGAGACTTTAATAGAGCTTCACTCAAGGACCACTATCCACTTCCCTCCATGGAACAAATCTTGCAAGTATTATCCATATCAAAAAGGTTCTCACTATTAGATGGCTACTTAGGATACAATCAAATTATGGTGAAAGAGAAGGACTAACTCAAAACATCCTTCACCAAGAAATGGGTTACATACACTTATAGGAAGATTCCTTTTGGGTAATCAAATTCCGAGAGAAATGTTTGAGAGGGCTATAGATATGGCATTCAAAGGGATGATTAAAAATATAGTTCTTGTTTATCTTGATGATATCACAATGTTTTCCAAAAACGTGCGAGATCATATTTCTCACCTCGAAAGTGTTTAAGAGATGTAGGAAATTTGGAGTATCTTTGAATCCTAAGAAATACATTTTCTTGCACATGAAGGAAATCTCATGATTCACATTATTTCAAAGGAATGGATGACTATTGATCTCAAGATATTTGAAGCTATCCTCACTCTACCTTTACCAAGTCACAAGAAGGCTCTCCAAATCCTCTTGGGAAGAATAAATTTTGTCTGAAGGTTCATGCCTGATTTTTGCACTCTTGTTAAGCCACTAAGAATGATATTGAAGAAGAGCATGGCATTCAAATAAAAATTAAAGGCGACAAATATTTTTGAGTCTATCAGATGTGAAATATCCCAAGCTCAAACCCTCACTAGCCTAGATCTCTCTAAGGACTTGATTCTTTACGCCTTTGGTGGTTCAGACACAATATAAGCCATCTTATTGTAGTGAACAAAGAAGGAAATGAGCAGTCCATTGATTTCTTCAATCATAACTTAGAAGATTATGAGGTGAGATACTCTTTCATTGAGAAGCATGTCCTCGTCATCATAAGGAGCTTGAATAATTTTAGAGACTTGGTTTAAAAAAAAAAAAATCCCGATTATTAGCATCTCATGATGTAGTTAAGGGCTTTCTCCTCAACAAAGAATTGAATGAAAAAAGGGTAGGTTGGATTATGTGGGCAATGGAATATGATGTCGAAATTAAAGTAACCAAATTAGTCTGGGAAAAGGCTTATGTGAATATTTGGCTTCAATCAGCATGCTTAAGAAAATATATGAAGATGAAGTTGTTTTGGTGGTACAATATAATAAAGAACAAGTTATAGATCATATGCCGAGTCCTTTTGGACTCGAGTACATGATGCATTTTCTTCAAACTGATCTATGCCCTCTAGATTTGAGAAAAGTACAAAAAAGTTATTTTAGATTCCAATCCATTTTGTATGTTTTTATTGATGGTATCTTTTTCAAGAAAGACGTGGATGGAGTTCTCTTGCGATGTGTTCCAAAAAATCAGATTGATAAAATGCTACATGAGTTCCATGATGGAGAAGCTGGAGGTCATTTTTCTCCAAGAATAATAGCCCTCAAAATCATGAAGGTTGGTTACCATTGGCCCATAATGTTTAGTGATTTCTTTGCATGGATCAAAAGGTGTAACATATGTGCATTTTTCACAGGAAAGGACAAGCTATCAACACTACCACTCCACCCAATCTCAATTGATCAACCATTCACACAGTCAAGTTTAGACTTCATTGGGGTTATTGTTGTTCCTCAAAATATTGGCTAAGTGCCAAAGGGAGCTTGTGTGCACAAACCGGTGAGAAAAAAGGGCACGTGGGGTAAAAATGCATAGGACAAAGTTTTAAGAAGGGTTTATGAGGAACAAGGGTGCACATGCAAGGAAGAGCAAAAGGATCTCGGGACTTAACCATATTTGACATTCCAATAAGTGTTGAGGAAAAACATGATGTGACTAGGCATGTGGAGTGAATAGGGTGCCCGACTGGTGGCCCAGGTGGTTAAGGCAAGAATATTCCACACATGGAATATTCCAAGGAATACATCATCGTAGAAAGTGGAGAGTTCGGATCAGAACAAACATGCTCCATTGGAGGACCATAAGGACACTTGGAATTCGATCTACTCTAAAGGAAGGCATGGTGATGGGTGCTAAGCCTATTTATAGAGATTCTATGGAGAAAATAAAAGACACACATGGATGGGGATAGAGAGAATCATCAAGATCATCATAGAGAGGATGGAAGGCAAAGCTCTGCAGGGGAATATTAGGAGGTTCTAGGGGTTGGGGTTATCTTTAGAGGACTGTAGAAATGGTAGTATATCTAGAGGGATGGGTCTGTGATAATCATTGTAATAAGGGAAGCATAGCTAGAATTTTTGATGCATGAGTTAGATTTGTATTGATACATTTGGTCTATTATGACCCTTGTGAATGTAATGTGGTTACTGGAACTATGATCAATATAAATATATGTCTCTATTATGAATATATTGTTCATGGGTGAAAACCTAGTGTCTTTTCTTTATGTTATGAATCAGATCTGCTTAGTAGATGATGTTTCTCTTATTATTTGAATGGGTATGTTAGTGTAATAGCTCATCCTATGCTCTCAGAATGAATGCATGAACATTTACTTTTCTACATCTAATATTTATCAATGGCATCATCTTCTCACAATGCTCACATAAAGAAGGGGCTCGGCACCCACACATGCCTCGGGTGAGCACCTAGTGCCCACTAGGTGATAGCTCGGTGCACATGGGATTATAAATTTAGTAAGTGGACACAAAAATGACTACATCTTGGTTTCGTTGTCGGGACCTATTTTCAAAGCTATTGTGAGAATGATGTGTGATGATGGAGCACTTGACCTTGGACAGTGTCGAGGCATGGTTTAAGAGCACGAATGATGAGTTTTCTCAGAGATTTAGTACTAAACATGAGTTTGATGCACATAAATGGGTAGAAGAGCATCTGTATCATGAGTTGTATGAGACCTTATTTTGCTATTTTCCAGTAGAGTTGTATGAATGGATTTCCACATATGCATCTAGATCAAGTTGGTACTATAGATCTCACATTTGGACCCAAAAAGAGCATTAGAGGTTGCAAGATGTTGATTTGACTTAGACGTGTGTTGTTGATCATTAGTGGAAGAGAGTGTTGACCAGTTATACCATAGAATACGCTATTTCTATGTATTCCTATCCTAAGGTTGTTGAGTTTGAGTTCTTAAGGGAGCCTAGAGGATCATTTATACATGTTATCCCTTTAGTTATGAAGATCCTGGTCATTACCTTGAGTTTCGAAGAATTCCCTATGGCTAACTAATCTTCTCTTAATGTTGGGAAAGGAAGCTAGGGTGGAGGAAGATCGAAGACATTACGGTTGAAAAAGAAAGAGAGGAGATACAACTCAAGTATAGAGAAGCATGTGAAAGGGAGTTGGCTAGACAATGTGAGGTTTGTGGGAGTGATGGATTTATGGAGGCATATGTTTCTAGAAGGATTTGAGGTTCACACGAAGGACATGGAGCTGAGTAGTCTTTCTTTACCCCATCTTAGAAATCACGAAAGATAGATCCCTTCGGTAGGGATTTTTGTGGTGAATATTCATTATTTGGTGAATATTTCATTTTTGGAAAATTTGAAAAGGTGAATTTTTTGCAATAGGTCAGTGTACTATTTGCCTAAAATTTCCAGTATAAATTGTTTTAGGGCAGCTTCGCCTACCATTGAAAACTAATCCTATATAAACCTAAGTAATTCACCTAGTAGTATCACGTAACTTACTCGGTACCCATATGAATTACTTGTAAATTACAAGCAGACAAAGTTTGGATCAGAGTCTCAAACTAGTTGTAATAGACTTGCAATAGGAAATTATCACGAGGCGTGTGACAAGGAATATTTTCATTACGGACGGGAGACAATGTAGCATTGTTGACACATCATAAGAGAAGTTTTGATGCATGACAACAAGGTTGTTGACGTGTAACAAGGGAAGGTTATAGGTGGGTGAAAAATGTTGTTGTTGACGGCGATAAGGGGGTTGTAGACATCGAAAAGAAGTATTTTTGGTATCGTGTGATAAAAGGTTTGTTATCACATGACAACAAGCCTTGTTGTTGCACAACAAAAACCTTGTTGTTGTGCAACAACAAGGCTCGTTTTTGTGTGATATAAAACCTTTTTGTCACTCAACACCAAAAAAATTTCAAGTGCTCCCCCTTAATAAAATGAAAGGTGAAAATTTAACTCACGAAATCTTGAAAAATTTGTCTTTCCAACGAAAGTGGTTTGAGGTATATTTGTCAGGGATTTTCCACCTCCAATTTACCAAATACTTCTTAAAATTAACCCTACCCTTCAAATTATGATGATATTTCATCACTTGGAGAAAGGAAAGTCATCGGTGTGTATATGAATCAACACGGTGACCAACCCCTAGTGCTTAGTCTTCCAAATCAAGAGATAAGTATTGCTAACACATTTGGCATCGTGCGAGTGATTGATTGGTTCTAGGAGATATAATTTTTCATTTGGTACATCTATGGCTACACAATCATTTCCTATGTTTAGAGTAATATTATTTGGAATGAAATTTGGGTAAAGTATGAGTATGCAAAGCTTGGGTATTACATCTGGGAGTGGCACGGGACACACATCAGTAGCGATGCAAAGTACCACAATTTTTGGCACATAATTTAGTGAGATTTTGGTAACATTAGGCATGACCACTTCAGGCCCCTTTTCAGCTACAGGAGGTGAATCTAGTGGTATAGGAGCTAGAGGACCTAGTGGACTTGGTGGATCTAGAGGATCTTGTGGATCAGGAGGACTGGTGGATCTAGTGGATCTGGTGGTGGAGGTAACACCAGAGAAAATCAAGGTTTTGGATCAGGTGAAAAAGGGCCTTAACCACCTCAGCATGTGTTTTTTAAGATTTCTTTACACCTACTAGAGTACAAGGGTGTTGAGGATGCTAAAGAGCACGTACACAAGCGTGAACTACTATGGTGCGCGAAGGGGATCACTACCCCAAAGTGGAAGGAAAGTAATTTTGCAATGAAATTGTAAGGATGTGCACATAGTTCATACCGAGAAGTATGAACATCATCATCTGGTAGTGAATTACACCGCGCAATGAGGAATGCCTTCTTAGCCGAGTTCCATATCCCTAATTTTGAAAAAGATCATCGGTGCAATCAAGGAGATCCAATAGGGAATGGCAGAGAGTGTGCGGGAGTACAATGTACATTTCAAGACTCTCTTATCAAAGCTATCCTATGATATTCACCCCTCTCAACATGCTTAGTGGTTTTTTGGAGGATTGATAACACCGTTTAGGAGAACACTTTCACACAAGACTTTCATAGACCCACACGAGGCCTTGGAGGTTTCCCTACACATTGAGAAAATCGAAGCATTGATACCGGTGTTAGCCCCTTCATTGAGGCTTAGGCATCATTATAATGGAGAACTAGCTAGAGAATCTATCTGTAAACTCGGTACATGAGACTCGTAGTGGTCTATGGTGCATGGATTATGAGGTAGAGAGGCATACAAAGGACAGTTGCCCTAGGAGATTGATACGTGCCATGACGGTGGACTATGAAATTTTCCATGGAGATCATGATGCAAGTAGATGCCCACTTTTTAGCGTGCTATCCATAAGAATGAGTCATACTATTATAATATTTGCACCTCTACTACCCATGACACCAAGGATTATAGATTGATTGACCAGATATATGACACCATTGATATTGGTGTGCACCAAACAAGCGGCATAAGCAATTCCAAAGACAATAGGAATCACTTTGAAGGGTGCGAGGATGGTGGGGAACGTGAAAGAGGTTTACGAGGAGGAATTCATAGTCGTGGTAACCACAAAGGAGGAACAAGTGATTTTTAACATGGAAGTTGTTACCACTATGGATCTATAGATCACTACTGAGCGTGAGTTCCCGATCTACTACAATGTTTGTTGTGTGGAAATAAGCACAAATATAAGAAGTGTCTGGATTTATTTGAGCACATGAGCTAGCAACACTGGAAATAAAAAGGCACTAGGATGGTAAGCATGAGGAAGGTTGATTCACAATGGATGTCACACATGACGCGTGAGTCAGAACTAGAACCAGTACTTGTTACAATGTGAGTTGAGGCTACACGCATGAGTGAAGTACTAAGGAAATGACCACTAGTTGTTAAATAAGAGGTGGTGCATGGGAAGTATCTAGACCCTACTCATCAAAAAGAGGTGTATCAATAGACCATATATGTGATTCAAATCCTTTAGGGAGAGACCCATGCACGAAAGAATAGTTAAGGAAGTTAGAGCAAAGGAAAAATGTTGAGGCTCCACGGGAGGATCTGGATGAGGTTCTGAGAAGTATGAAAGATGCTAGGGAAAAATAATATCATCCCCTTATGAGGAAAGTGTCTATGGGAGAAGGTACCATGCACTTTGGAGAAGGGCATGAGAGGTAGGTTCTGCATGCCAACCTTCCTCCCCACAACCTTGATTATGACAAGAAGATTACCTTGAATGTTATTGTAGATGGGTGGCTTCTAATAAATATTTTGATTGACACATGTGTGGAGGTCAATGTTCTCACCTTGGATTATGGCATCGAGATGGGAAGACCCTATTACAGCCATATTCAAATGTGTTGTATATGGCTAACAAGACAAAGGCAATGCCCATTGGTATCTTGAAGGATGTTATTATCACTATCCAAGGGCCAAAGTTCACTGAGGATTTCAAATTCTTGGGATTAGCCGAGGCATAAAACTTTCCATTGTTACTTAGGAACACCTAGTGTTAAGAATAATGCCAACCTAATGTTTAATAAGGGATACATAATTTTTGAAAACAAGGAGGATCGATTCATCATCCCTTGACCGATGGAAAATAAGCACCATATACTAATCCCTTAGGAGAAGAAATTATCAACATGATCTATGTGCGCTCTATCAAAGACCCTGAGGTGATTCACCCTACACAACAATTTTATCTAGTTTGAATATTATCATTCCATGAGTGATACAACTATTGTGGCATGCGATAATTGGTCGCAAGCTAAGAGGCTCTATGAAAAGGTAATTAAGACACACTCAATCGGGAGCCTAGGAACGAAGAAGTTTCCAAGTTACTCTAGAGGGTCCAACCCTGATGATTTCTTATAGAAAATGGAGGATCAATGGAGAAATGAGGTCAAAATAAGAAGGATGCTCAACTATAACTTTCTTGTGACCGCTTGCGCCCGGTGGGTGACACGTCATGATATCCATCTAGATTGGCGTAAGGTGAGAATCGTATTCTCTGTAAGGTTCTCCCAAAGAAATGCACCAACTACAATACTAGACTACCACGGGAAGGAACCCTCCTCGTTTCACGTCTAAGAATGTGAGAAAGCATGGATGGGAGATGCGGAGGCCTTACCACCTTCATTATGGGTACATGATATATATTCCACCTTGCAAGATTTCGCACGTGCATGGTACATTCTCTTAGAGACATTCCATCAAACATGGAATTGGTAGGAGCTAACGGTTGATCTCCTTCAAGCTTTCGAGTGCAGTACCAACCCATCATTCGATAAGGCATTGCAGGTTGTCAAGCACCTTGCTTTGTATATAATGGAAAGTTGCAAAAGCTATGGAATGAGGATAAAGAACCTCAAAGCTTTACTAACTCATCCATGTATCATGAGATGAGTGCTAAACAAGATAACTTCTACAATAATGAGTTAAACTAAAACACTATCATTTTATCTCTAACTACTTTTTGATTACTTAAAACATAAATTGAACCTAGTTAAACCTATGAGAAATCAAATTAGATTTGTTGTTTCTTGATGGAGGTGAAGAGGTCTCTCTAAAATGGCTACAAGGCCAAGTTAGATACCTTCCTAATAACCTAGTATGAAGTTATGGATGCAAGATGGAGGAGCTTCAACAATGAAGGATAGCCAAGATAAAATGCCTATTAGCTTAGCTAATGCAAATGAGGTCTAATGCCAATATCTTCAAATGTGAGAGAGATTTGTTATGACAACAAGGTGTAAGGTTGAGAGGAGATGTGACCCTTCTATTTATAGTTTTTCACTTGGGAGAGTTTGAACTTTGGGTGCATGTGGGACTAAAGTCTAAAAATCACTTTAGGATTAGATTAGGATAAACATGATTTAGGCTTAGATAAGCTTGGTTTAGGCTAGTTAACTAGGGTTTAGGCTAGTTAAACTTTGATTAGCAAGTGATTAGAGACTCATTGAGAGTTGGGAGGGGTTTGGATAACTAATTATGACCGATAGATAGCCTAAAAATCCAATATAAGTGTTATAGAGAGAACTAAGGAGGTTTTGAATGGTCGAAAGGAGGAATGTGTAGCTAATAAGATATATTAGCTAAACAAGTTGATTATAGGAGGAATACGACCGAGAAGGTTTCATAAATGGGCATCCGAGAATGGAGCGAAGAAGGGTTTATCAATGAAGTTTTGTTAATTGAATGGATTGTATGAAATGCTAAGTGTAAGCATACTTTAGGTGTCTACATTTGCCCCTCTTTGAGGTGGCGTAAGTAATGTCACTTCAAAGAAAGTAGACAAGCATAAACAAGTAGAAAATTTTGAAGGGATAGAAGAAAAATGAGTAGAATGGAGGATTCCCCTCAATTGTTGATGGGTTGATAGAAGAATTCGATTAACGATCAAAAAGATGAAAGAAAGATAATAGAAGAAAGAATAGTGTGAAGAAGAAGAAAGGGGATATAGAAGAAAAGGAGTGTGAGGAAGGGGAATGAGCTAACATCCATCCAATGCCTTTTAAACAACTTTATATTTTATCATATTGCGAGTGATCTTCATCATCGGTCCTTATTGAAAATAATGAACAAAATTGTAGTATGACATGAAAATCCATATACGAACAAATGTCCATTTCTAAAAACACCAACTCCATGCAAAGATACAAAATGCAATGGACTAGGAGAAAGTAAAAGATGCCTAACTCCATGAAACATACATAATGCAATGCAATATGAGAAAGTAAAAATTCCTAACTCCATGCAACATACATAATGAAATGCAATATGAGAAAGTAAAAGATGTCTAACTCCATGCAACATACATAATGCAATGCAATATGAGAAAGTAAACAAGCTAACCTAATAGAGAAACATAATGTCATGTTTTTACTATCAAGCTACAGTTTTGACCTATGTGAATTAATGACAAGGGTTATGATGGTGCCCCAAAAAGGATACATACAAGGGGAATAATGGAGGACACTTCCATCCTATGAAAAAGCAATGTGCACTATGAAATAGTACAAGGCAACTCATTGTGCCCCAGAGTATAGATGAAGTAAGCAACCTAGCTTTTGTTGATGGAGGTAGATCAAGATGATCCGTGAGTCGTGCACATGAACAGTGAGAACCAAATAGCGACATTTTGTAGGATGATTTATATTGTTTTTTATGTTTTTGAAACATATTTGAATGTTTTTGACGATTTTGAAATTTTTCTGAAACTATGTACAGGAAGATGAGGAAGCGTGGATGCCCCTAGCGATAGATGGGATGTACAAGATCGAAGGCCACATGTGTGCAAGAAATGTGAAGATGCAAAAATTCCCCGAGTGATTATGTGGGAGTATTTGAAGGAAAACTCTTCATAGGTAGAAGTGGGACCCAAGGCCATTATAGATAGGTTCAACATGATGATGAACGTAAACCAATGAAATCTTTGGGAAGAAGCGAGGATTCCCCCGTCGTAAGTTGGCCTAAAAGCACATGATAGAAAGGAAGGAGAAGATTATTTTTGTGTGAAAGAGGACAAAGGTGTCTGAAAACATGGCAAAAATTAATCTTATACACATGGATGTTTTAAACGAAGTAGAAGAATGATGTGAATGATATGAATGTAGCTTAGAAGACTCATGATGAAGAAGTGATTAGCGAAAGGCACAAATTGTGAGACAAGATATGGACTAACGCAAGAGTCGAACAAGGTCCAAAAAAAGACAGGTTGGTAACATATTAACCCTATTTACTCATAGATATCCAGGTGTTTGCATGTGGAATTTATTACCTCTTGAAGGGAATATTTAATAGACAACAAGTGAAGACACCCCGACCACTTTGTGTAGGAATGATTGATTTTGATAGGTGATAGGTGATTTGTGAATGAAAGTTGGAATCATAGTCGTACATTGCTCCACTTCCATCAGGCATCCATAGCCACACGGAGATGTATTTGATGCTAATCACAACATTTCTCTACTACTAGCCAGGCGTCCGTAGCAGAGATTATTGGAAATACCCCAAGAGAGAGTTATTTATCAACTTGATTTTGCTTTTAGCCTTTGATTTTTTTATTTATTTTGCTTTCAAAACTTATTTCAGATCTCTTGTTTGACAAGGGGTTAAGAACCACAAATGGCTTGATGGAAGGAGGTGGAAGTGATTGTGATGATGACATTGGCTAGTGTCAAAAAATATGTCCAAAATTTCTTCACAATGATTTTATTAGATGTTGATAGTGATAAGTTCTCTAAGAGTTCAGTCATTCTTTAATTTACCAAGGTGATAAAAGACCAGGGTCAAATGGATACCATAGGGATAAATGTCACAAAAATATGTGTGAATAGGCTAACCACAATATCACCGAAGGGATGAAAATGGTAGGAAGACTTGCAGAAGAATGATAAGAAAGGGAAGAAAGAAACATCCATGTGTACATAATACCTGATTGCAATGTTTGATATTTGTACCTTTGATTTTTTTTTTTTTCGCATGTTTTTGTTATTTTGCATTGTTTTTTATTTTTATATTTTTGATAGTTTTGGAAATTCGGGACCAACAAAGTCACTCTGCGTGATAAGATCCAACAACAAGGTTTGCAACTTCCTTAATAAGGGAGACCAGATACATTTGTTTATCAAGAGTCATGTTATCCCCAATCTTGATGATCGTGGTGAGCTCGTACTCAACAAATGACTGTGATTTATCCTAAACATGGATTTTGTATGTGGGAGATTTAATTCCCCATCTAGAGGTTTATGCACTTTGCGCCATACTTGATGGTTACATTGATGTGTGTTCTTGAATTGCGTTTAATTTTTAACCTTAAGATCATTTGATTTGTTGGGAGCTATAGAGCTCTTTGCAGTTTTGATTTGAGCTTGATTAAGAAACTGTTTGGGTTTCTTATAAGCTAATGCATGACTTGTTTGATCCTGAGAAGGAGAAGAAAGTGAACGTTTATGATTGATGATAGGAATGAGAGAAATGATGGTGGGCTTGCCCGGTCATTGGTAGAAGGATGATGTGATGGATGAATAGAATATGGTCCAATGATTGAAGAGGATGGGCTATGAGGAGGTGAGCCATTGATAGAAGATGACGGAGGGATGCTAGCATATGGCCCTAATATGGAAGAAGTTGGGCTACGAGGACATGGACCAAGAATAGAAGAATATGACGAAGGGATGCTAGGATGTGGCCCAAGTATAGATGAGGAGGGACTACTCATAGGTGTCCCATAGATAGAAGAGGATGAAGGGATACTAGGATGTGGCCCAAGAATAGAAGGTAATGGGATACCAAGAGGTGACCCACAAGTAGAAAATGGAGGGCTACTAGGATGTGGCCCCAGGATAGAAGAAGTCGATGGGATACTTAGCGGTGACCCAAGGAGAGATTTTGATTGAGGAATGATGATAGATAATGAATGATTTGGAAATGAGAAGATAGGCCACGGATCAATGCTAGACCCCAACATCTCATCATGCTTAAAAGAAGGTGAAGATGGAATAACAAAAGAAGAATCAAGTTCCATGACTTTAGGATCTTCCTTTATGTTCTATGAAAAGGATCAATTTATTTTCCCCAATATGCGAGCGTATTGAGTTCTAGAAAGAATCCTTGTTTGCAATCCTCTAGAGGGATATCATCATGTAGTCTGATTGTTTCTTCATTCTGAGAGAAATCAATTAGTAGAGGTTGTTGTTCTTTGGCCATAGAAGGTTGAATAGAAGAAATAGGTCTGATAAGCAGGGAAGATTGATTGACAGAAGAAGATGACTCAAGAGAGGAAGTAGGATTGGTGGAAAATGTCTCATGAATGGACAATTTAGATTCGGACCTATGTCATTTTTCTAGAAGATGACGTAATGTAGGTTGGAAAGTAGGATCACATAGCCATTCGTTAAGTTACAACATAGGAGTCAAATTGGATGATTGAATAGAGGGAATCCGAGTCGTGGAACTCTTTGACAGAGGAAGAGGTCGTTGAGACAACTGATGAAGGAGGTCCTGTGAAGAAAGGAGGACCATGACTCAAGAACTAAATTAGATGTTTGATCAATGAAACTTGGAGTCACACGAGTCTTCAAAGGAGGAATATGTCTTTCAATTTATTTGGAATAAATGTCCTGTGAAGGAAGGGAGGACCGTGATTCAATATTTGATCTAGGGGTATCCGAACAATAGTTGGGATCTAAGTCTTCAAAAGAAGAGTGGGAGTCTCGAATGGTAGTTTGGATCTGAATCGAAGAAGAAGAGTGGGGGGAACCTGAATAATAATTTGGATTAGAAGCATCCAAACCATACCACTGACTATGAGTTGAAGGTGGGGAATAGGGTACCCAAATGGGCTCTCTAACACGAAGAACCAAACGAGGCTTAGTTGTAATGGGAATATTTTTATTTGAATTGCTAAACCTAGGTTTCGTATTGTTGTAAATGTGAGAAACCGCACGATAGTTTGTCATTGTTGGCATCTCTTAAGCACAAATGTCTAGACCTAGATAGTGTGATGGAAATCGTTCAAAGGGAAGCAAGTGACATGTTGATTCAGGGAAGCATAATGACATCCAACTAGAAATTTCATATGGAGATGCGTGCATGATTTTCTGAAGAAGGTCTAAGGAAAATAGACATTGTGATGACGTAATCTCGATGAGATCAAAAATGATTGTCCTAGAAAAATCAAATTCCATATGAATAATCACAAGGAACAATCATGCAAGTGTGAAACACAAAGCCAATCAACAAGAAAATACACCCTATGTAAATGCATGTGCAAAGTGATAGTTCGATGCAAAGATCATCAACACAATGTCAATATTTATGTCAAGCTCAAAATGAGCAAGGCATAAATATTAACAAAGGGTAGATGTGACTCCCAATCAAAGGATACAACGACACATTCAACAACCAACAAGGCCAAAATGTTAAAGGGTGAGGATTACAAATGTAAGCCACATAACCACACCTATTGAACATGTCTATCATGCTTCATGGAGAAGAGAGATATTAGTGCCAAAGTGGTATCGAAATGACACAAACAAAGTAAGAGACACTCTTTAATATTTTGGACAATATTTGAAGTAAAACTAAGTCAAAGTATACTAAGGATGTGCTAAAATGTGTGTAGCGTAATGCCACAATGCGGATACTTAGATCACGTTTACTGAAAAACATGACATAAGTATCTTAATTGTGTCGAGACAATGTGAACAAAGTAACACATCAAAGGGAGATCAAATGATGAATTAATCTAAACTATGATGATGATCTTGAAATCAAGATCAAGTGGCCATCAAAGATATGAGGACGCATCCACACACTTTAGATGTTTAACAACTCAGCTACAAACATGGATGAGCATAAACGGACAAAAAAGTGGTGAACACTATCTATGACAACACTCCCGAAAGATGCCTTTTGTTTCCCCAAATGGGAAACAAGAATACAAAGGTGTAGAAAGTGAAAGGTCATCTAATTTCCATGATGAAAGGAACTTAGATCCAACTTAAGTGGATTCTTTTCCTTGTTCGAAAAACAAGGTTCTGAATCCAAACAATTTATCACTTCATGATGGCCAAGACACGACAAAGGACTAGTAAAGTGGGCCTCAAGACAAAATGGCCTCCTTAATAAGATCTCTCAACTAGGTTTTATAAAGCCGTCTAAGAGTGGGCATGATTTACCCAAAAATTCACACTGACTAATTTGGGAGTATCTCAGCTTTTCCCCCTTCAAGTACAATGGGCACTAAATGCATCCATCATGTACTCTTGCCAGGGTCGTGATACAAACAACTTTGTAATGCTAACTCACAAGGAAAACTAGTCAAGTGGGTAAGCGAGGTGCTTCCTATTTCATCCACGAGGTTACACAGTGGTGGATTACTTTAGGGTTCCTAGAACCACCCCCATTGTTATAGCTTAAGGCGTTATGCCAAAGGGGTTACATTCCAGTTGAGTGGATAGGGACATACCCTTTTAAAAACATGTAATACTGATGTTTTGAATATGGTGTGTTTTTTATCTTGCTTAAGTTAATGTGGTTTTAATTATCACACCATTTGGCAACTGTAAGAGCACGTGTATTATAAGGTTTGTTTTTTGTTTTTATGCCTTTCTTTATCAAGCGATAGGTCCTGTAGACAAATTTTTTTATTATTTTTCCAATTCATAGGTTGATGTCAAGAAAGAGAGTTTCCCACTTTGATTTTGATTCCTAAGATCGCCAAAAAAGGTACGAAGGAAGAACATATGCAACAAGGAATCTCACTCAAATTTTTAATAAATGGAAAACTCCTAAGTACAATGTGAAAATGAGTTCCTTTTAACCAACTTTGAAAGCTAAATAAACCATTTTGCAAGTATGACGAAAGTGGTGAAACGTTTCTGATTCCCAAGATCACCTAGAAAGGCGCAAGGGAAGAGCATACGCATTAACAAAAGATGAAAATGTTTTTTATTAAGTTAGTATAAAAACTTAATGTAAAGGAAACCTAGTAAACCACTGTTAGAACCTAAGAGTTAGAAAACCAAGAAAATCAAAAAATTCTAGAAATCCAATTTTTGCACTTTTTAACAATTTTTAGTAATTTGCATTTTTAGAGGTCTTGAAGCACTTTGGGAGTTTTGTGATAGAATTTATTATACCAAATGTATCTAAATTTTGGAATTTCCCTCACAAAGTATGCTTCGTTATCTTTTTGACACCTATTCAAACTCTAAAAATGGGTTAACGAGTCAAAAGATATGGTCAAAACAAGGAGCACTAAAAATAAAATAGATAAATCTGGACTACATAGAGACACCTGCATGCCCAGAATGACACATACGTGCCCTAGCCAATGGATACAATCCCAAGTAAAAATAGACAATTTCAAATTTTTATAGTCAAACTATTTACGCATATACGGCTAGAGAGGCAGATACGCGGCCCAGATGACAGAGACGCATGCGCATCCCTATAGAGGCAAAATTTACAGCTTTTCACACATCAAGCACCTAATGCATACGCGGACAGAGAGGTGGATATGAAGCACATATGATGGAGACAGATGCACGTCCCTGTAGAGATAAAATTTTCAAATGATGAAGTCTACATGACAGGTACGCACCTGATCCGATGGGTACGCTGGGGTTTCAACGTGTACGTGCCCCTTATTTTACACCTACACACACCCTATGAAAAACCTTCAAAAAACATGAATTTTCAAAATTTCAAGAGAAAACAAGTTAGTTTTTAGTAAAAGTGTCCTATTTTTATATCAAACCCACAAAATGTATATATATGAAGGTCATTTATCTAGTGTTAGAAATAAAAATGAGGAAATAACAAGTGATTTGAGCAAAAAATTTGAAAAATGAACTTTGAAAAACCTAAAAGACCTCCATTAATGAAGGGTGGACATAAGTGTCCCACCGGGCATGTCAAATGTATGCAATGGAAAGTTGCAAAAGCTATGGAATGAGGATAAAGAACCTCAAAGCTTTGCTAACTCATCCATGCATCATGAGATGAGTGTTAAACAAGATAACTTCTACAATAATGAATTAAACTAAAACACTATCATTTTATCTCTAACTACTCTGTGATTACTTAAAACATAAATTGAACCTAGTTAAACCTATGAGCAATCAAATTATATTTGTTGTTTCTTCAATGGAGGTGAAGAGGTCTCTTTAAAATGGCTACAAGGCCAAGTTAGATACACTCCTACTAACCTAGTATGAAGTTATGGATGCAAGATGGAAGAGCTTCAACAATGAAGGATAGCCAACATCAAATGTCTATTAGCTTAGCTAATGCAAATGAGGTCTGATGCCAATATCTTCAAATGTGAGAGAGATTTGTTATGAAAACAAGGTGTAAGGTTGAGAGGGAGAGGTGACCCTTCTATTTATAGTTTTTCACTTGGGAGAGTTTGAACTTTGGGTGCATGTGGGACTAAAGTCTAATTAGGATTAGATTAGGATAAATATGCTTTAGGCTTAGATAAGCTTGGTTTAGGCTATTTAACTAGGGTTTAGGCTAGTTAAACTCGTTTATCAAGTGATTAGAGACTCATTGAGAGTTGGGAGGGTCTGAATAACCAATTTTGATTGATAGATAGCCTTGAAAGCCAATAGAAGCGGTATAGAGAGAACTAGGGAGATTTTGAATGTTCGAAAGGAGGAATGTTTAGCTAATAAGAGATATATTAGCCAAACAAGTTGATTATAGGAGGAATACGACCGAGAAGGTGTCGTAAATGGGAATTTGAGAATGGAGCGAAGAAGGGTTGATGAATGAAGTGTCATTAATTGAATAGATTGGATGAAATGCTAAGTGTAAGCATACTTTAGGTGTCTACACTTACGATGGGAGATAGTGCTATGGTGGAGGATAGGATACTTTGGAACTGTTGGGTGAACCTAGTCTAGAGACACGTTTTGATAAAGAAGAATTAGAAGAGATGTAGCTTGAGCACACATGCATGGAGATAGAAAAGGGAAAGATGGTCTACGAATAGATGGAGAGTTTTCACATTAACCATACTAAATATATGCACAAATTTATTGATAGTGTTAATGAGCAAGCGTGTGTATACCACGAACCCCTAAAAACAAATAAGGTTAACATTGAAGTCTAATGGTCATAGAAGGAAGTCTCGAAGATTATTGATTTATTGCACAAGTTTCATAATTTATTTCCTCGTGGGTACCATGAGCTTAAAGGAATTCATCACTCCTTAGGGAGATGAAGATAAAATTAAAAGAAGGTGAACATGCGATTAGGAAAATACCTTATCGAATGAACACAAATTTTCACGTCAAGGTCAAAGAAGAGATAGACAAGATGATAGCATCAAGAATCATTGAAGCTATGGAGGAATTACAATGGGTAAGTCCCATGGTCATCAATATTAAAAAGTATGGAAGGATAAGGATATATGTGGACTAATGGGACTCGAATGAATGCGTGTGTATCATAAACCCTTGTTCAATCCCCTTCACTAAATAAATCCTAGAAGGAGTAGCTAGGCTCGAAATATATTCCTTCATGGATGGATTATCATGATACCATCAACTTAGAATTGCTAAAGAATACCAAGAGAAGATAAATTTCTCCACTAAGTGTGGAAGTTCTACCTATACAGTCATGCCTTTTGGACTGAAGAATGCGTCAGTTGTGTTTTCGTGCATAGTAGTCTAGGCATTTCAGGATTTTATCCATAATTATCTGCAATTCTACCTTGATGACTGGATGGTGTATGGACTAGTAAAAGACCATTGTGATAATTTGAGGCTGATGTTTGATAGATGTTGACATTGAAGATATCCCTAAACATTAAGAAGTGTGTTTTTGTTACTCCATTTGGGACCCTGTTGGGGCACATCATATGTAAGGAAGGTTTGTTGGTAGATCCCACCAAAGTTTTTGTTATTGTGGGGTTGAGGAGCCTACCAGTCAAAGCATAGTGCATGATTCCTTGGGCATATGGGGTACTACTGGAAGTTTATCAAGGGGTATGCCAAGATCATCACACCATTGGAGAAGTTACTAAAACACAAGAGTGCCTTTCATTAGGGAGAGGTGCAAAAATGACATTCAACACTTTAAAGGATAGACTTGTCACTACGCCCATATTACGGTTTCCCTCTTGGGATAAACCTTTCCATGTGCATGTTGATGCCTCAAGGACAACCATTGGAGCAATGTTAGCACAACCTAGAGAAGGGATTGTTGATCACCCCCTTTGCTTTGCAAGTAGGAAGTTGACACCAACATAATAGAATTACACCACTAATGAGTGCGAAGCAATTTTAATGATATATGCGTTACATAAGTTTGGGAGTATCTATTGGTAACCCCCTTCATATTTTACACAGATCACATGGCCTTGAAGTACTTAGTGAACAAGCCCATTTTACAAGGGTGCATATGTCGGTGGGTCCTATTGTTTCAGGAATTTGAGTTTACAGTTGTGGTGAAACCAAGAAAGAGTAACTCAAGGCATGATCATTTATCAAGGATTGACTCGGGGAGGATGTGCAGAGCATTGAGGATGATATGCCAAATATGCAACTATTTAGGTTATGGCATGCACCCTCTTAATTAGAAGATATTGATGTGTTTCTCAAAATGGGTGTGGCACCGGAAGGAATGAAAGCTTTGGAAAGAAAATAATTAACTATGAATGTCGTGACCTACATGTTCATTAGCGGATACTTATACAAATTAGGTTGTGATGAGGTTCTGTGGTGATGCGTGTTATAACATGACCACATTACAATCATGGAAGAAGCACATGGTGGGATTACAGGAGGGCACTATGCAGGGAATGCCACCGCGTGAAAGATTCTACTCATAGGGATTTGGTGGGAAAGTATATACCAAGATTGCATTGAGTTTTGCAAGGCTTGTGACCATTACCAACACCTTGGTAAGCTAGGAAGATGGGATGAAATTCCCTTAAGGCCAATAGCCAGCGTAGAACCATTTAAAAAATGGGCCATTTATTTTATAGGACCAATTTCACCTACCGTATAAAGGACCGGTTCACACTATATCATCACTTGTACTGATTACTTAACAAGGTGGGTGGAGGTAGTGCCTATAAGGACTCATGATACATGTGAGCAACAACTACTAGATTCTTATGGGATAACATAATCAGTAGGTATGGATGTCCTTTTATCTTGACTAGTGATAGGGGTACACATTTTTTGAATGAAATATTTAGGATTTTGATGTCTGAGTTCATGGTGGCCCATCATGAGACTACTCCATACAACCCTTAAGTTAATGGAATTATTGAGGCATTTAACAAAATTCTAAGCCACACACTAACAAAAATTTGTGATGTGGGAAGACAATATTGGGATGACAAGGTATCAGCCATCCTATGGGCATACAGGACAACCAACAAGAGGTTGAACAAGACCACACCATTTTAATTAGTGTTTGGCACAGAGGCTATTTTACCGGTTGAATTTATGCTACCATCGATGCGTATTACATGTGTAGGAGGGTTAGCTGATGAACAAGAAATTCAAGAGTGTATGAAGAAGTTAACATAGCTTGAAAGAAGGTAATAACTTGCTAAATGGAGTCGAGAATATTGAAAAGGCACAACAAAAAGCATGGCAAGATCGCCATATTTTTAAAAATAATTCAAGGTTGGGTAGATAGTTTTATTATATGATTCCAAGTTTCTGCGTCATCCCGGAAATTGAAAGTCCATTAGTTGAGCCCATACATCATCTCATACATCCTTGATTTGGGCACATGCCGATTATAAGTGCTAGATGGGACAAGGTTACCGACCATTTCAATGGGAGTATCTTTGAAGCCCTACCGTAAATAAGTCTTCCTTGTGTTTGTAAATAAGGCAATATTGCCATTTAGCATAGGATTTCCTTTTATGCATTTCTTTTCCTTATGTTTCCCTTTCTCGTTGATTTTTCTCTTCTATTTTTGTTTTTTTTCACGCACCTTGTGCATCATTAACCACTTTTTATTTTCAAAAATATTATGTATGTGTAGAGAATCTATTTGGTAGTGGAAGTTGTGTTTAAATGGCCCAGATTGAAGGATAAAAACTACATAAGATAGGAGATCATGCGTGGAAAAGGTGGACATAAGGAATTTTGGTGTCAAGATAGCTTTATGAAGACCATGTATAAAGGATGAGAGGCACAAGAACAACATAAGGTAGGCAAGGGCAAAAATCAGGTCAAGGGTAGAAGAAGTGCCTTCGGTACTGTAAGCGCATGCATAAGAGTCTTTGGTCAGTAAGGATGTTTACACGCCAGAAGGTTGTAATGATTTTTCACACAGGATTGGGCACATGGGTAAGAATGCTTAAGATCGATTTAGTGGAAAAAGCCACATTTAATGCTAAGTACATTGGTAGGTGGCATAGTATTTATTACGAGAGATAGGCAAAAAGCTATAAGTAAAGGGTCGGGTGCACTATTATTTACCTTGTTATCATGATATTGAAGAAGCTCTTGCGAACTAGGGCATCCATGAAGAAATATTTATGTGAAGGAAGAATCGTAATAATCAATGTGTGACTAGGGTGATCTATGAACCAGAGTGGAAGGAGTACACAGGTGTAGGGAGGTTTTAGTGGAGTACACCATCTTATGGAAGAGTTTTCCAGGTTAGGGTTCTGTAGCTAGGGCACGAGAGTAGAAGGATTATTTCACGAAGTTGAGCCATAGATTTGAGCAGAGTGAGGAAGAGGAGCAAGGAAGAGTTGTTTTTAACTCGACAAGAAGATGACACCAAAGAAGGCAACCATCTCACCAAAGAAGGGAAAGGAAAGGAAAACAAACTACCACCACAAGTTTTAATGAGGAGTGGTATGTGGAGATGCAATACCTAGATGGGGTGTTGTTGGGAAAAGAATGGGTATCCCATGTGAGGAATATGGCCATGAGAAATTACAATCATTGCACAAGCACCACAAAGAAGGAGATGGCTCTAGAAGTGGTTCACCCGACCGATAAAAGGACACTAGAGGGGATGTTAATCTACAATGATGAAGTAAAGGTTAAGATGGAGAAGGTTGGGTTGCTGCAACTCTATGAGTTTACCTATTTTGGAAAACCTGAGAGACTATACCAATGACTGATGTCTTATGAGTTCCAACACATACTTAGTTTCGGAACTTCCAAGCTTGTTCCAAAAGTTTTGGACTTAGTTCTAGAACTCAAGTATTTAGATCCAGAATTTTTCAAACTTAGTTTCAGAACTCCTGGGTATAGCTCTGAAACTCTCACAGTTTTGATCCTTAATGATTTCCTATGGTTCTAGAACTTCTCTGAAGTTTCGAACTGATGGAAGTTTATCTATTTTAACCACATCCAGATATTCTACATCAATGACCCTTTCAATTAGGAAAGGATGAGAAGATCTTTGAACGTAGATCTAGGGATAGTTATCTTATAGTTGTTTGATCAGCCATAACCCGATTCAGCATCTATTCTGGGCACGATTCGATTTTATTAGAATCATAGAGACAACTATGATTGTAAATGTATATATAAGCAGACCTGCGATAGATAAATAATATAAAATAGAGATAGAATATAGAAGAGAGATATAGAATAAGTACACAGATCCAGTACATTTTGTAATACCAAATTTTTATCAATAAAATATCCATTCCTATTTGAGAGAATTTTGAGTTGTTAAATCCTGATTCAAGGAGGAGCAAGGGCCCACTCCCCCAAGGACCAGGATATTCATTTATTTGGTATTTATATTTCTTAAGCAAATAGTTTAGATATGTTAATTTTGTATTGCTTTAATTATTCTAGTTAAACTCTGTTGTATACTTGTTCCTGTAGGTGTCTAGATAGATTCTTATTTTCTTGCGATTGTTTTAAGCATCTAAGTTAATTGTGTTTATTTCCAAAGCAAGTGTGTTTATTTCAAAAGCAAGTGTGTTTATTTCCATTCTGCAAAGTGTGTTTCTTTTTAGCAAAGCTTTCAGTGTGTTTCCTTTTAGCAAAGTTTTCATAGTATGATTTAAATAAGGTTTTACCAAGAATTCCTTAAGACATTGAAAAGATCCCCCAAAAAATACAAAAACAACTACAATCAACTACTAGATCAATAGGATTACTCTTGTTGCATATAGCTTTAGAAACACCCCTGGTTTGATATGACATCAACAAGAAGTTGATTAAATGAAGGGAATAATGACACCCATCATTTTTGGCACCATTTTTGGGACCACTAGTTGGAATTTTCTAATTAAGTGTTAGCAAGAGCAACAATCATACATCTAGTAGTTGAAGGATCTTCCCTACTATATCATAAAATATATGAGTAGACCAAGAGACTCAAAGGGTAGATTCCTCCCAAGAACATCTTCACAAGAATTCACAACATCCTCTAGTCCAAATAAGGAAATTGATCAAGAATTAGAGGCACCATCATCCCTGTCATACAAGAAACAAAATTGCCACCTTTGGAATTCTTAGATCAATCACCTAAAGGAAGTAGAACTTTTAGGAAAAGGCTTATTACTCAAGATCCATTTAGGGAGTTTTGATTCTCAATTGAGTAGTCAACCTCCTACTCCTGATTTTTCACCTTCCCCAAGGCATACCACATACCACATTGATTGGGAGGAAAATTCAGAAAATATTTTTAAAATGGCATGAGAAGCTAAAAGAGTACCTGATAGGACCTTTACTTATCCAATCCAATTGGGAGATGATGATACATCAATGAAAAATATCTCACCTGACACATTTACCCACATTTAGAGGGATGTCATCTGAAGATCTTGACCAATTTCTATTTGAGTTTAAGGTACTATGTTAGACCTATGATTATAAAACAGATAATCAAAAACTCAAGTTGTTTCCATCCACTCTGAAGGATGCAGCAATGAGGTGGTT
Source organism: Taxus wallichiana var. yunnanensis (assembly GCA_018340775.1). NCBI lineage: Eukaryota > Viridiplantae > Streptophyta > Pinopsida > Cupressales > Taxaceae > Taxus > Taxus wallichiana. The sequence continues at coordinate 750,601,319 of CM031239.1, forward strand.
CATGGGATTACCATCCAACTCTATTAGCACTTGGGCATAAATGGAGACTTCCTTCCTAGACAAATACCAAGATTATTGTAGAGGGAGAAATAGGAAGGAAGAATTCTTCAAAATCAAGCAGGAGGAAGATGAAAATATAGAAGACTATTTAGACAGATTCCTCTTTGTGAGCAAAAGATGTGGATTTGTACTTCAAGGAGGATTAAGTAAAACCATTTTTCTTAAAGGTTTGGATGAAAATCTAGGGAAGCCCTTAACTTGATAGGAGGTGGAGACATTGATCAGTTAAGAATGAATGAAATTAAGGAGATTTGTAGAAGCTATTCCAGAACAAGGGGTGGACCTAGAAAAGGAAAATCAGTGAAAAGTTTGAATCCAGATATGAACAAACTAATGGATGAGTTAGCAAATTTTAAAATAGACATTTTAGTTCAATTAACCTCTACTATGGATGGATTACAAGCTAAAGAAAATGCCAAAACTAAACCATTGGCTATGTATTGTCCTAGATGCAGGAAGAAGCATGCAATAAGAGATTGTCCTTTGATAAATTAGAAATGTGTCTTATCTATGAATCTAAAGAACATGATACTAATGTTTGTTCTCTACTTCCAGTCATAAAGAATCAGCTTAAACAAACCAATACATCATCCACAACAGAAGAATTGAATTTTGTTCAGAGACAACCTAACCAAGGGTAGTTTATGCCAAGATCAATTCCTAATCCTTGGATGATGCCATGGGCTGACTCAAACAATACCAAAAATTGGGGACAACCACCTTGGGTACCTCAACCAACATGGAACCCTCAAGATTGGGAAATCAAGCTTGGTATGCTCAGGACATCAACAACCATGGGTTGGTCAAGGAAATCCTTATGCTTGGTCACAACCTAGATGGAACCCTAGTAATTATGCTCAAGGAAGAACATATCCAAATCAGAATCAACAGCCATCATGGGATCCCCTGCACAGAATTCACAAAATAAGAATGTATTCCAAATGCAAATACCAACAGAGAGTGGTAAACCCAAGAAATAAACAAACAACTCCTGTTTATGGAACAAAACCAGAAAAATCAGTTGATTTACATGCCATATGGATTGTAAGGATATTCAAACTAGATCTGGAAAAATCATTAGCAATCCACCTATTATAATCACTAAAATGATAGAAGAAAATGAAATCCCTAGTACTGTTGTTCCAAAAGAGGATATAGAAAAAAAGAAAAAGAGCCGATATAACACTACTTGAGACTCCATTTCCAGAGAGATTTAAAGAAGCTATAGAAACCAAGGAATCTGAATTGGTACATGAACTAAGGAAATTGAATATTGAAATACCACTATTACAAGTAATTAAGGACATTCCAAATTGAACAAATTAATCAAAATGTTATGTTTGAAAAATCTTGGAAGGAAGAAACAATACCCCAAGACTATCAAAGTAGATGGGAAACTTGTTGATTTATTAGTAGGAAAACTTTTACTTCCCAAATACGGAGATCCTGGAAGTCCTGTTATTTCTGTCTCTATAGGGAATAAGGATATACATAATGTTTTGGTAGATTTGGGAGTGGCTATCAATGTAATGACAGTGGATACTCTAAAACATTACCATTAATGGGTATACAACCTACTAATACCATATTACAGATGGTAGACTCAGTCATTCTGCAAAACTAGAAGGGATTATTGAAGATGTGGCGGTTATGGTGGAGTCATGGGAATATCCAGTTGACTTCCTTATACTACAGCCAAAAGGTAAAACATTGGGTTATCCCATTATTTTGGGTAGACCATGGTTAGCTACAATTTTGCCTTAATTGATTGCAGGTCAGGTGATATGACAATCTCGAATGGTAAGAACTCTAAGAAAATTTCCTTATATCCTTCTACACGACCTTTTACTAAAATCATGAACAATTGTGGGTTGATTCTCTTGATACTAATAAGAAAAATTTGTCTTCTTTGGCTATGATCACATTGTAGGATCATGTAAGAGAAGTAGAAGAGATGATTAATCCACCATTGGATGAGCACCAACTATCCTCGAAGCAATCGATATAGTTTCAAAACCTGTGACTATAGTTTCGGAACCTACAAAATTAGTTCCAAAACCTGCGAATTAGTTCTAGGAACCACCACATTTAGTTCCGAACCACCACATGAAGTTCAACCACGACAATAATAGTTCTTTGTGATTGAAATAATTTCACTCCGAGGAATGAGATTTCTCATGGGGAGAGGAAGAATCAGTAGCTTTAGTTTCAAATACATCAGGAAGTGGTGAAGAATTTCTAGAAAGTAGTAGTGATGAAGAGTTTGGCCTACAAAGAGATAAGTATCATAATTCTCATTATTGTCCTTTTTCCAGTATTCTGTCTCAAGGAAATTTTGGAGATGTTGCTACATACCATATGTTGTTACCACATGCATGTCCATTAAATACTTTAATGGAACCCTTTCAACAAATCAGTTCATCACACATTGGAACCAAGCATGTTGAGATTCAACTGGGTAAAACTTTGAACATTAACAACTAGTTGAAGGATGATGAAGAAGCTAAATTGTTTGATGTTTTAAAAAATCATACTAAAGCTTTTTCTTGGGATTAAAAATACATGAAGGGGATTCATCCAAGTATCTACACTCATCACATCTATACTAAAAATGTTAAACTAGTTAGGCAGCCTCAGAGAAGGATTAACCCAGCCTTAAGGGATATAGTCAAACAAGAAATTGAAAAACTATTACAAGTAGGTTTTATCTACCCTATCTCAGATAGTCAGTGGGTATCTCCTCTTGTAATTTTTCCTAAAATAATGAAAATGGAGAATATGTGTTGACTATAGGGAACTGAACAAAGCCACATTGAGAGATTATTTTCCCTTACCATTCATAGATCAAGTCCTAGACAACCTTTCAGGTAAACAATACTTTTCCTTCTTGGATGGCTTTAGTGGATACAATCAAATCAAGAGTTGCTGCTTGAAGATCAGGACAAAACTACATTTACATGTCCATGGGGTACCTTTTCCTATAGGGTGTTACCATTTGGCTTATGCAATGCTCCTGTAACTTTCCAGAGAGTTGTACTTGTAATCTTTGTTGATCTAACAAATGATTGTGTTGAGGTATATATGGATGACTTCACTATACACGGAGATACATTTGATGATGCTTTGAGAAATCTAGATAGAGTGTTAACAAGATGTGAACAACACAATCTGTCTCTTAGTGATGAAAAGTGTTTAATGATGGTTGATGAGGGGATTGTATTAGGACACCATATTTCAAAAAGAGGAATTCAGGTTGATCAAAACAAAATTAGGATCATTTCAGATTTACCTATTCCTCAAACCCCCATAGATATCAAGTCATTTCTAGGACATGTTGGGTACTATAGGCACTTTATAAAATATTTTAGTAAAATTTTGCCCCATGTTTAATTTTCTAACCAAGGATTGTGAATTTCTTTGGGATGAAAAGTGTCAGCATGCTTTTGAAGAAATTAAAGAAAATTTAATCACTGCTCCAATATTGAGAGGACCTAATTGGGAAAATCCATTTCATATCCAAACAAATGCTTCAAATAATTCCATTGGTGTAGTTTTGGGATAGAAAGATGAAGAAGGAAAAATGTATGCTATTTATTATCTTAGTAAGAATCTTACTCCCACTAAAAATAATTACACCACCACTGAAAAATAATTTCTTGTTGTGATTTATGCAATCAATAAATTCAGACATTACATTACAGGTTATAAGATATTTGTACACATAGATCATTCAACAATTAAATATTTAATGAACAAACCAGTGGTTGGAGGAAGAATAATTAGATGGTTATTACTTTTGCAAGAATTTGATATTACCATTGTGGACAATCCAAGTAAATCTAATGTGGTAGCTTATTTTTGTCAAGACTAACCACTACAGGGGAGCAAGATCCAGTCAAGGATAACTTTCCAGATGAACAACTATTTGCTATCTCAACAAGTACACCATGGTTTGCTGATATGAAAATTATCTTACAACAGGGAAGTTTCCTCCTTCTTTCACTAAGAAAAAAATAAAGAAGTTAATCAAAACTAGTGCACAATTCAAATGGTTAAATGGAATGCTATTTAAATGTGGGCCTGATTTTGTTTTATGTAGGTGTGTAAGAGAAGATGAAATCTTTGACATCCTCAGAGCATGTCATGATGAACCAAGTGGAGGAAACTATTTAGTGAAAAGAACAGCTCATAAGATACTTGGCACTGTTATTATTTGCCATCTCTATACAAGGATGTGAAGAGATATATCAAGCGGTGTGATCCTTGTCAAAGGATGGGACAACCAACTTTCACCAATGAAATGCCTCTTCAACCTCAAGTAGTGATTGAACCATTTGAGAGATGGGGATTGGATTTTTTTGGTCCCTTTAATCCTCCTTCACAAGGAAAGGAATATATTCTTGTGTGTACTGACTATGTGACAAAGTGGGTAGAAGTGTAGGCATTGACAAATGCCACTAAAGAAGTAGTTTCTGATTTCCTTTGGAATAGAATTATGGTAAAATTTGGAGCACCAGAGGAGCATAGTTTCATATCAGGGACCAAAATTTATGTCTAATATGATCCAATATTTCACAATGTATTACCAAATCAATCATAGGAAGTCATCTCCTTATCACCCACAATCAAATGGACAAGATGAAGTAACAAAAAAAGAATTGGAGAACATCCTTACCAAAATAGTTGAAGCTGGGAGAAAAGATTGGGTAAAGAGACTACTTGAAGCTGTTTGGACTTATAATACAACTTGGAAAACTACAACAAGTTTTCACCATATGAGTTAGTCTATGGGAAAAATCCCTTATTTCCCATTGAGTTTGAACTTTGGACATTGAGGACAAGTAGTTAAAGTGGGAATTGAGTTGGATGCAGCTCAAAAAGAAAGAATCCTTCAACTCAATGAGTTGGATGAATTGAGGATGGAAGCACTTCAGCAGATAGAGATAATCCAAGATCAGAGGAAGCAATGACATGACACACATATCAAGAGAAGGCAATTCAAAGTAAGAGACTTGGCATTGTTGTTTGATTCTAAGTACCAACAATTCAAGGGTAAATTGAGAACCAGATGGTTGGGACCCTATTAGATTGAGCAGATATTTGACAATGGTTCTATTCAATTACTTCCCATTGATGGCAGCAGAAGAACACTCTTGGTCAATGGACATAGGTTGAAACTCTATAGGAATCCTCCCACTAAGGATGAATTCTTGAGGAAGATTGAAGCAGACAAAGAATTTGATCATATGGAAGAACCCAGTTCTTCCAAAATGATCAAATAACTAGATGATAGATCCAGAATAAAGGGAAGAAAATGAAAACCAGTAAATGGTGTTTTTCCCAAAAAAATGTATAAAAAAAAATAAAAATATTTCTCTCAAAGGTCAATTGAAAACCAGCAATGGTAGGTTGACCTCTTCTTTTGGCTAATTCAAATAAAAGGGAATTCTTTTGAATTCCATGTCTTATCTAACCATGTTTTGTTCCACTTGTAGGAATGATGAGTCATCATAACAAAAGGATTACATCATCAAGGATGGTAATTATATCTTTTAACTTATTTAGGGTTAAATTAAATGTTTGCATGTGTGATTTGACTTGATTTAAAAGTTGGTATGATGAGTCATCTATTTATACATTATGATTACAAGTGAGTAATCATGAAGATGATATGGATGGAATAAGTGGTGGCATGGTTATTATTGGTAATCATTAAGTGCAAAATCAAGTGAAATAAGTTACAGAGAGATTTTTTGAGAATTAGTGAATTAATTAGTTGTATTTCATTAAAAAAGAATTAGGTTCCATGAGCTAAGAACAGAGGTTTTCCATTTGACTAAAATAGGTTCCACATCCAAATTTGTCGGTTCTTGACAAGCTAAGAAATAAGGCCTACAACCTATTTGCATAGAATCAAAGGAAATAGAACTTGAGCCGATATGGGGATTAAAAAGAAATTAGAACTAGAGGATGATTCCCAGCTACTCACAGATGAAGAAGTGGCATCTATCTTTGAGCATGCATGTAGGATGGCTAGAGTTCCTGAAGAAGTTTTCAAAGTATAATGACGAATTAGTAAGATAATTCATCATAAACCTAGAGCAATCCAGGACAAAGGTGAGAAATATCTTTATTCCTTTTTTTGTAAATACAATAAGTAATGTGTCTGGAGTGCCAATTGTGCATGTCCCACATCCTGCCAAAGGGACATTGAAAGAACTGGTTGAAATCCTACTACAAGGAGGAGAAACTAAACCCCAATACATCTACAATACAAATAAAATCATAAAAGGGTCAAAAGGGCTAGTTTTCCCAAACCCTTTGATAGGGTAGCATTTTGGATAGTGAAATATTTAACTTGTGATGGTCAATTTGGGTCCGTAGGAAAAGAAGTCCTAAAAATGCTCATATATCTGAAGTATGGATCCACAAAACCTGAGTACATAATAAACTTCCAGGGTTTCTTTTTTATTCTATCTAGACTATGGCTAAGGTATTCCTTCTTGTTGGGATAATCGGGCATCATGGGCTAATTCATTTAGTATGCCAACACCATACACATTTCAAAGACAAATGGAGAAGAAATTTGGGAAAAGTTTTTGTTAGTACAAATTTTCTCACCTTTCGACCAAAAAATGACCTTCCTTCTAACTCCTTGTACTTTTCATTTATGTGTGATTGCACAACATTGAGTTTCTCCAAGGTGTGGGACCTGCAACGAGAAAACTCTCACGTAAATTGAAGTTGAGTTCTTACTCCTCTCTTAAAAAATTCTCAACCAAAAATTTGGGCAAAGGTTCAATACTAATTCCTAAAATCTAAATTCCAAGGAGACAAATTTGAAGATGCAAGAAAGGGGAAATAAAACTAAGATAAAATGGTGATACACCAAATCGGGGTGATGAAAATTTTTTTTTGCAAAAAACACATATCATAGGAGAATGTTAAAGCATAAACCCGTGGGTGAACATATTACCACGGAAAGGAATAATATAATGAAAGATCGAAGATAATGATAAACACATGAGAGGATTGGAAAATCAATCATAGAACATACATATCATTCCCAAGTTCAAAGTGAAAAAGGTGAGGTTTGAGCAAATGCATTACAATGGCAAGGACATTGGAAGTGAAAATGTACTGCGGGGAAGAATGAGAGGTCTAGAACTCTTCACAAATCTACTCCAAGGAAGAAAAGAAATCTTTAAGAGAAAAATGTCCAACAACACAATATTTACATCCTAAAATTGCATTTATATACCCTAAATCTTCAATAGAGGAGGAAGAAAATATAATCCTTTTTCTCAACCACCGATTTTCATTTCCCTTTCAAATCTGTTGAAATCCTCTACACAATCGAATTCAATTTTTATTTTTATGGTACTTTTTGGAGAAAAAAATGATGAATGTCTGAAACAAAAACGTCTTAAAGCAATATGATCTCACATTTATAGCATGAAAATATAATTAGGGTTTTCTCCATCTGAGATGATTCTTCATCCTTGGTGTGTGGGAGAAAGCAATCATGGTGGTTTTGAGCAAAATCAACTCATTTGAAGCAATTTGGTTCATTGAAGGCATGAAAGACGTTTTTAGCATTTTCTCCATTTGACCTACCAAAAATGATGTTTTTATTCCTTCGATGCATTAAAAGCTTAAGACCTTTCCAAAAGTCCGATTTTGTTCAAATCTAATCTCCCTGGATCTATGGCGCTCTAAAGATTTATGGAAAAAAATGTTTGAAAATTCCCTTGCTTCAGAGGCAATGGAATTTTTCCTCGTACTTGGTGAAAAAATCATGTTTTGAAAATAGGTCCAACTTTTGGAGCAATAATTTACTTTTTGCACTTTTGGAAAAATTTCCAATAAATCCCTTCTCGCACTTGCTTGTCTTCTTCTTGGCACCTCTCTTTATCATGGAATCGCGGGCTCAAACTTTGCTTTTTCCTTTTGATTTTCATTGGGAAAATTTCCTGCGCTGGCTCTCCCAACATTTTTGACAATGGCATCGCTTGGATTTCATTGATGGGATCATGGGCTCATTTCTTTCCTTTTGCCCCTTTCTTAGATTTTGAAAAAAATTTTCCCAAATGCAGCCTCTGCCATTCCACCATGATTTTCACATGGTATCTTCAAAATGGTCATCGTTGAGTGTTGACCATTTTTCTCCATTTTCTTCCTTGCGGGCTTGTGAACCAATTTTTAATTTTCTCTCTTCTGCTCTAAAGGGCTAAGTAGTTAGATTAGGATTAGATTATCTTGCCTCCACTAGAATAGCTTGTGGAAGGTAGTTTCCTTCGAAGAGGAAAACTAAACCCCAAAATTTTCTTTACCTCCACCAACCCTCTTAGCTTTTTCAAACTTAGCTCCATTTTTCCAGCTCCACCACCACGTGACACATTCTTTGGCCGTGTGAAATATTTATCTAGTGATGACATTTCTCCAAAAAAGTAGGAAAGCAAGGTCTTTTGGGGTATATCTGTGAATTTGCACTAACAAAAATTTTAAACCTTCTACGGGGTTCTTTTTTATTCTATCCACACCCATGGCTAGAGGTATTCTTTGAGTGTTGGGACAATGTCATGGGTTAATTCATTTAGAAGGATGCCAGGCTCCATTTTTTAGCCAAAAAAAATGGAGAAGAAATTTGGAAAAGTTTCTTGGCAAGTTCAAGAAAAACCCTAATATTATCAGAAGGACAATACTAGCTCCATTTTCTCCTTCAACTAATTTGGAAATTGATGCCCCTGCAGAAGAACAAAGGAAGTGGAAAGAGAGAATATACCAAAAATAAGAAGGTCTGTGAGAAAATCAAAATAACAGAGCCTTCTGTGCCTTTGAAGGAAATTCCTTCTTCTGCAGCAGCTTCAGGGAGCCAATATCTATCTCTGACGATGATAGCTCACCTGTGCAAGAGCAAGAAACAAGAGTAAGAAGAAGCTCTAGAAAGAAATCCACCACTGGGCATGTTGAAATTCCCGAGAAGGAAAATTCATAAAAGGACAAGGGAAACCCCAGAGGGAAGGAGTGAATAGGAAAAGATGGAAAAGGAAGTTGCTGATATTTTGGGTAGCATGGCCATGACTCCTCCTGAACCAAGCCAAGCTGAGATGGACAGAGGAGATGAGAGACTTGAAGAGCAGGAGTTTCAAGAATTGGCTGAACCATCAACATTTCCACATGAAGAAGAAGAGTTGGCATCCTGGAGAAGAAAAGGAAAATTTCCTTTGATAGAGGAAGAATGCTCAACTCCTCAAGTAATTTCAGAGGAAGAAGAAAGACATCAAGTTAAATAGGCTCTGTTCTTATCTAGAGCAGAGCTCATTATCAGAGAAAAGGATGAGGAATTGGATTTCCTCAAACTCAAATTAGAACAAAGGGAAATGCTCATTGGAGAGCTAACAACTCAACTTACAGCCAAGATTGAGGAGTTATCAGTAATTAAGAAACAACTGATAGAAAAAGAGGAAGAATGTCAGACTTCTAGAAAATAGAATGTTGTGTCCACAGTCTCTGCACAAACTAAGTTAACCTATTTTCCACTCAAACAACTATGGAATGACACCTTGCAGGGAGCTCAGAGAAGCTAAAACATCAAATGAAGATTTGAAGACCAAGATGGAAGAAGAGAAGAAGAAGAAAAAAGAATGGGAAGAAAATTTTTATAAGGAAGAAGGAAACAAATATAAATTTCTTGCAAAAATTCATATGGTCTGCATTATGAGTGAAAAATTGCTTTCCTGTAGGAGGCCCTCTCCTGCATATAGTGTGTTTTTAGAAGAGTAGTTCATTCACTTGGCAGCTATCAAGGATTGCATGTGGACTTCCACATGAACTAAAGGATGAATCTAAATTCATGACAACTTACTCTTTATCCAATTCCAAGAGAGAAAAATATTCTATGTGAATTTTATCTTTGTAATTTTATGCTAGAGAAAAACACAGGATTTATGATCAATTTGTATGTGGGGGAGAGCTAGCTCAATGCATTTTCTCTGTTCTACAAAACCAAATTACATGGAAGGAAAGGGAATCTGAGTTTTTATTGAAAGCTAGCTCAACTGGTTTCGTATGAGAGCTCACTATGGTAAACCTTCTTCCTTCCTCATACATTTTAGAACTCATGCCTTTGATGAGAAATTCAAGACACATTATTTTTCCATTCTACAAAAGAGTATTGATGCCTTTACCTCCTATGAGGAGGAGAAGTTTGAAGATATTTATGAAGGATGCTCAAAGAGGTGGGAACTCCTTACTATTTCCTTGAGAAGAAGGGAAGTAATATCCCCTACAAATCTGATCTGGAGTTTAGAAAGGGAAAAAGTGTTATGCACAATAATTCCTCATATCAATGAGACCTACAGGAAAATATGGATGGGAATGTGAACAAGGCCCCCTCTACTTCTCACCCCCATGTCTCCTTGGAAAAATAGAGAACCTCAAGATCCTACTGAATTTGAAGAGTGGGAGAGGAAAATAGAAGCAGAGCTTGGGTACAATACCTCTAAGTTTAAGCATTAGAAAATCCAGTTTTAGCCATTTGATCTAAGAAATCAAATGGAATGCAGAACATATAACCCCACTTTTAAAGAATGAATTTTGTAAAGGGACTTACAAACAAGTAAGTTTGGGGGAAATGATGAGGCCAGAATATGCCCGATTAATGTATAATATATGATCTCATCTTACTCTCCTTTTTATTAAGTTTGATTGCATTTTGTGACTTTTATTTGATCTGATATGAGTTAGGATGTAATTGTCTATATTTTGATTGATTGTGATTCTAATGTTAAAAGATCTGAAATTCCTGACGAAGTGTGTGTTTGAAATTCAGTTTTGTAATAAATTAGGTCTAATCAGTCGAAGAAATGAAGTATGTAGCATTCAATATGTTTTCAGTAGCATCTGTTCCAACACAAGCTTAGTTCTAGAACTTCCAAGCTAGTTCCGAACTCCATTACATAATCATCATCTAGTTCTATAACTTTCAGACTTAGTTCCGAAACTCAATATTTAGTTTTGGAAATTTTCAGACTTAGTTCTAGAACTCCTGGGTATAGCTCCAGAACTCTCACGGTTTTGATCCTTAATGATTTCCTATGGTTCTGGAACTTCTCTAAAGTTCAGAACCGATGGAATTTTATCTATTTTAACCACATCTGGAGATTCTACATCAATGACCCTTTCAATCAAGAAAGGATGAGAAGATCTCTAAACACAGATCCAGGGATAGTTATCTTACAACTGTCTGATCAGCCCACAACCCGATTCAACATCTATTCTGGGCACGATTCAATTTCATCAGAATCATAGAGACAACTATGATTGTAAATGTATATATAAGACAGACTTGTAATAGATAGATAATATAAAATAGAGATAGAATAGAGAAGAGAGATATAGACTAAGTATACATATCCATCCAAGACATTTTGTAATACCAAATTTTTATCAATAAAATAGCCATTCCTATTTGAGATAATTATGAGTTGTTAAATCCTGATTCAAGGAGGAGCAAGGGCCCACTCCCCCAAGGACCAGGATATTCATTTATTTGGTATTTATATTTCTTAAGAAAATAGTTTAGATCTGTCAATTCTATATTGCTTTAATTCTTCTAGTTAAACTCTGTTGTATACTTGTTCCTGTAGGTGTCTAGATAGATTCTTATTTTTCTTGCAATCGTTTTCAAGCATTCTAAGTTGAGTGTGTTTACTTTCAGAAGCAAGTGTGTTTATTTCCAAAATCAAGTGTGTTTATTTCCAAAAGCAAGTGTGTTTATTTCCATTCTACAAAGTGTGTTTCTTTTCAACAAATCTTTCAATGTGTTTCCTTTCAACAAAGTTTTCATAGTATGATTTAAATAAGGTTTTACCAAGAAGTCCTTAAGACATTGAAAAGATCCCCTAGAAAATACAACAACTACAGTCAACTACTAGATCAATAGGATTACTCTTGTTGCATATAGCTTTAGACACACCCCTAGTTTGATATGACATCAACAAGAAGTTGATTAAATGAAGGGAATAATGACACCCATCATATTACATGTGTGCTTCTAGAGTACCATACCTACATACAAAATCATTGCATGGTCATCATTTGAAGAAGAGGGCGCATACCCCTGAACCAAAAAAAAATTGTCTTGGGTATTTGAGTCCCACATCAATGAACCTGAGTTTGAAGTAAGCCAAGGGATTTGATGATGATTTCAGAGACCAAAGAAATAAACCCGCCGTGAATGCCCAGCAAGCAGTTGTCTCATGAGAAGGTCTGTAATGCACTCAACAAGGTGTCGGTTGAGGTGGAGGAAAGAATCTTTGGGAGGAATGATAGGGTGAGATTCCTAGAAGGAGAATTAGAGAAGAAAAATGAGGATCTCATTGAAAAGAGCAAGGATTTGAAGCAGGAAGAGCTGATTAGCACACAGTTAAGGTGTGAGCTGAAGGAGGAAAAAGCAAAGGTGCATGAGGTATACAATAAAATTGAGATGATTATAAATGTTATTGTCTTGAAGCATCCAGATCTGAACCCACCTAAACAAAAATATGAGTCGACCTTGCAATGCTTGGAAGACTTGACTCACATCCTTACAATGGAAAGGTGACCACTCACCTTAGAGTCAGTAGAAGAGGCACTGACGTACCAGGAGAAAGAGAAAAACATAAGGTTGTGGAGATAGTCACTCGGTACACTAAGTTACTTGCCACAAAGAAAGACCACCGTGTAGATAGTCAAGCTACTTATGATAATTGCACTGACAGAGATAGAGTAGCAAGCATTCTAGTTACTACACATGAGGTAGATCTCAAGGAGTTTCAAGAGAAAAATAAGGGAAACAGGGGAGTGGGATAAGATCTTGGCCAAAGTAGAGAAGAAGTCAAAAGCCATCAAGACCTTATGAGGCTTAATCAAAAATCGGCTTAAGGAATTATATCCCCAGATCACCCGCAGGATGGATGCATTAGATGACCTTAGCAAGCAGTTGGAAAACATTGTGAGCACATTGAATGCTAAGGGTGATGAACTAATTTTTGATGAGGTAAGCACCCTAGTAGGTGACCTCTCAACAGTGCGAGGGTGAAGTGGATGCCGAGAGAATATTGAGGTAGATATAAGGAAGGATTTCCCACTCATCCTTCAACAATAAATAGATTCTTCTTCATTCCTCCATTCTTTATTTCTTCCATTTCTCATTCTTCATTCCTTCATTCTTTATTCCAACCATTCAAATTCCCTTCATTATTTATTTCTTTGAAGAGAGGATGTTTCCGAGGATGGAGAACAAGCTTAGTGTGGGGTGATGTTGGGCCTCAAAATATTGGCTAAGTGTTAAAGGGTGTGTGCACACATGGTACCAAAGTGAGGAAAAGGGAACATGGGGTAAAAGCACACTTTACAAAGGTTTAAGAAGGGTTTATGAGGAACCAGGCGCACATGGAAGGTAGAGCAAAGGGATCTCAGGACTTAGCCATATTCAGATTCCAAGAAGCACTGAGGAGAAACGTGATCCGACTAGGCATGAAGAGTGGATAAGGTGTCAGCTTGGTGACTTGGTGGTCAAGGAAATAATATTCCACATATGGAATATTCCAAGGAAGACATCATTACAGAAAGTGGAGAGCTTGGATTAGAACAAGCATGTTCCATTGGAGGACCATATGGACACTTGGCATTCGATCTACTCCTAGAGGAAGGCATGGCAGTGGGTGCTAAGCCTATTTATAGAGATTCTCTGGAGAAAAGAAAACACACATGGATAGGGATAGAGAGAAGCATCAGGATCATCATAGAGAGGATGGAAGGTGAAGCTCTGTAGGAATATTAGGAGGTTCTAGGGGTTGGGGTTCTCTTTAGAGGACTGTAGAAATGGTAGTATATCTAGAGGGATGGGTCTATGATAATCATTGTAATAAGGGAAGCATAGATATAATTTTTATGCATGAGTTAGATCTGTATTGATACATTTGGTCTGTTATGACCCTTGTGAATGTAATGTGGTTACTGGAACTATGATCAATATAAATATATGTCTTTGTTTTGAATATATTTTTCATGGGTCTAACCCTAGTGTCTTTTCCTTATGTTATGAATTAGATCTGCTCACTAGATGATGTTTCTCTTGTTATCTGAATGGGTATGTTGGTGTAATAGCTCATCTTATGCTCTCAGAATGAATTCATGAACATTTAATTTTTTTGCATCTAATATTTATCAATGGCATCATCTTCTCATAATGCTCACATAAAGGAGGGGCTCAACGCCCCGTGTGCCTCAAGTGATCACATAGCACCCATTGGGTGAGAGGTTGGCATGTATGGGAATAGAAATTTAGTGTGTGGAAAGAAAAATGACTACGAGCTTATCAATCCTAGTTCAAGCCAAGGCCACAAGTGGATTCTCATAACAAAAGACTATCTCACCAAGTAGAATGAAGAAGTGACACTCAAGGAGGAAGACAAGTCTAGTATATTGGACTTCTATGAGGGATTGTATCCAGATTTAGTGTCCCAACTACTATTATATCGATAATGCTCTAGCATTCCTTGGCACCAAGATCTCTAAATGGGATGTTAGAAATGGGATCTATCTGTTGGTCGAGTTTTCCTTGTCCCCGTCCGTATTAGTGAGCTATATAACCAAGAAAACAAAATAACCTTGAAGATGTAGGGCTTACTACCCTTAGAGAAGATGGTGACAAATGTATGGGCGCAAATTGAATATCCTCACTTTGCTATCTTGATATACCCATGAAACAGAGGAAACTAAGAGAGAAATAGATTAGTTTGTATATGTGGGGGCTTTGCGGCGACGAAGTCGGTTCCAAGAAGTGTTACGTTCCTTTCACAGATGTCAACCCCATTAGATATGAGAAAATGATATGAATGAAATATTAATCGATGACATGCATAAACCGATAAATAACATAACCTAAAAATGTTGATGTATAAAGGAGTTACTTGATCTAATCAAAATAAATGTAAAGCAAACCAAACCTGCATGAATCAACATAAAAATTGGTTAGATGCGAGGTACTTGTAAAACGAACCTATAAAATTTCTTGTTGTAGATGGAAGGATGCCGAGAAATGGGCTTATGAAGAGAACCACAAGGGCATGAGGATGATATTATGGTGATACAAATGGCATCACAAGGGCATTGTGGTGATACGATGAAAAGTGGAGAGCTATAATGTCGAATTTTTCTATGAATTATTTCTTGTTTTTTTGAAAGAGTGGGGGAAGGCCTATATTTGTATCCTAGAGATGGGGTTAGTTTAGGGTTTATCAAGTAACTTGGGTTTGAAAAATTAACCCTGATTAAGTGAGTGGGGGACATGATTAGAGTTATTAGGTATAATAATGGATTTGATTTGGATGAGTGGGGTACATGATTTGAATGGTTTTAGAGTATTTAATTATTAGGTTGGGTGATATGAATTAATTTATAATATTTGTATATTAGCATATAACGAGGTTTAGGTATTTTTAAGGGGATCAATTAACTAAGTAAGATTGATTAATTGAATATGTAGTTTTGGTGGGAAATGGGATTCAAATGGGTAAGCCTAATGAAGGAGAGTAAATACAGGGTGAAGGGGAGGAATGATACCAAAAACTAGTGTCTACATTTTCCCCTTTTTGATGAGTGGTTTGCGTTGGGCAAGCCTCAAGAAAAAATGATGAAGTATTAAAAATATGATTAATTGAGTGTTCCCCCTCAAACTTGGGATTGACAACATAAAGGAAGTCAATCACAAGTTTGAAAGAGATAGATATTAAAGGTCATGTGGGTGATAAAAATATGGGTAAATGCATAACCAAGGAAAGATGCCCCAAGAAAAAAGGATCACAATAAAAATGAAAAATATGGCGGTGACTCCAATATCACATTGGTAGAGGACAATTGTAGTCTCAATGGAGACGTGTGACAACGTTCTATGGACTAGTGAGTGGGTGAAGACTACTATAGTATGTATGCAAGTCGGGATGACCAACACGTCATAGGAAAGCACCAAAGTATGTACAACGAAATATTAAAAATTATGTTAAATCCTTCGTACATGAGGAATCAAGTGAAAACTATGCATCCAAAAGGAAGAGGATGAAAACAAAGGTGTCCCAGCATAGAACATGAAGAGTGACCTAAAATGTGAGTTGGAATAGGGATGATGAGATAATATGACCTAGGTGAAGGGGTTAATAGTTGTGAAGAGAGCTATCCCAAGTAAGATGTTTTTTTGACAAGAAAAGGCTAGAAGAAGAAAGTAGAACAAACATTGAGTCATGGAAATGGGGGAAGATTACGATCAATGTTTTCCAAGAAAAATGTAGAGTAGGAACATGCAAGGGAAAAGGTGATATTTGATGGTCGTTATGGTATCCTCGAAGAAAAAAATACCATGGGAAGAAATTATTAGAAATTGACACGATGATTCCCCCTCAAGAGGGTTGATGAGGATAGAAGAGATGATAAAGTTATCAAAAACAAGAGAGGTCAATGCTATATAGAGGAGGACGAGAATGGGGTGTAATGAAATGGATTGGAGGAGGTGAAAAAATGCAGAAATATTAGAATTAATCATGAGTGCTAAGTGTGAGGATGTGTTGAAGGACGTAATGAGTAAGAGTGGAAAAAAAAGGAATGAATAGGAGTAGTGGTTGATTATGAGAAGAGTGGGAAAGTTCATAGGTGAAGGAGACAAGGGTATGTAATAAAGTGGATGGAGATGGAGGAGGAGAAAAAATGAATGAAAGAGGGATGATATGTGAAGAAGTAAATTATGAAGGACAAACAAGAAGAAGACAAGAAAATGACAGAGCAGAGAGAGTTAAATTATGAAAATGGAGAGAGAGAGAGAGAGAGAGAGAGAGAGAGAAAAAAATAAAGGGAGTAAAGAAGGGTGAAGGGGATGAAGGGAGAGAAATGATGGAAAAAGAAAGAGATGATAGAGATGAGAAAATAAATAAAAGGAAAAGGTGAAAAAGACAAAAAGAGGTGGAAGAGAATAATAGAGAAGTGTTATCTGAAATTTACCCCAAGGTGATTTTGATAACTTGCACAATTTCTTTAGACTTGGACAAATAGAAATGGTGAAAACAAGAAATCTGGATTTTGGGGGCACGCCTTTGATTTTCTATAACTCCCCTTTTCAAGAAAAATCTAAGGAGTTAGCAAAAATTTTCTAAAAATTTGAAAAAATTGAAAAGGAACCTATTTTTATGTATTGTGGGTCTAATGGCTATGGGTGTAATGCATTTACCTGTAAATGGAACTAGGGTTCCTTGTCCTCAACTTGGGTCCAAAATGCTAAGGAAATAATGATTTGTGGGTAAATCAAGTCCCAATGGCCCAGTGACACAAGTTTCATTGGGCCATGAGTTCCTCGAAATCCCAACTTGACCGATTTGTAAAGGGCATTGAAGCAGATCCAATGTATTGTGGAAAAGGCATAAGTTTGGGGTTCGGGTGATCTAAGTACCATGTGGACATGATTTCCCAACAAACCCAAAAATTTTGCACAAAAAAGGTGGCATAAAGTTTTGTGTTGTGGCTGGAAACAAGTGTTGGGTCCAAAGGACCCATGAAGAACAGTATAGCGGGGATGTGAGTTCCCACGGAGATGAAATCGCCACACATCAAACGAGGTAGAGTGCATTACAGGTGAATCGGGCCTTTGTGACCCAAGCAACCTTGTACCCTATTGCCATCAATTCCACTGAAGTCCCGTAATACCCACAATATAAAGGGAAAGTGGTTTAATGTGGATTACAAGATCACGCATGGAATGCCCGACCACGATCTTAAAATAGGCATAACATTTGATTCGAGCTCGATTTTGACAAAATTTGAATTTTCGTAAAGGGTTTGATATACTCTAAGCCAAAAAACTAGATTTATTATTTTTAATGATGTTAGGTGGGTGAAAATAAATAAAAAATATCCATCTCCAAAATATTAAATGCTTAGTCTCATAAAATGCAAGAAATCCCTGGAAAACTAAAAATAGCTACTCACACTCAGAGGGCTATAAATTTTACAAAAATCAATGGATTTTCAAAAATTGGTCTCGTTGGAATCATGGCTCTGATTCCATCTCACAAAAATCAAGAAATGCAAAAATTAATGAATATTTGATGGTGATTTCTAAGAAAAATGATTCCATTTCTATTTGGTTGTTGAAAATTGGTTGGAAAAATATTTAATGAACATGTGCAATCATTCTTTCATTGTTGCAAGTTATGGGACACCTTGAGATTACTTTTTCAGGTCCAAAATCACCAACTACCCTCATTTATCATAACTTGTAATTGGTTGAAAAGTGGATTTCAATAATTGCATCTCCTCTCTCTCTCTCTCTCTCTCTCTCTCTCTCTCTCTCTCTCTCTCTCTCTCTCTCTCTCTCTCTCTTCTCAAAACTCTATAAATTGAAGTGTTGGGCTCATCATAAGGCGGAATAATTTTGAGTAGAAAAACTCTGCCAATTTTATTTTATGAAGCCAATGTGTTTCAGGCCCTTGTATTAGTCTCCTTACATGGTGATACTTGATCTTTCATTTGTAAAATTTTTAATCAGGGATATCATAAATAAATAGATGTAATTTTATGGATGTACCTTCCCTTCCTATTTTTTTTTACATTCTTCTTGCCTCTTCAATCTTATTACAGGTGTATCATGTCTATTTTATGCTCTTGCAAGATTCATTACTATTGTGTATGCATAGAAATAGTGTTGTGATTGATTTTGTTAGATGGTGGAGAACTGTTATCACCCCTTCTAACTTGTACTTCACTCCTATTTTTACACATTGAGAAGTTATTTTCACATCCTCCTTTTCTAGTGTATCACCGTTGTTAGTGTAGGCTTTATTTTCATGCATTCTCTCTCCCTGGTCTCTTGGAAAGTTAGATTAGGATTAGATATTCTTTCTTGCTTTAGGAGTAGTTAGTGGCAGGTAGTTTAGGAGAAAGAACCAACTTTCTCTAGATCATTATCTCAAGCCCACAAGTCCCACATCTTGAGAGATGTCCCAATGTTACAAAAGTTACACTTTGAATTCCCCATGCACAAATCAGGCCATTCAGGAGTGTTGTCATTTCATGATAATAGTTTTGTCATGCGACTCCAAAAGGTAGGACCTAAGCTTGGAAAATTTATGAGAAGAATTCAAATAAGGTCAAGAACTAAAAGAAGTTTTTATTTTTGTTACAAAAATTTTGATGTGCTCTTGTGAAATTCCATATTTTAAGAGGCTTTGAAATAACACATCTGGCGACTCAAAAGCGAGAATCCATTGGTTTTGAAGTCTAAGCTTGGAAAATTTATGAGAAGAATTCAAATAAGGTCAAGAACTAGAGAGGAAGGAATTTTTGAATATTTGCAGCTCTCACCAGGTAGAGGAAGAAGGGGAAGAAGATTTCAAAGGTCCCCATCTCCACCAAATAGGACACTATCAACACCTCCACCTGGTATGCCTTTTTTTCAATCTACCAAAGTCCTTAGACCAATCATAATGGCACATATGCAATAACCACCACAAGGGCCACCATATCCCTATGTAAATTTCAATGGCAGCAATCCACTTGCTATTAATGCATAAAATCAAATTCCAGTTTCAGATTAAAAACATTACATATTTTGTTAGGAAATAAGGGATAAAATATGTGAAATAATCCCTCACAGAATCGCAACAGTAGAAACTAATATGCAGAAATTATTATAGATCTCAAATAAAATTGCAAAATAAAATAACACAACACAAAGAGACAATATTTAACGTGGTTCACCCAATTTGGGCTACGTCCACCAAGAATCACTTGCTCAGATTTTATTACAAGCCACCGCTCTCTCAATACAATACCCAGATCCATTTGGAGCTATGCTCAACAAACTCTACAGAATTCACACCCGAATTCAAAACACATCTACAATACATTTGCTTGTACATCTATCATATGCATAAGACCATATAAATAGACAACTACTTAAGCAGTTTTACAAAACCATGGGTATCAAAACCATGGGCAAAACCCGTCCCATAAACCTATGGGTCAAAAAACTCGCCCATATGAGAAAAGCACGTTTCCCGATATTTTGGGTGCATTTTTCGAGGCCAAAAAAATTTACGCCTAAAAAAAAAATAAACCTTGGGGCTAAAATTTTTTTCTGACTTTTTGAGGCCGAGGCCCCCACTCGGGGCCCGGCCCGGCCCCGAACCCCAACGAGGATACATGAAAAGTGTACAGTACTCTTAGTGTACAGTCTTCAACACTTTCACACATGAAAACAGGCTCCACAACCTAACAATCTCCCACTTGGAGACTAGTTTTCCTCTGAGCAAGCTTCTCAACCCTTCACTAGTTTCTGTGAAGACCAACCAAAGCTGAACACAACTTTAGTTTTTCCCTTGTGACCACCTTGGTCATCATGTCTGCAAGATTCTAACTGGTATGAATCTTCTCCAACTTCAACTTCTCTTCCTCCAAAGTTGTCCTGATGAAATGGTACCTTAACTTGTATATGCTTTGTCCTAGAGTGGAAAGCAGAGTTCTTAGCTAGGTGTATAGCACTCGACTATCACTATACGACTTACATTCCTCCCTTGCCCCAACTCCTCAAGAAATTGTTGTAACCAAATCATCTCTTTGCTTGCCTCTGTGGCAGCAACATACTCAGCCTCCATGGTTGACAAAGCCACTAGCTTCTGTAGTCGTGAAATCCAACTCACTGTTGTCCCACCTACAGTGTAAATATAACCTGTCGTGCTCCTCCTGTTGTCTACATCTCCAGCCATATCTGAATCTACATAACCACGTAAAGTGGTGTTTGATCCACTATAGCACAAAACTGTCCCCATGGTCCCTCTCAAATACCGAAGGATCCACTTTACTGCTTGCCAATGCTCTTTACCTGGATCACTCATAAATCTACTCACATCTCCCACTGCATGGGCAATATCAGGCCTAGTGCACACCATAGCATACATCAAACTACCAACTACTGATGAGTAAGGTACCTTGGACATTTGGTTCCTCTCCTGCTCTGTCTTGGGACATTGCTCCTTTGATAACTTGAAATGGCCTGCCAAAGGAGTCCCAACCGGTTTAGCATCCTACATATTAAACCTCTCCAAGACCTTCTTAATGTACTCTTCCTGAGATAAAGTCAACTTCCATTCCTTCCTATCCCGAGATATCCTCATACCAAGGATTTGTTTGGCTGCACCCAAATCCTTCATAGCAAAGGATTCACTTAGCTACTTCTTGAGTACTTTTATTTCTTGCATGTTTTTACCTGCAACCAACATGTCATCAACATACAAACACAGGATAATATAAATTCCATCCTCAAATTTCTTTGTATACACACAATGGTCAGAATGACATCTAATATAACCTTGCTCCATCATGAAGCTATCAAACTTCTTATACCATTGACGTGGAGATTGTTTCGAGCCATCAAGCTCTTCTTCGGTTTGCACACATCTCCTCTTTACCTTTGACTTCATATCCTTCTGGCTGCTGCATATATAGCTCCTCCTCCAAATCACCATGGAGAAATGCAGTCTTTACATCTAACTGTTCTAAGTGCAAGTCTTATGCTGCACTATTCCAAGAACAGTTCTAATAGAAGTCATTTTTACTACAGGAGAAAAAATCTCATCAAAATCTATACCTTTTTTCTGTGCAAACCCCTTGACCACCAACCGGGCCTTGTATCTTTTCTTGCCTCCTTCTTCCTCTTTGACTCTAAACACCCACTTATTTTGTAATGCTCTTTTTCCTTGGTAGCTTTACCAAATCCCATGTCTGGTTCTCCATGAGAGCCTGATGCTCCTCATCCATGGCTTGCTCCCACTTCTTCTGGCATCTACTTGCATTGCTTCATCAAAGCTCTCTTGGTTCTCCACTATCAGTGAGTAATAAATAATAAAGAGAAGGAGAAAAATGTTCAAGTTCTCTTCTTACCCTAGAAGACCTCCTCAATATAGGAGTTTGGGGTTCCTGAACTGATTCATGTGTCACTTTCCCATCCGGAAGATCCTCTACCGTTGCATATTCTTTCTTGGATTCTTCCCTGTTTTCCTATCTGTTGCTTATACATGACTTTCTCATTAAAGACCACATCCCTAGATCGAATGATTTTCTTGTCCTTAATACTCCAACATTTATATCCAAAGTCATCACCACCATAACCAATGAAAGTACATTTTTCTGATTTAGCCTCTAGCTTAGTCCTATCATCCTTGTCTATGTGAACAAACACCTCACATCCAAAGACTCTAAGAAATGAATAATCAACTTTCTTACCATACCAAGCCTCCTCAGGTATGCCTCCATCCAAGGCACTTGAGGGTCCTCTGTTTATCAAGTACACAATTGTGCTCACCGCTTCTGCCCAAAAAGAAAGAGGCAGTCCTGCATGTAACCTCATGCTCCTAGCACGTTCCATTATTGTTCTGTTCATCCTTTCTGATACCCCATTCTGCTGCGGAGTTCCTGGAACCGTCTTTTGCCTGTGGATTCCATTCTTAGAACAGTAATCATCAAATTCATTGTTGCAATACTCCCCTCCATTATCTGACCTGAGACATTTTAGCTTAAGACCTGTTTCATTCTCTACCAAGGCTTTCCATTTAACAAAAGTGTCAAATACATCAGATTTGTTTCTAATACAATAAACCCAAACTTTCCTTGTTGCATCATCAATAAAAGTAACATAATAACTTGAACCCCAAGAGATGATACCTGAGTGGCCCCACACATCAGAATGTACCAGCTCTAACTTACTCTCTTTCTTTGTAGGTCCAACCTTGAGAAACCTTACTCGCTTTTGTTTCCCATATATGCAGTTCTCACATAAATCCAAACATGTTTTTATATATCCAGGAAATTCTTCTTTATGATGTTCATGCCCTTATGGCTCATATGGCCAGAGCCTATAGTGCCATAATGTTGTATCTACATCTGAAGCCACAAGATTGCAATAATTAGTACTATCAGTGGTTAAATACAAGGTTCCAACCTTCTTACCTCTTGCCACCACAAGAGCACCCTTGGTAACCTTCCAAGAGTCTTCGTAAATATCACGATCAACCATCACTTCCCAATTGCCCCACCGATATCAAATTTCATCTTAATGTAGGCACATGTCGACATCCTTCAATAGCCAAGTATTCCCATTCGCATCTTAACACGAACAGAACCTTTTCCAACTATGCTTTGCTGAGGCTCATCATCACCAAGAAAAACATGCCCAAAATCTCCTTGAACATAATCAACAAAATAATGCCTATGTGGAGAAGCATGGAAAGAAGCCCACTGAATCTAAAACCCAAGATTGATAATATTGTGCAAAAGAAAGAATCAAAGCATCTGACATACATTACCCGTTGCCACATTTGCCTCCTTGTTTTCTTCCTGTTGTTTCTTCTTATCCCGAAGCTCCCAACAGTCCTTCTTTGCATGCCCAGGCTTTCCACAATTCCAGCATACAATCTTGTTCTTGGATTTTGACCTTGCCCGATCTTTTGATTTTCCACGGTTTCCTCTATTCTTCTGTCTCCCTCTAGTTTCCACTGTCAAAGCATTCCCTGAAGTAGAAGATTCCCCAGAGCTTTTTCTTCGCATTTCCTCGCTTAGAATCACCCCTACAACATCCTCAAACTTCAACTTCGAGTTAGCTGGAACCGAGTTACTTACCACCATTACCAGGCTATTCCAACTCTCAGGTAAAGAGCACAGAATTAATAAAGCCCTAACTTCTTCATCAAATTCTATTGTAACTGAAGCTAGCATATTCACTACCATATTGAAATCATTTAAATGATCTACTACTGAACTATTCTCAGACATCTTCATATTAAACAACTTTTTCATTAAAAATATCTTATTAGAGGAAAGGGTTTTCATACAACTTCCTAAATGCATCATTAGATCTTTTGTAGTCTTTTCCTTTGAAACATTAAATAATACCGAAGATGCAAGACTCAGCGTCGGATCGTTCCAAGTGCCTTCGATCCAACAAATCCCATTCCGCATCTATCATACTCGAGGGTTTGTTCACCTTCTCAGACAACGGAGTATAAAGATCCTTTTGATAAAGGTAATCTTCCATCTGCATCTTCCAAAGACTGAAATTCTGCCCGTTGAATTTATCAACCCTAGATCTTCCTTCATCTGCCATAGCTCCCACTCAAGCTAAAAACTTTCCCTGTGATTCAACACTTCAGCAAACCAAACTAGGCTCTGATACCAATTGTTAGGAAATAAGGGATAAAATATGTGGAATAATCCCTCACAGAATCGCAACAGTAGAAACTAATATGCAGAAATTATTACAGATCTCAAATAAAATTACAGAATAAAATAACACAACACAAAGAGACAATATTTAATGTGGTTCACCCAATTTGGGCTACGTCCACCAAGAATCACTTGCTCAGATTTTATTACAAGCCACCGCTCTCTCAATACAATACCCAGATCCATTTGGAGCTATGCTCAATAAACTCTACAGAATTCACACCCAAATTCAAAACACATCTGTAATACATTTGCTTGTACATCTATCATATGCATAAGACCATATAAATAGACAACTGCTTAAGCAGTTTTACAAAACCGTGGGTATCAAAACCATGGGAAAAACCCGTCCCATAAACCTATGGGTCAAAAAACTCACCTATATGAGAAAATCACGTTTCCCGATATTTCGGTGCAATTTTTCGAGGCCAAAAAAATTTACGCCTAAAAAAATGTACATGAAAAGTGTACAATACTCTTAGTGTACAGTCTTCAACACTTTCACACATGAAAACAGGCTCCACAACCTAACATATTTCACGCCATATAAACGATTGACCACATCCAAGACATTACAAAGTTTTTTACAATTCAAAAAATTACTCCAGTTGTTAAGTTGTTGGCATCCTCCTTTAAGGGTAAATCTTTACAATGGTTCAAGAGTTTAACTATATGATCTATCTAGAATTGGGACCATTTCTTTACATCTCTTCAAAATAAATTTAGGGAGAAGGAATACAATCTCTATTGGTACAAATAACCACAATCAAGAGAGCACCAAATGAGTAGATGGCTGGTTTTACCTTCAGGTTTCAAAGGACATGGGATAGAATTCCACTTGTTGTGAGACCATCAGCTGAAGGTGCCTTTCTATACTTCCTAAAAGCTCTAAATTATGATATTTCAATGATGGTGTAATCCATGAGAGGTATAACTTTACCCGTAGCTTATAGTATTGCCATTAGAGCTGAAATTATTTTATTAACAAACCTACACCTAGGCCACATATGCCTCTTTATCCTGAATTAGGAAGCCCAAGTACCTACATTAGCTCCCATTCCTTTCCAAAAATCATAGCTCCACTAAATTTTCTACCTCATCTTCTATTGCCTCAAATGAGCTTCAAGAATTCATGAAGCGGATAGCGAAACATAGGAAATGAGTTGGTGACAATTAAGAGGTAGAAAGCTCAAAATTTCAGGTCATATCAGCCTCAAACCCAACCCAATAGGCCTTTGTATCAACCTAATAGACCATCTGCTCAAGATGCAAGTTAGAACCAACTGAAACCTCCCGTTAATAGGCCATTTTAGCCTTAAAATCCTAATGTTTCATCCACATTTAGAGCTTTGGTGCCGGTGAAAAATAACATAGCTCAAGAGTATGACTGGTGATTCCCATGCAATCAACCTCTTATGGTGACAACAACGGGTGTGGAACAAGAGACAGGACAAGAAGGAAATCAGCAGTAGGAAAGCAACTCAAGAAGCACCTCTAAATGAGACCACACTTGTCAATTGGTAAGTTAAAGATTTATGTGGAATAAATTAAGCCCCTTATCAAAGTGTAACAAATACACGGTCTAAGAAGAGAAATATTGGAGAGGGACAATCATCCAATTCAAATGATTCACATCCCTCTATCACTCAACAAGGTATTGGTAATCAAAATGCAGCTCCCAATGTGCAAGGTCAGCCCAAGCCACCTTCTAGACCAGCTCAAGTGTCAGTTGTAACAGCCCATGTGTAAGAAAAAACTATGCAAAGCAAGGGGAAGCAGAGAGATAGCTCATCTCCATTCAACATCATTGAGAAAATGAAGAAAATAAATGTAAACATCTCAATGTGGGAGTCATTAGTTATCCCAGGACTGAAGAGACCTATTGTAAGTTGCTATGGTGAATTGGTCAGCATCGAATCAATCATCCAAAGAGCAAGAGAAGGTACTCACCAATGCATCTCAACAAGAAGGAAATAAAGGAGGCCAAAAAGGTAAATATTTGAAGCCCCCACCATTCTATATCTCATTGATCATCAGAGATAAGTTGGTGCATAATTGCATGATTGATTTGGAATCAACTAGCTCTGTAATGCTAAAATAAATAGCTGATGATATTGGTCTTCAATATGAATTCATTTCTATACGTGTGGTGTAATTGGATGAGACAACGGTAATAATGATTGGAGTAATCAACGGATTTAGCCTTACATTGCATGCATGTCCCAATGTGACCATCTTGCAAGATGTATCGGTCATAGGCTTGCCACAACTCTTTACATTTTGTTTATCAAGAGACTCGCTAAAATTGGAGGCTATTTGTTTTTTTATTTGTCACACATGTTATTCAAAACAAGTTATGGAGCTAAGGCTACAATCAGGTTTGAGCCAATTGTAAATTTCCACATTGAGCCTCATATACCAAATCCATTCAATACGAATTTTTAAGCCTTTGATCAATAATATTTCCTAAGAAATTATGAAGTAGATACTAAGGTTGGAAGCATTCTAGAATTGACTCTTGATGAATGGGAAAACAAGAGGCATGCATTCAACCCTTACAAGGAAATGGAGGAAGATGAATTAGGCATTTATTTCTTACATGAAGAGAATCCACCTCTCCCTAGCATCACCAAGCCATATCACAAAGAGGATAATGAGGTATGGCAGTTATTATTTGATGGCTCAAGGAGTAGACAAGGTTCCGAAGGAGGAGCCATGCTTATTTCACCACAAGGTACAAAATATTACTCATCTTTAAGTTTTCAATTTTCTTTCTAATACATCATGGTTGAGTATGAAGCCTTGATTCATAGATTGCATTGGGCAAGAAAGAGAGGTATCAAGAAATTACAAGTCTTTGGAGATATTGAGCTAATTTTCAACCAAGTAAAAGGATAAAATGCTACTAAGAATGATCTATTGAAGAACTAAAAATCAAGTATGGCATCTCATTAAAGATTTCAAAGCTTTTAGCATCAATTTCATCCTAAGAAAGAAGAATGAAGAAGCAAACAAACTAGCAGCAATTGGGGCAGCGTTTGACATTGTGGAAAGTATCAAAATTGAGAAATATCAACCCCATATCAAGTTTTTGGTAAGACCAGTTGTCCTCTCACACAATAATGCAAGTAATAAAGTCTTTGAGAATGATCAACAAATTGTCAATTTTCTATAAGAAGAATCTGATTTCTCTGCTAGAAATCAAGACAAGTTGAAGTAGTAGTTTGGTGACCTAGTGATGAAGCTGAGGACTAACAAATTACCAAAAGACCTTGTGAATTTGGAATTTGGAATCAATCTTCAACCTATTGGTATCCAAAAATTTTCTCTCTTTCAAGCTGAGAAGCAACATCAGATTGGACATGGAGCTCAAAGGGCAAATAGATCATAGTGTATTTCATTTTGTAGCTGGGGATGATATCTAACTTGCCCTTTGTTACTCATATTTTTGGAGAGATGGGTAGCACCTTAAAAGGATGTGATCTTATACTAACTATTTTAGGTTATGCCTTTCAACCAAGGTAAGAGAACCTATTTTGTAACCTCTATTATTGAAGGAGACACAGATACCTTTCTTTTGCACAAATTTTATAAAGAAAACCTTGGGAAAATATGATCAACACACCAAATCTAACTCTCACGAGTTGTCACTTCTAAATTATGGAGATATTTTCAATACAAGGAAAAGGTTACTAAAGACATTAAGAAATCCTGATTTTTCGCATATTTTTGCAAGTAGATTTTGTTCCTTTGTTAATACCCAGGGAAAACATGGGTAGTTTAGGGTGGATTAATGGTTTTTAAATGATTTTGGTGGGAGATGAAGTAGGATAAATTTGATTATACCATATCTTTGGAGGGACTTCACAATAATGAACAACTTCACAATAAAGCTTCAAAATAGTCAAGACATTCCTTGACTAGAAGGTGTGCTTGATGGAGGCCTAGATCAACACATTTTCACATAATCTTTGAGACTCCAACATGAAGGCTTGAATTGAAAGACTCAATTAAACACTAAAGTTTTTGATTAATCATGCCTAAGGTACACCCAAAGACTTATAGACAATATTTATCAACAAATGACAGTAAATTGATTTTAAATTTGTTTATCTCATCTAAGATGAAGGATCTTCTTGAAATGAAATTGCAAATACCATTAAACTATCATAGGGATGAGATCCTATGTGATTTCACAAAAATTTCAGTATAAGATTTCAATAAGAATGAAAGTAACTATTTGTAGACATTCTGAAAATAAAGAAGACACAAAATTGCAAGAGATTAGACACAAATTAATTTCAAAATTTCTTAAATTCATCAATAGGGAAAGTTTCCAAAGCAATCTCAGTGCTCGTCAATGGCTATACATCTGTAACCAAATTGACATGATATAAAATCTAACACAAAAGAAAATAACTGGTAATCTCAGCTTTGGCCTCTCAGGAAGATGGCTTTCTCAAATGTTTCCTCAAGAATTCATACTCCGACCATTTACAAGAGTAATCTTATTACATTTATACATTTTTTCCCACTCAATTTTCCCACCAAAAGAGAAGAATATTTGAGGGACCTTTTCTTATTTCCAATTTTTTTCGAGATAGTGACGCTTAACAAATTCAAATCAAATCTACCAAGTGGACTAATTGTGAATTGATCACATTTCTTGGTCCTTCGAATAATGACTAAGATGCCATGCCACAAATTTTCAGGAGTCCCTTTAATCATTCTAATTCTGTCATGTGAGAAATCCCCTTTTTAATAATTTTTCGAAGCCTCTGCATAGCTGGACTTAACAGTCATCCTCTTTTGCTCTTGAGGCAATGTCTTTTTTCACCTTTTGCACCTACACTTTCATCATTTCATTCATTTTCCCTCCTTTTCCTCTAAAATTTTACTTTGTAACTTTTGGATCTGGCATTTTACGTTTTTACATGAGCCTAAGAAAAAATCCACTTCAAAAGTACTTCATATTTACAAATTGAGCTCCCAAATCGATTCAATTGAACGTTGCGGACCAAAATGACACAAATTTTCCAAACAATTGATGAAGAATGATGTAAAAAAGGAATCTCGAAACATCCTGGAGCTTGATGGTTAAAAAATCAAATGAAATGCACAGCTACTATTGATCTTTCCTTTCAAATTTTAATCTGAGCCCTCCACATGGAAAAATTTGATTGAAAACGGGCCAAGAAGCACTTTCTCACATTCTATAACTTTTGGGAAAAAGTAAAATTTTGACATTTTCTCCGCACCTTTGCCCTCAAGAAATAGGATTGACACGTGTCCCAATGTGGGTCCCAGAGGAACCACAGCTCGATTATGCTATTTTACCTCATTTTTGGAAAAAGGAATATTTTCCAAATTTTCCCCATAGCTCCGCTTCTCCATCTCCCCACCTGCCACATGTCTCAATGGCACATTTTGAGATGGTCCCAAAAATTAGAGACCCCAAACAAGCACAGGATCAACACGTGTCTCAGTCTGGTAGAGTCTATCAAAAAATTGAAGGTTTAGTGGAAGGCACCATGTGTCTAAGGTCCGAGACAGTCTCTTTCGGCCGTTGAAAATTCCAAGCAAAAGGCAGAGTGAGCAGAAGCCTCCAAGTGTCCTCCTGGAACTTCTTTAAAATAAAACTCAAGGGTCGATCCCCAAACATGTGTGGTCCCTCCACATGTCCCAGGCACCTTTAATAAGTCGCATTAAAAGTCTAAGTACAAAGCGGAGCTAGCGGAAGCCTCCACTTGTCCCCCTATCGCAATTGTTAAGCTTTGACCCTGAGGTAAATCCTCAAATGAGCGCCAACCCACCACGTGTCCATGGCCCGCCAAAAACTTTACTAGCTGCATGAAAATATTTTATAAGTCTGGGAAAAGCAGCAGAATCCTCCACGTGTTCCCTGGAGCAACTCCAAGGCCAAACCAAAAGGTGAATTTTCAAATGAGCAGCATTCCTCCACGTGGACAAGTTTTGGGTTGAAGCGATCCATAGAGTTTTTAGAGTGCCCCGCTAAGCCGCATCCAACCAAAAAGGGCCACATTTCCAATGATGCAAAGATGTAATTTTGACGGGAAAACTCACCCATCAAACCGTAAAAATGTAGGAAAACCACCATTTGAGCCGGAGATGAATTTTTCTTCAAGGACAGAGAATTTGGAGATGTTACAAGTTTCAAACATGATCCTCCGAGCTACATCCAATCTTGTTTCCTCAGGTATTTGGGAAAAAAATGATAGGGACAATAATATGTGACTACGGAAAATGGAAAGAAAGGAGCAGCCCAAGTTTTACGCCCAATTTACAGACTCCTTCAGATGGAGAGAGAAACAAAAAAAAATCAAGACTTTTAAGTGATCCTCGACCAAGGAAGGGACTAATCATGGAAACCAAATGGTGGAAAGAGTCTTCAAGCACCAATACGGGAGACATAAAACATGACAGAGGCCGCAAACTGAGGAATTTCAATGACAAACGGGGTGAGACTAATTTGAGCACCAACATCGGCTTCGACTCGGGGATGGGCACTCCTTGTGAGTGCCACAAGAACAAATAGTAGACCAAGTGCCAAAAATAGACCATTGGGAAATGGAGTCAAAGGATAAGCTAGTAGAGCAGAATAGCCACAACCATCCTCCAAAAATGAACTAAGAAACCAACAAAACTAGGTCACCAAGGACCAGAATGAACAAAACACAAAAGCAGATGAGAACAAATAACTATACACTGTACAAATGGAGTATACCTTGATTATGAGAAATCAATCAAGGAAAATCTTCAAGTGCCTGCCATTCTGGATATGACCATGCTAAGCAGTCCTGATATGTCTTTAACAACTGGTCATATGATTGTCTCTCTTTTCCATCCAAGTCACTATCTAACCACATTTTTTCAGCTTACCCCTTGTGCCTGGGCCAAGTTTTTTAACATCCTTCAAGGCTGCATCAAACATCAAAGTCCTAGGAAAATCATCCTGCTCATGATACCTGCATTGATCAATTTCATATTCCTTGAAAGTAACATAGCTCACAGAGTTATCAATATCAATATCTGCATGCAATACTTCATAAGAAGCATTGTTGGGGTCCTCAATAAGATATAACATCTTCTTTTCACCAGGTAACTTCACAAGGTTTCCCTCAATTGGTATGGTGGCATAAGACATGTCCATCTAAACATTTCCACCAACACTTGCAGCCCACTTTCTTGATAACAACATGCCCCATTTGGCAGGGCAATCAACAATGATAACATCAAGTTTCAGGTTCTTACCTATATAAGCTATAAGTTATACCACCAAACCTTTCACACATCCAACAATGGGCACCTCTCTAGAGTCCATGGTAGTGAATCTTCCATATGTTGTTGTCACTTTGATATCTAGCTCATTCATGACCTCAAGAGGCATGACATTGCATGATGCTCCAGAATCAAACATACAATTGTACAAAGAGTCCATCATCCTTAATGATCAAAGTTGTAAAAAATGGATCAACATTTAATTGGGATTCAACCAAAGATGTCCCCAAGTAAACCTCAGGTGCTTCTCCAAGCTCTTCCAATGTTGGTGGTGTTTCAAGGTCTATAATGGTTGGAGGAGTTTCTACAATGTTTACATTTCTTCCTAGGGTACTCTTTTCTTCTTTCAATCCCAAATACTCAAATGCTCTCTTCTTGTGCTCAAGAATCCTAAGAAACTCAACAATTGGAACACTAACTTTGATTTGACTCAAAACTTGGGCAATGTCATATGGAAAATTCTTTGGCAAGGCAGCATTAGAAGGGAGATTAGCAAACTCATCAGATGGCATGGGATTCTTGACAGTTTGGGCATGAGGAGAAGTATGAATCTTGTTTGGGATAGCAAGGCCTTTGGAAGGTGTATCTTTCTTAGGAGCCTCTTTAGGAATACTAGTAAGGACTAGAGTTTTAGGTTTGGCTTGACGCCCTTCTCCTTTGACAACTCTACTCCTAGTATTATAATATTTTTCTTGAGCAACAACAATGTTCATCAATAACTACCTATCCTCCTCTAAAGGGATTCCTCCATCATACTTATTTATCATTAAAGCTCTTAAATACTCAAAGTCATTATTTGGTATTTCAAAATCTTGCACTAAATCTATTTCAAAAGTATGAGAAGGAGGAAGAGGTGGTACACGGTGAATGCAATCCCAAAATTTGTAGTCGTTCAAGTACTTATCACTTTGGTTGAAGTTTCTCCTTGTTTTGATCTTGAAGATAAACCCATCATGCAAACATCATCATCAGTACCATCATTATTATCTTCTTCTTCTTATTGATTAACTTCACATAGAGGATGGGGAAAAAGCATCTATCACACCAATCAATCTCATTGGCTTCATCAACAACAACAACTTGGGCAAATCGGAGGATCGGAACCATTATACTTTCACGTGCTTGAAGATGTCTATTTACGAGATCCCATGGGTCCTTTACCTCTATCATCTAACCTTTGATCACTGTTAGAATGATTTCCAAATCTGTCATGATTTTGTGCCTTTTGTTGACCTTGTGAACTCTGCCCAATTCCTTTCTCTTCCAGGCTAGTTTGTAAGATATTTCTTTGACAACCCCTACCAAATTTTTAACAGCCTCCTCAAGATCCACACTCTTGCTTGCTTGAGGTTTTTCTGGGTTTATCAGTTTGACACCCTCCCTCTTAGGAGGTTTTCCAACTACTTTGATGTTGTTCTCAATTTGCAGAGCCATGGTAAAGGTCCTGCCTCAAAGTGCTAGGTTTTTATCCCTCAAATAGTATGCAGCCTTCTTGTCAAATGCATCAGCATAATTTATAAGACAAGATTCATCACATGGCCTCAAATTCATAGGAAATATTCTCAATGTCTTATTGAATCTCGTATTAAAATCATGCACTGATTCATTAGGATTCTTTTTAATGTTCTCAAATTATGACAAAAGAAACCTAGGGTCTGTTTTGTCACCATACTGCAATCTAAATGCATTCTTCATTTTAGTCCAAGAATCAATAGAGTTATCAGGTAGAGATTTATACCAATCCCTTGCATCCTCTTCTAAAGTATGAATAAATAGTTTAATGTATACATCTTCAAACTCTATTTCAAAATCCTCCATCATATTGACAAAGAGTTTCAAGTGTGATCACCAGTTATTGCATTATTTCCTTCAAACTTAGGCAATCTATTTCTTACATCCTATGGCACAACATTCGAATAGCCATCCATACCTCTAAAAATGATGGGACAAAAATTATTAACGATAAATGGAGGTCTGGGTGGAGGATGAGCCATATTATCCTGAGGAGGTGATCTTACGGGGAAACAGAGTGATGAGAAGTGAGGCGTCCGTGTGGTACAGGGATACAATTTTCAGAATGACTATCCCCTAATGGCTCTTTTTCACGGAAGACACTACCAAATTTGGAAAATATAGGGGTAGAATGAGAAGGCCCCTTTCCATATGAAGAATTCAGATTTACTGAAAGAGACTACCCGATTCGAGACGCAGCTTAAGGAAGTATTACAATCTTCAATCACGTGCTTTGATCGGTTTCACCAATGGAGATCTCTTTTCTTGATGCTTGATCTCCAACAACCTTCCAAATTCTTCCTCCTTCAGAATTAGAATTTCCAAACTTTGTGTAACATTCCCATTTTAAGACTTTAGAAACAAGGGAAATATATATATATATATATATATATATATATATATATATAATGTTCTCTGTTCTATATAAAGCATTATTTAGAACAAACATTTCATGCCAATCAATCTCAAACAGATAACCATATGTAGTTGTAAATGACTCGGTGATCCACCGATCTATTCATTTCATAACTCAGTAATCTACCGATCTATTTATGTTAACTTTAAGTATTGAATACTTATCGTATACTTGGTTTTTCCTACCTAAACCAAGTACTGAGTGATCTGTTTAAAGAACATATCTGAATATTTGTTACTAATATTCATCTGATATCATGTTTCTTTAAACTAGGTGATGTAGGACAACGCAACCAACAAATTTGCGATACTTTGGCCAAATATTTACAACATACTGTGTATGTCACTATTCCTAGATGGCATACTCATCATTTTGGAATATGTCCTTCACCTCACTCCTCTGTTATCATGAATGGTCTTTACTGACTACCATCATTCCACTTGCCCAAATTTTAACCCTAGCCTTGGTTAGAAACATAAATCATTATAGGAAGACGCTCACAATGACTTAGGGTATATGGGCATACTCGGTTGACCTAAGTCAATCAGGTATGCCAAGGTACCCTAAGCCATTGAGAGCTACTACCTATCCCAAACATGCCACTAACTTGACCTAGAGAGAAACTAAGTTCAAGTCCTTATTGTGTGTAGATCTAGATGATCAATGCAGAAGGGTGTTGCCACATGTCAACTATAATGTTGTATCCTCAGAAGACCCAAGTCTTCTCAAAAGTACAACCCTACAGTTAGCGTGTGCCAACATCCTACAGAAACTACCTCATCACGATGTACATACCCCAAGGAGGTTATTAATGAATTATTAATTTGGATTAATACACTGGTTTTAGTAACCCTGCTAAACCCTAATCCAACTCTCCTTAAGTTCTTATTCTATACTTGTATCAATTAAGTATTAAAGAACTTCCTTAAACTCATGATTGCTTTTAATGTTTGCTTACATAGTATAACAAGCAGTTAACCAAAATAGGACAACAATAACATAAGTTCCAAAATATTGTAATTTCACATTCAAGGAAGTTTAGCAACCACATAGGTCCAACCAAGTAGACTTCATACTAAATGAAGTCCTATGAATTACAATTTTCACCAATCCCTTTTTGGTTTACATTTATTTAAGAGAGGAAGAGTCTTCCTCTAAATTTTTTAGTGTTAGGATTATCATTCACAATATCCATAGTTCATACTATGTTTAAATAATAAACATCATCTATTGCAACTTAAAAAGTTGCATCATTATAAGGGAAATGAACTAGTTCCCTTTATCCATCTTATCAAAGATAACAAGATAAGCATAAAATAATATGAAGAATATCAACAAGATAGGACTTCCATCTCCTTCATTAAAGTACGAGATAAATTACACAACCAATGCAAATAAATCACAACTCGCAATTCATCATTATAACTTATAAAATTTACAAGACTATGCACTTTAGGCATACTGCATAACAACAACCTTCATTCTATAAAGTATACAACTTTTCTTTTTCAATACAACTAAGGAATGAATCAGAATTCTTTACTAAGAATCAGACTTATATCAGCCAATGCATCATATAAGTTTTTTCCTTCTTTTATCACTTACGTCGTCCATCTACAAAAATTGCTAGCACGGGTCAGTTCAATGAACTAAGCATGATAAGCACTAAGCATTAAAATGAAGTGCATTCCACTAATTGTTTCATTAAAGAAACACTGCTTTAATGAGATAATTAATAAATCATACAATAAGCATAAGTGATACCAAATAGAAAATAAGTACAACAATAAATCTAGCTCCACATTTAAGAGAAGAGCATAATATAATCCACAACATCTACCTAAAAACTTAAAGTTCAATTGATCCTATCAATAACTTTTAAACAAACTATAGATCTTTCCATTCCATTATTTCATAATTCTATCCTAATAGAATACAACATTTATCTTTTATATAAGACAAAATAAGTGTTTACAACATGGTTCATTCTAGGATGATTCATCTAAATCATAAGAAAGGAATAAAAAGAACCAATACGTACCATACCCAAACTCATAGTATCCGAAAAAGAAGTCAAGTTCATCACATGAATTATTTGTTTCCTTTCCGGGATAACAATCTTATAAATTCAACATTTAAAGTATACATCTAAACAGATTTTCATAACAATCCAAGAAGGTAAAGAACTCAAAACAATCTAACTACAATTCCAATTCTAATTCTGCATGTTAGAAGTTATCAATCAAAGATCTGAAACCAACGTTCACAATCAAAGTAGCCCCATAAAGGAGTTAATCTCTACTCAAGTTCATCCAAAAAGATAGAGTGCAAGAGACAAAACCTACTCCTATCCATCCATATAAGGAAGGCTTAGTCAACAACAATCGATAAAACAAGTATGCATTCACTTATCAATGAAAACCGACTTAGCTACTATCATTACAACCAATGATTCGAACCAAGTAGACCAACAAGCCATAAAGGAATCACCATCTCATAAGAGAATCAAGTGTAGAGAAGTTCAATCAATGAGCTTATCCAAATAGAGAAAAGAAATCTCTATAAGGACAGGTCCAATAATAAATCATTTCATTCAACTGAACAAAAGAATTTCCAGTTTCAAATCAAATCAGGATGAAAACATATTGCAGTCCCAAAACAACATATTGATCCCAAGAGAATACATATATATTTTCTTTCTCTAAAAGAAGCCAAGGACTCATTCACTATATCAGATGAGAATAAAATCCTGAAACAACAAACTATCAAGTTCAAAATTATCCACGAACCCAAGACTGAAGACTCACAAATGCTTCACCACTTAATACGAAGAGTAAGTAGTTCGTGATTCAAAATAACTAAACACAAAACAATTGAATGGAGAAAGTATCCTTCCTAAATAATTTCAGTGTCCAAGGGTAATAACCCAAATCTTCCACTAAGACCCAAAATTATTTTAAAGAATCAGAAGAGAGAGCAAGAACCCAAAATGTTTAATACAGAAGATGTCTCAATCTTAACTCCAAAGCAACAAAAATAAAATCCAAAACAAAACTTTCACATCCACAAAATCACGTGACAGAGGTGACTTAGCTTCAACAAAACAGTCAACCCAAATGTAGGATTCCTTAAAACAGAGGGGAAAGAACACCCCCTCCAATTCTCATGCCATTACCATCTCAGAGAAGATGATACAATCATGAAACAAAGTTCTTTTTTTAACAAGATGTTTCCAACGCACCAAATCTCAAGAGATTTCAAAATGACTCAAACAAGCTATCACCTAGTTTCTAGTGAGTAAGTTGCTCAAATAAAGAGTTATAAGCTTAATATTTTAATAAAAGAATAACCCAACACAAAAAATACTAGAACATGAATCAAATACATCGACCCAAATACAAGCTCATAACACTCAAGTGTTAAATAAGAGTACAATGTCGAACCCGAGCTTCACACAAAATTTCAGAACTTCACAAGAAATGAGATATGAGTACAGTGCCAAATACACACTTCAAGCAACTCAAGCATTGCATAAGTTTCCAACACTAGTTTCGAACAACACGAAGCTCCAACACAAGTCTATAACCAAACATGAAGCCCAAAAACAAGATCAAATGGAACTCAAGGTTCCCATACAATTCAGAACCCTATAATGCAACGAAGGTCAGTTCAAAGCACAACCACCTCGAATACAAGTTCCAGAATGAAAAACAGAGCTACAAAAACAAGTTTTGCATACAAGCTTCACATGCATGTTGTCATAGAACTTGCACAGAGAGAAGGTTTACAAAACAACATTATTTTTTCCATGGTTTCATATCAAAACATCACAAAGATTCATAAAACCTAGCAAGAAAATAACCAGACAAACATGAAAACATGAATCTCATGAGAGTAGAGTTGTTCTAATGAATCATTTAGAAGAAAGAAAAGAATCTTAATAGTTAGAGCCTATCATGCCTGATAGTGCTTCTGCCAAATCGAAGGAGACTTCCAGCCGAGCTTCCAACTCTTCTTCTCCTCCATGAAAGATCAACAATCAAACATATTTTCTTTCTATGCCTCATATACTTTCCTTCGATCAAAAATAGACCATAGAAACCAAAAATAGCTTTGAAGTGAAGGTCAAACTGCTGGTTTGAAGAACCAGATAGCTCCATGTAGAGAAAAATCCGCAATGCATGAAAAACCAAATAACCTCCTACAAACCCACCTTCCAAGTTTCCAAGATGGTTTGCACACAAAGACCAAGGCCCATTAATGCCATAAATTCCATTACTTCCAAATTTCCCACTTATCTTTCCTTGCCACCACCTCCTAAATCTAGCGAATGCCAATTCCATCCAAAAATACAATTCCATCTTTTAGTGGAGCTTCCACGTATGCCTCCACCAAGTCAACTAGCCCCTACCAAAACTGGCAGTACTACCATCCATTAAACCCTATCAACTCATTTAAATTCCATCGGACTCCATCACCTTAGAGACATGTGACCCCTTAGGTTCCCTTTTAATAGTTTAGGATGGATCCCCTAAAACTTAGGTTAGTCTAGCAATAACCAACTTAGGTATTAAAAACATTTGCCAATAGTAATTCCCACCTTAGGTTAGATTCAATTCATAACCATTTAGTATTAGGTATTAGTTAAAATATCCTAGTATTACTTTAGTAATCCTTCCCTTATTCATTTAGCACAATGCTTAGGTTAGGATGCCAACCCAACAAATTAGAATAAGAGGCTTAGGTTAGAATAAAAATCCAAATAAGTAAACATAGCTAGAACATAGGTGTTCTTACCTAGCTTAGGATACTTGTTAGGATAATCCTTAGGTTTTAGGACTCTGAACTCCTCCTCTATTGTGAATTGAATTTTTCTTATGTCCTTAATGTCCTACCAAGATCAATCACCAAAGACCCGAGCACAACATACAACTGAACAAAAACATGTTCACATGAGACCACAAAATTTGTAACATACAAAGTTTAGTCTTCTATGTCCCTTAAACTACTGAATGTCAATTTATCATTCAGTCTATGAAGAGGATTTGAAACATTCCTTGGATCACTGAAATTGATCCAAGGATGAGTCAGAAGAAGAAATAAGTCTACAACTCTTAAAGCTAGATTGCAACTCACCTTTCCAAAGTGAAAATGAATTCTTGTTAACCCTCATTTTAGTCTAATGATTTTTAAGAACTGATTTATCCTTATCAAGTGATCCTCAATAGTCGAAAGAACACATCTTTATCCAAAAATCACATGTCAACACTTGAAATGCAAAAGAGGGATATTTGTAAGGTGTTACACTCTAAAACAACCTCCTTTTAAGGTCCATGGCGAACAAATATCTTCTTCCTTCCAGCTTCACAAAGATTAGCAACAAAATTGCAAATGACGAGAGGTTAAGACACGGCATTTACTAAAATAAAATCAACTCAGAGTCACCACTAAGGATTTTCACCCTAGTTGTGCAAATGCACTAAAATAATCTATCAAATGTCTGTCAGCACTAAAAATCATGCAAAGTTTTACAAATCAAACCTTCCTTCACCCAAACTTATCAATGGTGAGGTAAACTTAGTACAATAACTACTAGAAAAATTAGATAGACAACACACAAAACTTATAACTTTGTTCAATCCTTACAGATCGATCAGAGAATGATGTTTACAAAACAACAAGCTGTAAGAAACATTACTAGGGTTTGGAAAACTTTAAATTCTTCAAAGAATCCCCAAGTAATGGTGCCACTAGCATGTTAATAGGCCAAATAGGTATGAACTAGAAACAAATCAACAAATCATCCTTGGAAAATCGCCTCCTTAAAAATGCAAATCAAGTCCCCGGAAATGGCGCCACTAATGTTGGTATCTAAATTTATTCTCCCTTTCAAGCCGAGAAGCAACACAGATTGGACGTGGATCTTAGAGGTAGATAGATCATAGTGTGTGTCATTTTGTAGCTAGGGATGAGATCTAATTGGCCCTTTTTACTCGTAGATTTGTGGAGATATTGGTAGCACCTTAAAAGGATATGATCTTATCCTAACTATTTTAGGTTGTGCCTTTCAACCAAGGTAAGAGAACCTATTTTGTAACCTTTTTATTGAAGGAGACACGGATACCTTTATTTTTGCAAAAAAATTATAAAGAAAACCTTGGGAAAATATGATCAACACACCAAATCTAACTCTCACGAGTTGTCACTTCCAGATTATGGAGATATTTTCAATACAAGGCAAAGATTACTAAAGACATTAAGAAATCCCGATTGTCTTTGCGTATTTTTGCAAGTAGATTTTGTTCCTTTGTTGATACACAGGAAAACGAGGGGTAGTTTAGGTGGATCAATAGTTTTAAATGATTTTTGAGGGAGATGAAGTAGGATAAAGTTGATTATACCAGATCTTTGGAGGGACTTCACAATAATGAACAACTTCACAATGGAAAGCTTTAAAATAGTCAAGATGTTCCTTCAACCAGAAGGTGTGCTTCAATGAAGGCTCGAGATCAGCACATTTTCACATAATCTTTGAGACTCCAACATGAAGGCTCGAATCAGAAGACTCAATTAAACACTAAATTTTCCAATTAATCATGCCTAAGGTACACCCGAAGACTTACAGACAATCTTTATCAACAAATGATAGTGAATTGATTTTAAATTTTTTATCTCATCCAAGATGAAGGATCTTCTTGAAATGAAATTGCAAATACCATTAAATCACACAGGGATAAGATCTGTGTGATTTCACAAAAATTTCAGTATAAGATTGTAATAGGAATGAAAGAAACTATTTGCATAGACATTCTGAAAATAAAGAAGACACAAAATTGCTAGAGATTAGACACAAATTAATTCCAAAATTGCTTAAATTCATCAGCAGGGGAAATCTTCTAGAGAAATCTCAGTGCTCTTCAATGGCTATACATCTGTAACCAACTTGACATGATAGAAAATCTAACACAGAAGAAAATAACATGTAATCTCAACTTTGGCCTCTCGGGAAGATGGCTTTCTCAAATTTTTTCTCAAGAATTCATACTCCGACCATTTTCAAGAGTAATCTTATTGCATTTATATTTTTTTCCCACTCAATTTTCCCCCAAAAGAGAAGAATATTCGAGGTATCTTTTCTTATTTCCAATTTGTTTCAGACAGTGACGCTTAACAAATTCAGATCCAAAATCTACTAGGTGGACTGATTATGAACTAGTCACATTTCTTGGGCCCTCAACTAATGACTAGGATTCCATGCCACAACTTTTTGGGAGTCCCTTTAATCATTCTAATTTTTTCATGTGAGAAATCCCCTTTTTAATCATTTTTTGGAGCCTCTACATAGCTGGACTTGACAGTCATCCCCTTTTGCTCTTGAGGCAATGCCTTTTTCACCTTTTGTGTACGCACTTTCATCCATTTCCCCTCCTTTTCCTCTAAAATTTTACTCT
The DNA here is from genome assembly GCA_018340775.1 of Taxus wallichiana var. yunnanensis. Taxonomy (NCBI): domain Eukaryota; kingdom Viridiplantae; phylum Streptophyta; class Pinopsida; order Cupressales; family Taxaceae; genus Taxus; species Taxus wallichiana. The sequence goes on from CM031239.1 coordinate 750,642,863, forward strand.
GTAACTTCTAGATCTAGCATTTTGTGTTTTTACATGAGCCCGAGCAAAAATCCACTTCAAAAGTACTTCAGATTTACAAATTGAGCTCCCAAATTGATTCAATTGAACTTTGTAGACCAAAACGACACAAATTTGCCAAAAATTGATGAAGAATGATGTAAAAATGCATCTCCAAACATCCTGGAGCTTCAATGGTGAAAAAATCAAATGAAATGCACAACTACCATTGTTCTTGCCTTTCAACTTTTAATTTACACCCTCCACATGGCAAAATGTGATTGGAAATGGGGTGGGAGCACTTTTTGACATTCTATAACTTTTGGGAAAAAAGTAAAATTTTGACATTTTTCTCTACCCCCTACCCTCAAAAATGGGCTTAACACGTGTCCCAATGTGGGTCGCAGAGGAACCGTGGCTCGATTCTACTATTTTACCTCATTTTTGGAAAAAGGAAAATTTTCCTAATTTTCCCGAAGCTCTGCTTCTCCATCTCCCCGCCTGCCACGTGTCTCAATGGCACATTTTGAGATGGTCCTAAAAGTAGAGACCCCAAACAAGTGTGGGCTCAACACATGTCTCGATCGACAAAGTCTCATCAAAGAGTTGAAGGTTCAAAAAAGGTACCATGTGTCTAAGGTCCGAGATAGTCTCTTTCGGCCATTGAAAAATCCAAGCAAAAGGTAGAGTGAGTGGAAGACTTTAAGTGTCCTCCTAGAGCTTCTTCAAAATAAAACTCAAGGGCCAATCCCCAAACATGCACGGTCCCTCCACGTGTCCCAAGCCCTTTAGGAAGTTACATGAAAATTCTAAGTACAAAGCGGAGCCGGCGGAAGCCTCCACCTATTCCCCTATCGCAATTTTTAAGGTGGGACCCTAAGGCAAATCCTCAAATGAGTGCCAGCCCACCACATGTCCATGGCTTGTCAAAAACTGTACCTCTGCATGAAAAAAATTTCTAAGTCCGGAAAAGTAGTAGAATCCTCCACGTGTCCCCCTAGCGCAACTCCAAGGCCAAACCAAAAGGTGAATTTTCAAACGAGCGTTGTTCCTCCACATGGACAAGTTTTGGGTTGAAGTGAGCCATAGATTTTTTAGAGTGCCCCACCAAGCTACATCCAACCAAAAAGGGCCATGTTTCCACTGATGTAGAGATGTAATTTTTACGGGGAAAACTCACCCGTCAAACCGTAAAAATGTAGGAAAACCACCATTTGAGCTCGGAGATGAATTTTCTTTAAGGAAAGAGAAATTGGAGATGTTATAAGTTTCAAACATGATCCTTTGAGCTACATCCAATCTTTTTCCTCGGTATTTTGGACAAAAATGACAGGGGACAAAAATACGTGATCTGAGAAAATGGAAAGAAAGGAGCAATCGATTTTTACACCCAATTTATAAACTCCTTCATATGGAGAGAGAAACAAAAAAAAATTCTGGACTTTTAAGTGATCCTTGACCAAGGAAGGGATTGATCATGGAAACCAAATGGTAGACAGAGTCTTCAAGCACTAATACGGGAGACAGAATACATGACAAAGGCCACAAACTGAGGAATTTTAATGACAAACAAGGCGAGACTAATTTGAGCACCAATAAAACCCAAATGATCAATTCCAGAAAGAGAGGTAAAATATTCAGGTAAAGGGTGAAGATTCAGAGCCAATTTTAGTAGGTGAAGGAAAGACATTGCAAATTGGAAAAGTAAGTACTCGACAAGAGAAATCTAAATTTGTTCAACTTTTTCAAGAATTCCTAGATGTCTTTTCCTAGACTTATAAGGATTTAAGAGGTTTCAATCCAAATTTAGCACAACATACTATTGAGCTAGATCTAGAATCCAAGCCTATCAGATAGAAGCAAAGGCCAGTGAATCCTCACATTGAACCTCTCATGAGAAAAGAGTTGAACAAGATAATTGAAGCTAGCATCATCTTTCCTATCAAACATTCAAGTTGGGTTGCAAATTTGGTTCCAGTAAGGAAGAGAAATAGAGAGATCAGACTATGTGTAGACTTCTATGATCTAAATAGAGCTTCACTCAAAGATCATTATCCACTTCCTTCAATGGAACAAATCCTGTAAGTAGTAGCTAGTTCAGAAAGGTTTTCATTGCTAGATGGCTACTCAGGATATAACCAAATAATGGTGAAGGAAGAAGATCAGTTCAAGATAGCCTTCACTATGAAATGGGGCACATATGCTTATAAGAAGATGCCATTTGGATTGTCAAATTCGGAGCAACATTTCAGTGAGCTATGGATATGGCATTCAAAGGACTAATCAACAAGATAGTGCTTGTATATCTATATGATATCATCATCTTCTCAAATAATTTATCGAGACCACCTCTTTCACCTCAAGCAAGTATTTCAAATGTGTAGAAGATTCAAAGTGTCTTTGAATTTGAAAAAGTTTGTATTCCTAGCACATGAAGGAAAATTGTGCCTCTTGATTTAAAGTATAGATGAGAGTAAGGGGTAAAAGCGGGAAAAGGAGAGAGAATGATGGAAAAATGAAGGGGGTGATGATGATTAATAATTTAAAGAAGATGAATGAGTAGGTAGAATGGGGAAAAGAAAGAAACTATGGGGGTTGAGCAAGACGTGGAGAAGATCTAAGAAAAAAAAGAAAAACTGGTAAAAAATGAGGGAAAAGGTGGGGGTGAGAGAGAAAAGAAGGGGACAGTAGTGGAAAAGTGAAAATGATAGGGAAATAAGATATGACATAGCAGATATGAGGAGAAGATTAAAGGAACCATTATATTGGGAAGAAAACCAAGGTAAATAATATAGAACAAACCTCATGGAAATGCATGTGGATGGTGAGATGATACAAAATATGGGACAACATTGAAGAGACAAAGTTATTAATGGGGAATTAAGAAGGAAACATGAAGTAAAAGATGATACAGAGGAGTTAAAATAAGATGAGGAGTAGGAAGGAGGAAAGTATGAAAGATAAAATGATGTACAAGGAAGGAAACTAAGAACATATATATTCAGTGAAGAGTGAGTAGTATCAAGAACCTAAAGAGAATCTAGAGGGGAGGAACGATGTGGATTGGAAAAATGTAGAGATACGTGATATGAGGATACAAGGATTACGGGATAGTAGAAAAAGGATGTACGATGAAGAAAATAAATAAATTGGCAAGGAAGAATGGAAGATGGAGAGGTAGGAGGAAAAAAGGGGGGGGATAGAAGAGGCAATGCCAGTGAAGGGATGTTAGGAGAAGTCCACCGATAATGATCAATAGGGAAGGATGGGAGGAAAAGTGAGAAGAGGGAAAATTAAATGAGGAATGGAAGAGGAAATTCCAATGAAGGGATGTTAGGAGAAGTCCACCGATAATGATTAGTGGGCACAAGAGGAAGGAAGGAATGAAGAAAAATGGAGGAGGTCAAAAGAGAGTGAACAAGGCCATGTAAAATGGGGAGGAGTGAATTTTAGGAGAATTCCACCAATAATTATTAGAATGGAAATGGAAGATGATGATGAAATAATGTTAGGGGAATACCATCAATAATGGTGGTTAGACATGGGGTGGATATGTGGAGAAATCTAGAGAAGATGGAGTGGAAAGAGTAAAGAAAGGAGGGATAATGATTTGTGCTAAGATGAAGGAGGAGAGATGCTTTGGATGAGGATGAATAAGGTAAAGATGAAGAAAAAGACATGAAAAAAATGGTAGGAAGAAATATGAAGGATGATGGATCAAGAAGGAGGAAAATGGGGAAAGGAACGTGATGATGATAATGGAAGATAGGAGATGCATTATGTGATATGATAGGTTGAGAAAGGATAATGGTAGGATGAAAATGTGGTTGGTAAGGAAGACCAGGAAGAAGAAACGATCAATGGAGGGAATGAAGAATGAGGTGAGGGAGAAGTCCAAATGATAATTCTACCTTAAGGAACTCCTCCTTAAGTAAGACAATTATGTGATGGAAGTGGTTAAGTAAGATTTCCAAGTGAGGGATGATGGAGATGAAAAGTGGGAAAGTAGGAGGTAGTGTTTGTGAGAATGAAAGAGGAGGTGAGAGGATGTGATGATGGGAATGAAGATAAAAAATGTGGATGGTGAGAATGGAGTGATGAGGGAGTGCAAGATGATAGATCATCCTTAAGAGGGACTCTTAAGTAAGATCACCATGCCGCATGAGTGGTTAAGTAAGATCACCAAACCGACAGTGATGATATGGAAGGTGAAAGACAAGAGTGTATTGGGTATAAGGGTGGAATGGTTGGTTGGAGTAGATGATTATGAAAGGGGGGGAGAAATAAGATGGAGGAAATATGATGGGATGGGGGAGGTTAGATGGCAGATCAACCTTAAGAGGGACTCTTAAGTAAGATTGCCATGCGACGGGAATGGTTAAGTAGGATCGCCAAGCCAAGAAGAAGAAGAATGATGGGAAGAAGTAAGTGATTGATGGAGTTGGTGGGGAGAGGGTATGATAGATGGACTGAAGGGGAACCCTCAAGTGAATTTTCCATACTATGAGATGTGTAAGTAATATTACCAAGTAAAAGATGGATACTAGGAAGGATGAGAAAAGAGTGAGTGGTGTATGCCAAAATGGAACAAGAGGTGAGAGGAGGTGATAACAAGGAAAGAAGGAAACAAAGGAGTGTGACATGAATGGATGGAGGAATATATGTGGTGTGTGATGGAGAGTGTAAGGGAATCCTTAATTGGGATGCCCATGGTGAGAGTGATGATGCAAGAATGATAAGTGGAAGAGGCAGAGTGGAAAGATGTGTGTGGTGGTGATTTTTTTCTGATGAAAGAGGAGATGGTGGAGAAGTTTCTATACAATGGGAAGATCTTAGGAAGAGGGTATATCTCAACCAAGATTCCCACATATGAAGGGGTGATTAAGTAAGATCATCAAGCTGAAAGTGGAAGAGTGAAAGGGAAATTGGAAGAAAGGAAGGAAGATACACAAAGTGGTGAAAGGGACAAGAATGGTGAGAAGGGTAATGTGGGGATAAGTGGTGATGAGTAGAAATGAGGAGCGAGGATGAATGGATCAAATACATGGTGACCATGGTGGGGGATGAGGAGTTTTTGGATAACAAATGCTACTTGAGAAATATCCTCAAGTAGGATTCACAAACTACAATGGAGATCAAGTAGAATTCCCAAACCAAAAAGTGTATTAGCGAGAGCATTCATAGATATTAACAAAATTCATGGAATTATGGATGATTGTAAGATATGTCATCCTTAAAGGTAAACATATAGATATAGAATTCATGGTTTGAAATTTGATATGGAAGAATGTGATTTTGATAAAAGGTGACCTTAATGAGAAAAAGACACATAATCGTAGCAAGGGGCATACAGGAAACCATGCTTCAAACCAGATTAGAGGTAAACAAGAAAGGGTACCACTCAAGGCATTGCACTTGCAGCCAATAAGCAGGTGTTAATACATAACCAATGATAGTTAGTTATACCAAAATACCATGAGGGAAATATGGATGAAATATGCTCATAAACCTAATGTCGACATGATAAAGGGGATTCTAGATGTAACTTGTACGCAGGGAAGAGGGATTCTCCATAGGTGGTTGTTCCTAGAACTATGCCCCAGCTCTGGGAAGGGGAAGATGCAAACTGATCAATGTGGGAAGTTTGTAATGTATATGAGAAAGTTGATCGATGCGGGAAGCTTTCTTAGGATGCTATGATATATAGAAGGTTGATCAATGTGGGAAGCCTTCACTTTCCATGATACAATAGAGTAGCCATCCTTCGAGGGTATGGTCTACTTTTTTCTTTTGCTTTTGGATTTTTTTTTGACTTTTTATTTTTAGATGGCAGGATAAGATATGCATGATAGTTTTCCTTCAGGGGATCAGTCTATACTTATTATATGCTTTTTATGAACAATTTTCCTTTGATGGATCAATCTATTTTTTTGATAAGATAGCATGAGATAGAGCATCCATAATTTGTACTTTCTTTTTTTTTTTGTTTGATTTTCTATTTGATGGGGAAGAGTTGGGTATAGCTAGGTAGACCACTTAGAGGGGATGATGATCATACAAGTGACACCCCTAGGACCCTTTGTGTGGTTTTGATAGGTAGATAGAGGATGATGGATGTAATGATCATGGAGTTCTCACCAAAAAGGAGAACCTATCCATAAGAAAATGTTATGGATAGAGCATGGTGCCCATATTTAAGGTCATGACTAGGAAAGTGATGATAGACCACATAATTCCAAATCATTATAGTGATAGATGGAAGAGGTTCATGATGGAGGAATGATCTAAGGATATAACTAAGTGCTCATTGGTAGATATGATAACAATAGAATGGTCATAAGTGCAATGCATTAAGAGGTTTAGTCTCTGGTTTACCATCAAGGGAAGCCAAATGATAGACCCCAAACCCATACTTATGTGATAATGTAAGGTCCAATCCAGTTGGGAAAAATTTCCATGTTGGCTCCTTTCTAGAGTGTGATCGAAAGATAGGATAAAGTCTTAGGGGAGGAAGATAGATATGATATGATACGATGATATATATGAGAAGAAGATAAAAATTATGTGCTATCCTTGAGGAAGTAAAGAAAATATGTGCCCCTAATGAGGTGAATAAATGGCCACAAAGGTGGGATTAGGATGAAAATAAATGGTCCCCCAAGAGGGGTACAAATGTGATCACAAAGGTGGGTCTTAGGATGAGGAGAAATGGTCCCCAAGGAAGGGATAAATATGGCCATAACAATGGACTTAGGATGAGAGGATAGATTGGATGAAATCGATAAGGTAAAATATGTGCAAGATCTCAAAAATGAGGAAGTGAGAAACATGTGTATTAGAAGACAAGAGAACACCACAAGAGTGAGCTTAGAATGAAAATAAATGGTCCCCCCAATGGAGAAACAAGCATGGCCACAAAGGTGGACTTTGAAATTAAAAATATGGTGCCCCAAAGGAAGGGACACATATGGCCACAATGGTGGACTTAAAATGAAAAACATGGTCCCTCAAGGGAGAGATGAATATGGCCACAAAAGTGGGCTTTAAAAAGAGATGAAGATTTGGACAAGATTAATTTGGATTTAAGATTGGATGAGATGGATTAGATGAGATTAAATAAGCGATGTCAAAAGTGAAGTCCCCAACATCAAGGAAGTTTGTATGGATGGATAAGAGATGAATTGATGTGGAAGGGATGCTAAGGATGAGGGGAGGATGTCCCCCTAGCGGGAGATTATATTAGATGTGGATGAGTTAGTGGATGTCGAAGGAGTTTAGATAGGATTGTTTTGGATTTGGATTGGATAAATGGTCAAAGAGACCACAAGGGTGATTGGAAGATAAATAATATCGATGAATAATGAAGGACCTTCCTTAGAGGAATGTCATGTGCAGGAGAGATGTTAAGGGATGATGTGGATGGAGGAATCATGGGAAACCCGATGGATGGGATATGAATTGGATTAGATGTAGATGGAGAAGGATGTTCCCCCTAATGAGAGGAAATCATCTTTCTCAATAAGGTTATGGATGATTGTCTAAAAGGCCTTACAATGTTCAATGTCATGGCCCGAGGGTATGATGATAAGTGCAAATGCAATTGGGATTGAACCACGATGGCTTTGGACTATGGGGATTAAAATATTTAATGGGAGGAAGCATGATGGAAGATATTCAAATTAAATGTCAAGGATGTCTACGTGTAGGACCCAATCAAAGTGTCATGGGGAAGGTAACTCTTGTGGGTTTTGATAGAATATTTTGGCTTGGAGTTAGGGAAGAAGTGGACGTAGATCGGATGGGTGAATTAGATGTCTTAAAAGATGAATCAATTTTGAGAGGAGGGTTAGATTGTTTGGATTGGGATTTATCATTACGAGGTGTATTAGATGAAGGGACTGACCTTAAAATAGATGTTGTAACATTGGATTTCTGAAAAGAGGGAAGACTTGACTTCTTACGAGGATGCACAGAGACTTTTGGGGATGTTTACCATGAGCCTTAGATTTTGATCGAGAAGATTTACCTTGGCAGGATGATAATAATTTCAACTAGAGGATCTAAATATTGTGGTGTAGGGGTGGATATTGATGGAGAAAGAGGTGTTTGTATGATGTGATTAATAAGGTCTATGTGAGATTTGGATTGTGTAGGTTTTGGTTTGGTCAATGTGGAAATAGTTGATTTTGTAGAATCCCCCCTTGTGTTTGTCTCAGGTGGAGGTGTTTGTTCCATAAATTTTTCAAGGGGTATCATTGATAGAGTTGTCAAATCGAGAGGATTTGGTTAGTGTGATAGAAGGATTAAGTAAATAATATTGGGATAAAATGGGTGATGTGGCCATGGGAAAGGATATAGGTATAGGTGATGAAGATGTCAAGGTAGGGGTAAGTGGATTTGTTGATATGATAGATATAGGGGTAGTTGGGATGGATAGGGAGGTGGGCATAATTGGGATATTTGGAGATGTAAGTGATGTGGTGATGGGTATGTTTGATGTAGATGTGGTTAAGGGGTTGAATATGATAGGTTGGGGCATGATAGATGTGGATGAAGTGGTATGTATAGTTGAAGTCGATGTGGATGTGGTAAAGGTAGTTGGTGTGGTTGGTATGGAAAAAAAGTGTGGAAGGAGGAACTGGATTGACTCTAAGGATGGTATAATGGGTAAAGGTGGAATGGATGTAGGTAAGGTAGTCAAATCTAATGAAGGGGATGTGGTAACCGATGGAGTAGATATGATAGGTAATGCAAGTAAAAATGTAGGAGTAATATCGGGTGTAGAAGTAGGTGGGAATGGTTGTTTCATAAATGTTTCGAGGGGTAAGAATGATATGTTTGTGAATGGGGTTGATGTTGTAGGTGTGGATGTATGGATAGGTTTGTTTGATGTAGATGTGGGTGAAGGAACAAATGTGAGAGATGTAGGGATAGGTGTGTATATCAATGGGGCCAAAATAGGTGCTAAGGATGAATCTGATGTGATAGATTGGGGCATGATCAAGTGGATGAAGTAGATGGTATAGTCAAAGTTGATGTGGATGTGGTAAGGGTAGGAGCAGGTATAGGTATAGGAAAGTAGTAAAAGTTGATATAGGTGTGATAGTTGTGGATACGATAGGTTCTGAATAAGGAGTGGGAATAATGTCTAAGGTAGGAACATGTGAGATCGGTGATGAGATGAGATCTTGATTGATGGTGTTAATGGTGTAAGCATTTGATAGTTGAGATGTAAAAGGGTGGCTTGATTTTTTGTGGTTGATTAGGAAAAGGTTGCATAATTTTGTCGAGGGGTGGCTAGGTGAAGTGGTGGAGCTATCCATTTGGATATCCCCTTGATTTATAAGTTGTTGGATATGATCTTTGAAGGAATGACATTTCTCAATGTCATGACCTTTGACTTGATGATATTTACAATAGTGGGCTTCATGATACCAAATAGGCTTGGGTCACGAGTCATCCATGGGTCGTATGGGAGGAAGTTGGATGGAGTGTACTTGCCATCAACTTGTCAAATACAAACTATAGGATTCCCCCAAGGGGGTATAGTTAGGAGATGGTCTAGGGGCTTGTTGTTGAGGCCACATGTGCTAGATGTAGGTGTGGATGAGGACTTAACAACCACAATGTTGGCCACACCCTTAAATGTGTCATTATGTGTGGATGGTTTAGTAAATTCAATTTTAGGTTTGGTCGATCTTGAGTTTAAGATGACCTTGCTCAATGGCATGGGTTTCAAGTTTGTGAGCCATGGTGAAGGCTTCATCAAAGGTTTAAATGATTGGATTTGCAAGGTAGATGATATATGCTTTGCACATGAATGTGAGAAGAGTTCGATGAGTTTGGTTTGTGGAAGAGAGAAGGATAGTTGGTTTATAATGCCATGCATCATCATGTGAAAAAGTCCATGATGGACTCATCTTCAAACTGTTAGATGGTGTATAGGTCAGTGATAGTGATTTTGTGCACATGCATGTTGATCAAAAAGTGTTCTAAGAACAACTACGTGAGTTGGGTGAAGGAAAATATCAAGTATTGAGGTATACTATTGTACCAGTCTAACGCGGGACCAGCCAAGGACATGGGGAAAGTGTGAAGCATTAGGTCTTGATCATGTGCAATAAGATAACATGCATGTTTTGAATGCACAAAGATGTTGTTGGGGATCTTCCTTGCTGTTTGAACTTAATGAACTTGGGAAGCTCCCAATGAGGAGGGTAAGGTTTGATAGGAACCAATGGATGAATCGGTTCATTACATATTTTTTTCATAGGATAAAGTAACCTTGGGTGCCAAGGTAGTGGCTTCTAGACTAGCCAACCTATTCATAAGAGCATGAATAGGATCATTTGATGTGATGTTAGGTTGGGATTGGATTGGTTGTGTGGTATGGAATGTATCTTGATAAGGCAGTTGATATGTTTTTGGATGTGTGGATGTTTTGGGAATCATTTGATAAGGTGTTGATTAATTTGTGGATGTGTGGGTGTTTGGGGAATCATTTGATAAGGTGGTTGATTAATTTTGGATGTGTGGGTGTTTGGGGAATTGTTTGATAAGGATTAATATATGTCATGGGTTGAGATTGGGTAAGTTTTGCATAGGTTGATGTTGAGAAATAGGGACATGATGTGATTGTTTGAGATTGGGTAGGTTGTTGTGGTAAATGATGAGTGGGGATATGAGTGTTAAGAGATTGAGATGGTTGGAGCATATGATGGGTAGGAATGTAAGTGTGAAGAGGTTGAGATGGTTGGATAGGCATACTAGTAGCATGGATGGAATAGAGTTGACATAAACTGACATGGGTGGAATAGGATCCACCAATTGAGTAGATTGATAGGATTGAGATATTGTGGGGATTTACAAAATAAGAAATCATATATGGGGTTAGGAGGAGGTCCAAGAGTTTCTAAAGGAGTGGGAGATGGGTGTGTAGTTGGTCTAGAAAGGTTAGATTGATGAGAGATACATGAGGATTGGTTTCAAGATAGGGATAATTTTGGATGACATGGTCCTCATGAGGCGAGACCATGGAGACAAGGGGTTGGGTAACCAAGGTGTGGTCTCAAGTGTAGAATCTTGTTGGGAGAGATCATTAGGGAAGGGATGTCATTGGATGGAGTGGATTGTTGTGTTGTTTCATATGAGAAAGAGTGACAATAGGCATGAAATAGATGAACATTTGTTTATGTAATTTATTAACAAACAAATCAAGAAACAAGTTTCTTATCATCATGATTAATTAGAAGATGTGAAAAGAAAAGAAAAGTGGATAATGAAGGCACCTAAGGAATGATAGTCTAAGGCTGGTTTCTAGTTTTTGGCTAGGGAGAGTCTCAGGTGGCTTCCTTGTTGGGTGATGAAATCCCAAACAATGAACCAGGTAAGGAGATGTTTTGATGTGTTGATTTTGTTCATGAGTCTAGGTTGTGTGTGGTAATGTGAGATGCAAAAGGTTAAACCCCTATTTAAACTATGTGAGCAAACAAGATGCATGGGGTTCTTTTTAGACCAAATCCCAAATGTGAAGTTTGATGCAGACAATCACCCAGGAAAGGGAAATCACAATGCAAAAAGGAGAAAATAGGGAAAATGAGGAATACATGGAGAGAACTTTTCCTTTTATCTCATTGCATGATAATGATGTGTTGAAAGTGGTCAATGACCAGAACATTCCAATGACCCTAAAATTACACCATTCATGATTGTAGAAGGGGCATGGTGAAAGATATTTTAGGCGTGTTTTTTTTTTTTTAAATTAGTCTTTGATGGCGTAATTTGGTGGTCGTAAGTTTGTAGAGTTCACAAGAAAAACAAATAAAATGTTATGTTGGTGTGGTGTATTGTTAAAAATGAATATAAAGATAATGCAAGATCTACAAAGAAGTTATCCTTGCACCAAAAACCACAAAATCAATTGTGAAAATTAAAATTAATATTAATTTCTAAAAAATAGTTAATGATGCGTTCAAATCTACGTAAATTTGCAATGAAATAATAATATAAGAAACAATTGACCCAAAAAATGATGTAGATTGAATGTGGATTTTCAAAATTAAATGTATTAATAAATGTGAAATAAGCATGTAAAGACGTAATTAAAATAAGAAGTTAAATAAATTCCAAATTAAAAATAAATTAATTAACAAAAATAGCAACATTGAATCGATAAAAATTTATGAATAAATATTGGGTTGATGTAAACTAACTAGGATTAAATGTGTTACTAAAATTAAAGTACAAATCGAAAAAAAGTGGGTAGGGAGAGTATACTTAAGATGGGAATGTGGACTTTAAGAGGACAAGATGAAAAGTGGGTGGGGAGAGTAGACTTTAAGGACAAGAATTTAGACTATATGTTGAAAATGAGGACTTTGAAGGAGGTAAAAGGAAAAAACGAATGGGAGGGGTAGATATATTTGATGTGATGATGATGTGAGTAGAGGACTTTATGGAAAATGAAAAAAATGTGTGATGGACTAAAGCGGTGTAATGAATGAAGCGAGAAATTGGAATGCAATGTAAGTGAATGTAGATATTGCTAAGGGAATGGAACTAAAGTATTAGATGAAATAACAATATAATGTGAATGGGAAGATTAAACATATAAAATAAGAACTAATATGTGAGTATATATTCAAATCTCAGTTTCATGTGAGGTTCAAAAACGTATCATGTGGATAGAGATGTGCATGGGAGTGTTGCATCTATACCTGTAGGAAATGTATAAGATCTCAGTGAAAGGTTCTTAGTTAGTGGTGAGCTAAATTAAAGCCTGACGAGGACCTTGGGTCAATTAAAGGGATGAGTCGAGTAGCTTAGGAGGAAGTAGCCTATGTGATGTGAGGTGAAGCGAGGGAAGAGGCATGGAGTGATTTCTTTCAATATGGAGGAGTTGATGGAATGGGTTAGACACATGGTGAAATTGAAAGCACCTTCTTTAGGGGGAAATAAGCTTTGAAGTGAAATAAAATATCACATGGATAATCAAATTTACTATCCTCAAGAATGGAAACATATATTCTTCATGAGAATGGCTTAGGAATTTTAGAAATATCGAGATATGTAAGCAAAGGCAAGGAGCCTAGAGCATTAGGAATCGAACCGATGAACTTTTTTTTTAATCTGCAAAGACACGATCGCAATGCAATCAAGAAAAGAGCGGCCTTTTAGTGGATGGTGAGTTTAAATGACACCATCAAAAACACCTACATGGTCACATGAATCTAATGCACCCACTATATAACAAAATGACCAAATTTGATTTCGCTTCACTGATCTAGTTTAGAATAAGCACAAGAGAAACAATCTATATGACCATACATTTCACTTAGGCTCCCTCGAAATTACACTGTAGATGGTGTTTTGGGGCATGGTTATATGACGGTTTCATGCTGAGAAGGCTTAAGGGTTATCATCATTTTTTTATTTTTAGTTGAGAAGGTAGAATTTGCAATCTCGGGGAGAAACTATGTGGTTTTTTTTCTGACGACCTAGAAGCCATGAAATATGGAGGAGGTTGAATCATGTTAGGTAAACAAGGATTAGACAAGTGAATGTCGATGACTTAAATGAAGAGCTATTGAGGATTCAATTTGTGAAGATACAAATAAGGATTTTTTCATCCTCCAAATGTGATGTCGAAATCAATAGCGGAGTTAGTAACATGGGGGGGTTGGAGGTGGCCAAGCCAAGGCCACCAAGCACCAGGGTGAGGATCACTATATGAAACAAATAACCTACCAAGCAAGAATAATGGCTAAGCTCGAGAAGATGAGGATGAGTTGGGGAAATTAAAGTGCGAGTTGATGGAAGGGTGAGAAGGAATTTTGGAATATATGAGGAGAGGATAAGTCGTGGAAATAACTTGAGGCCAAGATAGAAGGAGATTGTGACAAAATTGAGGTGTGGGAGAGGGGTGGGAGGAAGTGGGATTGGAAGGTATCGGTAGAATGGGGATTCGGGTTGAGGTGGTTGAGGGGGATATGGGTCGAGGATTCTACATGGGAGGAGGATGAGAGTGTTGGAGGATTAGAAGGGTGGTCTGGAAGTATGGAGCTTGGAATATGGGAAATGGGTTGTGTTGATTTGGGAGGGAGTAGGGTGGTGGGAAGGTGGGGATTGAGAGAGAGGATATGAATGGAGTGGCTCAGAAGTGGGGGGGGATGGGTAGATAGGATCTAGGGTAGGGAGTGATTTTTTTTTTTGATTTAAATAAATAAATGTAGAATTTTATATTTTGAAAAGTAAGATCTATATACAATTGGAAATTAAGATCTAAATAAAGATATATACATATTTTGTTGGCTTTAAAAAAAGGTTATTGAAAAGAAAAATATGTATCTATTGTAAAAATAAGATCAGAAATTATTATTTAATAATAAACAATAAGATTATTTTCTGGACTGATTTTCTATTCTAGTGAACTCAAAGTATTATAATTACATTTTATATAAAATCTACTTAACAAAACAAAGAAATGTTTTTTTTAGTAATATGTAAATAGAAAAAATGAAAACACAATTAAAAACAAAATAAAAATAAATCCTCTTACCTTAAGGTGAGAATGAGACTATCGAAAGTAACATACCAAATCGATGGAGAATACCAACACTAAACCCTACAAATAAGTAAGCCTAAAAATAAAATATTCAAAAGATATCTAAATGGATGACAACTATGAATCGGAGAATGGGTATACGTTTGACACACTTGCATGAAGACAAGTAAAGTAAAAAAAAATGACCGATTTGGGATTTGTCCCACCGGGCATGCCAGAATGTTGATCAATTTTCTTCATCCCTATCCATATTAGTGAGCTAGATAACAAAAAAATCAAACAACCTCGAAGATGCAGGGTTTAAGGTACCCGTAGAGCTAATAGATGCAAATGGACGGGCAAAGTAAAGTGAATGTCCTCACTGTGAGCTGGATAAACCTGCAAAACAGAGGAAACTAAGAGAAAAATGGATTAGATGGTATATGTGGGGGTACCCTATGAAGTTCGGTTATAGAAGTGTTACCTTCCTTTCACGGATGTCAACCCCGTTAGATAAGAGAAAATGATATAAATGAAAGATAGATAGATAACATGTAGAAACTAATAAATAATAGAACCTAAAAATGTTGATGTATAAAGAGAACTAATCGATAAAATAAATGTAAAGAAAACCAAACCTACATGAATCAACAGAAAATTGGGTTGGATGCGAGTGACTTGCAAAATGAATCTGTAAAATTTCTTGTTGTAAATGAAAGGATGCCAAGAAATGGGCTTACAAAGAGAACCACAATGGCATGAGGATGATATTATGGTGATACAAATGGCATCACAAGGGCATTGTGGTGATATGATGAAAAGTGGATATCTATAATGTTAGATGTTTTCTATGACTTCTTCCTTATTTTTTCATAGAAGAGGGGGAAGGCATGTATTTATAGCCTGGAGATGGGGTTAGTTTAGGGGTTATCAAGTAACTTGGGTTTGACAAAGTAACCTTGATTAAGTGAGTGGGGGACATGATTTGAGTGATTAGGTGTAATAATGGATTTGATGTGGATGAGTGGGGTTCATTATTTTAATGGTTTTGGAGTATTTAATTATTAGTGGGGTGATATGACTTAATTTAGAATATTTGGATATTAGCATATAACAAGGTTTAGTTATTTTTAAGGGAATCCATTAACTAATTAAGATTGATTAATTGAATATGTATTTTCAGTGGGAAATGGGATTTGAATGGGTACTTAATAAGATGGAATTATTTGATTTTGGGCCCATAGAAGTCAAGTATGTTGAGTTTATGGAGATTAAAGAGTTGAGAAACCAAGTAGTGAAAACCAAGGAGAAGGATCGGGCTTTGATCAAGAATTCCTTTGAGAAGAAAGCTAAAGCTAGGCATTTCTAGGAAGGTGACTTGGTATTGAAGTGGGATGCTGACATGGAAAAACCAGGTAAGCATTCCAAATTTGATGTTATATGGAGTGATCCCTAAATGATCACGAGGTGCAAAAGTAACAATGCTTTCCAAATGTCCAATTTGGATGGAGAAGAACTGTTGATTCTAGTTAATAGAATCCATCTCAAGCACTGTTACTAAAGTAAATTATGATCTTTGTATATATTAGTTTATGATTTCTGATTCCTCTAAGTGATTTTAGCACACTATTTGGTTGTTAGAATAGGTTTCCTTTCCCTGAGTTCTTTTACACAGTTCTATTACTTCTAGTTGTCTCTCACGATTTAGTATGTCCCGAAGAAGAAAATGTTGTATTAAGAAGCTCAAAGTTATAATAAATGATTACAATTCTTGAGAATTTTGAAATACATAGCACCTAAAATAAGATTTATGGACATATTTCAACGTTTTCACTCTCTTCTCTCTTAAGATCAACCATATTCGAGCTTCTCATGCCTCTTATAAAATCAGAAAATTAGTTTCAAGGGAAGCTTATTATGTCACAGATGACAGGTCTCATGGCACCTTCTAGGTTTTCAATCTTATAGGCAGCAATCCTCATCATTTCAAGCTTCTCTTAAGCTTTGAGTAGAATATCAACGTCAAATCCTTCTTTCTCTCTCATTAGATCTAATCAATTTAAAATCTTATGAGGTTTTGAGAAGCTCGGGCTTCTTCATATTTGTCTCTGCCTTCAATAGTGTTACTAGTAGTGTTTAGGTTTGAGGAAAATCATATTTTGACTTGCAGCCCCGAGTGCTTCCTAAATCAGCATATGCTTCCAAGCTCTGCAGTACTTTAGTTTTCCCAAAACCATTAGTCAATTGTGCTCCTTACTTGGAAAAGAATCAAATATTTGGGGCGGTTCAAGTCTTCATTTTCAGTCCTAAAAGATCAGATTTGTAGAGAAAATAGAAAAGGAAATTTCATATCAAATAAATTTTCCACTCATGAAATTCTCAATATTTTCTTATAAAAATTGGAAAATGCAAGAAGCGGGTCAACTTTAGGTTCAAACAATGCTTCAAGTGGGCTCCAGGGACAAAATTTGAGTTCGAGATTAGATTTCGGTGTATCGGGTTGAATCCATGCCTAATGTAGGTTTCAGGCCACTTACCATCCCCCATCTAAAAGGAAGATGTCCCCGTGAGTTGCCAAATTGTTATTCATTTTTACCCTCTAGGCTAAAATGGACAGCTAAAGAATTGAGCTTGAGCGATTGTGAGGGCTTCATAGATGAATTAGGAGTTCTTAGGTATAATTCTATGTTTTAGGAAATTACAGATTGATTCAAGGAAGGTTTGAGATCACTTAGAGCATTGTTTCCTCTTCTGGTTTCAAAGGGTCCATGAATTGTCCATGGTGAAGAGAAAGTCCCTAGGGGCCGCATTTGGCCAAAAATGGATAAAAAAGGGAAAAGTTGAAGATTAAACCTTAGTGTGCCTTGCTATATTTTCATGGCTCCCTGGAACTCTAAAAATTCTAAGAAATAGGAAAAAATAGTGAAAAAAATGACTAAGTTGCGAAAATAACTCGTTGATTTGTTTGGTGCATTGGAAACAACTCGGTGAGTAGGTCCAGGTCGAGATGGTGTGGTTGGGAAGGAGCCATAAGTCACGAGTTGCATAGAGCTTGGGCAATGGAGTTTAAGGCACCGATATAGTCTTGAAACATTGCGGTGCGAAGGGGTTGAGCTCGGTGAGGCAATAAGGAGTTAGCGTGGTGGGTGAGTTCCCAAACGAGTCAATGCGGTCACTTGGGTTCTACGAGTCCAAGTGGCCCCGGGAGAAAATGGGCCTTGAGTTCCTTAGAAGCCCAAAAATCCTACACAACATGGAGGATGCAAATTAGTGTGGAGTAGGAATGGAATGCGGGCCCGATGATTTGGGACGACCCAGGAAATGCCACTCAAGGCCGAGTTAGTGGGAACCCACCTAATACATGGATGAAGTGAGTTCGAGGAAGTGAGGCCCGTGCGGGATGAGGTGAACATGGGTGTATTGGCCCGATGTAACCACAGGTAAGTGCGAGGGAACAATGTTCCCCACGAGAACATTGTTTCCCACAAGGATGAGTCTTCCACAATGAAAATGGATCAACTTGTCGGGTTGAGCCGTTGGATGTCGGGAAGTAATGTAATGCGGGTCTTGCTAGGCTAGCCACTTGCCAACATAGACATATATAAAGATGGAGCCCATCAAGCTAGATAATTTTAAGAAGTTGTGTTTGCGGGGTCAGTGTAGATAAGGGTGCGAACTAGAAACTCATGCAAGGTCAGGCACACGATCCATCTCGGTGAACCAGTAACACTTGAAAAGGCAAATGACTCCATGTCACCTCAAAGCACAATAGTCCCACTAGGCCTCTTTTGATGAAATCTAATTTTTGGGCCCGCTAATCTTTTAAAATAACTTTCTAAAGAACATTTAAAACATGAAATTTTATGAAGGTGAGAAAAATGTTAAATTATTATTCCCAGACCACCAAATTAATTGCACAATCACTGTAAGGCGGTGTATGAGCTAGGAGAGAGACCTGCATTAAAATATTCATAACTTCCTCAATACTCAACCAAATTGGGAAAAATTAGACTCGTTGGAATTGTGATTTTGTCCTCTACACTTAGCAATCAATAAATCAGATATTTGATAGAGTTTGGTAAGTGAAAAATGCATAAAACGAACCTAGATTCAAATGGTCACTTCCAGGTGGTTGAAATTGCATTAAATGAAGCATGGGGAGCCATTTTCTTCTGCAAAAAGCTATTATAAAAAAGGCATGGGTTTTGTAGGTTCCCATCATATTTTAGAGATAATCAATGCACTTTTTGGTAGGCAAAAGGGAATTCCGGGACTCTCTCTCTCTCTCTCTCTCTCTCTCTCTCTCTCTCTCTCTCTCTCTCTCTCTCTCTCTCTCTCTCTCTCCCTCTCCCTCTCTCTCTCTCCTCTATATAATTTAATCCTTCTCATTTTTGAGAGGGGAGATATTATAAGATTTAGCGAAACTCTTATAAAATTATTTCTCATTTTTCATTGAGCGAAACCTTCACATGAACTCGAAAATGTAATGGTGCCTCTATTCTACAACTGTAATGGACTGTACAAATTCCTAGAGCAATAAAATTATGTATTATGGTGTTCTCTCAACCCTTTCTCAATTTTCTTGCATTTTCTTTCCTCTCTAGTATTATAGTTATGTTTTGTGCAATTTTTCTTTCATTTATAGGTTTATGTTGTTGTGCTTCTTGGAGATTTAGTGGTAAATTCACATCTTGGGACTATGTCAAGTCTATTTTGGCCTCTTTTAACTACATTTTCCTTCCCTTCTCCCTCAAAAGGGTATCTCACTCCCTTTTCTTAGTGATACAACCCTTGTTAGTGTAGGATTTCCTTATTTTCATGCACTCTCCCTCTCCCTGGTCCCTCGGAAATCATATATTAGGAGTAGATAGTTGTATTTCCTTCATTAGGAGTAGTTTTAGCATTAGATTAGGAAGAGGAACCAGCCTTCTCTAGAGGTCCATCTCAAGTAATAGGTCTCACAACTTGAGAGACGATCCCATGTTACCCAATTACACCGGTAGCTCATACACACACACATGTAAAATCAAAGGGTGTTGTAAATTGGTGATAACAGAGACTTTGAGATACTACTCACACCATGACTTAACTTTTGATACCTCTCATGATTTCACACTCATCATAGACACTAGGACTCACTTGATTCATTATATTTTAGTTCAAGACAAGCTCATGGCATTCCATTCATGACTTAAATCATACAACATGAGATGACACACATTTTAGATTCTTCCATCAACTCTAACCACTAACATAGACCAAAGGAATACTTTTCATATGAATGACATGACAAAACTAACCTCTTATGAGACATTAATATGACTCTTGCACACATTGATTCATCCCAAATTTATAATACATAATGATAGTGTAAACACAGACTTGAAGAACATAGACTCCCATACATCGACAACAAGATTAAGATTTTTAACATTCACAAAAATACCAAACATATTAAACCATAAGAACATGCTAAATGACTTGAAGAGACATACCTTGACATCATGAGGAGACACACATAAACTAAGACATCTCCCCCTCACTCTAATGCTTCATTTTAACCAATACACCTGTAAGAAGTATAGTAGAGGAATATAAACACCGTAAAGGCCTAAAAGAGAGTCTTGAAGAGGTCCTAAGCCCTCTTGGACACCTGTAGAACACCTTCGTCTTCTCTCTTATAATCCAAACTCTGATTTATGTCTTTCTTTTCATCAACTCCTACTTTTGATGATACACCATGATCTCTTCTAGGCTCTCAAATCCTTCCTTAACTATTGTCATGCATCTTTGACCTTTGAAAGCTACCTCCATGCACTCTAGGGCTTTGAACTGTTTGATTTTATCTTGAGAAATCATGCTAGCAGATCTCTTACAACATGACCAAATCCATCATGGATATAATCTGTAGACACAAAATCATGCACTTTAGACATTATTTAGTCTTGGTATCATACTACTATTTATAATGTTTTTGAGTAAAGAAAGTAGTAATTAACCCCGTCTCTTGGTCATTTTTATTTGATTTATGTCCTTATTCCTAACCTCCACCGCACACATGCCCAGTCATTTTTATCATCTTTGTTATTTTAGCCTTGACTAGGGCACCCATCTAGTACTGGGGTGCCCATGGGTGCCCTGGTCCCACCAGGGGTGCCCTGATCCTTTTCACACTTACCACCACTTTTTGGGCTCTTCTAGCCATTTGAGATCTTTATCTTTTTGGTGGTCATCCATTTTAAGGTTAATTATGAAATTAGATCAAGATAACCCTATAAATATAAAGTTATGAGACCATAATGAGGGACCAAGCACTAGTCACTACTATCATCCACCTAGATTTGTATCTATTTGGAGATCATTTACATCCATTAGTTCCATCACAAGGACAAGGTTGGTTAATCTACATCACACAAGCATAAGGGGGATTCTATTCTATTACATTTTCTACATCTAGTTATTTCTCGCTACTTTACAAAGTGTGACTAGCACAAGAGAACCTAGGGCACATGATGCACACACACACACTAACACATGAGAACTAAAATTGGGTTTGAAATGTAGTGTAGTGCTCGATTAGTAATCCCACTTTGTTGTGGCATCCGAGGTCATTTGACCCATTCATTTGCATTTTTAAGGCTTTTGATACTTCTCTTTGGTCCTTTGCAGGTCTTTCCTTCATCTTGGATTATCAGCAATACCTTATGTAGTGTAGAAAATCTAATGCGACACACAGTGAGGGTTTTAGACCACTTTTTGAACTGTTGAACTTAGTTTTGTACCTATTACATAGACCAAGTGCCCATTTTTATACCAAAGCACCCGCAAGTTCCCATTCCCTCTCCGGGCACTCTAGCCCACCTAATCAGCCCGATCCTTCCTTTACAAGACCTCTACACATCCATTCATGTTTCATGTTCCTCCAGTCATTTTTGCAACACAGTCCAATGAGCTTCTCTAATTAGCTAAGTTCATTCTAACTCTCTTAGTACTCTAGGGTTTAGCATTTCCATTTTCATAGTTGTTTGTGTCATTTCCATAGTCATTTATTGCATTTACATGTCATTCTAGATTAGATTAAATATACATATATCCCATTTTTAGTTAATCAATAGCATACCACATAATTCTTCCTCTTGAAACCATCAACATGACTAGATGAATCATACAAAAAAATTGAGCAATATGGCCTACCTCATTGCACTTGTAGCATACCACATTCTTTGCATATTCATTCATATTGTCTCTCCATGGATGAGTATATCTAGAAGATATTTTGAACTCTTTTTCACTATGACCAAAACCATTACAAGTATAAAAATAACCATTAAATGATCTTTCATACCTTGAGGCATTTGGTTTCCTAATAGGATTGGTATTCTCATTGTCCTTGGTATTGGTCACCTTATTTCCTTCCTTAGTGATTGGTTTAGCTAAATATTTTCTTGAAATCAGATCCACTTTCTCTACTTCCTTGTCCTTAGCTTTAACTTTAAAGCCTAAACCAACTCTATCACCTATTGCTTTCTGATTACTTAAGAGATCACCAAGAGCCTTGGAACTTTCTTCAAATTTCTGATATGACTTTACCTTACTTACAACATCTAATATCTCCTTCTTGAGTAGAATAACTTCTTCCTCCTTAGATTACAAGCTAAGATTCATAGTGCTCATTTGCAACTCTAGCTTTCTTACAATTTCATCAAGATTCTCATTAATAGCCCAATGCTTCCCTTCTAGTTCCTGAATCCTTGCTTCATATTCCTTGACCTGTGATTTCAGTTTCTCATTTTATTTTTCAGCATGCTTCAATTCTGACTAAACACAAACTAATTCAGTCACAATATCATCTTCTTCTCCTTCAAAACCTTTGCAAGAATCTGAAAAAACTCACCCATCAATGAAGAATCACCACTAGTGGATCTCATAGCTTCTTTTGTCATGAATAGAACCTCATCACCTACATCTTTGTGATCAGATTCAAAATCAAAATCAGATCCATTATCTTCACTACTTTCTTCAAGAGAAAATGTCTATTCCTTAGTATAAAAACTCTTCTTACCCTTCTTCTTATAATCAAACTTCTTGAATTCTTTCTTCTCTTTACCATACTTCTGATTTTTCTTCTCATGATCACTTTCATGATCATCATTCCCCTTATTATCATGTTTATGAGGACACTTAGAAAAAAATGACCTACTTTACCACAAATAAATAATTTGAAAGGAATTTTACCCTTGTACTTACCAGTTCCAACAGTCATCCTTCTAGCAACCATGGCAAATAATTCTTCATCATCTATCTCATGAGCAGCATCATCAATCTTGACCTTCTTATCCTTTGTCTTCTTTTCAACTTTGAAATATATTTCTTTCTTGGTTGGTTTGGATTCCATCACCCTCATCTCATAAGTAGTTAAAGTAACATGAAATTCACCAAGCTTCAAAGTAGTCAAATACTTTACCTCTTCAATAGCATATACTTTAGCATCAAACCTAGGAGTTAGTGACCTCAAAACCTTTAAAACAATTACTTATTACTTCACATATTCTCCCAATCCTTTCATGGAGTTAATAATATTGTCAACCCTAAGAAAATATCCAGTAATAGACTCATTATCATTCATCTTGAGATACTCAAACTGATTTCTAAAAGTTTGAAGGTTATTAATTCTTATCTTTGAGTCACCTTCATACAATACTTGAAGTTTTTTTATGCCTCTTTTGCTGACTTGGAGTACATTACCTTTCCCATCTCATATTCACCAAGACCACATATTATGGAACTAAAATCCTTTGAGTTATCACTACATGCCTTCTTTTACGCGGCAATAGTTGGAGTAGTGGCAAGAGGAGTATAGCCATTCTCTGTAGGTTCCTAAACATCAAACCCTAGACACATAATATGATTCTTCATCCTAAAGCTCCAAAAATCATAATTTACACCATCAAACAAAGGTGCCTTTATTGTTGAGAACTCATTCTATTGGCTTGTTATTTTTTTGCTTCAAAGGATATCCTTTTAAGTGATCAAACTTCTCCAAAATAACCTGATCTAATACCTATTTTTGGAAGCACAATGGACTGAGGGGGGGTGAATCATTCCTTATAAAATTAATCCATATTTCAAATTACTTATCCAAATCACAAAACCACTTATCCAACTACCAATGTGTGCACAATATCAAACATCATACATGAAATTAACCATGAACAAGAGAATCAACACAATTACATAATATATAAGTGAGAAACACTCAAGGCTGAGAAAACCCATTTAAAAAAAAAACTTTATATTGATATGTTTCAAATTTAGTGAGGCACCAACCCCACAAGGAGCAGCAACCACTAGTTTAGTAAAGAGCCAACCCCTAGTTTCATGAAGGACCAACTCCACAATGAGACTACAACCCCCAAAATAATCAAGCACAAACTCAAATACCTTATGATGAATATATTTGATGCATTTTTACTACCATAATTGATATAGATCATAAATTCATCTCACAACACTTTCAAATCCTAAGTCTTCAAACTTGCACACACACTTTATGTCATTCCTCAACATGTCACACACTTGATCATTCTTCAACACATTCCTTTTTACTTGAAAAACTCTCACACCTAGGTAACACTTCTTGCACACACTCAACTAGTTCAACTTTACACCCAAAACATCACTTTTATAGGCTCTTCTTGATTCAAATTCAAATGAGGTCAGTTTTCATCCTTTAGATAGACCATAACAACCTAAACAACATCCCATAAACCATATAAAAATATTCACAAGTGACCCATATAGGTCAGCCATGCCTAAAACCTTCCATCATGTACCAAAAATCCTCAAAGCCTCATCACTAGGATGAGAAAAAACCTCTATCACAAAATATATTCATATTCAAGCTCTAAGAATCACCAAAAATGAGTAATATTTCATTTAAACATTATAAATGGTTGCAATTTACTTTAACCAATCATATTATTTCATTTAATGGGCTCATTGGCTCATTACCTTCTCAAAATAGTTGTTTCCAACAACCTAATTTTTCCTTTGGGCCTCAATACCCCTCAATCTCAACTCAACCATGACATGTGACCACTCTATGGAATTCCCATAACTTGTAAAACACTTCTGAGAAAGTTATACATCATGAAACATATACTGGTTAAAACCATAAGAATGTTTGTCTTCACCAAATCAAGCTTTGCCCAAAAAGTAGTTTTGCAAATCAATTATGTTTCACCCTTATTGAAACTTTCAAGATGTCAAAATGGATTAAATAGATGAAAAAATCATCCCTATTATCTTTAAATGTGTTATCAATAATCACCCAATCTATTTCATGCACTAACTAACTCATTTTTTCAGCAAAAACACTTTGTCCATTTTTGTAAAGCCAAAAACTTGTGTGTCCACAAACTGACCTAGAAAACACATCAAATAAACTCATCATGAGACCAAAATTATACCATTGGAAATATATCTAAATTACCTTTCTATAACATATTTGAAATCCTTCCAAATCCAAGTGGAAGGCCTTCAACTAAGCTCATCTCTACAAACTTCCTAAAACTGTCCCAAAACTACCCTTTGACTAGTCAACATAAATGAAGCATACTTGACCATTTAACTACATCACCATGACCTAAAAACATCATGTAAATCAATAAAAACTCACATAATGATCATTTAGTTTGCAACACCTTTGGAAACCCATTTCCCAAATTGAGCTTCTTCGAAACTTACCTGTTTGAGTGGAGTCCACTCATCACCATAACCTCTATCATACATTTATGGAAACCTGGAGAATTATTCTACATGTTACAATCATCACCCATGCACTAGAAATAAATTTTGTCTGCTTAGGATCATTTTCTCTCATACCACTTTTGAGCTAGGGTTTCAAACACATAAAGATTTGTTTACCTTCTTAACATTCGTTCATAAAAATGTGATGATTAAATGACCTAATTATTTTTTGAAACCTTCTAGACTCACCCTAAAAACATCCTTGAAAGCCACAAGGTCCCATGAAAATAAAACAATTCATGGTGAGCGTCAAAAGACCCAATTCAAGCTGGAAATGACCTTCTTGACCATGTTTCACCAAAAATAACATAACTTGCAAAATACTCATCATGGAAACCTGTAATTTTTCCCACATCACCACAACATGCCATAATAACATATAAAATCATCATAATGTCACAAACATCTCTCAATATTTCTAACCACTTTGAGACTTACATAACTATCCCTTAGGGTTTTACACTATAAAGGCTAGGGTCAACTAAAATAACACTATAAATCACCATAGAAACTATCCAAAAGGTCCTAACATGTCTGGTACATTAAGATACAACTACATACATGCATACAAGATCTCATATAGCTGCACAACTCAATCTCATGCCTTCTAACAGCCATACCTAGTCCAAATAAACACCTTAACCATGGTCACCAACCTATACCTACACCTTGAAACTCATGTGAGTTCCAAAGAACTCTCTAAAATTGTTATCCATCATGCCAACATGCTTCTCAAGTCACCAAGAATCTCATACCACCATGCACTATCACCTAGGCTAACTAGGTCACTTGAATAGGCTTGCTTTAGAGCAAGAAATTCTCACTTAATCAACATGTGTAACCAATAATGTACATAAATCTTCATGAAATCATCACTATGAGCATCATCTGACTCCACTCCATCATCCACTTTTTCAATAACGAGGTTTTGCATCAATGACAACACCTATACCACAACATTCTAACAAGAATCACTCACTCTTTAAGGTCATAGGAACAAGTCTAACTTCAAGATAGAGCATGTATGCTAAGAAACTAGATTGGCATACTTAGACCTTCTTATTATGTAAATATCAACTCAAAACACTCAGAAATCAGTTATCTTGAGACTCTAGCGAGATGCATGATCTTTTAACAAGAATATGACCTCCTTTACTTAATCCCAATATCTTGATTATGCATGTCAATACATCTCCCTATCTATATATGGGGATGCTCCCCCTCCTTGAACTATCTTATATTATCCGGGAGCCTTAGTTTATCAAAGTGAAGAACTAAGTAGTTCAGAAGAAAGCACATACCATAATGGGGTCTTCGACTAGGGTGAAGTCGTAACAAGGTAGTCATAGGTTTACTCAATCGGGATCATTACACAACATTGATTTGACTCTTCAACACGCTTTTGACCACACTTATATCTCATGACATGACACGAAATTACAATATTTTAGCTCATTTTGAATCTTATAGCTCTTACACCTCATTAGGCTCTAGAACTAGGCCTAAATGAGCTAGTTTCAATGACTCCCAAAACTTGACCTGATGCTCACTCCAAAATCTCTTGCACACATTATAATCAACATATTTGACCTGTATAATGTACCTAAGCCAAGTATAAAAACCATCTCCATGCCTCTAGTGGACACCTACCTCACTAAACAAGCTTGTAGCATCCTAAAACCATCCTAGAATCAACTTAAATCCTCTTTGTGAGCTCTAACCATCATTGATAAGGCATTACCAATCAAAATTCATGCCCCTTACTGAGCCTCACTCCACCATTCACTCATTTTCCATCAATTCCACTTGACATCAATGACAACACCAATGACTAGGGTTCAACAAGAACTAGATGCTACCCCACTCAATCTACACCACTAGTCGCTGCCTCTATATCTCTCTAACTCTCAAAGCAAGTATAGCCACCTCAGTCATATCTGCTCTACGAATCATCCCCGAAGCTCCACATATCTCTCAAATACTTCCCGATCTAGGGCTCCTCCTCCTATGTCCTATCTAGCTAACCCTGTCTCCACACGAGCCTCATCACACTCGCTCAATAACATAGTACATGTGGCTTCCGTTATATCCATTGGCTCAAACAAATGGGCATTCTCACCCACAATCACATCCACTCGCTCTAGCATATCACCTCCTACGAGAACATCTAGAGGCACATTCGCGTCAACATGCATATCGATGAATCAACAATCAATGACTTAATATGCATCATCTGTAGCAATATAACACCACATTAGTTACTAAACACATTTTACAATTTACAACAATCAAACAACTAACAAATAACAAATTAAAATACTTACGCTCCACTAGTGCCGCTTATTAGGTCGTGTCTCCATCGAGAGGAAGGAGCCTTCCCCCACTCCTCCTACTTCCAACTCACGCGCCGCATCTATGTAAGTCAAGAATAGTAACACCCATCGATGTGTTGCCCACCACTCGTAATAGGCCTGGGTGCACCCCACATCATCAACTCCGTACGTATCGGTTCTATGGCATCATTTGCATCATTTGCCTCGATGTTCTAGTAGCTCTCACCCATACATACGTATTTGGGGGCACATCCTGAACCATACCAAATTGTCTACATATATGCTCCACCTAGAATAACTCACACCCCCCGGAAAGAGGTCCTACAACCACATGGTGTGTCGAATACACCACAACTCTACTCCATCCTCCAACCAACCCACCATAGTCTCTATATGGCCTCCATATGATGGCCCTTAGACCCATCCGATCAAGCATTGACCTATAGGTGGTCGTGTCCAGTAATATGTTGCAAGTACCTACCCACCTTACTATAAATATCTGAGGCCTCGCCCTATCGGCCCGTGGTCAACTGAGTGGCCTCAATATAACAATGTGCTCATATACCCATACATGTAACAAAGTGGTGGCTCTAGTCCACCCCCATGATCCTCCTAAGCGAATCTATACAAATCCCTATACAAGTGGGCCAACATACATCGCACCCAGGCATATCTCATCCCATACTCCTCTATATGGTGACAAATATCATGCATCTTATACAATATACCCACTCCACCACCCTCTACTACCATCGATGAAGCTAGAATCACTACGATGAACTTACGCAATCATGGAACACCATATCTCACTATAACATCTAAAATGATATGGGTATTTATCTATACTCGTGTCCAAGTGAAATATTGTCTCACTACCCTCATCTTATTGTGGGCATCCACTATACTCAAAACCTACACTCTCTCTCCTACAATCCATAGTCGCAATATCCGATATACATCCTCTAGGGTCACCGGCATCTCCCAGTAGGAAACCAAAAGGTACATGTATTGGCACACCATATTTCACACATGGTTGTCAACGTACACATATTATGGGGTATCCCACTTGGCATCACATAACCCCAAAGTAAGCAAAGTGCTCAAATGACAACCCCACGGAACTATCTCAAGTGTATATCCCTCTGCAACGCAACAAAACAACAAGATCCTTACATTAGTACGTCACACATGTTGCATAACAGATCATCATAGTACTCAAATGGAACAAAATACTAGTATTTCACATCATACTACCAAATCCATGTCTTGAGATGCCAGCTCCCAAGAGTATGTCACAGGTGCCCAAAAATAGGTCACCAGTGCCTAGAACTAGGTGTTGGTGTCCCAAAGGATGACAATGCCCTGGCTGCTCCCTCCCAAGTTAGAAATGTTGAAACATACAATAATGTAAATTTTCTAAAAATTGGCAAAAACATGCATATTTCACACAATTTTCTGAAAATATTCATACTTACTAGCTCATCGGTCATTTGCAAAGCCACGCCCGCCCTACTCTCTCGAATATTTTCAAATTCACTACTCTAACACATGACATCCTCATAGCTCAATACTTTGATTTTCACTTGAAAATGGTACTGTAAATGAAATAACTATTCACTTTTCACTATTGCTATATATAGCAATCTTCAATTTTCTATATACTATAATTCTTATTACAATCGTTTTCCAACTAATACTACATGAGACAGTTTTCTCATATTTTGAGCCTTATTACTCTATTTTCTTCCCCATTTGTGCCATTCGGATCAACATTTCTTCTAGCACCGTACTATACACACTTTGCCTAATTATTACAATATATTCTATACTACCTCTTGTTCACTTTTATCTTTACTTATCACTCTACACGTATTATTACAATATATTCTATACTACCTCTTGTTCACTTTTATCTTTACTTTCGGCTCGGTGCTCATTTCTCCACCCTTCACCCTTTTGCCGAAAGGGGGATACAATTGAGATCAGCCCATAATACCTCTCGGTTACAATACGTCAATTGACACTCTATCATATCACTATTACAACTTGCTCTCATCCGATTTGAACAAAGGTATAATCATTATATTCAACAATCAATATTTTCTACTATTTCAAATCTATTCCCCTAATGACCTAATCGGAAGGAAAACACACAAACCTTTTCATGAGTAATCTACTAAGTATAAAAATCTCACGAAATATTCTATCATTTACTAAATCAATCAATCGGTTCAATAAGCATACTTTACTATCTATCCCAGATGACCTAACTTGGGAGCTACATTACAATTACTATCACTACTAGATGACCCGACTTGGGAGCGACTTTACATTTCTATCACTTCCACATGAAATAGCATGGAATCCATATAATAATATACAAATTGGGACACACATGGGAGTGGGGGTAGTGATATATCATTACCTTTCCTATACTACTCCTATATGGGTTTTTCACTATGGAACAATATGGTACAACACGAAACTAGATTTGGTCTTCAATCCATCTACAATAGTTGGAAATTTTGAGGATGTATTCATGGGTGGAGAGGTAAATTAGACCTCTCTCCCCAACACTATTCCTCGATGACAGGGACGCCCAAATCCTCCCATTTTCAAATATACAAAATCAAGTTGGAAATTGATCACTCCCTACCTCTTCAATCTCCATTGGAAACAATCACAATCTTTGAAATATAAAAATCATCTCAATGTTTCTCTGAGTGTTCCTTGTGAATGGTTCTCTATCTCTATTTATGCCACATGGGTCGACATGTTGATCCATGGTTCGCACAGCTATAAGTTCTTACATTCTATGTGCACCTTTGTAATTCGGCTTCTCCGGACTTCTCATAGGTATGTTCCTTTACTTCCTTTACACTACTTGAATTTCATTCAAATAGCATAAAGAGGGGGAAAATGTAGACACAAAATCACACACATATTACTATTTTACTATATTGCCAAGTATGTTGTTATATGCATGGATCTTAAGTAAGAAAAATTATTCACTAGTGACACATGCATTTATCCATCCACTTTCTTTGGTTGTTTCTATTGTCTCTTTCTTTCACATGTGTCATTTATGTACCTAATTCTGGTTAGGTCACAGGGATCTCTATTTGTCAATCTTTTCACATCTGTCGTCATTTATCCTAGGACATCGATTGCCTAGTCTGACATTAGCACTAGCGATCCTGTCCACTTTGGACGCCCCGTGTTCTTTGTTCTTTTTACTTATTTTGACATTTGTGGTCAGCCTTTTTAGTTTTCTTATCCTTATCCCGAGGTCATAGTCGGCATGTCATGTCACTAGTGTCAAAATTCAAACAAGAGATCCATATATATACACAACATACACTCTATTATATGGGAAGACAATTCTAAAGGGATATATCATTTATATACGATCACTACCATTGCGGGACTAAATTTTTGGGTTGCATACACTACATAGGAAGGGAAGTTCTCAATTCCATCCCACACATTTGTATTTTATTTAGCCATAGCTTGCTATCTTGGTGGCATTAATGTGAGGGAAAACTATGGACATAATTACACACACATGCATAAAGAATTACATGGATTCTAGAATGTGGTGTAACGCTTGGTCATAAGTTGATTCTTTGGGTGACTGTTAGGGTCAATCGACTTCACATATTGCATATTTCATCCCAATTTGATGTGTTTGTGAGCTTGTGTAGGTACTAGGGTTTTTTTCGCAGTTACATGTACCCTTGGCAATCAAAGTGCAAATATTAGGTGATTAGCGAGAGAATAAGTTTGAAACCCTAACAACATAAAAGAAATCAGATTCTAAGAATTTGTGCGCTTAATGGCACCCAAAAGTGGTCTTTAACACCTAGGTTCCCTTGCCCTACCCTAGGCATTTGTGTCCATCTCTATCCGTAAGTCCCGGAATTGATATTGAGCATTTTTAGTCTTTTCCCACCTATTCATTAGTCATTCTAGTTCATATCTATTCCAGGATAAGCATAAATTAGATAAGTCTCATATCCTTCCTATTGTGTTAGAAAGTTGTACCATTAGAGTGCTTAGTATTTATATTCTATTGGATTTTACCATATTAGTGACTCGAAATTAGATTTGATGATTCTATTTTTGTTAAATCGGTGTGATTTAGTGACTACATGCCTCTCAAAAGAGGCTTCACACTAAAATAAAAACATGTTACAAGTTACTATATGTGCAGATTTTTTAAGGTACTTTTGTGGAGGATGATGTTAACGCTTCACTCAATGATTTTTAGTTCCATTATTTTTTTAGTTGATAAGGTTGGTTTAGGGTATGGTTTGAAATGTAGCTATGACACAAATTAAATAATATTTTCTTATGGTTGTCATGTGGATGACTACGTAGCTTGTAGTCCGATCTTCTTGGGTTGTATTAGATCCTCCATATTATGATTTCCACTTCCTGTCTTTCATCAACCTTTGTTACTATACTTCATATATCCTACCATTATTCTTTGGTCAATTAAATGCAATACAATCTCTTCCTAAATTGGTGTGGGGATGCATATCCCATAGAGTAGGGAAATTTTCCCATCTTTTGCAAGGACTTATCATATATTGGGTTTAGAATCACCTCCTCCCCATTTGCACTCTAAGATCCTTGTTAGTCGACAATGTGCTATATTATGGGAGGAAACACCGCTCTCAAAAGAGGCTTGACATTGAAATAAAAACACGATATAAGCTATAGTGTGCACAAATTTTTTGAAGCTAATTTTGTGGAGGATGATGTTAACGCTTCATTCATGTTTTTTTAGTTCCATTAATTTTTAGTTGATAAGGTTGGTTTAGGGTATAGTTTGAAATGTAGATACGACACGTATTAAATAATATTTTCTTCTTATAGGTCCTACATTATCAAAATCATATGTTCATTTAATGTTTCATTGGTTACCTTCTAATTTAAATATGGTTGCATTATTATTTACTATTATTATTAGTTTTAGTATATGTTATAGATAAACATATTTCCATTAAATTGTAATTAAATATGTATAACATTTTAAATCTTAATAGTAAATAGACCTAAATAATTAGAAATACAAGGAGACCATTTAGTTAGTCAACAAAGTCAGAGGTATAGTGGGAGAAAGAGCTTGGGCACTCAAATTGTTCAAAAACTTGTCTCATGTTAGAAGAATGTTTCGAGTCAAATTTCAAATAACCTTAGGTGCCATGTAGGACAAAACAATGCATAAAACCACTTTCACCTCCATCCAATTGATCGTGAAGCCAAAAAGGGTGACATTGCATGGAGGAAATCCTCTTACCAATATAGTATGTTGATAATGGTGACACCCTAACTTTCATCTTTAGCTTGGCGATGCCATCGATTGCTTAAAGGTGACGACAGTGAACATCCTTTATGTTGTGAGTCAGTATGCACCTTGGAATTGAGTCTATAGCTCTATAAACCTTAAATACCTTACTACCTATATCTAACATACCTATTTGAAATATCTTGAAATTTCTTTGACAATTCTGCACCCTTATATTTAACTATTAAAGTAACATTACACCTCTCGAATAAATTTAATTTCTCCTACTTCATTCTATTCATCTTCCTCAACACCTTTCCCTTCAAGGGACAGGTCTCATTTTCCTTATTCCTCGGTCACTTTTGTTCTCTCTTCCGTCAAAGCATGTATTTTTACGCTGAAGGCATTCCCCTATAGGAAAGGGCTTTCCAGACATTCACAAGACTATGTCAAATTTGAAGGCCTAAATGACGGTTTTGACAAAGGCGTGGTGACGGTTTCGATTTTCTCTGCTATTTTTGTAGATTTGATATTTTTAACAAGTTTTCTTTTCCGATTTTACATGTTGTTGCGGGTTTATTAATTTTAATTTTTGTTTTTTTGCATGCAATAGCCTTTACATAAAATAGCCCCGCGCTTCAAGTTGTCGACATACAACAATGTACAACTGGAAGAAGATGTTCTTGTAATGGACGGAATTGTCAGTCATAATTTCTCCAAATTTTTCATTACTCCAGAAGCCTGTCGGAAGCAAAAGTCTAGCAGTTCCAGCTCCTCCTCGAG
The DNA here is from genome assembly GCA_018340775.1 of Taxus wallichiana var. yunnanensis. Taxonomy (NCBI): domain Eukaryota; kingdom Viridiplantae; phylum Streptophyta; class Pinopsida; order Cupressales; family Taxaceae; genus Taxus; species Taxus wallichiana. Next base: position 750,676,620 of record CM031239.1, read on the forward strand.
AATTACTTCTACTGACACCTCTATGAAATTCCTATACAAGAATTTGATTTTCTGCTCCTGGGAGGACTCTGGATTCGGAACCTGTAGCTATGACATTAAATTTCAGGTTATACAACAAAAAATTCAGCATGTCATTAACAATATATGTAATTATTTTCTTTCTTATTTCTGATCGGCCGATGAAGCATGCGACAATCTGGGAGGGGAATTTTTCCAGCCAGATGATCAAACTGGGGTTTTCCAGGAGAAAGAGCCCTCCAAGTAGAATCTAAGAACAATATGCCTACTTTCTGATCGTGAGAGAAAGATGGTAACTTTGTTTGGAACTATTCTTGAGTTATTTCAAAATGATGTATGAATGTTTCATTTTTTGGTGAGTGTATACAGAAACGACAAATTTATAATGTCTAATAAAGTATATTTGTGTCTTTTTGTTACTCTGTTATGATGTTATTTCATTCATCTTTTGTTTCTGTTATCTTATCCTTGGTATGCTTGTCTTGTAGTTTCCTGAGATGCTAAACTGGTTTGGGTGGTGTACATGGGATGCATTTTATACAGACGTCACAGTGGATGGTGTAAAACAAGGCTTGGAAAGGTACTTTCTCTGAAACAACTATCATGCTCCATGTTTTTATATTATTTATTTAAGTATTTACTGCAATTCTCAGATTGCTCTATGCTATCATATTTTATTCTCAATGGTTAATGTTGTGTATGGGCCCTTCCAAATTCATGATATTCATTTTAGAGTGATAAATATTTATATTGTCATGACAACTTAGAGAAAGGGGGCACACCTCCAAGGTTTCTGCTTACCGATGATGGGTGGCAATCAGTTGATATGGACCAAAATGCAAAGGCCAATGAAGTTGTACATTCGGCCAAGTAGGAAACATCTTAATATTTTGATTTGGGATTGTAGATTTTGAAGTGAATTATGATGAAAACTCTAAGCATTATGTTTTCTGGTGATCCATTTTGCAAACCGTCTGACAAATATAAAAGAAAATTATAAATTTTAGAAGGATGGAAAGATAGATGAAAGGCAAGATGACCCTGCTTTAGGCCTTTGACACATTGTTTTAGAAGCAAAATAAAGCCACAACTTCAAGTAAGTATATTCATGGTTTTATTAGCCACATTCCCTGTTACTATGTGTAAATTATGCTTTAAAACAATGCTTATGTGTGTTGAGATCACATACTTCCATCATTTCTTAGACATCCTATGTTGGTCTAATTGGCATAAAAATGTACATATATGCAAACTTTTTAGGCTTAGTCCAACTTGAAATATGAGCCGTGATATGTTAATGGATTAGTGCAGATTCTGAAAGTGATGCTCATTCTCTGGCATTTTTCAAATTAAAGGTAAATCTTTCTTGGCATATGAGGAAGTTCAAAATCTAATGGGACATTTGGATTAAACTCGTAGCATAGGTAAATCTTTATTGGCATATGAGGAAGTTAAAAATCTCTAATGAATAATGGGACATTTGGATTAAACTTGTAGCATATGTATAAATCATTTGCAGTTTCACGTTGGTAATGAACTATAATCTTGTTTGAATAAAGATGTATCATATGGGGACTGAATAGTGTAATTTAGCTAGCTTTTCCTTCTTTTTTCATATCATATTATAACTATGTTCAACTATCTATCTTATATATAATATGTAATGTCATATAGACATATATTTATGAGAAAAATTGTATTTATATGTACATGTTTGTGTGTTTTGTAGCACTGTTCAATGATTTTTACTTTTGGTATTGGCAGGAATAATTAGCCGTAGACACACATGGAGTGTAATAGGGACTGCAATATTCTCTTAGCGAATGACTTCAAGTTGGCAGAAGAGGTCATTAAGATGATACCCACTACAACTCTTTGCATAAATTTTGGTTGTGAGACTGGATTTTTGAAGAAAAAAGCAGAGAGACGATGCTTCTAACCACCATTTTTCTCATATGTTACTGTCTCCGCTTGGAGCAAGGGGTCACATTTAGGATCATTTAAGAAAATATATTATTTCTCCATATGATACTACTTACATGTGGAGTACAATATATATATAGAATTTGTATGTTTGTATAGGATTTATTGGTGTGCAGTACTACATGTTATGTATATTTATAAAAGAACTGTAACTAAGGGAAGGGTGTTTGTGTGGATTCAGGTTGTGGGAGACATTTTTGATAGCTTTAGTTGCATACTGTGCATGGGTATATCCATTTCAGATTGGATTTATTGATGTTCAAAGATAGGGAGCATTGTGCATTGCTGACACTATTGTGGATATATTTTTTTCCATTGATATTGTTGTCACCTTCTTTGTGGCCTACATTGATGAGAAGTCACAACTGATAGTAGACAATCCCAAGCAAATAACACTCAGGTAATTAAGCTTAGTCAAATTCTTGTGTTTGTGATTTCATTTTTGTCCCTATGATGTATTCCATTGTGCTATCTATATGTATAGTTGTAATATCTTGCAGATGAGTTTGTACTAGCTTGAGTATTACATGGTTTATATTTGATATCTCTTCTACAATTCCATTTGAGGCCTTTAGCTACCTCTTTATAGGGAAGATTGGTTTTGGCCTTGCATATAGCTTGCTTAACATGCTCCGCCTGTGGCGTTTGAGGAGAGTGAAAGCTCTTTTCACAAGGTAAATTTCCACTATACACAGAATATATTGTGGGTATGTACACATTCACATGAAGAAGTTAGTTTTTCTGTTGGGTATGTGTATATAATATGTAAATGTTTCTTGCAGGCTTGAGAAAGATATAAGGTTCAACTATTTTTGGGTTAGATGTGCAAGGCTAATCTGTGTAAGTACCATCTTAATCAATCAATGAACAGATAGACTTCTCTCAATTCGCTTATTATCCCGTGTTTGAATGTGTGTTGGTTGAATGGTGTGTATAGATTTGTTTACATTTTAAACACTAAGGGTGCCTAGAAAAATGTTCAAAAAACTTGTGATTGTGGCCTCATAAATATTCCTTATCACAGGATTCTCCATTACACTAATTCCCCTGATTTTATAGATGAAGAAATTGCGATTAACAACTATCCGCAGTACTATTGCATTTGGTTTTTAGTTTTTAGTACTTACCATGTATTGAGACTAAACTAATTTCATTTTTTCTTTTTGCAGTGACACTATTTGTTGTACATTGTGTTGGGTGTGTGTATTATCTTCTTGCAGACCGGTACCCTAATCCCAACAAGACATGGATAGGCTCTGTAATCCCTGACTTTAGGAAGAAGAGCTTCTGGGTCCGCTATGTGTCCTCCATATATTGGTCCATTACAACATTAACTACAGTTGGATATGGAGATCTCCACGTAGTGAATTCAAGAGAAATGATATTTGACATATTTTACATGCTCTTCAATCTTGGTCTCACAAAATACTTTTGTGATAACTATATTTTTCAAGCATTTTTAAAACTTTATCGACTAAAAGGATTATTATATATACGTTTTTAAATGTATATTTATATTTTATAATATATTGTATGGATGTTTATGTGTTGTTCCATTTCCAAGATTTTTGGAAAATCAACATTTATTTGTTTTGGACATGTTTCTATTTTGATGTTTACTTGACTTGTAAGAATGCCAATCCAATGTGGTATACCAAAACATAGTTGTTTTGTTTTCAGGGCAACATCCAATAACAAGTTTAGGGAAGGTTTCACTATTTTTATTAATATGAAAATCTATGTTTTGAGTCCTAAAAAATGATATTTATGTTGTGATGAGTAGTCTTAGTAATTATGCAAAATAGTATTATTGAACCCAAACAGATGCAAACAATTTATGGTTTTGATATGGATGTTGTTCATTACATTGGTCCACAATTTTGTTACAAAACATCATACAAGATACAAGATACAAGATACAAGATACAAGATACAAGATACAAGATACGATTCAATGAAATACCTCTTGGTATTAAAATTTGGTATATTTTTCCGGCATGGATTGATGAAAAGAAAGCATCGAAGACCTCAAACAAGTTTATGGTAACACAACACAACTTCCAAACACAATCATAGTTTTACCTCTTTGCCCAGAGAAGGTGGAATCTATCAAAGATCAGTCGGTGATCTTCATCTAGAAGTCATTTTGTTCATGTCCAAAATTAAAAGACTCTCTATTCATGAGGAAGATCATGATACCCAAATGAATAGGATTGATACACATTTAATATATTGTCTTTCCTGTGTAGCTTCCTAGCCTTCACCAGAGATGGGAAGGGTTCCTCGGGGATAAGGCGGATAGAAAAAAACTCCTCTTTACAAGAAAGAAATTGTACAAACAATCCCAAACTACTTAGTAAATCACTCATCTAATCCTACCTTAGTAGCTGCATCCGGTGATGGTGCCTTGGGGTCCTCAGAGTCACTATTTGAAGAACTTGTAGAGTTAGAATCTGGAAACAAGAAGAAGAAATAGTTGATGAGCATACAAAATAAGAATCTTTGAGTAAAGGGTATTACATGAATTAACCACTACATGAAGACTACGAGATGAAAAGAAAGAGGAACACCATAAAAAAAATAGAAACCAACCACTAGAAGAAGACCCACAATCACTACTAGAGCTTGACGAACTACTACATTTATTATTTTGCCCTGCTATGTCCTTTTCAATCTCCATGGGAGGATAGTTTACAGCAGGAAGATCATTCTCCCCAATGTCAACATCTTCTTCTCCCGGATCCCCACCTAAACATCATAAACAAATTCAACACCATACAACCAAAAAATAAAATTAAAACATGATTAGAAGGTTGACAAGAGCAACACTCCACACATTATAACAAAGGAAGTTGAGTGGAAGATTTTTGAAGTATAAAACCATAGAGGAATTCTAGGATCCAAAATCTTGGAAGTGGATAGTACAAGACTTGTCACTTTAGAACAAATGGACAAAGTAAGGCTAACACCAATGCAAAAGCATACAAAATAGGAGTAGTTGTTCCTTTTTGAGCTAAAAGAGCAAAGTGCAAGTTGAGAAATTCAATGTTCATCTTAGCTAGGACTGGGAAATTTTATTATGAATTGGGAACCAGTAAATCTTGATATGAAGTGTGGATAAGGACCTCCACTAGTGTTGAGAACTTGCAAGCATGCTTTTATTCCTATTGTTAAATAATAAAATGAGTCATGCATTCTGGTATTTGATGGTCAGGCTTAATGAATGGTTGGAATCTTAAGACATGCTAAGTAATTAGAAAGCTAGGAACAAAAATGAATTGGAAATATTGATGAGGAGATAAAATACAATGTGGCAGATTTTTGGCAATGATAGGTTCAATGGACTGAAAAATAGGAGGACATGTCCATCGGTCTAGATATATGCACATTGTGAAGCTGAAGTAGGAAATTGATGAAGAACAGTTGGGAGCATCATAATACTATGACTGTTGAGAATTTTTCTACATCATCATAAGTAAACTCTGATCTTAAAGATAGCTCAAAACTTAAAGCCAATTAAAAATGTTGAACTTTAAATTCATGAATCTACAATCACATACATTATAGAAATACTAATTTAAAAACGCTCAAATTTTCTCCAAATCACATCACTATTTTATTTATTAGAAAATAGAAGCTACAATGCTTTGGAACACACTCTAGAGAAAACAATCCCCTATAGAAGCTACAATGTTTTGGAGTTTCTCAAATTTAAGAAAATGTTTTGACAGGTTTATGTAAAGCCAAGCCTGCTAGGTTTTTGTCGTCTATAGGACACAAATATGACATAGTAGAAAGAGAAGATCTTTACTGAAATTAGGTCTTTCCCTCAAATCCACTACTTACCTTACCTCTCCATGCATTCTTATGCATTGTTTGTTGTCTATTTATATGGTGAAGAGCCTTTGCATACGTCCTGATTATAGTGAACTTCATTCAAACAACAACATTTTTTTATAATAATAATTATTATTATTTTGGGGTCAATAAAGGTCAATATATGGGATCATGTAAATGATTCAACTATGGTAAAACAAGGGCATTTGTAAAAGTACCTAAAACAATGGTTGAAACCGCAACGATTGAGATTCTGAGATGAGTTTGGGTCATATAAGATCAAACAATGCAGTGATAGCATCTCCACTAGCAAGTAAGACTAATGCCAGAATAATAAGAGAAATCCCAAAGGAATAATGTAATATATTTTTTGGCCAATTTAAAATGGAATATAGAATGATAATATTTGAGTTCATGGTCAGATGAAAGATTGTCATGTTTGGAGCCATAGTTTCTCAGCACCTGATTGTCTGCAATATCTAAAAGAGTACTAATTACCAATATCTATCATATCCATTATGGTGTAATCCACATTGGCATAAAGATCATGGTATACTTGTTTTTGATGTTGCCGTGAATGTCACCTTTTAACCAATGTGGGATTATGTTTTTATAAATACATGAGGATCTTAGATTCATAAAACCATCACATGAGGCATGTAGGGAGAGGAGCTAGTAATTGGTACACCCCAAGTTAAGGGGTCCACAAAATTAATTGTTTATCATATGGGATTGTGATTTTTCACTAATATGTAGTTCAAATTTGTGTTAGCTTATATTTTTCTCTAGAATGTTCAATTGGAAGGAAATCCATAGTTTTAATTGATTTAAAATAATAAATTAAGTTACACTACAACCATGGTGGAAACCAATACTTGAGTATGGGTGAAAATGTTTGAGCATTGAATTTTTTATACTTGTGACGTGGTCGAGAGGTCTTACATGTCATGATGCGATTGACTAATCTACATAATTATTATGTCAAAAATAAATAGCTACTACATAGTACTATGACAACTATTGGGTATTGTGTGATCAATAGTCATGTCAACTATTGATCCATGTTCACCTATTGGCCCCTCTCCCTAGAAATGAGTATTTTAGAATTAAAAAAATTACAAGATGTGGGGATGGTCGTAAGTGTGTGCTAGATCCTTGTGGTATATTCTAATGCAACTCCAATGAAGGACCATTATACCTCAACCCATCCAAATCACTGGGCGTCACACATCACACCCAACAAACAAGATCATGTGCAAGGTCGCAGTGATAATGATGGAAGAGATACCCCTTGGTAATGGCATCTAAGCCCAAGGAAATTCAACAAAATCTATAATTGAAAAAATATATATTTCAATCACAAAACTCGACAGAAAGAAAAAGAAAGATCAGGTCAATTCAAAGTAAGCATCATATCTTCCAACAAAAAAAGAGTGAGCATCATGTATAAAAGGCTAGAATCTTCTGATTCACCAAAGAACAATTATCAATTACATGTTTGACAAAATGCCTTCAGGAAGTATTGCATTTAACTGAAGAACTTATCTAGCTTAGTTGATTGCTTCCTTCACTATCTTGCCTCCAATACATTGTGTTTTGTTCAGAGATGAATATTTTAGGAATTCCTATTAAGTTGCATCAATTTCCTTAATACACAACTTTGTGTTATATTGGTTAAAAAACTCGAAATTAGTAAGAATCCTGTGGTTGTATGCTTCAACAGTTGATCATCACTGTCACCAAACCCACATGACATCAATTGCACTTGGGACCTGTTCAAGCACAACTACAAACAATGACATGTTCAAAAGGCTACCACTCATGATATAAAATCTGCAAATGTACGGAAGTCTTCATGTATTCATGTTTAGTTCAAATAAAATAGTCCACAAAACGCTACCACTCATGATATAAGATTTGCAAGTGTATATGTATGAATTTGTAACAAATTTGAAATGTAGAGATAGAAACTTTAAGTGTAATGCGTCATCTATATTCCTACACTTACAAAATAAATCACACCCCTTATCAACATTAACTACAAAAATAAAAACTATCCTTCTAAAAATAACATATAAGTTGGGCGTTCAGATTGCATTGTGCACACGCAATTGCTAGTCCTTATTCCTCAGAAGTTTTGTAATGTGATTGATGAAGTGATTGATGAAATGATTGATAAGATGTCATGTCGACAGTCGCATCATACCTTCCATTCCAAAATCTACTAAAATATCAAAAGAAATGAGACCACAATCAGTCGGTCAAATATTTGACCAGCCTTATCCTCCCTCATTGTGAACGAACACGGATAATTTACTTTGACCCACAATCTCTCTGCAATTTGTTCTTATTATATTTTCATTTATCCTCGCAACAAAAATTCAGTCCACAGCCTCGACTCTACCCACCAAATCTAAGAATGTAAATCGAAATTTCTGTATTATTTCTCCAGTGATTTCTAGTATCTTAATCTGTTGTTGATGGACATTGAATCGACTAAAACAAAATACCCTTCTTGAATGTTCGCAGAGTACACCTCAGAAAGAAATCATGGGAATTTATCAAGGCACTGCTCAACTCAATACAGGAGCCCAGATTCCATTAATTGGTCTCGGGTCTGTTGCAGTCAATCAGAATGAGGAAGAGATTAAGGCAGCCGTAGCTGTAGCACTTCAGGTACCAATTTTACTATTCAAAATATGGCATGTACCCATCATATTGTATTATGTTCTAGAGGCTCAATTAACATTGTTTAACCCAATCATCACATAGAGTGGTACCTTTTTGCACAAACACTGAAGATTTGTAGACCTGGACTTTACCAGGGCAGCATATGTTATGTTCTGAGCACTTTTAGAATTATTTGATTGCCTGGTATTTTTTTTTGAAGTTTGGAACTTTATTGTAAGAGGATTTTGTAAATTCTAAATCGGGGAAAGGAGAAGGGAGGTGCACTAAGCAGTAACCTATCAACCATTATATTAATAAGAGGGTCATTTCTTTATTAACTTAAGGATAATGGTATATTGAGCTTATTAAGTAGCTACAAAGTTAAAAAGAAAACAACATTAAGTTGTAATCTATAATGATATAAAGGGCGGCCTCTCACCCTTCCTCAAAGTAGAAATTTTAAGAAAAGATTAACCAATGCAAAATTTATCAAAAAAAAATCTAGTTGTTTCTATCCTTCAATCAAAAAATTAAAACAGTATATCCCTATTCTCCTATAAAATTTGGCACATTCTTTAAATCAAAACATTTTGACACAGAAAAATCCAAAAATATATAAAACCAATCTAAAGACTGAAATTATGAAAGACGTAATCGGGTCTCTGTGTGTTCAATGTTCAATGCATATGAACTGTTTGTTTAGAATTTTTCAAAATTCTCTGTCGGTGCATGGATAAATAGTTTCTGTAAGTTTCTCAATCCAACTTGCATTTGAGTGTTGAAGGAAGGGTACTCTGTTTTTTCTTTTTCAGGTGCCCAGTTTATTGTTCTGTTATAGTTCAACCTAAGACCACTTGAGGGCTCTTATAGATTTACAGCAACATTGGATTACTATGATCATTTCTGTGAACATATTTCTCACTTTCTTTAATAATTTGTAGGTAGGTTACAGACACTTTGACACCGCCAGCTCTTACAACTCAGAGCATGCATTAGGAGAAGCCCTGAATACTGCTATTCAAAGTGGCATTGTCAAAAGAGAAGATGTTTTTGTCACCACCAAACTCTGGAATACTGATCACGACGACCCACTTGCTGCTCTCAAAACTAGTTTAATGTATGATTTCTATACTACCGTCTCAGTTGTTTATATTCTCTCTTTTGGCAGAATTTCTTATTGTAATTTAGTATGGAATGTTCAGGAATTTGCAACTAGAGTATGTGGATTTGTATCTTATCCACTTACCTCTAAAGTTCATTAAAGGGGTTCTACTTAATGTCCGCCCCAAAGAAGAAGAGTTTTTACCTTTAGATTTGAAGTCTACATGGGAGGGAATGGAGAAATGTGTGGAGATGGGGTTTACCAAAGCCATTGGGATCAGTAACTTTTCCTCCAAAAAGATTGAAGACCTACTCAGCTATGCCAGGATTCCCCCTGCTGTTAATCAGGTAATGCCTTTCACAAAAGTTTTTCAGTAGCTTACTTGCCATCTGCCTGAAGGGTATTTGTGCTCCTTTTTTCATGCTCCAACTTCCTACATGACATCTTTAACATAACAGCCCATTGAGAAACTGAAGAAGCTATATAGACCATTTAAATCTTCATGCTCTGTTCGCTCAATATATGAAACAGAGCAACGTCCAAACTCAAAAGTTTTATTAACATTCTAATCCACAGGTGGAGATGCATCCGATGTGGCAGCAGAAAAAGTTGAGAGAGTGTTGTAGCAAGCATAACATTCATTTGAGTGCATGGTCTCCTCTGGGAGCTCCGAATACTCCCTGGGGTACCAATCTGGTGATGGATAACCCCTTATTCAAGAAATTGCCCAAAAGCATGGAAAGACTAAAGCTCAGGTATTCCTTCAAGTTTAGTTTTAAGCAAAATTTCCCTGAATTAAGAAGCATATGGTGTATAGTTGGAAAATGTTTGTGCAACTGCAGGTTTTGTTAAGGTGGGGGATAGAACAAGGAGTGAGTGTGCTGCCCAAGAGCTACAATAAGAGTAGAATAACTGAGAATTTTCAGATATTCGATTGGTCTCTAACTTCAGATGATCTTGACAAGATTAGCAAGTTTGAACAAGCTAAGATATGGCGTGGGGATATTTTTATCAACTCCACAACGAGCCCCTACAAAACTGTTGAAGAATTTTGGGATGGAGAGATTTAACATAGTGAGTCTATGTCCATAGATTTATGTGAAGGATAGATGGTGATAAACTGTATATAAATGATTGTTATTGGAAAAGTATATGTTGACTCAATCAACAGTTAGTTTTTTTTATATTTCCGATTACAACATACAAGAAGGGGTGTGAGAATTAGGCACGACACCATGAAATATACTTAGGAAGTTGAAGAATTTTGGGATGGAGAGATTTAACATAGTGAGTCTATGTCCATAGATTTATGTGAAGGATAGATGGTGATAAACTGTATATAAATGATTGTTATTGGAAAAGTATATGTTGACTCAATCAACAGTTAGTTTTTTTATATTTCCGATTACAACATACAAGAAGGGGTGTGAGAATTAGGCACGACACCATGAAATATACTTAGGAAGTGAGGGGCTATGCTACTATTTAGATTATATGTTTATTTATAGATATTGTACAAGCCTTGTGAATGTGATTTTGAGTAGCACTCTTTGGCTTTGACTTAAAAGTCAATAATGAACTAGACCTGTTAAAGTAATAAGTTTATTTTTAAAGTCAATTTTCTTTGCAATCCCTATTCTCATAATCATAGTCATCCTATTAGCAATCGCATGTGTACAATGCAATGTGAATGTCGAACGACATATGTTATTTGATTTAGAGGGATAGTTATTACTTTTGTAGTTGATGTTGATAAGGGGTACGATTGATTTTGTAAGTTTAGGAATATAGATGAAGCATTACATTTAAAGATTCTATCTCTACATTTCAAATTTGTTACAAATTCGTACATATACATTTACAAATCTTGTATCATGACTGGTAGCAATTTGCGGACTATTTTATTTGAACTAAACATGAATACATGAAGACTTCCGTACATTTGCAGATTTTATATCATGAGTGGTAGCCTTTTGTGGCCATTTTTTTGGCACTAAACATGAATACATTTGATACCGCTTTGGATAGTTAATTACTTTTGTAGTTGATGTGGTTTGTAATTATTTGGGGAAATTGTGTTAGTGTTGCAACGTGTTTGATACGGTGGTTGCATCGGTTGTTTGGTTGGTTCTTTGTTGAAAAAATATTTTTGTACTTTCAATAACATGTTGATAAGGGATGTGATAGATAGTGGAAGTGCAGTAATATATATGAAACATTATATTGAAAGGTTCTATGTGGACATTTCAAATTTGTTACAAATTCGTCCATATACATTTTCAAATCTTATATCATGAGATTTGAACTAAACATGAATACATGAAGACCTCTCGCACATTTGCAAATTTTATATCATGAGTGGTAGCCTTTTGCGGTGAATTTTATTTGAACTAAACATGAATACATTTGATACCCCTTGAACAACACTACCGCTTTGGATACAAGAAGTGTTGAGTAAAGTAGTATTGGAGGTGCTATCAAAGTAGAGGGCATTATTTACAACGGGTTGTTTTGGTTGAGTGATAGTAGTCTTGAATCCTCTTTTCTTCTTGCTCCAAGTGTTGGTACTTGCGTTGTTTTTGAGTATCTTTCGAATGAAAAAGGAGGGGAAATGCACAGATTGGCAAGCAAGAGAACTCTGGAGAAAGTTGTGAATGTTAGACCTTTCCTTTTAGTGGTTCCAATGTCGACAGTTGCTCTATGCAAAGTAAGTCCTTGAGACTTGTGGATAGTTAATCCCCAGGCCATTTTAACTAGCAATTATCTTCGATTCCCTCTCGAAATAGGGGGTATTGGAATATGTAATGGGTTGGAGGGATTATCCCCTTGTCACACAAGATGGTAAGTTTTTTATTCTATTTTAGTTGATATTTTTATTTAATATTGGGCCCTCAGAGAGCTGCCTCTCCTAATGTCATTCACCATTGGCATTTATCCATAAATTCCATACCTTGTTACTGCCAAAACATTGGGAGTGAGCCTACTCATTGATTATTTCAAAGATGAATAATTTTTAAGCGAAGAAATATACCTGTAATGTCCAAGACATCTGGGTGATCCCCCTATTGCAAATTTTTTTAGGGGCTAACCATATTTGTAAGTGTTAAATTTCAACGATTTATAAAGACAAAATTCAAGACTTGAAGTGCAAGTCCTGAGTAAAAGATGAAGATAAGACAAAAATGACCCGTTCAAACAATAATGTCGATTTTGGAGCATCCCTCCACATTATTAAATCATTTAACATCAAGAGAAAACACCGTCACCAGAGGTAAATTCTCTTTTAATTCCGAGCTATTTTGGCCTAGAATGATTTAAGACTTGCGGTGTCTAGTTAACAACATAAAGAACATTTGGTTAGGCCACAGCGGCTTCGTGCTAATGCGGTCTACTATAAGGAAACTTTAGGTACTATTTTCATTCATGGATGGAAGGCTGACAACTATTGGTGCATTCAAGTATGACCTATTGTTACAAATATTCCACTTTTTATGGAACAAAACATGGATCCATCTTTCGGTTGTGATCAAGATTGAAAAGGTGTATTTCCTAAAATCACATATCAAATTTTTAGAGACTTAGAAGGATCTCATTAGTCCCACTTCTCCCACCAACTTCTATTCCATGGAACAAACTATCAAGCTATTCAAGGGATTTTGAAGGAAGAGTTTAGGGTTCTAGCCTCGAGATGAGTGAAATATGTGTCATGATTTCGATTTCTGTGTAAATTAACAATTGAATTCCAAATACTGACTCCTAAATATTTGCCTTTAATTGGAATTTTTAGTGCAGTTTTAGCATTTGTTTGAAGACAATGCAGGGGCACTGCATCATTTCATTAACTAACAACTTTATCAAATCCCATTTAATCAACGAGACATAATTATAATTCTAACACAGCTTAACTCATTTTTAAAACGAAAACCTTTGCAAAATTAGGATCTTAATATCTTATAAAATTAATAATAAATAGAATATTGTATATGATCCAATAACAACAAAACACTTGTTGTGAAATGTCTAACTTACAAAATACAAACTTTAAAAAGGAAAAACAATTTAGGGAATACCAGGACCAAGTACTCGAACATTGGCACCCGAGTCTTCTTGAATAGACTTTATTGTTGATCCTTGTTTTCCTATTAAACTTCCAGATTGTGTCCCAGGTAGCAACATTCGAGTTGAAATTGATCCACCCGCACCTTGTTGTGCTCGACCAACATCTGTAATTGCATCTATGCCCTCTAGTATCCGCTTATGAACCTTAAGTACCCCATCCATTGCTAGGGAGATTGGAGCTTCTGGTTCATCCTTTGTTGAGACCATGACCTAAAACATACCAGGTTATCAAATACATTTAACACTCGACAACAAATTTATATAAGAATCTAAGATTCTCTTTAGGTCATGCAATTCAACCCAAATAAATGTCATATGATATATATCCCAACAATACCCCATTGAAAATATTATGCATAATAGTTTGACTACAACATAAACTACAGACAAACTCTCCCTTGCGACCAATTATTCCACCAACCTTCCTCGATCAAGTTATAAGCAATCGAAAAACAATCTCTCCGTGCCATCCAGGCCACTTTTTATTAGGACTTGTTCCAGCTGTTGTTTCCTCATCTTGGACTCACTTCAGGACTTTTTTATAATGGGGACAATTATTGTAAAGCTCTAACTTCTGCACTCGCTACAACCATCCAAAACCCAAAAAAATAGCAGGCCCGCATTCAGCATGCAAAAAGAAAAAGCAGAACTGCTGAAAAATAGACGGAAAAGCGAGAACGTCAACAAGGCCGTCATAACCATCATTCTTCCCGTCAAAGGTAAAAAACATCCAAACGGACGTCAAATTTAACATAGTTGCAGAAACATCCGGAAGGCCCTTTCCCATAGGGAGAACGCCTTCGGCGTAAAATATTTTCATTTTCATTTTTAAAAGAAACAGGTCTAATACAAGGTAAGGTTTCATTTTTAAAAGAATCAGGGCTAATACAAGGGAAAGGAATTTCATAATGAATTACCATTTCCCTTTTGAAAAAGGAGGAAGCGGGGAAACTATTTTTTTCTGGGAGATGGCGATTCAGTTAATTTTTGTTGCCTCTTTTGTGTGAAGAAATGGAAAAAGTATTCCCAACTTTTCATGTTTTCATAAACCACGGAGGACCTGACGTAAAGAAATAATGTCTGCGATTAGTAGTTCCTCCGTTCATTGCCATTTTCTCAGAGACATATGCGGAGTCTACGTGGTGTTTAAATGAGCTCTTGTGGATGTTGGATTGTGATCATGGCGGCAAGATTATCCCCATTTTCTATGGCATCCAACATTAAGACCTTGGGTATATTGACAAGGGAGATTATGTCGGTGCCTGGTTTTCTGCAAGGACAAAGAGTAAGCTCTTACATGAGGGTTTATGTTGTGAATCCATTAGTTCCAGTGATATTTAATGAATTTTTGAAATGTTCCAGTGATCTCGGTGAATTTTTGGATAGGATTGTGGAGGTTGTGATAAAAGAGGTGAGAACGGAACCGTTGGATGTAGCTATACACCCCATGAGACTCCATCAAGCAGAGAGCATTTCAATAACGAGGTCCTCAATCAATCTGAATTAAGTGAGCATACCACGATTGTGGGGTTTGTGGGAGTTGGCGGATCGGGGAAGACAACCCTGATGAAACATCTCTACAACTCAAAGCGCTCGGATCTTGTTTTTGATTGATGTCAGCAAGACGCATTTACCTTGTTTGCAGCAAGATCTGCTTAATGATTTGTTGGGTTATCATAATTTGCATATTGAGAATACCAGTAAGGGGAGAGGTTGCTTCTAGATCGTCTCCAAGGGTCCCATCTAGTTCTGATTATGTTTGATGACATAGATGATGCAGGACAAATAGAGAATCTCCTAGTTGGCCGATAGGCCTTTCTAAAGTCAATTTTCTTTGTAACTCTCATTCTCATTGTCTTAATGGTCTTAAAGTATTTTAATATTAATTTTTAAAACAAACAAGCCTAATACAAGGTAATGTCTGTTTCTAATAAAGACACCAACGCGTGATCCCCGCCTCTGCTGCCACCATTGCTACAATGGAAAAAGAATTGTTAAGAATGTCAATGTCTAAAGACCTTTCCATCCACTCTCGATAAAGGTTGCGGATAAGGAGGACAACGTCTTGTTCTTTGAAAGCATACATGGGATCGAACTACAAAGTTGGAGAATCTTTTCTCCTTCGACTCCTTGCCACAAATTGTCCATCAATTTATCCATATGATTCTTAGGAATTATGTTGTTAATGTTAATAACTTCGTCCTCAGTATTAGGGCTCGAAGGAATGCCAAGCTCTTCGTCTGTCACGTTGAGAAGATATTCAATATCCACATCAGAGGTAGTGTCGTTGGAGCGAATGCTGCTAAATATGGTGCCTGTGTTAGAAACACAAGGGTTGCCATTACACGGAAAATGAGTTCAGGGTTGAAGTTTTCTTCTCCACGAAGAATGGCGTATTCTTCATCCTTGCACGAAAGCTCCGACAAGGTGCCACGTTCACAACTCCACTCGCTCGACCCATGCTTTGAAATCCTCTTGTCAATCATTTTTATTCCTCCTCATTGATGGCTCTTTCTCGCTTATTGTTGCAACACTCTTTGCACACCAACCACGGAAAATCCATTTTCAAAGTAATCCATACCAAAATACTAGAACCAAGTATGCTACTTACACTAATTCCGAGTCCTACAGGGCAGGGACTTGTGACTTGATTTTATTTAACCAAGGGGAAAAAGCATAAAACAACATATGACATAGGTGTTTTGCCTTATGGGAAAATTACAATCAAACAATTCAACTCCGGATAAATAATAACAATCATAGAGAGAGAGAGTTGTTATGATGTTGAACTGAAGGAGCAGAGAAAAAAAGTTGACCTTGGCATTTTAGATGAAGAATAACAATGGCTTCACCTCTCATAATCAGAAAGATAATAATAACCATGCTCCTTTGTGCATATCCTCCTTTGCCACACTTTGCCACAAAAAAAAACAAGGTCAAGAACAAAGGCTTGTCTAAGGGGAATAATAATAATAAGAAGAAGAAGATGAGGATGAATAATTTGGAGTATACTTCGAAAGTAGTAGCAGAGGAAGAAGAGGAATGCGGTGTGAGTTTAGGTGTAATATCACAGAGGAGTAGTGCAAGAGAGATATTGTAAACAAATAATGGAAAATTGTTCCAATGTAATATAACATTGTAAAAATATTTGACTAAAAGAGTACAATTTTAATGTTGCTCATTTAAATTTAGAATAAGAAGCATCAATTACACTATCAATTTAAAGAGTGCCTTGAAAAAAAGTTGAAGAATGTCATCAGGGGGCTTGAAGAATGCATCCATGTAGTCACATAATGCAATTATTAGGAAGTTTGAAGAATAATTCCAAAACACAAAGCACTCCAAGAATGCCAATAATAACACAATCATCATATACACCTTTTCCTTTACTTTTGATAAGCAATGTTAACTCTTCCTTAACATTTGACATGGGAGGTATCTTCATTAAAAAAGTAACACAAATAACATATGTGCCTTTATTTTTATGGATAATCGGGGTATCTTTTGTCCTTTGGAGTCTGCATTGATTTGATATTTTCCTACTAAATGTGGTATATCCTCATGACTTACCTTTGTTATTTCATCTTCATTATATTTTACATGAGAGAGAATGTCATTAAATTAAGAACTACTCATATAAAACATATTAAATTAGCTTGAATGCTCAAATACAATAAGATTTTTAACATGGAAAATATATGGTGGTCTGAATTACCATAAATGTTTTCCATTAGTATGATCAATATTTATTTTTTTGGTTTGCTTGGAGAATACTTTGCAATACAACAATGTGAAATTGAGAACTACTATAACTAATACTATTATATGGAAATTTATTTTCTGTAAAATTAAATTGAATTCTTAAAGAGTATCATTTTTTTCCAATTGAAAAGCATAACCATATATTAAATAATGAAGTACAATGCTAATCATACAAAAACGGGTGGAAAAGATCACACCCCGTATGCAGGATCAAAGTAGCCATAAAGGCTACGAGTAGCAAAGTGTCATGTCAAAAGATGCATTTTCAATAAAAAAGCTTAAAATAGATAAGCCGAGAACTAAAAAAACTCCAAACATGGAGCTAAGCAGCAACAACAAACATGGAGGAAGGTGGCGGAGGCGGTGGGCTCTTTGGACGGTCACCCCAACCACCAAGAGTAGTATCGGGGGCTTCATCAGGCTGCTCCCAGCCATCAGTCTGTTGTTGTTCCTCCTCGTTTCCCCATTGGGAAGGCGAAATAGCAAGAGAAAGCCGCAGAAACTTTGACTGATTAGGCGCCTGCCTCCTGGAGCCACCACTGCCAGAGCCCAGCCGACCAAACACCCCGGGAGCAGGCGAGAGTCCAAGATAGAGGTGGAGAGACCCGCCGGTGGGGGGAGGCACTACGCCGCCCACAAGCCGGACCCCGGTCGAAGTTGTACCACCCATGGGACGAGCGGAGGCCTTGTGAGCGGAGTGGCGGCGAGGGGGATTAGGTGGGACATGGCTAACTGCACAAGGGACACTCCCCCAATGGTCTAGCAACATTTGCAAGTGTTCAACTTCAATGCGGACTTTCTCCGCCTGAACCAAAATTTGAAGTGAAACATTGGAGATGACAACAAGCTTGTTAGAAATAGTAAAAAATCTATCCACTGTCTCTTTATTAAAAATAACAGCATTTCTAGATTTCCAATGTGATATAAAATAGCCGCTCTGAAACAATGCCAAATGTTGTAAAATTTTACAGAATAAAAGCCGGATCCCCCAGAAGAACCATTTTCCACGTGAAGAAGGTGGGAAAAAAAGGTTGAAAAAGGGTATGAATCCGGTGGTGGCGGCGACTACGCATGAGGGCGGGAACCAAAAGAGATGAAGAAGAGTCTTAAGATGGTTGCAGAATGGGAAATGCGGTGGGGGAGCTCCCAGGAAGAACAAGGCACTTTCCCATAGGAAGCCCTTGATGAAGAATGCTCCAGAAGAAAATGTGTAACTTTGGGCCCTATAGGAATGACCCAAATGACTTTGAAGCTCTTCTTCCACCCAAAATGAGTGGAATGCGAGCTCCATCGAGCATTTAAATTTTATAGAGGAAGTTACGTCTGGGTGAGAAGCTTGTAACCCAACCGAGGTTTATAGTTTCTGAAGGGGATGGCAGAGGGCCAGTGCTTATCAAACCACCACGGGCGCTGCATAGTAACACCAATTTTATGCAAATAATTGCAAGGTATGAGATATTGGATGATAGAAATGGCTTGTTTGTCATTGTCATGTAGAGCAAAATTAGCTTTTAGGCTATCCCATGGAAGCCAATCCCTAGTGATGGGACAAAAAGGTCCTAAATATACTGAATCCCTTTTTTTGAAAAGACGCAAACCCTTGAGCTGCAAGGAAAGAGCAAGGGGTTTGTCATGAAATTGAAGCACCGGATTCCACCACAAATTAAGAGAATTAAGAGAGAGCTCATTCCGGAAACCACCACCCTGCCAGAGCAGATGGGGTTTGAGAAGTTCCCAAGCTTTCCATATGCTTTTTGCCACAAAAGAGCCACCTATTTTAATAGTAGTAGGGCATAGAAGTAAGGAGTAGTAGTTCAAACCCTGCCATGCCTTTCGATTAAGCGGAGACCCTTGAGATATATAGTTTCTGAGAAGAATTTTCCAAGATTCCTCACCTTCAAGGCTGCGAATAATCCATTTGGCAATGAGAGCAAACCCCTGCATATGAATGTTGATTAGGCCAATACCACCAATGTCATATAACATATGTCCCAAGCAACTATGTGAAAACCATGGTACTCTTGAGTTGGCCCACAGAAATCACACGAATTTTCTCCACTGTGATAAGCGACTTTAGAGGGTGCCCAACATGATGAGTAATAGACATGAGTGGTGGTTAGAACCTTGGAGCAAACTTGGAATTTTCCACCAAGAGATAGATGCTTGTAACCTAAAAGAGAGATTTTTGCTCAACTCATTAATCACATAATTCCAAAGATCAACAGGGGATGCCATAAAGGCAAAGGAAATGCCTAAAAATTTGAATTGAACACCAAGTTCAATCCAAATCCATTGGAATCCCTCTAGCCAAGGAGGTTTGGGACCCATCGCCTGTCTGTAACATTGGGTTTTCTTCCATTGGATAACAGAACTAGAAGCAAGACAAAAAATATCAAGGCATTTCATGGCATTAGTGACAGAGGCCTCCGTTTTAGCCAAAGTGAGAAAAGAGTCATCAACAAAGTGACCATTAATCAACTGCTTAGGAGAGGAACGTAGTTGAATACCTTTAACAAGAATAGCATTGGTAGCATTAGCAAGTAAGTAGCTCAAACCTTCAACAACGATGACATAAAGAGAAGGAGCAAGAGGGAAATCTTGTTGGATAGAACGATGAAGAGAGAATCTCTCGGACTGCTCACGACCATTTATAGTAATACAAGTACCTACATTTTGAAAGAGCATATTGACAGAGCATATGAATCTGGGTCCAAAACCAATAGCTTGCATCATGGCCAGAATGAAAGGCCACTCAACTCCGTCATAGGATTTTTCAAAATCAATTTTAACAAATAGAGTTGGTTGAGAAGTCTGACGGGCATATTCCATGCCCTCCCAAACTGCAATAATGTTGTCCAAAATGTATTTGTTCTTGATAAAGCCAGTTTGTTCACTTGATGATCGAGGCGGGGAGATTAGTGAGCCTGATAGCAAGGGCTTTGGAAATAATTTTTTATGATACATTGAGCAAAGTTATTGGCCGCCAACTGGTGATAATATCGGGATCCCCATACTTGGGAATGAATTTGATGTTTCCTTGGTTGATCAGATCACCCAGGGTGTTGGAGGACATCGCTTCTAGATAGACTTGATGCAGATCTAGACCAACAGTTATCCATAGAGACTGTAGAACTCACAAGGAAAGCCATCAACACCGGGGGCTTTATCAGAGGCCATCTGCATAACAACTTCCTTCAAGTCATCAAGAGTGAGAGGTCTATCATAGGTGATGCACTGATTTTCAGAGAGCTTGTAAGGAACAACATCAATGCATTGGAGGAGAGTAGCCTCACGAGCCAGGGTAGCAGGTTGAGCAGCAAAAACAACATGATAATGATGCACAAAAGCTTGCAAGAATGTCAGGTAAGAGAGTAAGCCTTTGATTGCCATCCTTGATTGCTTTAATTTTGGTGAGATTTTGATTAGTTTTAAGGAAGTAAAAACTCCTTAGTAACTCACACACCAATGCGGAGCCAATGTAGACAGACTCAAACTTGGGCTCCTATAGCCTTATAGTGCTCCTCAATTTGAAGCTTATGCTTCTAGAGTAACTTGCACTTGTAGGTGGGTGTTAAAAGGAGACAGATTAAGCTCTTGAATAGCCCTCGAATATTCAATATGGGAGGCTTCATGAGAATTCTTGTGAAACAGAGCAGCTTGTTTCCCATAAAGCCGAAGGAAAGAAGTGGTACGAGTGATGGCGTGAGACCACCAGTCAATCCAGCCAATCCCATCAACAGGTCTCGGATCAAGATTCCAAATATGTCTTATATAATCCAATGTCTTGGGATGAGAAAGGTGGGATGTATTTAAATAGAATTGGGTGGACTTGGGCTTGGGGCACTGAAAGCTCCATTGAATCCCAAAGAAAATAGGCTTATGGTCAGAAACCAAAGCATTGTCCACCACCGAGATTGGGAGGTTGTATGAAGAGTCAAAGGAAAACCATTGTTGCTCTGAAAGTAGAGCTCTGTCAAGACGCTTATAAACTCTGTCATCGCCAGCTCTAAAATTAGACCAAGTGAACCAAGGAGTGGCAGTAGAAGAGTGCTTGTGGTGGTTGGGATAAAAAAGATAAAGTTTATTACACAAATAGAACCAGGCTTCGCGTTCGCTAGTACACCATCGCATTGGAAGTTGGCCCAATTTGTCTTCGGGGGATTCAACCATGTTGAAATTTCGTAAAGAAGCCAGTAGCAGAGAGGGCATATGCTCACCCAACCACCGCCAAAAAGAAGAATGTTTAGAGGCATCATTGGAAGCATAAATATTGGCCAACCCAAGAATGTGGCCGTCAAAATAAAAAGGGTCCACACCACCCGATGAGTGAGGTCATAACCCCAAGATATGATATTGGAGTTGAGGTCAGGGCTTAAAAGAGTGAATACACCCCTTGACTATTATCGTGTGTTGACATATGGCGAGAGAGAACCAAGCCGGATGCTACATATAGTAGCAGAAAGATGGAAGCTAGAGATTTTGACTTCTATGAGACAACACCTAAATTTTACAAAATGCTTGCAACTGTCTCGACAAGATATCTCATGAGTCGATCAGTAATCCCCCGACATTCCATGAATAAACTAACATGGAGAACTATCAAGGTGTCTGGTTTCCTCCTCGAGGCCGGCTAACACTCCAAATCCATTAGAGAAAGTGACTTGCCACGCATTCCCATGAATAAAATCACCGAGTTCGAACTACCAGTGGGGTCTCTGTGACAAATCTTCCTTGGAAGGAGGGGAAGGACTTCAGAGGAAACATAAGGCAACCTTTCTATCTATCTGCAGAGCCGAACCACCGGCCATGAGATCCAGAAAAGCTTGAGGTCTCGGGAAATGAGGGGTGTGAAAGAGCTGAGGGGTGAGGGCTGATGACAACTGTAGCTTGCGGAGACCGAGAAATGGTGGGCATGGGCTTGGGAGGGGTCACATCAAATGGTTTCAAAGGAGTAGAAGCAAAGGTGGCCACCGGTTTGTAAGTAGCATGTTGGTGCTTATTTTAGGTCAAGGAAAAATGTTTTTACGCCATATACGTAGTCCATCCATCAAAGGAGGGAGTGCTTGGATTTAGGGTTGATCGGGCTTTCTCTGAAACCGGTGGTGGGCTTGGGTTCATAAGAGAACAATCCTTGATCATATGGTCAAGCAAATTGACACTGGAAACAAGTGTTGGGTAGATTGATGTATAGAAATTTCTAAGAAAAGCACGTGCGTCCAACCTGGATATCAAGGGTATCTTTGAGGTCTTTTGAGAGATCAATTTCTACACAGAACCATTTTTGGGGTCGAGCCGAGTAGAACTTACTTTTCTCATGGCAGATGAGGCGACCCAAGGTTTTGATAAGTTGATCAATGAAACCCCACGAGTCAAAGGAGGCCTAAAAATTCAACCCAAATAGGAATTTTGAGTTTGGCTTGCTCAAAGACTTGAAAATCTCGAGTCCAGTGGGAGAAAAGCACAAGAGTATTGCGAATAAACCATGGACTCAAGGTTAAAAATGCCTTTGCAGTGTTCAACATTGGTAAAGTGGAATAGGAAAAAACCATTTTTCATGTTTTGGACTCCCTCTACCTTGCTCTCCTTGAGGTTGCAATGATTATGAATCCATTGGCGGAGGATACCTTTAGGGGGAACTTGGCCCACAAAATAAGCAACAAGAGAAAAGATTCAAACCGAGTTCTGCAAGCTTTGTCAAAGTCAAATCAAGAACAATATCTCGGGAAGGAGTATCAGTATCCTTACCTCATCGAATACCTTTGGGATGAATTTCCTCGCTCATTTCGGCGCCATTGTCCAGAGCTCCTGCGATAAGACCAACATCAATAGATGTATGGCCCAAAGAGGTGGTCATTTTATAAGCCACCGCCCAAAAGGCGGACTGGCGATCAATAAAAAATTAATGCAGATAATTCCACCTGGATCTACAGATCGGCGGTGTGACGTGATGGTGGTGTATGGCAAGGCCAAGCATTCACTGTGAAAATAACTCACTGAGCCTAAACCCTAGTAAAGCCCGAGGGGAGCCAAACCTGGCACATTAAATGTTACAAGTTTTCAAAGAGTATCATTTTAAAAAAAATAAATTTATATTAAATGTGCTATCGGCCTTTCACAAGCACTTTATGGATTTTTTGCTAGTTCAATAATGAATGAATCAACATATTATATAAAGATTGGAGAATTTCAAAGGTGGGAATTTATTTCATATAGAGGATATCATTGGGTTTATCATATAGAGGATATCATTAGAGAAATGGCGTGCGTGGGCTTGGGAGGGTCGCAGCATGCACGGTTTGAAAGGAGCAGAAGGTGGGTGGCCACCGGTTTGTAAGAGCTGTTGGTGCTTATTTTGGGTTGAGGCGAAGGTTTTCGCCATATACGATGAGTCCATGCATAAGAGGAGGGAGTGTTGGATTTAGGGTTGATTGAGGCTTTCTCTGAAACTCGGCGGTGGGCTTGGGTTCATAAGAGGACAATCCTTGGTTATATGGTCAATGATTGACACTAGAAACAAGCTGTTGGGAAGATTCATGTATAGAACTTTCAGTGAAAAGTGCGGTCTCCAACCTAGATATCAAGGGTATCTTTGAGGTCTTTTGAGAGATCAATTTCTACACGACCCATTTTGGAGTCAAGCCGAGTAGAAATTACTTTGCTCATGGTAGACGAGGTGACCCAAGGTTTTGATAAGTTGATCAATGAAACCCCACAGAGGAAAAGGGAGGCCTAGAAATTTGACCCAAACAGAATTTTGAGTTTGGCTTGCTCGAGACTTGAAAATCTTGAGTCCATTGGGAGTAAAGCACAAGGGTATTACTGAATAAACCATGGATCGTGGTTAATAATGGCTTTGCAGTGTTCAACATTGGTAAAGCAGAATAGGAAAAAACCCTTGGTCATGTTTTGGACTCCCTCTACCTTGACTTCATGAGGTTGCCAATGATTATGAATCCATTGGTGAAGGATACCTTCAGGGGGAACTTGGCCAACAAAATAAGCAATAAGAGAAAAAGATTCAAACCAGTTGCAAGCTTTGTCAAAAGCTGGTAAATCAAGAACAATATCCGGGGAAGGAGTATCAGTATCCTTACCTCGTCGAATACCTTTGGGACGAATTTCCTCACTCGTTTCGGTGCCATTGTCCAGAGCTCTTGCGATAAGACCAGCATCAATAGATGCATGGCCCAAGGAGGTGGTCATTTTATAAGCCACCGCCCAAAGGGTAGATTGGCGATCAATACAAAATTAATGCAGATAATCCCACCCGGATTTGATTGACAGTGTGACGTGATGGCGGTGTACAAAGAAGGCCGAGCATTCACTACGAAAATAACTCACTAAGCCTAAACCCTAAGCAGAGCTCGAGGGAGCCAAACCCTAGAACATTAAATGTTACAAGTTTTCAAAGAGTATCATTTTAAAAAGCATAAATCTATATTAAATGTGCTATCACCTTTCACAAGCACCTATGGATTTTCGCTAGTTCAATAATGAATGAATCAACATATTATATAAATATTGGAGAATTTCAAAGGTGGGAATTTATTTCATATAGAGGATATCATTGGGTTTATCATATAGAGGATATCATTGGAGAAATGGCGGACATGGGCTTGGGAGGGGTCGTAATGTGACAGACTTTGAAAGGAGCAGAAGTAGGGGTGGCCACCATTTTGTTAGTAGCCTATTGGTGCTTATTTCGGTCGAGGCGAAGGTTTTCTTCCATATAAAGTAGTCCATCCATCGAGAGGAGGAAGTGCTAGATTTAGGGTTGATCGGGGCTTTATCTCAAAACTAACGGTGGGCTTGGGTTCATAAGAGGACAATCCTTGATCATATGGTCGCTAGATTGACACCTAAACAAGTGTTGGGCGATTCATGTATAGAAATTTATGCGAAAAGCGCGTGTCTCCAACCCGCATATCAAGGGTATCTTTGAGGTCTTTTGAGAGATCAATTTCTACATAGACCCGTTTTTGGGGTCGAGCATGGTTTCCTCCTCGAGGCCGAATAACACTTCAAAGCCGTTAGACAAAGCGACTTGCCACACATTCCCATGAATAAAATCACCGAGTTGGAACTACCAAAGCAGGGTCTTTGTGACAAATCTTCCTTGGAAGGAGGGAAGGACTTCAGAACAACATAAGGCAACCTTTCTATCTATCTCATGAGCCGAACCACCGGCCATGAGATCCAGAAAGATTGAGGTCTCGGGAAATGAGGGGTGTGAAAGAGCCGAGGGGTGAGGGCGATGACAACCGTAGCTTACGAGACCGAGAAATTGTGGGCATGGGCTTGGGAGGGGTCACATCAAATGGTTTCAAAGGAGTAGAAGCAAAGGTGGCCACCGGTTTGTAAGTAACTGGTGCTTATTTTAGGCCGAGGCAAAATGTTTTCTGCCATATACGTAGTCCATCCATCGAGAGGAGGAAGTGCTTTGGATTTAGGGTCGATCGGGGATTTCTTGGCCGGTGGTGGGCTTGGGTTCATAAGAGAACAATCCTTGATCATATGGTCAGCAAATTGACACTTTGGAAACAAGTGTTGGGCAGATTGATGTATAGAAATTTCTAAGAAAAGCACGTGCCTCCAACCTCGGATATCAAGGGTATCTTTGAGGTCTTTTGAGAGATCAATTTCTACATAGACCCGTTTTTGGGGTTGAGCAGAGTAGAACTTACTTTGCTCATGGCGGATGAGGTGACCCAAGGTTTTGATAAGTTGATCAACAAAATACCACGAGAGCAAAGGGAGGCTGGAAATTCAACCCAAACAGAATTTTGAGTTTGGCTTGCTCGAGAGACTTGAAAATCTCGAGTCCAGTGGGAGAAAAGCACAAGGGTATTGCGAATAAACCATGGACCATGGTTAATAATGGTTTTGTAGTGTTCAACATTGGTAAAACGGAATAGGAAAAACCCTTGTTCATGTTTTGGACTCCCTCTACCTTGACTCCATGAGGTTGCCAATGATTATGAATCCATTGGTGGAGGATACCTTTAGGGGGAACTCGGCCCACAAAATAAGCAACAAGAGAAAAAGATTCAAACCAATTGCAAGCTTTGTCAAAAGTTGGTAAATCAAGAACAATATTCGGGAAGGAGTATCAGTATCCTTACCTCATCGAATACCTTCGGGATGAACTTCCTCGCTCATTTCGGTGCCATTGTCCAGAGCTCCTGCGATAAGACCAACATCAATAGATGCATGGCCCGAGGAGGTGGTCATTTTATAAGCCACTACCCAAGAGGCGAGACTAGTGATCAATACAAAATTAATGCAAATAATCCCGCCTGGATCTGCAGATCGGCAGTGTGACGCGATGGCGGTGTACGGAAAGGCCAAGCATTCATTGCGAAAATAACTCGCTGAGTCTAAACCCTAGCGAGAGCCCGAGGGGAGCCAAACCCTAGAACATTAAATGTTACAAGTTTTCAAAGAGTATCATTTTAAAAAACATAAATCTATATTAAATGTGCCTATCAACCTTTCACAAGCACCTATGGATTTTTTGCTAGTTTAATAATGAATGAATCAACATATTATATAAAGATTGGAGAATTTCAAAGGTGGGAATTTATTTCATATAGAGGATATCATTGGGTTTATCTCACTTTGAGAGAATCCCATTTTCTAAGAAATATCATACTCAAAAACTTTGTCACCGATTAAGTCTCAAATGGCGAATGACCCTTCAAAGCAAGGCTGCCTCATCAATTCCCCATTTCTTATCGATAATTATTTTGTCATAAGAATTACATATTATCATACTCTACTTGCATGATGATTATGGAATGAAACCATGGGTGGAAATGCATCTGAATCCGACGTGGCAGCAAAAATAGTTGAGAGAGTTTTGTAGAAAGTGTAATGCCCCACCCGGACACTAGAAACCATACCAAAGTGTCACTAAAAATTTGGGTAATTTTTTTTTGAAACTAAAATAATACTAATGTCTGCTTCTTGTTTCCCGTTAATAATTAATTTATCTTAATTTAATTTACCCAAAATTAAATAAACACTAGCCCAATGATAATTTAATTATTTTATTCTATTAAGTTCACTAGGGTCACAAATAAAAGTCTACACCCCTTTATAACTTAATTAGTTTGCCCCCTTTCTAATTAATTTTCCCACACACCCCTATTCATTTTATTTTTCATTCCCATAAAAAGTGCATGACTTAAAGAGTGTAGGATTGAATGAGAGCCCTAGGATAGATCAAATCTTGACCATTGATTTCAAATCTAACCCTAAAGTTTCCCTAAACATCTTTATGTTCTTTTCTTTTCTATTCTCCTCCTCATTTTGTTTTATTTTGTCATTTGCAGGTGCACAAGTTGAGGAGCTATGGAGTTTTGGATTCATGGAGATTTTTGATGAAAAATCTCATTGTTCTATCATGTATAAATATTTATAGTTTTTTTTTTTTTTTTTCACCCGAAAATTTGGGTTATTGGGTATGTAAAATACCCATCGATTTTCTTTTATTAAATAAGGCAAAACTGTTTATATATATATACACACACACACACCAAATGTTAAGCAAAAGGAAAAAATGAATTTTAATTGCTGTCCCGAATATAAAATAAATTGTAGCTTTAAAGGCGTGGGAGGAAGGCGGTTTTGGAGAGAGGGGTTGAGACTAATGGAGGGAGCTGCATGGGGAAAGGAGTTGGGGAAGATGGTGGGTGGTGGAGTTTTCGTGGCACTAGGTGAGTGGGTTGGGGAGGGCTCAACCCCTCCCCATACTTTTTCCTTTTTTTTTTGCTTTGTTTAAAAACTTTAAACACATACCTTTTTAACTTTGTTTTCACCGAAAACTTTTCATTATTTTGTTTTTTTTTGTTTAGATTTTTTTATATTTAGATTTGTATTTATTAATATCTATTATATGATTAATATTTATTATTACTTTATTAGTATGTATAATATAATAATAATAATGAATAACTTTGTAAGAACATTTTATAAGTATATTCTAAAATATAACTAAATGAAATATTTTCATTATATTCATATCGCGTACTATGAAAATAACATTGTTATAAGTGGTAAAATGATAGATCCTATTTTTATTTTTTTTTTTTTTATTTTTGGTATTCTTGAGGAGTATGAAGCTTAATATATATTTTTAAAAATCTAGATTTAAAATGATTTACTTATTCATGTAATAGAAATGAATGTAGCAAGATTTTTCAACTAAGAAGAGAGGCTTTGGGATATGTATAAATACTAGCAAAACGAATACATATTCAAATTTGATTTCCTAATACAATCATTTATTAAGTTTCACATGGGAAATGAAGTAAAACTAATTCCATTCTATTCCATAATGTTACCAAAAATTTACAAGGAAAGCTACATTGCAAGAAGGATGATGTTTCCAAACAATGTTAATTCTAAATCTTCATGTAACACAAACTTTCCTTCAAATGTAATAACTAAATACATTATTGCAGATTTCTACAAAAGGGAGATCCAACAACAAGAAGAAAAAAAAATAGAAGTTTTCTTTTAGCACTAAAGCATCCTTCCAATAAAAAAACTTTCCTTTCAAAATGGAGTTACAACAAATTCATATTTAAAGAAATCAACTAATTCAATAATTCATTTCCAATAATCTACTTTCCCTCAAAATGGAGTTTTCAATCATTACATAGTCAAGTAATTAAATCTCTTACAAGGTTTATTTTCCAATGGCTTAAGCACACTAATCCAACATGTTTACAAATTTATGTGAAATACTCAATAAACCTTATTACAATCCTCTTTGCAAGATTGAAGAGAGAGATTGCTCAAGCAATCATTACTCACGTTTACAAATAATGCTAAATATAAAGAGGAGAATTTTACAAGGACATGAAGACTTCCACATAGCCATACTCTTCAAGATACATTGAGAATGATGTCCATAAAAGAAGAAGGAGACAATGGGAACCAAGATGACAAGAAAACTCCAACTATCTCCAACACTTGAGCTCCAACTTTTGAATGCTTTCAAAGGACCAACACAAGGAGAAAGAGCTTGTTTAACCACCCAACCTTTAGGCATCATCACATGTCTTTCCAAGGTTGGAAGACATGCTAGCCTCCCCCAAGCCCATGGGAAAGAGGACTAGCTTCCACAACTTGCACAAGATTTAGGGAGACAACCAACATTACATTCACATAAAGACAAGACAAATATTAAAACAACACACCAATTTTGCAAAGATGAAAAAGAGGATAAAACATGTTCTACCTCTAAAATGGGGAAGAGAAGAAGGAGATCTTCAAAAGCCAAAAGTGTAGCCAACATTGGTTACACAAAAATAATGATCTCCACAACCTCCATATTCCTCCAAAGTCATCAAACCCTCCTTATTTCTCCATCCATTCACCAAAATCCTTCTTGGGAGGATTTTCAAACCCCAAAGGGGTTTCCTCTCTAAGAAGGGGGAAGGGGGTTCAAGCCATATGAACCACCTTCTCCACCTCAAACCATTTGAGGGGAGTAACTAAAATCCTACATGGATTTTCTATCAAGCCATGAGGATTGACAGGAAAAATCCCTCATCTTCCCCACAAACTCCAAAATCCATCATGCCATATGATGGATGGAGGAAAATAAAACAACAAACATAACAACAAATATCCACACCCAAAAGCAACACACATTTTAAACAAAAAAAAACTACAATCTAACATGATATGAAACATAAAGAAAAATGAGCTCAAGGAGCCTACCTCCAAAATCTCTCCAACACTCTAACTTTTCCTCTTCTTTATCCAAGCAAGCTCTAGCTTCAAAATCCACAAGCCTCCAAGCAAAAGCTCAAAAAAAAGAAGTTCTCTTCTTTCCCCATGAGGGAGAATTTGAAGAGGAGCAAAAAAAATCCTCACAAATGAGGGGGTGACATGTGTCACCCTCTGTTCCCTCAAGGTCAAAGATACTCAAAATAAAAGGGAGAAAGTATAAAATAGCTTTTAACCTTCTTCTTCCAAATTACTCAAAATGAACAACAAAACAAACTTGTGTAATTTTTTTACAAAGAACACTTACCCATCCACCTTACATGGATGTGACCAAAGGGAGGCAAAATGGGAGGGAAACTCCCTATATGCCTTGGAATTAAGCCCCCCTACCTATTAGGTAGGGGTCCAAGGGCCCATTTTCATGCTAAGTGAACTCCCAAACTAAAAATGGGTCACTAAAAATGCCTAAAATAGCCCAATTTCGGGTTTGGCTCATTTGGGAACAAGGGTAGAGGATGTGGGGCCCACCCAAGGGCTCACATGTGACCCTAATCCCCTTTAATTAAATACATTATTATACAAACTCAAAACTTAATGCAAGTGGGGGCCATTAAGTCCCCAAATCAAGCTTACAAACAACTAAACATCTTAAGCAAGATTAATATTACAAGACATATTATATTACAATTGAGGGTCACCCATAGTGCCCAAAACAAAAATCTAATACTAAGGCCTCATACGATAAACATGGTTAGGACTTAGCTCTATGGGCTTTCGCTTGTGCAAAATTGTGTAGCTGGCTTGAATGCCACGTTCTCCCGTAACTCGTCACCCACATTGGACACATTAAACGTACATGTCTGATAAAATGTAAATCAACTACTCAATAAGAATTCAATGAATTCTATGCTAGCATATCATCATTCTAGAATTGAAAATGTGACAACATGCATAATTATACACAATCCACCATGAGTTAGACATAACGATAAAGTGACATACATCCATAGAATCCAAACATGCAACCAAAATGAGTATCCATCAAATATAAATGAGGTCCGAACAACATCATATCAGTTAGTATCCATGACATCATAAGATAAGGTGACAACATAGTAATCAAGCTAAATTGGCGCTATACGCCTAAATCTCCATACATGTCTAATAAGATCAAATATCCTAATGTAATGTCCAAAATATATCAACTCCCTACCGAAACATGCCTATGAGTAAAGAGAACAACAAACAACTGAGGCTATAAAAATGTGGGCACTACAAAAACATAACATTCATGTGAGCGCATGGTCTCCTCCGGGAGCACATAATAATCCTTGGGGTTCAAATCAAGTGATAGAAAAACCCCTTATTCAAGGAATTTCCCAAAAGCATGGAAAGACTAAATTTCAGGTATTCCTTCATAGAGATACGATATTCCTTCATGTTTACTTTTAAGGAAATTTTCCTTGACTAAGAAGCATATGGTGTATGCTTGGAAAATGTTTATGTAACTATAAGTTTTGTGAAGGTGGGGAATAGATCATGGAGTGATTGTTTTGCCCAAGAGATACAACAAAAGATAATTTTCATATATTCAATTGGTACCTAACTATAGATGATCTTGATAAGATTAACAAGTTTGAACAACTAAAGATATGACGTGGGGAGATTTTCTCAACTCCACAACCAGCCCCTACAAAACTGTTGAAGAATGCTTTGGGATGGAAAGATTTAACATAGTGAGTCTATCTTCGTAGTTATGTCAAGAATAGATAATGATAAACTATATATAAATAATTTTTATTGGAAGAGTATATTAGCTCATCCAACACTTAAAGTTTCTATATAAATGAATTTTATTGAAGAGTATATTAGCTCACCAAGACTTGAAGTTTCTATATATTTAATATTTGCATTTACAAGAATATATTGTTTTATTTTCTCAAGAAACACTTCGATCTCTGATTACAACATATAAGAAGAGATGATAGGTTAAAGTCTTGGTCAAGAATATTATGCACAAGACCTTGAAGAACACATAGGAAGTGAGGATATATGGTACTATTTTTAATATATGTTTATTAATAGAATAATGTACAAGTCTTGTGTATGTGATTTTGAATACCAATGTCCTAGCTTTTACTATTAATTATGAACAGATCTCTCTAAAGGAATAAGTTTAATTCAATAATGAACGAGGACTTTTAGAGTGTTATCGAAGCAATGTCAATATGTAAATTAAAGAAGCATGTATGTATTGGGTAGTATTTGAATAGAGTATTTGTTCGATGATGATCACAATGACAATGGTAATAATACTTTTAAATATTTAATAGATTAAATTGGTCGGTAAAATTTACCAAAACTTTTTAAATGAATGATCTAGTTTAATGTGTGTGTGTGTGTGTGTGTGTGTGTGTGTGTGTGTGTGTGTGTGTGTGTGTGTGTGTGTGTGTGTGTGTGTGTGTGTGTGTGTGTTTTGTTATATATATAATTATTGAAGATATCATAATTTTATAATTTAATATTTTATTAATCTATGTCTGAAAATTTAGGAAATAATTTTGCATTACAATAGCCAATAATCATACATTTAATAGAATTTAGATTCAATTTAATAAAAAATAATAAATTGGATATAAATGTAGAAATAAAAGCTAATCTATAATATATGATAATCTATAAATTATTTGTAATAGTAAAAATAGTTGTAAAGATTAGAGAACCATGCTTTTAGGATAGTACTCAATTTATAGTTAATTTGGAGACAATCTACTAGAACCATAGGAATACAAAAATAATCATTCTAAAAAGACGGAAATGAATAAGTGAACATTATTTTATAGAACTGGATTCTACAAAAATTTCCCACTTATCCTAGTTTAGATATGGATCACAAGGAAATTAATATTTTTCTCAAACCCCTTATTCAACCTCAACACCTTTAGAGAATTGTAAAAATAAAAGGGTGTTAATGGGGCATTGTGTTATTGATACAAGAGCATACAATTTCCCATGTAGTTATGGAACAACAACAAATAATTTGAACAATTGAAGTTAATTGTTTGCATTATGTTGTACACTTTGTATTTTTAGAGGGTCGCATCGTTAAGAAGTATATTGTTGGTGAGCCACAAATTATTGTGATGCATTCTATGTAGTGCACAAGACTATTGTACAATGTTTGTGATTTAATTTTGAATCTAAGGGCACTCGCTTATCGATAAATATAAATATATTTAAGCAAGATCAAGCAAAGGAAATGCAAGAAAGAGTGATAGATAGGGTTTGGAGAATGAATCATCTTGTATCTATAGGTTTGGACTGAATCTATACTCATGAATATGATGGAAAGGTAGATTATAAAATGTATTAGCTTTGTTATAATTTTAGAAAGTAATGGGCTCTGGGACATGAGCACCTAGAATGAGATAGGTCCGACCATATGCAAACATATTTTTTGGACAATGGTGTCTATAGAATAGCTTAGAATCTAGTTCTTTCTGTGTCGCCTAGTGTCACTTATTTTTCATTATGGGTCACATAAGATTTAATGTGTCACACCTGTAATTGTAAAATAAACTAGGTAGATACCTACACAGTACTCAAGCACACATTAAATGAATAAAAATATTTATATGCTTAAGTTGAACTGACCTTGGTGGTGTGTGATTGTCACTTTGAGAGCACACTACATTTAAGACTCTATGTATTTATTGTGTGTGTGTGTGATTGGGATAGTGTCCCTTGAGCTAGGATTCCCTAGTGTCACTCACACAAAGAGATAGCAGGATATAACTAATTTGTACCAAATAAGAATGAGTGGTATGGAATTCGAGAATAAACCCTCCTATGCGGTGAAGTATGAAATCCAAAATGCGAGTCCTTGATGTAGTAGATAGAAAATGTTAGCTCCTTATAGATCTATGTGTCTCTTCAATGTTTCCCCCTAATGAGGTTAAATAAGACATACATGTATATATGATTCCTTTGCTTAAGTTTTTCATTAACAAGTGAAAGGCCAACCAAGGGTGATAAAAGAAGACAAGAAATAAGTGACACTCAAGAGATTAAAAATGACAAAGAGGAAAGAGGTTCCCGGAAGGAACAAGAGTGATCGGGTGCTCATGTCCCTAATGGGAGTTCCTATATAGAGAGTTAGAAGGATAAAATAATGAAATCAAAGCTGAGTAAGATGTCGGCTAGTATGCAAAACTATAAGTTGTCAATAAAAAAACAAGAAACAAAAAATGAAAAGGATAAAAGCAATGTCAAAGAAAAGTAAAGGGGTGTTAACGACTAATTATCTTCCTTAGGAATCATGTAAATAACTGAAATATTTAGATGTTAGATGAACATAATAAGTATGTGATTTAGTGACTACATTTGCC
Organism: Taxus wallichiana var. yunnanensis; assembly: GCA_018340775.1. Lineage (NCBI taxonomy): Eukaryota > Viridiplantae > Streptophyta > Pinopsida > Cupressales > Taxaceae > Taxus > Taxus wallichiana. Next base: position 750,711,240 of record CM031239.1, read on the forward strand.
CCAATTTATGTTGGTGAATAAGGATTCAAAAGTAGCATAAAGTAGAACAAAAATTGTACCTTGAGGAGTCGTGAGAATATTATGCCCATTAGCATGCCAAATGAGTGTTGTAGTGTGTCAAATGGAATAGTGAAAAATGTGTACCATGAAATTCGAGGGAAGGCTAAGGATCCTAGGGGTGACCTTTGCATGCATGGAGTGATAATGATATGTACACGTAGTTTCTTGGGATGTCATCTTTGTCGGAGCATGCTTGATATTTACTTCATGGTTACTTGTGTGCTTTGCCTTTTTGGGGATATGATAGGACATGTAAGAGAGAACAAGTGTAATCATTTCTCTAGGTAAATGCAATTGAAATTTAACTTGGAAAATATGTAAAAATGGAAATGCATAAATCTAAACCAAGGGGTTAGAGTATAATTGAAGTGTTGAAAGAGAAAGGGATAGAAATTTGTTATTGCTTATAGAATTGATGCTTAGAAGCTGGCTAGAATAACATGAAGGATTTAGGCATCATGTTTCCACAATAGGTATTTGAGCATCTTGACGCTAAACTTCATATTTAGGCACCTTTTCATCATTAAGGGAAACTGTATTGGGAGAATGATTTGTTTTTCCCTCTAACCATTAACACTTCCCTATAGATAAGTTCCATTATAGATGATCACAAGCCCAATTTTTGAATTTCCTTAGGTAACTCAAAGGCTCGAGGAATATCATTTTCCTACATATGTTCCCTAGGTGCCATTCCCTTATTCGATTCTGCTTTGGTTCTGAATTAGTAGTTAGTCCCTTTTAGTAACTGATTACAATTTGGAGATGACTGGGCAACTGATGAAACTACTCCCTAACTATTTTCACCCTAGGACAAGAGTGCCCATGTGGGACAGTAGTGCCTAGGCATTCCTATCTATTTTAGGTGCTTCTATCCATGATGACTTTTAGTGCTTCTAGTCTAGTCTATTTCTATCCCTAATCTGCAACTGATTTCTGTTTTGTTCTTTATGTTTGTATTTCTATAACCTTTTCCGTGACTTCTAGGAGGGTGAAAAGGTTCACCCAATGTTTTCCCCCACTTGTTTTGGGTGTTATTGGTGAAATAATTTTTCGTAATGAAAAATATTGGTTTTCACCAATGGTCATTGGCTAAGCCCCTCCTTCTTGGGTATGAGTAGGCTCCCATTATTAAATGTAAACTACCTAAAAATATGGGGTGGATGTTAGGATTGGGATCATATAGGAACACTCCACTAAACCTATGGAACAATGTTTGTACAAACTACAAGGGAGGAACTAATTGTGATTGAAGGTAAAGGGGAGTGGGAGAAATAAAGAGAAAGGGTTAATGTTGTGATTAGGCTTACAAAGTTCATATACATAAACCAGATAAGGTTCATATTCAATTATAAGAACACAACAATGCTAAAAATGATAAAACTAATAGACCATATACAAATAATTCTATTGATTCAGTTATCAAAGGCACTAACACTTTTATTTGTTTTACAAGATCATCATGTTTACAAAGTTGGAAATTAGAGGGGAGAGAGAGTAGAGGAACATAGACAAAGAAATAGAGGAAATGTAACTTTTATTGCTTGATGTAGTAGTGGTAAATCTCAACAACATACAATCAATCAACAATTTCCAACCCCTTGGAATGGATAAGCCATTCCAATTTATAATATTAAAAATGTCTCTTCATCTACCCCACATGAATTTTCACCTATCCCCATCACTTGTGACCTTTCATATTCCTAGGATACAAAAGTGAGTCTTTTCCTTATTATTGAAAAATGACTCTTACAATGTTAATGTTGGAGGTCACTTTTTTTTTTTTTTGGATTGAGGGTAATTTGAGGGTGTTTGAAAGGACCCACATCCTTGTACATATGAGGATTTTAGAGAGGATCCACAACCTGGTTACAATGAAAGGGGACCACATATTAGGAACCCAATTGAAGCAACCATGGAACCGAAGTGAAGATGCAGCGACCGTCAACACGACCGCAGCGAGTGGGACAATGTAGAACAGCTACCAGCGTCGGCAGCGAGAGGAGCAGCCACCAGTATCAGCAGCAAGCGGAGCAGCCACAAGTGTCAGCAGCGAGAGGAGCAGCCACGACCGCAGCGAGAGGAGCAGCAACCGTGAGCGGAGCAGCCACCAGCGTCAGCAGCGAGAGGAGAAGGAGCCACCAGCGTCGACAACGAGAGGAGCAGCCACCAGCGTCAGCAGTGAGGAGTAAACACCAGTGTCAGCACGAGCAGAGATGCCGCCTCTAGCGGCGAAACCACCTCCGAGGAGGATCGTGCCTCGGGGGGATTTGAAACCGGGTGGGCAAGCACACAACCATGTGACTTGACCGCACCACTCCCACCCCATCGGCATGTTGGAGGTCACTTAAGTGAATAGGATGAAATAGAAAAAATTACATTCTTAATGGAGAATTAGAATATGGAGAGAGAGAACTCGACTCTATTTCATTAAATTAGTTGATCTGAAGTGGTGGAAGCACAACAAGTTTATAGGAATGATGTGGAAAAATTACCTAGAACCCATGACCTTATAGAGCACATTAAAGTCTTGATTCCAATCCAAAATATTGAAAATGTAAATCCAAACACGAAAGAGGATTGGAAAGTTGTGTGTAGGAAAAAGAAAGGGACTATCTCCCCCCTTAAAGATGCAACTAAGATCCAAAGGGAAGGGGCTGAACTGATGAGATAGTTGTTGTCTTTATTGTTATTTGTTTATTGCTACTGGTTTGTTGTTGATGTTGTTTTCTTGATCTTCTGCCACCGAAAGAGTCTGTTTCTTCTTGTTCCTCATTGACTTATCTTTTTCTCCTCCTTTTGTTTGGGGAAGGGCCCCCTTAACCCTCTTTTACCATCAATAAAAATAAGATGGAGAGAGAATAATGATAGAGAGAGAAGGGTTGAATAATATGATGAATACGAAGCCTTAGGCTGATGAAGAACTATTCATTCATGATCCTTGAGGAATAATTCCCGAGAATGAGCTCATGTCCTTAGAAATATCTACCGAACTAAATTTTTGTAGGTGCCACCTTTTCTTCTTCTGGAATACAGATGTAGCTCAACACTTTGATCCATGTCTTGAGAACATCATTAATATCCTTGCACTGATTAAACCATTCCTTGTGGTCTCTTGCAATGTTAGAAATAAATCCTATGATGTTGACAAGGACTCCAAATTATCCTCGTTGAAGGAGAGAGGATCACTTTCCTCCTTCTTGACTAACACTTGGAAATAACCGATGAGTTCCTCCGATGATTAATTATCAATGAGTGAAAGGGATACAAGTTTCTAAACATAATTACTGACATCATAAAGAATCTCAAAGACCTTTTCCCCACTAGATTAAAGATTGGAGATGGCCTCATTTGTCATGTTGTATCTAGTATTTAGAGTGTGGATCCAAAATGGGGAAATATTCTCGGCATTAGATGCAAACACATTCTTACTTATGAGAGAGAAAGAGTCGAGGGAACTCATCTTAGACACAAGTGGGAACACCTCATCCCAATATTCTATTTTTCAATCTCTTCCCTTTTTTTAACTTCTAAAATGGTGACAAAAACATATTTGAATAGAGAGATAACCTCTAGCAATAATATTTTTCCTTTTTCAAGAATCCTTTCAACCCACCTATCATTAGCCCTTCCCTATATTGAGTCACCTTGAGTTTTCTTTATTGTTTTAGGGTTAAAGCTACTGATAGAAGCACAAAATTATGTGGGAAGAGGTAATACTCTACAAGGATCTAACGATACTTACATATGAGTAATGAGAGCTATCGCATGCCATTCCAACTGTTCTATTTTTTACTTGTACACCTCATTTCGAGAAATTACTTACATGGGTAGAATATTCCATGAAAATATGTGCATCACCTTTATATGTATCTTGACCCAATGAGATATTTTTCATCTTGTAATCACACTGAGTCATTTATTTCATAGGTTTTTCAACCTTCGGTAAGGAAATTTCTCTATACTGTTCACCTGAAGTTCCACTAAAGAACTGAGAAGTTACCTATGCCTTTTTCTTCACTTGATCTAAATGTTTTTGTTATGGCTCCAAATTCAGGAATTGCATCTTGTATTATTCTTGGTTCATTCATGAGTAACTCTTGAATCCATGAGAATGGTTCTTCCGAGTAGATATGATGTTAGTTGTAGTCATTTTTACCCATCTACTAACTTATAACCCCATGCGCATCGGCATATCATCCAGCGGGCGCTGGGCACTCACTCGAGGCACGCGCGGGCGCCGAGCCCCTCCTTTATATGAGCATTGTGAGAAGATCTTGCCATTGTTAGAGAATTAGTTGTAGAGAAGTGAATATTCATGTAAAATCACAACATGAGCTATCATATCCTTATACTTAAGCTTTTAATAACAAGAGAAACATCATGAAATGAAATACAAACAACAAATCTGTCATGAAATAATACTAGGGTTTGTACCCCTGAACCGATATTCGAATAGAGTCATATATTTAAACCGATCATAGTCTCAAGAAAAACATTACATTCAAAAGGGTTGTATCAGACCAAATGTATCAAGATAGGGATCTAACCCATATATCAGAGGTCCTAGCTATGCTTTCTTTATTACAAATTTTTACATAACCATCCCTTAGACATGATAACATTCCTACAGTCCTCTAATGAGAACCCTAACTCCTAGGGCCTCCTAGTATTCTTTGTAGAGCTTCACTCTTCCCATGCTATATGTCTTGGTGTCTCTCTTCATGCCTTCATGTCTCTCTCTTCTTCTACCTGAGAATCTCTTCTTATAGGATCAACACCCACCGCCATGCCTTTCTTCAGGAGCAGATCGGATGCCAAGTGTCAATGTGGTCCTCCAATGGTGCATGTTTATTTTTCCCGAGCTCTCCACTTTCTGTAATGATGTCTTCCTAGAATATTCCATGCATGGAATATTCTTTCCTTGACCACCAAGTCTCCAGGATGGCACCTTATCCACTCAGCATGCCTAGTTGGGTTACAGCTTTTCTCAAGTGCCTCCGAACGATGAATATGGTGAAATCCTTAGACCCTGTGCATTTTCTTATGCACGTGCCTTGGTTTCTCCTAAACCCTTCTTAAACCCTTATCTTGCGTGCTTCTCTCCCCGTGCCCTTCTTCCTATTCATCTTGTGTGTTCATGCACCCTTTGGTACTTAGCCAATATTTCGATGCCCAACACCACCCCACACTAAGCTTGTTCTATTAGGATAAATATATTATTATTAATTATGCATTGCATAGTTAGATTATTTAATTATTTTTATTTGGTTATATTTATTTATAACCTTTTGTATTGTTTATTTGTTGCATTATTGCTGCAACTATATTTGTTTGTACTTAGTTGGTTATTACTTCCCAGATGTATTTTGGAAGTTGTTATGATTTTGGTTGTACCTGTGTAACCTTGTATTTGTCTACACATGGCTGTTCAATTCCTATAAGAATTGCAACACTCCATTGTAATGTAGGTTGATTTGATATTAATATAATTTATCAAGCTTATGCCCCTGTTTCTCAGATTACATTTGGTACTAGAGCAGGAATCGGACCTGTGAAGCAGAGAAGGTTGGAGAGAGGAAGCAAAAAGTTTTGGAGAAGATTTTGCACTACAGGAGAGCCTGTGTTGCCTCCAGAAACTTCCTAGAACACCCTGCATCCCCACAACCTCCTGCCATTCTCTAGGTGTTTTTAAGGAAAATAATTTTTTTCCTGGTGCTCCTCGCACTGGAAATTTTTCTCTCCTGGATGATATTTTAAAAAAAATTCTTTTTTCTCCATTAGGGATTTTACCTCTAATATTAGAGGAGCTTTTAGCTACTGCTACATTTGGTAGCTTTGCAGACTGTGCTAGCTACCTATGAGAGTTGTTTTTTATATTGAGGACCAAGTTGGAGTTCGAGCATGCTTTGCATCAAGCTCTCTCAGATTGAGCTACATCATGTTGATAAAGGTGAGTTCCACTCGCCCCACGACCAAGCCCATTCAACATTGTTGTGTCATTCATTGGAGAGTTTGTGTGAACCGAGTCCGATCTCCTCCAAGCCGAGCTAAGTTGAGTCTAAACCCTACCCTGCCCAGACGAGCCACGTGAGGACTCCACCTCGCAACAACCCTACACAAGAAATAAAATGGTGAGAGCATATATCAGTGGCTAATACAAATTAAAACACAGTCATACAAAACGATGGAAGTTCCATCCAAACAACATCCCAATGCAGACCTGTAAACATAGATAACATTGAATCATGTTCTAAACCGAGCAAACTCGAGTTGTCACGAATCATCCATCCAACATTGAAGTCGATCCAATCTATTAAACATGTGAAAGGACAAAAAAACACAAATCGCTGGCTAACTAACCAAACACAATGACATATAAAAATAATTTACAAGCAAAAGCGGTGGTGATCAATCAAAAACAGCCGCAAAAGAAAAGAAATTTACAAAGCAAAACAAAGGCCTCGATCCAGCCAAGTGCCTTAATCCACCCACCCACAAAACATGCCACGTGGACCTTCACTCTCCCTGCCACGTCGAGTTTAAAAAAGGTTAGTTCCTTTTTGTTTATTTTATATACAAATATCTTCATTTCATATCCCAAGCACCAAAAGGGCCTAGTTGGAAAGGTGGAATGCCTTGGGTGGATGAGGTTTGGGGTTCAAACCCCACCCCCAATTTTTTTGCATTTTGAAATTTAGCAAAGATATCTGGTTAAACCGCCAATATTGGCTAAAAAATTAGCAGAAAAACCTTGACTAAATAGCTTAATCATAACTAAATAGGCACCTAAACTTTTAGCGAGAAAAACCCTAATATAGAGAATTTTTTTCCTAATAGGCCTATTTTTCATTCCAAGCAACATTTGCTAAAGGGGTACATCAAAAATTGCATTTTCAACTATATTTTTGCAATTTTTAGCATAGAGGGTCATTTTGGGCTCTGGAGGCCACCAGGGCCCGCAAAACAAAAATAATTGTCTGTCATTCAATTTTTCCAAATTTTTGAATGTAATTTGTATACTTCAATATATTGTACTAATTTTTAGGTTTCCATAGTCAACCACAAACTTTGTAATTGCTCAGAAACTGGCAGAATATTGTACTAAAAATAATAAAATTTGGTTCTAAAACACTCACGAGATCCTAGATCTCATTTGCAGCATTTGGTATATACAATTCCTCTGGGAAGTGCTTACGGGTAAATCTATCATGACTACTACTACACTTAACGCCTTATATATCTGCAATAACGTCGTGCAGGCATTGACCCTTTAAATCGATGGGGAGTAATAAGGTCACAAAGGCACACACTATGAGCCATCCCATCCGTCTATGAACGGTTGCACAACATAAATCTGGGTGAGAAATCATCTCGAGTATATAGCGAAGTTACGTGCGTGTATGAGGACATTTCTTTGAGTTGGTGTCAATAATCACACAGACCCCTTTCAAGATCTTGTCTTGGTACCATGTACCAAATTATTTCACGTATGTTAATGCCTCTTTCACATACCACCGGGTATATAGAAAGGGAAAGATTCTTCCATGTACCATTGGGTATATTGGAAGTGCACATATATATAAAAGTTTGGTATATCGGACCGACAAGATATAGATTGGGAGACCTTATACCTTGAGTGATAAGAGCTAAACCCTGTTAGTGATTTCTGCAAAATGGGCACCAATGCCCCCAAATTGTTTCTTCCAGATTCACAACTACTCGAGGAAGAAACTATGTTTGTATGGAAGACAAAAATAAGGACCCAAATTGAGTTTGAAGAGATCTATAGTGTTGTGAATGGTACTTGTGATGAGATCAACTACGATACAACACAACAAATATAGTTTGATAAATCAAATCAGAAGGCCACACTCATCATCTTGTTTGGAGTGTCTGACGATGTGTAACCCCACATTCAAGATGCCAAAACAACTAAAGAAGTGTGGGATAAGTTGAGTATGATTTACAAGGAAAAAAAGAAGAATGTCATACTAAATTTGTAGAGTTAGTTACATACACTGAAGTTCACGAAAAATGAAAAAATCAAAGCTTTCCTCGAAGAGTTACGGAATTGAGGGATTCAATTCTATCACTAGGAGAAGTGGTCACAGATGAAGCTCTTGTTCCCATTTTTCTAAGAGCTCTCCCTTATTCTTACCACATTTTTGTAAAAACACTAAACTTTTCGAGATACTGACAGCTTAGTTTGGACAAACCAAACCTCTCATGTGAAGAAGAGGAAGCCATGCATAACAAAGATGATGAAGAGGAGTAGGCACTTTCTTCACATAAAAAATGGAAAGGAAAAGGTAAAGGAAAACCTAATTCCTATCAAAATTCCCAACATTAGAATCAATATCAACATCAAGGGAAAAAAATAGAAGAAGCAATGTCCAATCTGTAAAAGAGGACATGAATTAAAAGATTGTTGGTATAACACTTATAAGAAAGGTTCATCAAGAAACTTAGGACCTCAACACCAACAATATCACAAGGGACATACAAACTATAATCAAGGGCAGAAAGAGGGGAAATATAAAATAATACCCCATCAACAAGGAAATATTGTTGAGCAAGAAAAACATTTAGATAATGAAGACTTCTTGTACACTACTCTATCAAGTGAACCATCCACGTCATCTAGTGATGTCTAGTATCTTGATTCGAGAGCCACTGACACATAACCGGCCACAGAGACTGGTTTACCTCAATGAGGGACATGCCTTCAAAAAACCATGTTTTGTTAGGTGATGATTCTTCATACATAGTACAGGGGATTGGGAACATTTCTCTACCCCTTGGTTCACATAACTGTAGATTATCATGTCTTATATGTCCTTGGGTTGACAAAGAATCTTTTATCAGTCAGTCAACTCCTAGATCACAACTTAAAAATTGACTTTGATAGTCCTTTCGGAAAGAAAACATGTTTGATTTGAGACAAATCACGAGGCTAAAAAATAATTGCAAAATCCTCCAATGTGGGATGCATGTTCCAGCTTGATTTTATCCATAGAGATGATCAAGCACTTGTGCCTAAGAAATCTACCTCAACATAGTTGTGGCATCAAAGAATTGGTCATGTTAGTTTCAAGTATCTCGAGACATTTCACCGGCGCAATATGGGTACATGCGTTACCATCTCTTCGAAAGGATACAGATAAGTGTCCTCACCGCTGTAGCAGAAAACAACACAAAGCTTCATTCCGTAAGAGTACTTATCGATCTCATGGTAAGCTAGATCTGGTTCATACCAATCTTTGCGGTTTGATGCAACCAATTCATCTTGGATTTCAGTACTTCATGCTTTGTGTTGACGAATATTCAAGAAAAATTTGGATTTTTTTCTTGAAGAAAAGTGAAGCTTTTGAAACATTTAAGAAATTCAAAGCAGCCATTGAGAATGAAACTAGTCATCACATAAGAACTCTCCATTCAGATTGAGGGCGGGGGGAATTCACCAATAATGAGTTCAAAGACTACCTACAAGTTCATGGGATTCGTCGAAAAATGCCTTCACACACATTGTAACAAAATGGTGTTGTTGAGAGAAGAAATTGTACTATGCATGTGTTATCCAAAATGTGCCCCGCTTTATTTTGGCTAACTTACCTTCATTCTTTCCTTTCTTGTGCTTCAACTTCAATTTTCACACATTGCAAGCACTTAAAAGAAGTCCTCCTAACTCCTTGTATTTTTTGAGTTATGGCTCGATGGAGTTTGGAGGGAAAATTTTCCTTAGGGCGGGCCATGGAGGTAAGGAAGCATTTTTGCCAAGGAAAATTTGCCAAGGTGGACCCGCGGAAATTTTTTGGCACTTAGCCCTTTTGGGAAAAAAACTCAAAGGAAAAATTCGCCCGAAAGCCCGCAGAGGAAAATAAATTGTTTGAGGCCCACAACCAATGAGATGATGCCACGTGTCATGGCGGAGTGGCGGGTGTCGGAGGGATTTCTAAGTTTTTGGCTTTTTTGTCAAAATTTCTCAAGGAAAAAATAGAAGCGCATCCCCACCGAGAAATCAAAAGATGCCACGTGTCCATTCATCGGCGGGAATTGGGGTGCCAGGAGGATTTAGGAAATTGTTGCCAAAGTGGTGAAAACACAAAAGGAAAAAATGGAACCACATCTCCGCAGCAAATTAGAAGATGCCATGTGTCTCGGAGTGGCGGGCATCAGTAGAGGATTTTTGGAAAATTTTCCAATTTCGTGAAAAGGGGCAAAATGATTGTTTTGAAGCCGCGGATCATCCAGAAGGTGCCACGTGTCATGCGAACTTGAGGGGCCACAAATATTTTTGGGGAATTTTTCCAAAAGGGAAAAATTTAGAGTTTGACTCCCGACCCCAATTTTGACTCTATTTTTACCAGTTTTGCCCTAAATCTTCAGAGGGCCATATCTTTCGAACCAGAGCTCGGTTTTTCACAATTTTGGTATCATTGGAAAGATGTTGAAATCCTCTACACGATGGACCCCTCAATTTTGAATTTTGACAGAGTTTGATGGGAGAAATTTGCAAAACATGTTTTGGTGTGGAAAAGACAAAAAACCAGTTCCAACCACCAAATTTAATGAAGTATGGGTCATTTTATTTGGTCTGCAAAGTAGATGCATGGAAATATGAGCTTTTGCATCAAGCCCATCAACAGATGAAGAATTAAAACACATTTTGAAAAGTGGTTGGAGAAAATCCCACATTTTTTCCCTTCCCTTCTCGCATTTTGCTATATAATGTAACATAGGCATCATTTTTAGGGTTGTTGTTCATCCTTCTTCTCTGCCTCTCCCTTCTTTTCTTCCCTAGGGTAAAAATGGAGTTTGAACCTCCTCCCTTGCTTTGTAATGACATTTTTTCCTCTTACCCATGAAATGATGCACTGTGTAAATTCTGAGCAATAAAAACGTGTTTTTGTGATGCATTTGTCCATACTTGGCTCGTTTTTATTTGTTGTTTTCCTTACCTCTCTTCATTACATGGTATTTGTACATGTTTGGATATTCATTATTGTTGTTGGAGCTGTGTTCATGGAGTTTTGGAACATTTTCTGTGTGAAATCCATCTTTGGTCTGTGATGCACTTGTCCATCCTTTCCATTGCTCACCTCTTCTTGTTCCATGGCAGTTTTGATAGATAATTAACACTTTCCTTCTCTGGTGTATCACCATTTTAGTGTAGGCTTTGTTTTTCCTTGTTTTCTTTCTCTCCTTATCTCCTTGGAAGTTAGATTAGGTTAGATTAGCTTTCTGGACTGGAATAGCTTGTGGCAGGTAGTTTAGGAAGAGGAACAAACCTTCTCTGGATAGCTTTCCCCATTTGCAAAGGTCCCACACTTTGGGAAAGCTCAATGTTGTGCAATCACACCAAATTAATTTTCCTTAGAAAAGTAAATCCATAACTTATTTATGGGTGTTGTGATTTTGCACTAATAGTTTTGGCTTGCTCGGTGGGACATTGGGGTTAGATATTTCATCTTCTCTTAGTGTCTCATGCAAAAAAAAATCTTACACCACCGTGTGCCACTAACAGTTTTGGCATGCTGATGGGGACCAAGAGGTCTTCCACTTCATTTTTGCAGGTTGATGTGTTCTGTTTAAAATTTCAGCCTTTAGAGGCACTTACAAACACATCTGGTGACTCCATCTGATCAGCAACCCATCTCTAAAGTTACAAACCTTCTTTCCATTCATTTTCTTTCATTTTTCATTCCATCTCTTCATTCTTCTTTCATTCCATGAAGTTGTGTAATCATGACTTCATTTCCCTCATGGAATTTTCATTTACAACAGCAGCAATGTTTCCCACCTCTAACATGTTTTTACAACTCCTTCAAATCAACATTTTGATCAAATTCAAAACCAATATGCATACCCATCTGAGAAATGCCAAAGTCAGTTTGGCTATGAAGCATATCAAGCACAAGGGTACATAGGTTGTGAGGGCAGTCAAGAAGAAAAAGTAGATTTTTGGAGAAAATCCAAAAGATGGAGGCAAACATGGTGCAATCAAGGGCTCAAGCATAGAGGAAAGAATTTGGAATCGGTTGTGGAGAACCCTGTCCATGGGTGGGACCTTTTCCAAGGCATTATATTCCACAAGATAAACTTGACTTCATTGTTGCAGTGCTACCATTGCTTGCAAAGTGCAATCAAGGAATAGAGGTGTATGAGAGGAGTATTCAGCAACCTTTTCAATAGGGAAGCACACCATCTCATGCTTTTTATTTTCCTCTTTCCTAATCTATTTTATCTTAGCAATGTCAAGTTTTAAACTCTCCATCTGCTGTCCCAAAAGTTAATTCCATTTCTCCATCCCCTAGTCTTCCATCCCATTTCAGTTCTTCTGCCCTTTTCCCTCCCAGATCCAAGTCCCCTCCACAAGAGCCAAAAACAATACCTCCCCCTCCACCACAAATAATAGAAGAACCAGTTGAATCCCAACCCATCACTCCTCTTGTGTTCCCAAATCCATGTTGGGAAAATGAAAATTAGAAAATCAGTCATGAAGGACAACAAGAGGAAGAACCAAGCAAAGAAGGAATGATTAAGAGCTTAGTAAGCTTGGCTCTTAGATATGGAATTGAGAAAATTCCTTTGCTGGTGAAGCCTACAGAGGAGGACAAAGATGAAGAGTTAATGGTGGTTAGGATTGATTTTGTTGCAGCAGAAGAAGAGCAAAAAGAAGAAGCAGATCAACAACCAGTTTGCTCAGAATGTAGAGTCTATGTTGGCACTTTGTTTGAAAAGAATGCTGATCCAATTGAAGTTGCACAATCATCCATGGAAGGAGAAGCTGATCCAAATCCAAAAGAAGAGGAGCACATTCCAGCTATGGAGGAGGAAAATGTAGGTCCAAGATCTTTGAACTCAAAATAGGCTATAGAAGAACCTTCAGTTCTTCCTTCTACTTCATTCTCTTCAAGCTCCAATGTTGAAGAAGAGTTTGATCTTTCAAACTTCATCTTTGAGAATGAAGATAACCATGGTGATCAAGTTGCAGATCAAAAGAACACCATGGAAGAGGTTGAGCATTTACAGCAGGACAACAAGGAGGCAGTTTATCTGTCAGATTTGGAGGACTATTTTGATGGAGAGGAACCAGTTGAAATCACATTGTTTTCTCCTTCATCATCCATCTTCCAAACACAAGAACCTACTACCATGAAGTAGAGAATTCATTTACAGTAGCCTACATTTTATAGCAGTTCTTTGGAATAAAGGTTGGAAGATATTAATCTTCCATGTTATTCACTAGAAGAGGAAGGAAAAGAGAAAAGCTCCACCATTTCTTCCACACCATTCATCTAGGAAGGTTTGCAAGAAGACTCCATTCTTGGAGTTAAAATTCAAAGAAATGGGCACATTCAAAGGACCATACCTTGCCCAATCAGGTAATTGGCTTCATTGGAGCCAAAGGAGAAGCCACAACCAGTCATGCTTTCTTCAGGGCATGAGGATGAGCTATAAAGTACCAAGGATTAGCTTCCATACCTCTTCAATCCAAATGCAAAGCAACTAAAAGAGGTATCTAATTTGCTTTCAGCTGACACCTTGCTGATTTGGGTGGAAGATCCACTTGTAGTTAGTTTTTCACTCATCCAACTAGCCATGTTTAGTGCCAAATCAATTGCATGGATGCCAATTTTGAGGAAGGGAAGCTATTTTGCACAACCAGTTGTAGGCTTTGTTTGAGTTCCCTTTGCTCTTGGTTAGAGTAGTGTAGGTAGGTTTGTTTTTAGCAGAAGAAGTGCTTTTGCACACTATGCATATCCCACTTAGGGTATGTATGATTTCAAATTTTGTACATAGTTGTTTGGTACTGTTTTGGTTTCTCTTACATAATGCATTTAGTGGATTTTGGTGAAGATCCACTCCAAGTTTCAGTGGGTTTCCAAGTGGCTCAGAGGTCAGATTTTCATAGTTCAGATCAGAGTTAGTTATCAGGCTTGACTCCATGCCCAATGGATGCAACAAAGGCCACTGATCATTCATCTAGCAGGCAGATGACCCCTCTGAGTCACCAAAATTGTTATCCAAAATGAGCCCCTGCTTATTTTGGCTAACTTGCCTTCATTATTTCCTTCCTTGTGCTTCAACTTCAATTTTCACACATTGCAAGCACTCAAAAGATTATGGAAATGGCTTCATCAGATAGGATTTTTCTTCCCCTTTCTAGAAAGGTAAAGAAGTCCTCCTAACTCCTTGTATTTTTGAGTTATGGCTCGACGGAGTTTGGAGGGGAAATTTTCCCTGGTGGGCCCATGGAGGTAAGGAAGCATTTTTGCCAAGGAAAATTTGCCAAGGTGACCCGAGGAATTTTTTTTGGCACTTAGCCCTTTTGGGAAAAAAACTCAAAGGAAAATTTTGGCCTAAAAGCCCACAGAGGAAAATAAATTGTTTGAGGTCCGCAGCCAATGAAATGATGCCACGTGTCAAGGTGGAGTGGCGGGCGTCGGAGAGGGATTTCTAAGTTTTTGGATTTTTGTCAAAATTTCTCAAGGGAAAAAATAGAAGCGCATCCCCGTTGAGCAATCAAAAGATGCCACGTGTCCATTCATCGGTGGGAATCAGGGTGCGTTGGGAGGATTTAGGAAATTTTTGCCAAAGTGGTGAAAACACAAAAGGCAAAAATGGAACCGCATCTCCGCAGCAAATCAGAAGATGCCATGTGTCTCGGAGCGGTGGGGCCGCGGAGGATTTTGGAAAATTTTCCAATTTCGTGAAAAGGGGAAAAATGATTGTTTTGAAGCCATGGATCATCCAGAAGGTGCCATGTGTCATGTGGACCTAAGGGGCCACGGAGATTTTTGGGGAATTTTTCCAAAAGGGAAAAATTTAAAGTTTGACCCACCGACCCCAATTTTGACTCTATTTTTACCAGTTTTGCCCTAAATCTTCAGAGGGCCATATCTTTTGAACCAGAGCTCAATTTTTTCATGATTTTGGTGTCATTAGAAATCTGTTGAAATCCTCTACATGATGGACCCCTCAATTTTGAATTTTGATAGAGTTTGATGGGAGAAATTTTCAAAACATGTTTTGGCATGGAAAAGACAAAAAACCAGTTCCAACCACCAGATTTAATGAAGTATGGGTCATTTTCTTTGGTCTGTGCAAGTAGATGCATGGAAATATGAGATTTTGCATTGAGCCCATCAATAGATGAAGAATTAAAATGCATTTTGAAAAGTGGTTGGAGAAAATACCTTGTTTTTCCTTCCCTTCTTGCATTTTGCTATATAATGTAACAAAGGCATCATTTTTTAGGGTTGTTGTTCATCCTTCTTCTCTGCGCATATCCCTTATTTTCTTCCCTAGGGTAAAAATGGAGTTTGAACCTCCTCCCTTGCTCTGTAATGACATTTTTGCTTCTTACCCATGAAATGATGCACTGTGTGTAAATTCTAAGCAATAAAAACCATGTTTTTGTGATGCATTTGTCCATCCTTGCATTTGAACATCCTCTCTTCATTATATGGTATTTGTGCATGTTTGGATGTTCATTACAGGTTTTGGAGCTGTGTTCATGGAGTTTTGGAACATTTTATTTGTGAAATCCATCTTTGGTCTGTGTGATGCACTTGTCCATCCTTTCCATTGCTCACCTCTTCTTGTTCAATGGCAGTTTTGATACATAATCAACACTTTCCTTCTCTGGTGTATCACCATTTTAGTGTAGGCTCTGTTTTTCCTTGTTTTCTTTCTCTCCTTGTCTCCTTGGAATTTATATTAGGTTAGATTAGATTGCACACTTGCACTGAAATAGCTTGTGGCGTAGTAGTTTAGGAAGAGGAACCAGCCTTCTCTGGAGAGCTTTCCCCATTTGCAAAGGTCCCACAGTTTGGGAAAGCTCAATGTTGTGCAATCACACAAAATGAATTTGCCTTAGAAAATTAGATCCATAACTCATTTGGGGGTGCTGTGATTTTACACTAACAACATGATCAATGATCTAGACTTGTAAAGAAATTCTAGGCGGAAGAAACAAAGACAACAATGTATTTTTTGAATAGAGTTCCCATAGTTGCTCTTGACGCAACAACACTACATGAAGCATGGTCAAAATAGAAACCATCTATTGCACACCTAAGAGTATTCAAGTGCAAATAAAGTATGCATATACCCAAATAGAATAGAACGAAATTGGACATGAAGTCACAAAAAATTATCTTCATTGGGTACAATGAAGAGACTCTTGGGTAAAATTTGATGGATATAAAGACCAGGAAAGTCTACACTAGTAGAGATGTTGAGTTATTTGAGAAGAAGGAAGTAGAGTCTCCTCCTCTAGACTCACATGATGTATATTCTTCACCAGTTGTAAAAACTAAAGTTGATGTTGCCACAGATGATGAAAGTGATGATGGGGATGATGGTGTTGATCTGATAGAGCCACGACCCATGGGAACAGTTCAACGTATTCCCAAGTGGTGTACTAGCACATTACGAGATGTAAAAATGGATGCTCCACTGGATACATCCACCCCTGGACCATGGAATCATAGTAAAGCAAGAGAAGAAGTTAAATTTACTTTGATGAGTAGAGTTGTTAAGTCTGATGAGCCCTCTATAGTCCAAGAAGCCCCATCTTTGTCAAAATCTTGGAAAGATGCCATAGAATTTGAATATCAGTCAATAATGAAAAATAACACTTGGCAGCTTGACGATCTTCCACTAGGGAAGAAACCCATTGGATGTAAATGGATATTCAAAATGAAGTACAAAGTAGATGGGATAGTGGACAAGTATAAAACAAGACTAGTAGCAAAGGGGTATGCACAAAAATAAGCCATTGACTACAAGGAGACATTTTCTCCCACAACTAAGATCAAAACGATCAGAATGATCTTTGCTCTAACTGCATAGTTTGGTTTGAAAGTCCATTAGACGGATGTAAAAGTGCCTTCCTGAATGGAGATTTACAAGAAGAAGTCTACATGAATCAACCCGAGGCATATGTTGTACACAGGTCAAGAAGAAAAGGTATGTAGACTCAGGAAATCTCTATATGGCCTCAAAAAGACACCCCGAGCATGGTAAATCAAAATTGATGAGCATCTCATACAACATGGATTTGTTAGAAATCCATACGATCCCAATCTTTACCTTAGAAAGAAAAGGGGAGATTGTGATTGTTGTTGTTTATGTTGATGATCTAGTCATCACTGGAAGTTCAGTGAGGATGATCGATGCAATGAAGAAAGATCTTAATTGTTCATTTGACATGATAGATCTTGGGATAATGCACTATTTTCTTGGATTGGAAGTATGGCAGAAAGAGAATCACATATTTGTTTCTCAAATGAAATATACCAAGACAACGCTCGAGAAATTCAGGATGATGGATTGCACACCGATTGCTACACCTATGGAGAATAGATTGCAGTTATCTCGTTCAGATCCATCTCTTGAGGTAAATGCCACTCTCTATCGAAAATTGATTAGGAGTATCATGTACCTAACCTACACTAGAGTAGATATTAGATTTGTAGTAAGATATCTATTTAGGTTCAAGCAGGAACCCAAAGTTTGTCATTGGAAAGCAGTAAGGCGCATCTTGAGATATCTCAAAGGATCAATAGATCTTGGTCTAGAATAAAAGAAGAACAACGAATTCTTGTCTGGATATTCATATTCAGATCATGCAAGCAATATTGATGACATAAAATTGACTTCTAGATTTGTATTCTTTATGGGATCTTGACCAATATCATGGGGAAGAAAGAAACAACACTTTGTTTCTCGTTCTTCCACAGAAGGCGAGTATCATTGTGTAGGAGACGTTGTATGTGAAGTGATATGGCTACGTCACATACTATAAGGACTTGGAATACCACATGAAAAACTGAATACCATGTATGTTGACAATGAAGGTGTTCTCAAACTTGTTCGCAATCCAGGTTTTCATGAAATAACAAAACACCTTGAGGTATAGGTGCATTTCATACGTGAGCATGTCTTGAAGCACAATATACAACTTCAATTTTTTCCAACATCTGAACAACGAGAAGATATCTTCACAAAGTCACTTGCACTGACAAGTTCGAGATGTTCAGAGAGTTCCTCTCTTCATCCCTTAAGACAATGCAAAATTAAGGGCGGGAATGTTAGGATAAATATATTATTATTATTAATTATGCATTGCATAGTTAATTATTTAATTATTGTTATTTGGTTATATTTATTTATAACCTTTTGTATTGTTTATTTGTTGCATTATTGTTGTAACTATATTTGTTTGTACTTAGTTGGTTATTGCTTCCTGGATGTATTTTGAAAGTTGTTATGATTTCGGTTGTACCTATATAACCTTGTATTTTTCTACACATGGCTGTTCAATTCCTATAAGAATTGCAACACTCCATCAGAATGAAGGTTTATTTGATATTAATATAATTTATCGAGATTCCGCCCTGTTGCTCGGTTACATGTTCTCCATCCTCGGAAACATACTACTCCTTTAAAGAATAACAAATGGTGGAACCCAGATAAATTGAATGAAGAAGTAAAGAATGGAAGAATGAAGAATAGAAGAAATGAAAGAATCAAATATCTTGCTACTGCTGCAAGAGGAGTGGGAACTCCTTATTGTCACCTCAATCTTTTCCTAGGCATCTACTTCACCCTGTGCTTGCTGAAGTAGGTCACCCACTAGAGTGCTTACCTCCTCAAAACTTAGTTCATCACCCTTAGCATTCAGCGTATCTATAATCCCTTCTAGCTACTTTCTAAGGTCATCTAATGCATCCATTCTTAGGTGATCTAGGGATACAGTTCCTTAAGCTGATTTTTAATCAATCCCCGTAAGGCTTCGATCACTTCCATCTTCTTTTCTACCTCGGATAGGATCTTATCCCTCTCCGCCATGTTTCCTTTATTATTCTCTTGGTATTCCTTTAGAACTCGCCTCATGTGTAGCAACTAGTATGCTTTCCACCCTATCTATGACAGCGTAGTTATCATACACAACCTTAGCCATCCAAGTGGTAGTCTATACAGTGGAAAGGAGCTCGAAATATCATGTCACTTTGTCTCCCTGATATTTTGCTTCTCTTCCTCCTTCTAGAGCGCCAATGCCTCTCTTAGAGAGAGAGAGACTACCTCTCAATGGTAAGGATGCAAGTTAAGTCTTCCAAGAATTGTAAGGTTGACTCATATTTATTCTTAGGTAGTGCTAGGTCTGGGTGTTTCAAAGTGATGGCATCCGTGATCATTTCAATCTTCTTGTACACCTCGTGCACCTTTTCCTTCTCCTCCCTTAGTTCGTGCCTTAAATGTGCACTGATAAAATCTTCCTGCTTCAGATCCTTGCTCTTCTCAATGATTTCCTCCTTCTCCAGTTCTTCCTCTAGGAACCTTACCCTGTCATTCCTTTCAAGAGTCTCACCTCAACCTCAACCGATACCTTGTTGAGGGCATTGCAAACTTGCTCATTGGATAACTATTGAGCATTTATTAGGGGGTTCACTCCCTTTTCTCTGGTATCTTCATCAGTGCTCCTTGGCTGACCTTGAACTTGGGCTCATCAACATGGGACTCAAAATCCCAAGATAACATCTTCCTCATTTTTCGCTACGCGCCCTCTTCTTCAAGTGAATACCATGTAAGGAGTTAGTTTGTGGGCACTATACTTTGGAAGTGTGCACATAGTACCTTATTTGGATCATTGATATAACTCATTCCCTACTCCTGTGTCGCTATGACACCTTTTCCCCCATGTGTGCTGCCTTAGGAAAGCTCACCACTAGGATGGGGTCTCCACCCATGCTCTAATACTCTTTTCCTATGATTTCCTCCTCTATCTCCTTGAGCACTTCGTCGGCGTTGCACTCCACCTCCTTCTCCACCAAGTTATTTATTATTCCTTCTATTTCCCTTTCCACATCCTCTTCTATTTACTACTTGGTGAGGCTTGGAGTCATTTGATCCTTTGTATTCACTTCCTCACTCTCCCCTTTTCCTTGAGTTCCTTCCTCTTCCCCATCCTTTTCTTCATTTCCCTCATCCTCGCAGTTTGTGCAAATCATACAAAGGATGGTATTGAGACTCTTCATGCTATTCATCATCTCTCTCACCTATGTAGGCCTCCAAGCTCTTTGTTCCTTCCGAGTGTTTCTTCTCCACTACCTTCTGCCTCTTCCTTACTCATGATTCTAGTATAGGACACTCTTCTTTTTCTTCTTCAATAGGTGAATCCTTCCTTGGTGATTATTCTTGTGTAGGAGGATCTTCTTGCTCCGCACATCTTCCTCGGTGATTTTTCATTTTACTTAATAGGGGACTTCTTCCTCTGTGCATATGTGCTCGGCTTAACACCTGACTCTTGCATGCCCACAAATTGTACTATTTACATACTTGGTGCCTTCTTCTCTGGTACCTCTTCTCTTTCCCTCTTCCTTGGCGCAGCCTTAATCCTCCTAGTGGGGTCTTTTGGGATGGAGATATCATCCTTCAAGTAAGCACCCTTCTCATACTTGGGCTTGAAGTGCAGGTATACCCTCGCTGTGGTCCTTCCAACAGTTGGCAATCACATGTTTTATCATGTGTACCTCATGGGAGACATAATTATCCACATAAGCATGGTTATTAGGGTATACCAACTTCCTTCGTAGGTCACGGTGGTCCTGGTCTACCTCGCTGAGGTTGAACCTTAGTATTTTGGCTTCCTTGAAGCGATTGACCCCTACTTGGAAATATTACGTGGTGAAAGAGAAAGGTAGTTTACACCATGGGCTCTTGGTCCCATATGTCAATGTGAATCTACCAATGTAGAAATGATGGTATACAAAAACTCAACTTCTCCTTACACTAGTGCTGGTAATTGTTCGGGTATCCTCTATTCAACCCCAAACACGTTGTGCAATCTTCTCGTACCATTTCTACGGGAGGCCTCAGTAGGCGGCCATCATGGTGTCACAAGTGTACTTTTCAAATATATTTGTGGGGAAGGATCTTCATCTGGATATTCCCATACAAACTTCTCTGGCCCATCGAGAACTCCAATTTCTGAGAAGACAATGGTGAGGAGGACATTTCCAAACATGATCTTCTCTCCTTCACACGCGACATTAACTATCTCATCTACAATGAAGGTGGAAAAGTTATAGATAGTTCCTTCTAAATTTTTTTCAGCACACATTCAACTAGGCCTTGTTTATCTGTGTCCACCTTTCTTGTCCATTCAACTTGGATACCAAGCGCGCGACCATCCTCATCACTGGGTCGGAGATATCGGGATGTCAAAGTAGTGAGACCCCTTCTTGTAGTCATAAGTCTTCATGGTCTCCTTAATGGCCTCCTTATCCTCCAAGTCATCATCTAGTAGCTCCCCTTCGTAGAAAAGGCTGGTAAACTTAGAGATTAGTTGAGGGGTTATGCACATCCTTCGACTTGCGAAGTAGAAGTGGTCTCAGTGCATGTGTGACATTAACCATTGGTATAGTCACTTGGGTTTTCCAAAGTAGGGAAACTCATAAAGTTACAGAACCCTACCTTCTCCAATTTTACCTTCACTTCATCATCATAGATTGGCATTCCTTCTGGTGTCCTTTTGTCTGTCGAGTGAACCAGTTCTAATGCCATATCTTTCTCTGTGGTGCTTTTGCGATGGTTGTAATTGATCACTACCATCTTCCTTACATGGGATACCCATTCTTTTCTCGAGCAACATGCCATTTGGGTATTGCATCTCCACATACCACTCCTCGTTGAAGCTGGTGGCAACAATTTGTTTCCCCTTTCCCTTTCCCTTATTTGGTGAGACGGTTTCCTTCTTTGGTGCCTTCTTCTTATCGGGTTACTAAATAAAAACTCTTCCTTACTCCTCTTCCTCACTCTATTAATTTTTTTGTCTTTCCTTCACAAAAATCCCTTTACTCCCGTGCCCTAGTTGCAGAACCCTAACCTAGACAATCCTTCCACAAGATGGCGTACCCTTCTGAAACCTTCCTCCCTATGCCCATGTACTTTATCCACTCTAGTTCACAAATCACACTAGTCACACACTCAAATTTTTCACACTTTTTCCTTCACACAAATATTCTTCATGGATGCCCTAGTTCATAAGAGCTCTTCTTTATCAAAAATGCAAGGTAATAATAATGTATCTTGACCTTCTACTTATAGCTTTTTCTTCTCTCCCATGATAAATGCTATGCCACCTACCAATGTACTTTTTCAATAAAGGTGATTTTTTTTTCACTAAAGCCAATATTAAGCACTCCTACCCTTGTGCCCAATCCTACGTGAAAAATCTCTATAACCTTCTGGTGTGCAAAAATCCTCATTGATCGAAGATCCTAACACACGCGCTTACAAGTGCCAAAGGAACTTATTTTGTCCTTAACCTGATTTTTTCCCTCACCTACCTCATGTTGTTCCTGTGCTTCTCATCCTTTGTATGTGGTATTTGTAAAGCTATCCTGACACCGAAATTCCATATATCCACCTTTTCTACACGCGCTCTTCTACACTTTGCACTTTTAATCCGGGCCACAAAAAAACAACTTCTACTAACAACTTCCATTTTACTTCAGATTACTCTACCCCACACAAAAATAGATGCACAGTCCTCTATGCATACACAACCTTTTGAAAATAATAAGTGGCTACTAGCGCACAAGGTGCACAAAACAACAACACAAAGAAAGGAACAAGCAATGAGAAAGGGAAACACAAGGAAAAGAGATGCATAAAAGGAAATCCTAGGCTAAATGGAAATACTACCTTATTTATAAACACAAGGAAGACTTATTTATAGTAGGGCTTTAACCTAATCCCATTGAAATGGCCTAGTAACCGTGTTCCATCAAGTGCTTATAATTGGAAAGTGCTTAAATCAAGGATGTATGAGATGATATATGGCCCTAACCAATGGAATTTCAGTTTCTCGGATGGTGCAAAAACTTGGAATCATATAACAAAACCATCTGCCCAACCTTGAATTGTTTGTTTTTAATATGGCGATCATGCCATGATTTTTTTGTGCCTTTTCAGTCTTTTGACTCCATCTAGCAAGTGATCACCTTTTGTCCAACTGCATTAACTTCTCCATGTGCTCTTGAATTGCTTGTTCATTAGCTAACCCTCTTGTGCATGCAATACGTAGCGATGGTAGCATAAATTCAACTGGTAAAACAGCCTCCATGCCAAACACCAACTAAAATGGTGTGGCCTTGTTCAATATCTTGTAGGTTGTCATGTATGCCCATAGAATGAATGATACCTTATCATCCCAATCTTGTCTTCCCACATCACAAATTTTAGTTAACGTGTGACTCAAAATTTTGTTAAACACCTCAACTAGTTCCATTAGCTTGTGGGTGATATGGGGTAGTCTTATGATGGGACACCATGAAATTTGCCAACAAAATCCTGATTGTTTCATTCAAAAAATGTGTACCCATGTCACTAGTCAAGATTAAAGGACATCCATACCTACTGATTATGTTCTCCCATAAGAATCTAGAAGCTGCCACTATTGTACAATCCTTTGTAGGAGCTACCTCTACCCATGTTGTTAAGTAATTAGTGAAAGTAATGATATAGCTCAAACCAAGATTTCACATGGTGGGTGAAATTGGTCCTAAAAAGAAATTTCCCATTTCTCAAATGGTTCTGCTACTGCTATAGGTCTCAAGGGAATCTCATCTCTTTTTCTCGGCTTGTCAAGGCAATGACAATGGTCACAGCCTTGCACAACTCAATGTAATTATGGTAGATGCTTTCTCACCAAATCCTCGTGAGTAAAATATTTTATGTGTTGGCATTTCCCATATAGTGCCCTCCTGTAATCCCACCAAATGCTTCTTCCATGATTGTAATGCACTCATGTTCTAACACGCAGCAACATAAAACCTCATTATGACCTAACTTGTATAAGTCTCCACCAATTAACATGTAGGGTGTGGTGTGTATGGATAGTTGTTTTCTTTCCAAAGTATTCATTCCTTCTAGTGCCACACCCATTTTGAGAAACACAAAAATATCTTCCAATTTAGAGGGCATTTGTCATCAATGCTTTGCACGTCATCTCTTGAATTTATTCTTGAAAAATGGTTGGGCCCTGAGCTACTCTTTCCTAGTTTCACAACAACTGTAAACTCAAACTCCCGAAACAACAAGACCCACTAGCAGATGCACCCTTGCAAAATGAGTTGGTTCACAAAGTACTTCAATGCCATGTGGTCTGTGTAGAATATGAAAGGTGTTGCCAGCAGATACTACCTAAACTTATGTAACACATAGATCATTGATAGTGCTTTGCACTTAGTAGTGGTATAGTTTTTCTCTGTTGGTGTCAACTTCCTACTTGTAAAGCAAAGGGGGTGATCAACAATCCCTCACTAGGTTGTGCTAAGACTGCTCCAATGGTTATCCCTAAGGAATCAACATGCACATGGAAAGGTTTATCCCAAGAAGGAAAGCAAAATATGGATGCAATGATGAGATTATACTTCAATGTATCATATGCCATCTGATGGGCCTCTCCCTCATGAAAAACACTATTGTGTTTTAGTAACTCCTCCAATGGCACATCGATTTTGGCATACCCCTTGATAAAATTCTAGTAGTACCCTATATGCCCAAGGAATTTGTGCATTGCACTCTGGATGGTAGGCTCCCCCAATCCCACAATAATGATAACTTTGGCGGGATCCACTAGAAAACCTTCCTTACATATAATATGTCCCAAGAGTGTTCCAAATGGAGTAGCAAAGAGACACTTCTTGATGTTGAGGGATATGTGAAACTGCGACATCTTTCAAACATCAACCAAAAATTGTCACAATGGTCTTTTACTAGTCCATACACCATCTAGTCATCAAGGTAGACCTGAAGGAATTTATGGATAAAATCCTGAAATTCCTGGACCACTATGCATGAAAACATAGTAGATGTATTCTTTAGTCCAAAAGGCATGACCATATAGGAAAAACTTCCCCATTTAGTGGAAAAATTTGTCTTTTCTTGTTCTTCTTTAATAATTATAACTTGATGATATCTTGATAATCCATCCGTGATGGAATAGATCTCGCGCCTAGCTATTCCTTCAAATATTTCTTCAATGAAGGGGGTTGGAAAAGGTTCAATGACACATACTACATTTAGGTCCCTACAATAAACACAAATTCTTATCCTTCCATCCTTTTTAATATTGATGACCATGGGGCTTACCCATTCCAATTCCTCTATAACTTCGATGATTCTTGAAGTGATCATTTTTTCTATCTCTTCCTTAACCTTGATGTGAAGATTCAAATTCATTCGATAAGGCATATTCCGAATCGGGCACACACCCTCCTTTAACTTGATTTTAATTTATCCCAAGGAGTGGTGGATTCCTTTAAGCTCATGGTATCCATGTGGAAATAAGTCCTAAAAATCACACAATAGATCAATGATCTTTGAAATATCCTTCTTTGACCAATAATCTCCAATAGTAGCCTCCTTAGGTTTCGTTTTCGAATTATTTGTTTTGAGGGGCTCATGGTAGGTGCATCCTTGCTCATCAATAGTATCAATAACTTAATGCATACCTTCAGTATGGTTAACATACAAACTCTCCATCTCTTCACCATCTATCACATAGACCATCTTTCCCTTGTCTTTCTCCATGCATGCGCGCTTAAGTTGCACCTCTTTTGACTCTTCTTCATCAAGGCACGGTTCTAAGCTAGGTTCACCCAATAAATCCAATATTATATCTTCTGCCATAACACTATCTCCCATTGTAAGGTGCTTGACAACATGCAATTCCCTATCTACCAATGGTTTAGTACTCCGATACTTGAAATCTTGAAGGAGTTTAGCCTTCAATTCCTACCAACTTCTTGTCTTGTCTCAAAACGCATTTATGAGTGAATATACCATGCATGCACATAACCTTGTAAGGTGGAATACAACTTATGCACCCATAAAGAAGGTGGAAAGGCCTCTGGCCTTCCATCCATGCTTTCTCACATGCTTGGATGTGAGACAAGGCGGGTTCCTTCCCATGGTAGTCTTGTATTGCAGTGGGTGCATTACTCGGAAAAACCTAATAAATAACACGATTTTTACATCGCGCCACTCTAGAAGGCTGTCAAAATGTGTCACCCACCAACATGTTGTGGTCCCGAGTAAGCTATAGCTGAGCATCCTTCTTCTTTTGACCTCATGTTTCCACTTTGATCCTTCATTTCTAGTAAGAAATCCTCATGGTTGGCTCCTCCAAAATAGATAGGTAACTTCCTTCCTTCTAGCATCTTGATTGAGTGCACCTTTGTCACCCTTATTACCAAGCCTCTTAACTATCACCCAATTAACTAATAAGATGCACCCAATTGTCACATGCCACACTAGTTGTATCACTCATGGACCGAGAATATTCAAAATGAATAACTCCCTCTATATGGTGAATAACCTTAGGGTCCATGATAGAGTGCACATAGATTCTGTCAAGAAATTCTTCCCCCAAGGGATCAGTATAGGGTGCTGATTTTCCATTGGTTAAGGGGATGATAACCCATTCTTCCTTGTTTTCAAAACTTACGTACCCCTTGTTGAACTATAGGTCGGTATTGTTATTGTAACATCGGGCGCCCAAGTAGTGCTAGAAAGTTGTTTGTCTCACTAAGCGCAAGACTTCAAAGTCTCCTGTGAACTTTACCCTTGGATAATGATAAAAACATCCTTCAAGACACCAATGGGAATTGCATTTATCTTGTTAGCCATATACAACACATTCAAAGATGGCTGTAATGGGGGCCTTCACATTTGATGTCATGCATCTATAGTGAGGACATTGACCTCCACCCCATGTCAATCAAAAATATTTCTCAGAAGCCACCCATCTACAACAACATTCAAGGTAATATCCTTATCATAGTCAAGGTTGTGGGGAGGAAGGTTAGCATGCAGAACCTACCTTTTATGCTCTACTCCGGTGCATAGTACCTTCTCCCCGTAACCATTTCCTTAGAAAAGGAATGATATTATCTTGTATTAATATCTTGCATAATTCTCTAGCCTCATCCAGATCCTTCTGTGGAGCCTCAACATTCTTCCTTTGCTCTAATTGTCTTGACTGCTCTTTCAGGCACTAGATCTCTCCTTGAAGGCTTCAAATCACATCCATGGTTTCTTGATACAACTCCTTCTGATGAGTGGGATCTAGATACTTCCCATGCACCACCTCTTATCTAAGAACCAAGGTGGTATTTTCCTGGTAATTCCTTGGTGTGCGCAACCTCAACTCGCGTTGTAACTAGTAGAGGCTCTAGTTCTAACCCATGTGCCACGTGTGGCATCCATTGTGAATCGATATTTCTCACACTTACCATTCTCGACACCTTTTTATTTCCAGTACTCGGCTCATTTGTTCAAATAGATTTGGATACTCCTCATACTTATGTTTTTTTACACACCAAGAGCATTGTAATAGATCCAAGAATTCACGCTTATAGTGCTCCGTATACCCACAATCATAACAGTTCCAAACGGGAATTTAATTCTCCTCCATGGTTACCATGACCATGAAATCCACCTCAGAAACTTCTTCCACATAGCCCTCCATCTGCACACCCTTCATAGTGATGACTATCATCCTTAGAATTTTTTACAAGGATGGTCTATCACACACCAATATCAATGACATCATGTATCTGGTCAATCAATCTACAATCCTTGGTGTTGTGAGTAGTAGAGGTGTAAATTTTGCAATAGTAAGACAAATTCTTATGGATCACATGCTTTGCAGGTAGAGGGCACTTAATTTCATCATGATCTCCATGGAAAATATCACGGTCTATTGTTATGGCATATACCGATCTCCACGAAAATCCTGTCCTTTGTATGCCCTTCTACTTCACAATCCATGCACCATAGACCACTACGAGTCTCATGTGCCAATTTTGTAGATAGCTTCTCCAGATACTTTTCCATTACAACAATCTGAGCCTCAAGGAAGGGGCTAACACTAGTATCCATGCTTCCAATAGCCTCATTGCACATTGAAACTTCCAAGGCCTCACGCAAGTCCATGAAATTATTGTGTGAAATCACTCTCCTAAACGGTATTATCAATCCTCCAAAAACCACTGAGTATGTTGTGAGGGGTGAATATCATAGGGTATATTTGATAAGAGAGTTTTAAAACATGCGTCATATTCCCACACACTCTGTGCCACTCCTTGTTGGATCTCCTTCAACACGCTTGATGCTCTTCTGTTTTCAAACTCAGGGATATGAAATTTAGCCAAGAAAGCATTCCACAACACGATGTAATCTACCATTATCTGATGGGGGTCATACTTCTAGTACCAAATATGCACGCGTCCTTACAATTTTTTTGCAAAATGAATTTCCTTCCACTCTGGGGTAGTGATCCCCTTCACGTGCCATAACAGTTCACACTTGTGTACATGCTCTATAACATCCTCAACACCTTTTTAGTCTAGTAGGTGCAAAGACATCTCGAAAAATACTTGCTAAGGCAGTTGAGGTCCTTGTCTTCCTGATCCGAACCTTGATTTCCTCTGGTGTTACCTCCACCACCGATCTACTCGATCCACCAAGTCCTATGCCTCCTAACCCACCGATCCTCCAGATATGCTAGGTCAACCAGGTACTCCAGCTCTTATACCACCGGATCCACCTCATGTAGCCAGTAAAGTGATGAAGTGATCGTGCCTAACATTCCCAATTTCACACTTTGAATTGCACAAAAATAGTTTGTGATATTACACCTCTACCAGATGTGTGTCCTGTACCACTTCTAGATGTGATACCTAAAATTTATGTACTCTCACTTTTCCCAAATGTCATTCCAGACAATATTCTTCCAAACACAGAAATGATTGTGCAACTATAGATGTACCAAATAAGAAATTATATCTCCTAGGTGTAGATCAGTCACTCCCACCAATACCAATTGGGTTAGCAATAATTATCTCTTGATTTGGAAGAATAAGTGCTAGGGTTGGTCAACGGTGTGATTCGGATGCACACCGATGTCTCTCCTTTCTTCAAGTGAAGAACTCTCATCGAAGGTAAAGGTGTCTGTCTCCCGTGCTTGCCAAAATGGGGTAACACAACCTACTCAGCTCCACGTCCTCTGCATGAACCTCAATTCCTTCACATAACATCTAACTCTATAGATTCATAACTCATTCAACCTCGTGTTGTCTATCCAACTCCCTTTCACAAGCCTCACTATAATTGAGTCATCTCTCCTCTCTCTCCTTTTCGGTTGTAAGTTCTCGCTATCTTCCTCCACCCTAGCTTCCTCACCCAAAGACTCGAGATAAGCTTAGCTGACCATAGGGAATGCTTATAAACTTAGTGTAATGAGCAAGCTATTTATGGCTAAAATGATAGCATGCAAAAATAATCCACTAGGTTCCTTTAAGAACTCAAACTCAGCAACCTCAGGACAAGAATACGTAGAAATAACGTATTCCATGATATAACTAGTCAGCACTATTTTCCACCAATGATCAAAATCACGCATCCAAGTCATATCAAAATCCTGCAGCCTTTGATATTCTTCTTAGGTCCAAACACAAGATCTATAGTACCAATTTTATCTAGATGTGTACGTAGAAAGCCATTCATACAAATCTACTAGAAAGTAACAAAAGAAGGTCTCATACAACTCATGATACAAGTGTTCTTCTACCCATCTGCATGCATAAAACTCAGGTCTAGTACTAAATCTCTAAGAAAAATCATCCTCCATGCTCTTAAACCATGCTTCGACACTGTCCAAGGTCAAGTGCTCTGTCATCATGCATCATTCTCACAATAACTTCGAAAAGAGGTCCCAAAAATAGAACCAAGATGTAGTCATTTTTACCCATCTACTAACTTCTAACCCCATGCATGCCGACCTATCACCCAACGGGTGCTAGGCACTCGCTCATTAAGGCATGCGCAAGTGCTTTGAGACCCTCCTTTATGTGAGCATTATGAGAAGATATTTCCATTATTAGAGGATTAGTTGCAGAGAAGTGAATATTCATGTAAAATCACAACATGAGCTATCATATCCTTATACCCAAGCATTTAATAACAAGAGAAACATCATGACATGAAATACAAAGAACATATCTATCATAAAATATAAGGAAATAACTAGGGTTTGCACCCCTGAACCAGATATTCGAAATGAGCCATATATTTATATTGATCATAGTCTCAACAACCACATTACATTCAAAAGGGTCGTATCAGATAAAATGTATCAAGACAGGGATCTAACCCATATATCAGAGGTCTTAGCTATGCTTTTTTATTATAAAATTTTACAGACCCATCCCTTAGACATGATAACATTCCTACAGTCCTCTAATGAGAACCCCAACTCCTAGGGCCTCCTAATATTCTCTACAGAGCTTTTCTCTTCCCATGCTATATGTCTTGGTATCTCTCTTCATGCCTTCATGTCTCCCTCTTCTTCTACCCGAGCATCTCTTCTTATAGGATCAACACCCACTGCCATGCCTTTCTTCAGAGCAGATCGGATGCCAAGTGTCAATGTGGTCCTCTAATGGTGCATGCTTATTCTACTCCGAGCTCTCCACTTTCTATAATGATGTCTTCCTAGGAATATTCCATGCATGGAATATTATTTCCTTGACCACCAAGTCTCCAGGCTGGCACCTTATCCACTCGGCATGCCTAGTCGAGTCACGTTTTCCTCAAGTGCCTCCAGAATGTTGAATATGGATAATTCCTTAGACCATGTGCATTGTCTTGTGCGTGCTCCCTGGTTTCTCCTAAACTCTTCTAAAAACCTTTTCTTGTGTGATTCTCCCCACACTCCCTTCTTCCTATTGGTCCTGCGCACTCGCGTGCCCTTTGGAACTTAGCCATTATTTCAAGGCCCAACATTAGTCATAGGAACACTTTCGGAGTCGGAGAAGGATCATATTTTTCTCATTATGAGAAGCTTATTCCACCGAGAAAGGCATGCTTGAATGACAATGGAGAATGGGAGGCAACGATTGATCAATATCACATTGCTCAAGAGGATATATAGGGTCTTCAATGATTCTTACCTTCTTATGAAGTTTCCTAGAATAGGGAACATTTTTGTGCCCTTTATTTATTCTATTTATTTTCGAAGGTTCTTTTCCAATGGTCCTCAGCTGTACTAGAATGAGGTTTGGTTGTAATTTTTCTTCCTTTAAGGTGCGATCAAATTACTAGGTGTTGTATGAGTTTTTCAGAATATTATTATGTGAATGGCATCAAGTAAAACCAAGATGGTTTCTCATTCTTGCATTCTCGGTGCTTTATATGAAGATCACCCATTTACACTTCCCGACTCCAGTACTTCTTGAATGAAATAATATTTGGGATGATCATGCACCTTCTTGTTCATATGCATCCTATGGGAAAAGATGATTTATTTATCCTTCACATATGATGGGTTTAAGTACCTTGATAGCTTGGTTAGCTCATTTTAACTTGCTTCTTGGAGAGATGACAATAGATTTAGGATATGAAGACACTCCACTTACTCTATGAGCTTCACATTTCACTTTTGAACACCATGACACCCTTTTTCAATTCAAAATTTATTTCCTTAACCAAGATGTTACCTGAGTAGAAACATGCTTATAACAACTAGACACCTTTTTTCTTAGTTTGCTCCTTGTGGGAATGGATTTCCTTCTCCAGATAGAAGGATTGATATTTGAATGGAACTTGAGGATGAATCACATGTTTTTAATCTCTAGACTATAATAATCTCATCACCAAGCACTGATTAAGTGTTTAGAAAAAATATCAGGAGTTATGCATTGTTTTTGATCCCGAGATGATTTCTAGAATCGATCAGGTGATCTTTTCTCGTCATTCCAGCTTCTTACATCAAATTTTTCCTTGTAGAAATTACCTCCTCGAACTAGTGTATTGAGATCCTATGGAGGGTTTTATTTCTTGTTTGGACCAAAAACAAATTCTTAGCTTTGCGATGATGATAAAAAGAAAAAATATAAGCCGAACGGGAGCTGCCATAATGTTTTGGCCTTAATTCCAAGACTTTACTATTTTTAGCATGTCCTATCCAGGATGCTATTTTTAGCAAGTTTCCACTTGATTTTTATCTTTGATGTTTCAATATCATTTTTATTATTGCATTTGAAGGTTTACTATTTTCTGAACTTGTTATTTTTAGATGCCTCCTTTCTCGAATATTGCTATTTTTAGAAAGTTTCCCAAATTACCTTTTTTGATGTTTATTACTTTTTCAGATATAACAAATGCTTTGAGAGTTCATCACTTTGGGAAATTTACTATTTTTAGAAACCTAATATTATAAAAACCTACTATTTCTATAAAATTAACTTATTGGTGTTGGGTTTCTATGAAAACACCGTAAAAATGTTATGTTTTGCCTTTGGGATATTCTACTTCAAATTTCATGAATTTTCATTTTCTGGATCTCTAGGAAATTGAAAAAGAATGTTTTAGGGTTTGAAATTTCAGTTTATTGTAGTGAAAATACGGGGCATCAATGAATTTTCTATTATAATCTTCCCAAAGGTGTTTTGGAGAGGGTGATTCTAGCATAATTTCATAGTGATAGGTCTCTTTGTTGAAAAGTTATGTGTAAATCTCCGTTTTTAGTGGCCATGGATGTATAGATTAATTTTGGTAGAAAATTTGTACAAAATGCAGTTTTAGAGGGTGTTACAATATAATTCCTCATAAAAATGGTGACTTGTGTGGTGAGAGAGAGGTTTAAATGTTTTTATGAAGTTTTTAACTCATATTGCTAACTGCACATCAAACCTAGGTTAAAATGGAGTTTGAGGAGAGTTTGAAAATGGTGCAATGGGGACATAAGGGACACTAAGGAATGAAAAGGGATAATTAGATAAACATGGTGACATTTTTCAGCATGTGGAGTGAGGTGAATGAGATGAGAGGGATTAGAATGAATTATGAGGGTAGGGAAAATGCACCTATGGAGTTGTGTGAGGTTACGTGGGGGTCTAGGAGCTTCATCATGGCAAAGGCCACAGGGTTGCACTTTATTTTCCCCCTTGTCCCCTTGGGGATAGAGGGGAAACTAGGGACAAAAAAGTGTGAGCTAGGAGAGGGATTGAGTTCAAAATTTTGTGCCCTCTTGTCCCCCTTCCACTATGGGGATGAAAGGGATAGTGAGGACACTTGGGAAACTTGGGTGTCCAAAGTGTAACCTGGGGAGGAGGATGAGGTTGATTTTTTTTTCCCTCATGTTATCCTTGTACCTAAGGGGATATAGGGGACACAAGGGTGTGAAAAGTGCGACTGGGTAATAAATGGTATGTCGATTTGCTTAGGATATCCAAAAATAAGCATAAAACTTGTGTCTTTTACCTCAGAGGCTTAGGATAATGTTTTAGGCTCAAATTTTACATGATTTTGACTCAAAAACACGTTATAAAATCAATGGAACTATTTTCAATACTTTTAGATTCCTAAAATTTAAAATTTAGGTCATTTTTTTTGAACTGAGAGGGGCAACTACATGTTTTGAAATGTTTCATGAAACCTTTAATCCTTAGATAAAAATTGATGTTCCCACATTGTATATAATTATCATAGATTTCTGAGTCCTACTTATTTTTTTCCTAAATCCTTATGAAACTCCCAAAATCATCTAGGGAAGTCATGTTTCACCATTAGGAGGTTTATCCCTTGTGCCTAGAAAACCCAATGTTGAACAAATTGTCCCTGAATGAGAAAATATTTCCTAAATCTTCCTAAATTACCTCCAACACATTCAAGAATTCTCAAAATCACCTTGGGATGTTTTATATATTTCCTAAACTCTACCAAGGGATGCATATTGGTTGCATAATGACCAAAAATGGCCTTTTTAGGCCTCGAGGAGGACTTGTCTTTCACATAACTTCACTAAATTCATCCATCAACTTCATCATAATTGTTTGCATACTGGGGCATGCTTAATCATTAGGACCTTCCTTGAAGCTAAGTTTATGGTTCCATTAGAGACTAGTGGGCTAAAATGAGGGTTTAGTATGATTGTGAGGTAAAAATTTAAGCTTTTGGATTAGTTGTCACATTTTAAGGTTTCAATTTTGGGTGGTCATTTTACATGAAAATAGGTGAGTGAGATTAACAAATGCGAATAAAACCCAAATGAGGAAGAATGAAACTGATGTGCACATCTGATATAGGAATCCTATAGGGGGAATAGGGATTACACATGGTAGTTATCATGGTGCAAGAAAAACAAGGGGGAAATGCTAGCATACAAGTGTTGGTGAAAAACAAGTATTGCACATTGAAATAACAACTAGTAAAGGCATATAGGAGAACAAAAAACAATGTATCAATGAGTAGCTAGTTGTATACATGAGAGATTGCTC
Source organism: Taxus wallichiana var. yunnanensis (assembly GCA_018340775.1). Classification (NCBI taxonomy): domain Eukaryota; kingdom Viridiplantae; phylum Streptophyta; class Pinopsida; order Cupressales; family Taxaceae; genus Taxus; species Taxus wallichiana. The sequence goes on from CM031239.1 coordinate 750,745,661, forward strand.
AGGAAGTCAAAAGACAATCAGATCCATTAAGGCTTGTGCAAAAAAGGAAATCAAGTAAACACAGAGCATATCCTGTGAAAATGACAAATAAGGTACAAGTAAATAAAATAACCATGATTAGAAGGAGTCCTATAAGGTAAATGCTACACATGAAGCACTTGTTAACATGTTAAGAAAGATGAATAGTATGCAACAATGTAATAGCTAAATATAGGAATGAAAATGTGAAATATTGCAATGATAACACCTACTAGTAAGTGTAGACACTAAATCACACACTTTGGGTATATTTCTAGGTCCTGATCACATGCCACTATTCATATGATTCCTAAGAGAGAAAAGTAATAATTGACCACTATATTTGGCATTTTTTCTTTCTTTCTAGTTTCCTTCTTGATCTTACACACCCTATTACTCAGTATGACTTTTGATACTTCAAATTTTGTGATTTTGGACACTAGTTCCTAGGTGCCCCCAACCTCTTTGTATCTTACTCACATATTTTGGGTATTTTCTAGCTGTTGGGCATCTTATTTTCTTGGTGGTAGGACTTTTAGTGGTTAATTACAAAATTAAAACAAGGGAATCATATAAATACAAAGCTATGTGATCATAATAAATGACCAAGCACTAAGCATCTACTATTACCACCTAAGGTTGCATCCAAAAGCATTTCAAGAGAATCAAAGCATCCAAATAGAATCCGTTCAAGGGGCAAGGGAATGCATGCTTCGCATTAATATCATAGGAGGGGAAGTTCATTTTTCCATGCACACATCTATCTACATTTATACATCTAGATATTTCTTGCTACTTCATGCATCTTGGACAACAACCACCTAGGTGTGATTCTACACACACATACACGTAACTACATGTAGAGTCTTTAATAGTGCAATTCTGGATTGGAACTTCACTCACCCATCGGGGTCACTTTGAATCTCCATTTACATATTTTTATTTTTTAGGATTTGATGTGTTTTGGGGTTTTTAGGTGCTCTTTCTCTTTGCAAGTTTTAGGAAAATTCGCCGATCAACCAATGAACTATAGGCGATTAACAACAAAGGGCATCAAAATAGAAGAAATCACTTTCTGATTGTTTCGTAGGCACGGATGCCCGTAGAAACCCATAGTTTGATCAAAGAAATATTATTCCTAACATTGCACTGCTATTCTGCATTCGTGAAAATCTATGACACTTCATCAATTAGACTTATTTTCCTTCAAAATCCTCTTAATTGATCAATACACATTGATTAAGCCTTCTTATCTTGCAGTTGTTTAATGTATCTTATTATTAGCTAACTTCCTCTTCCAAATGTTCCAAAATCTATCCAAACCCCCTCTTGATGCTTCCAGAAAGCTTCCTAAGCCTATTTGGGACCCCTAATTAATCCTAAGAGATTAATTAGTCTCTAAACCTAGTCAAATCTTTCTTTGACTTGCTAAAAGTTCTTTTTGGACTTACCTTTTTCCCACATGCACCCAAATCATTCCATTCTTGGAAACAAAAACCTATAAATACAAGCATACCCCTCCCCTTTTTGTTAAGAACACTCCTCCATTTTTAGACTAGCTTATGCCATTTCTAGATTTTAGTAGTTTTCATTGTTATTTGAGCTATTTGCTTTACTATTGCATCTTTCACTCAAAATCATTGGGTAAATAGAGAGAACCATTGGCCTTGTAGCCATTAATGGGGAGACTCTACTCTCAAGCTTCTTGAGGATCAAACAAGCATAATTAATTGCTAGGAGCTTTAATAGGTTCATCTTTCATAGCTTTCATGGAGTAGAGAGATATCTAGATATGCTAGGGTTTGAATGTTTATTTCAAGTTTATATATGCATGCAAAGAGATAGTTTCTTGTTTAGCTCTAATATGATGGTTCATTGTTGAAAGTTTGGCAAGATTTGAAGCTTTCTTGAGTGTTCTAGGCTTCATCCCATAGCTACACCAACTTACACATGAATACATATGGCATACCTAGTGGGACAAATCCCATAGTCCATTAGAAGTTGTTTAAATTTTTTCATTTACATGCTTTTTCTAACCATTTTCATGTTTTTTTGAGGGAAAAATAGTTTTTTCCAAGCATTTGGTAAACTTATATGTGTTAAATATCCCTTTGGCTTATGAATTTAATAGGTTTATGCTAGAAAATCATTTAAATGACTAAAATAGGACCTGTTGGCATTTTTAGATTTTTGGTTCTCATCTTGTTTGGTTGTTTTTCAGGGCCACATGCATGCATTAAAGAGGGATGCACACACGTGTAAAATACACGCACTTGTTAGAATTCCTGTGCACACGTCGAAAAGGGCATGTACACATCACCCTTTCTAGCATACCTACAAGTTGTGTTCTTGACCTGTCAATTGAACAATAGCCATGTACTTGTTTAAACCTATGTGTAAACATTAAAAAGCTCATGCACACATCATTCTTAGGCATAAATCCACCCCGTGTGTCATTGATCATTTACCTCGGATGTGCACACATCATCTCGCAACATGCACACATTGATAGACCCACATACACATCATTATGGATGCACAGGAATAAATACCACATGTCCTTTACACGCACCCATGTACTTATCCTAAAGGGAACACAATACCAAAACCACGTGCACATGCCAAAAAGGGTCCACAAGAATTATTTGTTAGAACTTAATTTTTTTGTAGGTTACATGATTTGATATTTTGGGTTTTTCTGACATTCTTGCAGGTTTTTGAGTGGTTTGCAAGTTCTTGTTGATTATTTGTTTTATACTAACTTGATTTGAGGTGTTTGCATTTGTTTTTCTTTCTTATGCTTTCCAAACACTTCAATTAAGTTTATAAATGGGAAATAATTTCAAAGTTGGCTAAAATTAATTTTACTACAAGTAATTTGATTAAATATTTTCCATTTTTAACAAGTTTAGTGAGGTTTCGTGTTGCGTATGCTCTTTCCTTGCGTCTTAGGACGATCTTGGAAATCAGAAACAATGTGTTATCTCCTTTATATGATGTTTTGATCACTTGGAAAATTAATAATAATTGTGTGTAGGACCAAAATCCGCTTGCGAAAGAATTAGGATCAAAAAATACTAATGTGTTTGATGTAGGTTTCCAAATAGTGTGCGACAAAACCACACTAAGTCTAAAAAGTTAAAAAAACACACCACATTCAACACATTGTATATGTAGGTTTGGAAAAGGGTATGTCCATATCCACTCAACTAGAACATAACCCCTTTGGCATAATGCATTAACCTACAAAAATGGGGGTGGTTCTAGGAACCCTAAAGTAGTCCACTGCTGAGTAAGCACCTTGCTTTACCCACTTGACGAGAAATAATTTTGTGAGTTAGAGATAAAACACACAATATATTACGACCCCAATGATGATACAAGAGAACATGTTTACACTCATTATATTCGAATGGGGCAAAGTAAAGCCGAAATAATCCAAAGGGTAACTCGATTGGGAAATAACAATCTCATTGTGTGTTTGTAGCACCTAGTTGAGAGATCTAATAGGAAATCCATTTCTCCAAGAGGGAAATTTTTCTAGTCCAAAACATCGAGTCAAGAGCCATCATGAAGCAGTAACTTCGTTGAAATCAAAACCTTGTTTGACAAACAATGGGAGATTCCCTCGAAATTTAGGATCTAGTGATATTCATCATGAAGCTTGCAACATATCAATTTTTCTTAGTTCTTCACTTGCCCTAAGGAAAGGAAAAAATTTGCCAAAGTTGTACTAGCTTGTTTCATCATCACTTGGTATATTCCTTTGCATTATTGTTTCCCATTTAGGACAAGAGAAGGCATGTTTCATGAGTGTTATCAATAGATTGTGTTCACCACTTTTTTATCTGTTTATGCTCATCTATGTTTGTAGCTAAGTTGTTAAACATCTAAAGTGTGTGAGTACGTTTTTATATCTTGATAACCACTTGATCTTGATTTCAAGATCATCATCATAGTTAGGATTGGTTCGTCATTTGATTCCCTTAGATGTGTTACCTTGTTTACATTGTCTTGACATAATTAAGATACTTACGTCATGTTTCTCGTAAATGTAATCTAAGTGTCTCGCATTGTGGTGATACGTTGCCCATATTTTAGAAATTCCTTAGTAAAATTTGACTTAGTTTGACTTCAAACATTTTACAAAATCTTAAAGAGTGTCACTTACTTTGTTTGTGTCATTTCGATACCACTTTGACACTAATATCTCGCTTCTCTGTGAAGCTTGATCAACGTGTCCAAGTGGTGTGGTTACATGGCTTACATTTGCAATCCTCACCCTTTAGTATTTTTTTACTTGTTGGTGTTTGAACTCGTTGTGGTATCCATTGATTGGGAATTGTGATTAGGATTGTTTAATACTTACACCTTGTTAATTTTTTGGACTTGACCTAAGTATTGACATAGAGTTGGTTATCTAGCATCAAGACTATATCATTGGAAATGAAAGGTGTAAACACTTTGATCGATTGATTGGGTTACCTATGCTTGCATGATTTATTCCTTGAATGATTGAGATTGCATATACTTGTACCTAGGATAGATCATTTGATCCTTGATTCTTTTGACATATCATTCTTTAGAGATAGAGACTAAACCACCTCAAGACATCTAGGTGAGATAAATTATGTTACACTTAGGTTGATTATAACTTAGTCAAATCTAGATAAACCTCATGTAGAAAAAGTACCCATGCCACCTATCACAAGGATGGTGGCTAGAAGAATGGAACGTGAAGCGAGATGAACCCCTTCGGTGTTGCTCTATGGAACAATCCCTTTACTGGTACTAACCTAAACCCTCATTTTTCTAAAGTAAAAGACACTGAAGCTTGGGTTGATCCAAGTGGAAATGACATTGATTCATCACAAGGTGAGAATAACCTTGATCTCGCATGATTTGATGATCTCTTATACCTAAATAGAGACCAAATACTTACGTGCGTCTTAGAATTAGGAGCCAAGCTACCACAAGACCATGACATGTCTGTTAAAATGATTAACATAAACGAGGAAGAGTCACAAAGACCTCATCTTATTGAAATTCATGCTACGATTCACACTTATCCCTTTAATGTGGGATATGCTTCCACTCCTGGTCATGAAAATAACAACCTTAAGAGTTGTTGTTGCCCTAAAATTCCCCTCTTGTGAAAGACAAATTTGTAGGTCCCAAGTGTTGGTACTCAATTTTTAATCCTGCTAGTTCCATTTAAAATTCCTTAGTCTATGCATTTTGAAACATTTTTCTATCTCCTTTCATGGATGTGTGGAATTTATCAATATTTTTCTATGGTTGTGGACCGCATCAAGCCTTGTATTCCTTGCATAGGCCCAATGTACCGATAATACAAGAAATTGGCAGGTTTCTAGTGATGATCAACACTTGCTCTCATTCTTGGAGCTTAAGGACAACTTCAACCAATTATATTTTGAAGGAAGTGAGACTTTTCCTAGAGAGTGTGTATCCTCTAATGAAGGAGATATCAAGGAAGAGATGGATCAAGATGGCTGCATCAAATTGAAAGGTAACAATATTCCCAAAGGGATGGTGAGTCTAGAAGATCTGTTTGATAAGCATGATAGGTATATCAAATCTAAAGCTTCCCAAGGAGCTCAACAGTCTATTGAATGTGAAAAGATTAATATTGGGAGTCTTGATGAACCCAAGATGGTGAACATTGGAAAATGCTACACTCAAGAAGAGAAGAAGAAAGTAGTAAATCTATTAAAAAGGTATGCTGATGTTCTTTCTTATTCATATGATGATCTCAAGGCTTTCCAACTAAAGGAAATGCAACACAAAACCTCGGGATCAAACCTTTCAAGTAGAAATAAAGGTAATACAATCCCAAGGTTCACTTGGCACTATTTTTCAAGAGATCTAAAAGTTACTAAAGGAAAAGATTAGTTTCCTATACCTCATTCAACATGGATTGCTTTGACATTTTTCCTGTCAGAAGAAGAATAGTGAGATTCACATTTGTGTGGATTTTAGGAATTTGAATCGTGCCTCTCTAAAAGACAACTATCCTCTCCCCATGATGGATCAAGTTTTGAAAGCTTTCACAAGCTCGAGATGTTTTCTATTCTTGATGGATTCTCTGGGTACAATCAAGTGAAAGCCAAGACCCCAAATCAACAGAAAACTACTTTTACTACTCCTTAGGTCACATTTTCCTATAAGAGAATGCCTTTTTGTCTTATCAATGTCATTGCCACTTTTTTCGCAGGGAAATGGACTTGGCTTTTTGAAGTCTTAAAGGAAAGTGTATTATTGTGTACCTTGATGATTTGACTATTTTCTCCAAAACAAGGGCATATCACTTTCAACATCTTGAAGCAGTCCTCCAGAAATGTAGAGAACATGGAGTTTCTCTCAATCCTAAGAAGTCTATCTTTTGTGTTACTGAAGGCAAGTTATTGGGGCATATTGTCTCCAAATAAGGAATCAAGATAGATCCAAAAATATTTCAAGCAATCCAAAGATATTCCTCTTCCCACAAGTAAAAAGGGTGTTCACTCTTTCTTTGGTAAGATAAACTTCCTAAGGAGATTCATTCCTGATTTTGTAGAACTAACTATGAGCATTGCTCACATGATGAAAGGAAAGAAAAATTTGGTTTGACTTCAAGGTAAAGAAGCATTTGAAGGTATCAATGAATCCATTTCGAGACTCCCATCTTAGCATGTCCTGATTTCAGCAAGGATTTTATCATTTATTGCTATGTTATGGAGAGTACCTTGGCTATTGTGCTAACTCGATAAATTTGGAGGATCATGAAATTCTAATTGCATTCATGATCTATGTTATGATAGCTTGTGGATTGAAATATACTATGATGGAGAAACATGATTTTGCAGTGGTCAAAGCTATCAAGTAGTTTCATTTTTATATTCTTAATTCTCACTCTGTTGTGCTTGTACCTGATACAACCATCAAGTCTATTCTTACACAATAGGAGTTTGGAACTAAGAGAGGAAATTGGGTAGAAAAATTCCAAGAATATGACCTTGATATCAAGCCAACTAAGCTAGTCCAGGGTAAAGGCTTATGTGAGCTTATTGCTAAAGGAGCTGATGTAAAATTGTCCAAAGAAGTAGTTGATGTTCCTGTTGTCCTCTTCCTTAGTTCAATAGATGAATGGTATGCTGGTATTACACATTTTCTTACTTATGGAGAGTTTCCATCCCACTTGAGTGCCAAGGAAAAGAGAGCTATTAAGCTAAGGTCTACACAATATGTATTATGGGAAAATGCTTTATTCAAGCGAGGCATAGATGGAAGATTCCTTAAATGTGTGGACAAAGAGAAACAAAATAATTTTTTTCAGCTTTTCATGATCAAGCTTGTGGAGGGCATTTATCTTCTACTATCACTACCCATAAAATCCTTCATGAAAGGTACTATTGGCCTACATTATTCAGAGATGCATCAAAATGGGTAGGTAAGTGTGAAGCATGTCAGACTTTTGTTGGGAGACCAAATTTGTCTACTTTACCACTAAAAATAGTAGTGATTTATGAGCCTTTTCAACAGTGGGGATTGGATTTCATTAGAACTCTTAATCCACCTTCCAATGCTGGGCATAATCACGTGCTAACTACTATAGATTACTTCACAAAGTGGGTAGAGGCTATTCCAGTGAAAATAACTACTTCGAGGTGGTGTGTACTTTCATCAAAGAGAACATCTTGATAAGGTTTGGGGTACCAAACAAGATTCTGACTGATAATAATTCCAATTTTTCTTCTTATGAGATGATGGATTTCTACTATGGCTATGGAATTTCCCTTGCTCATTCTTCAGATTATTATCCTCAAGGGAATGGACAAGAAAAATCAACAAATAAGAATATGGTAACCATCATTTGGAATCTTGTCAATGGGTCTCAAAGGAATTGGCACAAGAAAATCTATGATGCTCTCTACGTAGATAGGATTCACCCAAAAGAGAAATTGGCATGTCTCCATTTCAATTGGTGTATGCTTTGTTAAAGCTCAAATACCTGAGTAAAGTGGAATTACTAGCCTTGCACTTAATGAAGGCTATTGAAGATTCAAGATTTATCAGTTCCTTGGAAAAGAGGATAATGTATCTCAAGAAGCTGGATGAAGACAGGCTGCAAGTTTTTGATAGAATCTCAACTCATCAACTGAAGGTGAAATATTTGTTTGATAAGAAGGCTAGACCCAGATATTTTCAAGTGGGAGACATTGTTCTGCTGTGGGATAAAAGACATGAACCTCGAGGAAGCCATGGTAAGTTTGATTCTCTTTGGCTTGGTCCTTTCAAAATTAGACACTTTGTTAGAGAAAATTCTTTCTACTTGGATTATATGGATGGATCTCCTCTCCCACTTCCTTATAATGGGTAGTATTTGAAGTTGTTCAAGTCCTAGGTGACTAGTAGTCCTTCTGTATATTATGTACAGTGTTTTGTTTTTGCTTTCCTTGTTTTGGTTTGTTTCCCTTCCGTGTGTGTTGTCTTTTGTTTTGTGTTTCCTTCGACTCTATTTTCCCAATGGATAAGGCACTGGTCTACCTTCCTAGAGTTTTTCTTTGGATTCTTGTCTTGCCTCGTTCCTTTGTCCAAGTCAAGTCATCCCTAGAAAGAGCCAGTTGTTGTTGCCCTAAAATTCCCCTCTTGTGAAAGATGAATTTGCAGGTCCTAAGTGTTGGTATTTGGTTTTTAATCCCGCTAGTTCCATTTAAAATTCCTCAGTCTATGCGTTTTAAAATATTTTTCTATCTCCTTTCATGGATGCATGGAATTTATCAATATTTTTCTATGGTTATGGACCGCATCGAGCCTTGTATTCCTTGCATTTATCTTTCTGGAAAAATATTTGATTCGGGCATGAATGGTGGCATTTTCCCCTTTTCTACATTTTTCTACAGTCATCTTCCCATCAAATTATTTCCCAACGCCTCGCAAATATGTGGACATCTCTCATTGATGCGGCGTGGCGGGTTTATCTTTTAAACTTGTCACTTTTTTTATTTTTGGCAAAAGTGTCAAATTGGCCCCGTGGCCAAGGATCCTGATTGGCTAAAATAAGTGAAGGTGGAAAGGAGGGTCCTTTTTGTGTTTTGAGGCATTATGGTGAAAGGTATAAAATGTAAAAATAATGCCTAAGGCCTGCAAAGGGACACATGACCATTTTTAAGTCAAAAGAAGAGAGGCGGGTTGTCGAGACACCTTAGGAATTTTACCTTTGTTTCCAAAAGGGCATAAATTTATAAAGTGAAACACAACTCCGCTGACACCTAGGTGAAGCCACGTGTTGATGCTTGTGTTGAAAAGTCAAAGCAGGAAGGTGGATCATTGCAGCAATTTGAAGATTTCAGCTTTGTTTGAAAAAGTAAAAAGTTATATAATGATCCACGACTTTGCTGGGTTCTTGATCTCATGTTGAAAAGTCAAAGTGGAGAGGTGGGTTAGCGGAGAACTTTGAGTTTTTGATATTTTCTTTGAAAAGAGTTAAAATTGTAAAAGTGAGCCGTGACTCCATCCCCACTCAAGTAAAGCCACGTGTCAAGCCCGTATCAAAAGTGGATGGGCGGGCCAAAATGTAAAAAAAATGCAAAATCTCTACAAAGTCACAAAATACAAAAGGCACCTCAAGCCTGCTTCAGTTTAGATCTTTTCCACGTGGACGACTCATATTTGAAGTTACAAAACAGGTTTAACAACTGCATTATAGAGCATCGTTTTTTGCCGCCATTAACGCTTCTGCAAGAACCAAGAAACCGAATGTAACCATTTTTGAGGATTATTTAATGGCTTCTCCATGTCATTATGGGGTTGGATCCTGGTACTCTGTAGATGTAATAGATTCGAAAGTAATCAATACAAAAGTTTTTCCTTTCTTCCTTTGCTATTCCTTCTTTCCTTGTTTGAATTTGTGAATCATCCATCTTTGCATGATAAGAAACTTTGTGTTCTTGTTAATATGATTTTAGGAACTTTGTGTCTGTGAAATTATATTTGTTATAAATGTGAATGATTCCATTCTACATCTCCTTTGATCAATACATATAAGGTTATACTCTGCTATCTATATTTCCTGAAAGTATTGTTATGTTCTTCCTCTCTCATCTCCTTATTTCTTTGATTCTTTTGCATTGATGATATTTGGGCATAAAACGTTTCAAAGTATCAGGAATCCACACTTTGAAAGTTGTACATTTGTATATAAATTTTACTGTTTACTTTCAATAAGAGAACCTCTCCCCTTAAAGAGGAGGGACTTGCTATCCCCGATTGTGGTTTGCTTAAATACCATTTAAAAACCCAACAAGAGTGAAGTACCACAAAAAAATGGTGCTCGAAGAGTACCTTTTAGAGCCTCATAAAGGGTCAAAATTGAACATGAAAATAAGGAGGTACCTCCTCAATATGACACAAAAGATGACCACCAAACCAAAGAATAAGTCATCCAAAGACAAATACTTAAACTTAGCCAAAGGTTAACAAGCTTACATGCATCTAAAGACACAAACAAAGGTCCACAAAAGGAGAAACATAAATCTAAGTCTAGTGAACTACACACTAACCCTCACAACGATGAAGCATTAAAGGTTAGTTTGAATAGACCACCATCTCCAAAAACCAACTCATTAAATAAGAGCTACAATCAATGAAAAACATGCTCACAATGCTACATGAAAGTAATGTGGGCTATAGCAAGAAATATCAATATGAGGAGCTATGTCCCTACCCTTTTGATAGAGACATGTTACGAGTTTCGTTCCCCAAAAACTTTGATACACCTAAGTTTGATAAATATAAAGGTAAAGGTAATCCTCGTGATCATATAAAAGAATTCTACATGGATTTTCTCGTAAGTTTCACTTAGCGATAACTTCGTTATTCATTTATTTCCTCGTAGTTTGGTGGGACAACCATTGGAATGGTTCCTACACATACCCAAGGGAACAATCACTACATGGCCCACATTAGCTGAAATGTTTGACACTTCTCCTTCAACATGGAGAGTGATATAACCATGATAGAATTATGTATTGCAAGGCAGATAACTAATGAATCCTTCACCAGCTTCCTACAATGGTGGCATGGTTTGGCTAGCCATTTTCCTTGTAATGCCCTAAAAAATAGATGGTTAACATCTTTATACCTAATTTAAACCTATACATAGGCTTTCATTTACAAATGCACCATGTCTCTAAATTTTAATAAGTTATAGAGAAAGGAAGTAACATTGAAAAGGCTCTAATTGTGAAAGGGACTATTAAACCCTTCTCCAAGGATAAGTATATTGAATCAAAACCTATAGAGAAGCCTAAATTATTTAAACAAAACAAGAATTTCATAGGAGATGACATCACTGACTCAAAATAGTCCAAGATGTCTAGAGTGGACATCTTCTGAAACTCACACAAGGACCTCATCAAGACAAAGAAAAGGCCCCAAAATGGACATTCATGCCTCTAACTGAACCATTGTCTACAATTTTAAAATAGTTAGATACAGTGAACATGGTCACCTATCCTTTAGCCACAGTACCCTTCCTTGAAGATGTACCTAAACTAGGATGGTATAAAGAGCATGAGTATCAGAATTCCATCATGTCAAAAGACACAATACACGATAGGTCTATGAGATTATGAAACTATATACACTACTTTATTGAAGAAGGTAAGATTGAGGTAGATTCACCTGAATCTAGGGAAGGTCCTAATATAAAAATGGGGATATTTAAACAACCTTTCCCTAACCATAAGAAATAGGAGAACAAGAATCTAGATCAAGGAGATTCATCTAATAATTATAGGGCTACAAATTATGTGTATACCTCTATAGATAATCCTTTCAATTCCCTTATAGGTTGTATCTAATCATCTGATGAATAAGTAAATACCATTAGGATTGTAGGTGATAGTTGTGCCATAGGAACATGACGCACGCACTTAGTGATTTCAAAGCCTACTCAATATATCCCTCAGGAAAGTCAGTATGACTTGTTAGACCAATTAGAGAAGACCACTGCTAAGATTTCAATCTTAGATCTTCTAAAAATATCAAACAGTCATAAAGATATATTGTATAAAACCCTTCAGGGATCTAGAATATCCACATATGTAGATCCCAAAAATATCCAAGCAATGGTTGCAAAAATTTCTCGTAATGCATCAGTTTCCTTTGACCAAAATTAGACACCACATAATATGCCCTTATATATAGAAGTCTTTGTTACTCGTCACAAATTCAAAAGAGTGCTTATAGACAATGGATCTAGTTTGAATATCTACACTTTGAAGCTTTTCAGAAACTGGGCCACAAAAAGTAGACTTGGATCCTAATACCATCACCATCACAACATATGATAATGAGGAACGTGAGACAACTAGTACCATAATGATACCCATAGAGATAGGGCCTTGCTTATCATGATACAAAGTTTTAGGTTCTTGATTTGGACCTCCCATATAACATGCTCTTAGGATGCCCATGGATTCATGCCATGAAGGTCGTTCCTTTGACTTATCATCAATGTATTAAATTTCCTCATGAAGGATAGATGATCACCATTCTAGGTGACCAAACCATTTACACATTGTAGAGCACTATATAGTTTCTCACGTGCAACGTATGAGTGTCCTTCTGTAGATATTATGGTTCCATTACAAATGGAGGCTATGAAGGATCATGTAGATCTGGATACGTTGACACCATGCAATCATAATTTTCCTACGTTGGTTAATCCCTTTACTTCATGGGAAGCAATGTTTGGGAAATACGGCCCAGAGGATAAATTCAATCTTGAACAAGCCCTATTGATATATGATCTTTTAGTATCACCTAAGACATGTGGCATACCATATTTACAGTTCAAAATAACTTGAGATAGTTGCCTTGATCCCTTGAAAGGTTTACTCCTAGTGGTCTCTTGTCAGATGAGAAGATGCTAGATACGCCTACCAGTTGGGTACCCAAAGGAACTATGGATTCATGTCACCAAGCTCCCCATTTTATCAAAGCACACCACATGATGCAAGTCATGGGGTATCAGGGAGATAGATGCGGGCTAGATGCATAAGGTATATTAGAAACTATTCCACTTCCCCCATAGAAGTATAATAAGCATGTCTTTGGAATTCAACCTCATAGAGCTCGCTCATAGAAATAAACGACACTTCCTCTAAACGTGAGGATGACTTATCTAATTTAGACAATGACACAAATTCCCATTGTATCCTATACGGGGATCTTAGATATACTAATCTATTTATGGATTCTTCTATCTTTAGCCTTTCCGAAACAAATCCCCAAGCTAATTCCCAAGTTACCCTGATATATCTTGACCTAATTGATTGGGATCAACAACTTCACGTGCCAATCAATCTCTTTGAAAATGATGAGGCAATTGAAGAGTTCATGGGAATCAGGGATAACATTCCAATAGGTGATCACAAAAAGGGATTCTCCATTGATCTAGATGCATGTGCATATTTTGGGGAAGAGGCAGAGATGTGTGGTCAACTGAATATCAACAAGATTGAGGGAAAAATACTACTAAGAAGCCTTGGAAAAATAAAAAGACCAAAACACATAGTGAAAACCTCTTTGAGGCACTTGTGGAAAAACAATTGGAAAAATGAATGGAAAAAGTAGTTGACCCACTCGAAGACGATAATATCTCTGAGTCACCACAGAAGTGGATCTCGACGTGCGTTTCCTCTTGATCCTACATAGATGGAGGATGCATCAAAAATGTTGGTTGAAGAGATAATCAGTGTCAACATCGAGAAAGAAGAAGAGCCTAAAATGATAAAGCTAGGAGCTTCACTCTCAGTACAAGAACAAAAGACACTTATAGCCCTACTATGAGAGTATAAAAATATATTTGCATGGTCATTTGTGGATATTCCAGGATTGGACCCAACATTGATTGTACACCCAAATGCCAAACCTATCAAACAAAAACTGAGAAATATGCATCCAAAAATTATATTACTTTTCAAAGAGGAACAAAGCATGTCCTAAGGATGACTTCCCCTTTCCTAACATCAACATGATTTTTGATTCAACTACTGGTTATGAGATGCTATCTTTAATGGATGGCTTCTCAGGTTATAACCAAATCAAGATCATGGAGGAAGATCAACACAAGACTAATTTCATTACCCCTTGGGGGACATTTTTCTATCAGGTCATGCCTTTTGGCCTCAATAATGTCGAGGAAACATATCAGCAAGCTATGAATGTTATTTTCCATGATATGATGAATGATATCATGGAAGATTATGTGGATGATATATTAGCAAAATAAAAAACTAGAGAAGAGCATCCTGAAGTGTTGAGGTGTATTTTTCAACATCTCCAAGATTATAAGGTTTGGTTAAATCCCAAGAAGCATGTATTTGGTGTACAATCATCAAAATTTATATGTTTCATTGTTATAGAAAGTGGGATTGAGGTAGATCCCGCTAAGGTCGCAGCTATAACAAAGATGCCTCCACCCATGAACCTTAAGAAACTAAGAAGTCTACAAGGGAAAATTCAGGCAATCCACCGATTTATATCACAACTTGCAGATAAATGCCATCCTTTTACACATCTATTGAAGAAAGATGTTACATTTACATGGGGAGCAAATTGCCAAAAGGACTTTGCATTAATTAAACAATATCTAACAAGTCCACATGTTCTAATGCTACCTACCCCGGGTGAACCCTTACTGCTATATATTTTAGCTACTCAATTTGCTATTGGTGCACTTGCTTGCCCAATATGACCTAAGCCATAAAGAACGAGTGGTTTATTATTTAAGTCATACCCTCATTGCCTATGAGTTAAATTACCCTCAGATTGAGAAAGCTTGCCTAGCTGTGGTGTTCACCTTTCAGAAATTGTGCCACTATCTCCTAAACAATAAAACCAAGCTAATATCCAAGGTTGACCCTTTAAAATACCTCTTATCTAAACCTTCCCTGATATGATGGATGGATAATTAGATCATCCTCCTTAGTGAGTTTGACATTGATTTTGTAAATCAGAAATCCCTTAAGGGATAAGTGCTTGCAGATCAGCTGGCCGAAGGTCCCTTACTAGGAATGGAACCATTGTGTCTGGATCTGCCAGATGCATCCATGATGTACATAGAAGAATCTATTGTGTGGCAAGTCCACTTTGATGGATCATTCACCTATCATGGTTTAGGAGCAGGAGTGATACTCATCACCCCTACTAGAGAGATAATCCCGCAAGCCTTACATTTGGGATTCCTATGCACAAATAACATTGTGAAATATGAGGCACTCATTTTCAGTTGAAGTTGGCCATCCAATGGAATATCAGACAATTACTAGTCATTGGTGATTCACACTGATTATCAGACAAGTCAATGATGAATACAAGGTCAAAGATGAGAATCTTATTCCCTATAAGAAGTTGGTGGAAACCCTAAAAGAATATTTTGTTCAAATCACTTTTGAATAAAGACCAAGATCTCATAATAAATCAGCAGATGCGATGGCTACGATTAGATCTCTACTTCACATTCCACCATAGGAAAATAAGATGCCATTCTTTGTTGAACATTTGCAAATTCCCACGTATGACATTCCAAAATCATACTTGTCATGTGAAGTCGTTGTTCCTTTCTCCCCTGGTATGACCCCATTTATAACTATTTACAGGATGAAAAGTTTCCCCCTAATATCACCCATATGGAGAAAAATACCCTTATCTTTCGTATAACCCATTATACCCTCCTAGGAGGCACCCTTTATCATCATAGACATGATGGGAATCTACTTCATTTCCTGGATTCTAATGAGTCAATCCAAATGCTTAAAGAAGTGCACGGAGGAGTGTGTGGAACACACACAAGTGGAATGGCCCTTGCAAAACATTACTGAGAGCAGGTTACTATTGGCCTACTATGGAAACAAACAGTTACAACCATGTCAAAAAGTTTGAAATTTTCCAAAAATATGGCAACTTGATACATGCACCAACACAAGCTTTATAGCCCATCACAACACCTTGGCCATTTTATAAATGGGGAATTGATATCATAGGGAAACTCACTCCAACTTCCTCAGATGGCCATACCCATATCATTACCACCACCGAGTACTTCACCAAATGGGTGGAGGCTGCACCTCTAACTTATGTCACCAGTGCGTAGATTTCAAATTTTATCACGAATCATCTCATTTTCCGTTACAACATCCCTCTCGCCATTGTCACAGTATAATGGAAAATCCTTTAAGAACAAGATAGTTAAAGTGTTCTAAATCCATCTCAAATGGTCTACTCCCTATTACCCTCAAGGTAATGGACAAGCAGAGGCCAAAAATAAAACCCTTGTTCGAATCATGGAGAAAATGGTTAGCAAAACAGTCGTAATTGGCACCTCCAGATTCATCCCGCCCTCGGGCCTATCGAACCTCCATTCACACCCCTACTAGTGCTACTCTATATTCACTAGTATATGGCATTGAGGCCATTATACCCCTGGAAATTGAGCTTCCCTCCCTGAGAATATCTCTCTAGGATTATCTAGACAAGGATGAAGACTACAGAGTTGCTCGCCTGACAAAATTGGAGCTACTGGATGAGAAAAGAATGAGAGCCCTCAATCATTTAAAAGTTTTTAGAACGGTGTTTCATAAGGGTATAAAAATAGATCATACCTTGTTAATTTGAGGTAGGTGATCTCATTTTGAAAGAGAACCAGAGAAACACTATTAAAGACAGAGAAAAGAAGGGAAAATTTGAGGCTAACTGGTTAGGACCTTATGTAGTCATAGAAAAATATGGATTAGGGGATTACAAACTAGCTCACTCAGATGGAGAGGAATTAAAGGAACTAATGAATGCAATTTATCTCAAGTTATTCTATAATTGAATATGAGGTTCCTTAGAAAATAAGTAAAAGCAAGCAAAAATCAAGAAAACAGTAAAAAGAAAATAGGTAATCTAAGTGCGAAAACCACGCAATGGTGGCACATTTGGGAAAGTCCTTGGGTGAAAGCCGGTTTCTAGATTCTCAGGAGGATTCATTGTTTACAAGTACTCTCATAGCTGGATGAGTAATACTTTCTTTTCTTAGGTTAGTTTACTTAAGTCTAGGAAATCTCTAAGATCTATCCATCAGGGCCTTCATTTGGCTTGTTGTATCTTGCTATATATCGCTGTGAAGACTTGAACTTTTACATTACCATATAACGTTGGGGAAGCTTCACATATTATTTCCTAAACATAACATTTGGAACTATACATTTGTATATTCCCATCTAATGCTAGGGGCATCCATGCTTCTTTTCCTCGCTTTGGAAAATTGCTTCAAAAAAATGTTAGAAAATCCTAAACATCTGAAAAACCCTTTTTAGGGATAACATCACAAAAAAATGTGAATAATAGCCTTGAAAATTGTCTTTAGAATGACACCAAAAACATTAGAAAACGAATCAAAACTATCCCACAAAAACAAGGTAGTGGTTTGATTGCTTTTAGTTATCAGTTTGTAGAGTTTTGATTGCATTATCTTTTTGGGTTGTATGATTTAAAGTGGGTTCATTTGCTTGAATTAGATTAAATATTATTTGATCTGTTATATGTTGCATTGAGTTCATTTTAAAAATAATGGCGTGCTTTCATCATTGGTTATATGCATTTATTAGGATTCATTCACTTGCTTAGATTAAGTACCAATTTAATCTATTGTTAAGCATGCCCAAGTCATTCTTATTTGCATATAGTTGTGTTGTTTTGTATGTGTATATTTGTTTAGTTTTGTTAAATTTTGCTTGTGTTTGTTTGTTTCATGCACATTATTTGTTATCATCTATCATCTATCATCACATTTGAACATCATCTATACATCATATATAAAAAAATTTGAGTTTTACATCAAGCATGTATACTAAGCTAATCATCATGTACCATATCATCAATGGGGAAAGAGGGGTTGCACATGATCAAAAATATATCCCCCACACCAATATCCATAAATAAAAACATAGTTTCCAATCACATAGTATCTCATAAAAAAGAGTGCTATCATCTATTGCTACTTCATACACGATAATATGATCAAGTAAAGTAGTGAAACATCTTATCAAAGAATATGATATCATCTAAACAATTCTATCTCATACATCATAAAAACCTATGATACATCATCAAAATCCATCAGGATACACACATAAGAAGTAAATCATACAACATCATGATACAATCATCCTCATAATCATAATCATCATCATAAGTCATATAAATACATGGCAAATATAACATTGAATGTCCATCACATGGAAAATATAATGTCTGTCTCAAAAATATATACATCATCGATACAAAATCTTCCATCAAGGGCATGAATCAAAACAAGCCTTCATCATGAGGCATGATCAAAATGATACATCATACAGTCGATCAAAAATGTGCCTTCATAAGAGGCGTACATCAAGAGTACATACATCTATCAGTATACAATAAATAAAGAGAGTCATCCACGACTCTCACCTTCTCCTAAAATTCCTAGCCAAGGGCCTTGAGGAGGAGGCTACTACTGATGTGGTGGCCCTATAGAAACCACAACAATCTACTTTATCAGGGGTCAGACCGATTTGGCTGATCGATAGGTCCACCGTGACCTAGATCTAGACCTACTCACATCTAACTGATCAAATGGAGTAATCCTCTCGCCCATCTAAAACTACTTAATGATATGAAAACTTGTAATAAGAGGCCTCAACACTATCTCTCATAATATTTGATTGCATATCTACCATCCCAGTTGTTGAGGATGCTCGCAATATAACATCATGCTCTCCCGTAACACTAGCTATATCCGCTTAAGCCTGGTCCCTCCGAGTGGTTAAATGCTAAACCGGGCCTCGTGACTTGTACTATTCAAGACAACTCATCCTAAGACCTATTCAAGCCAACTCACCCTAAGACCTATTCTTAGTAAGTTTCCATAACTAACTAAGACTTACCCAAACCCTAAAAATCAATGCCTACATTCCCTCTAACCACATTCCTACATGCTTACAAGAAGCTTCCATTTCAATCTGTGGGTTAACGACATGAGATCCAAGAAAATCAAGAGGATCTCCCTAGTTTAATAAACCTAGGAAATCCCACCTTGACCGACGCCGGTTAAGCCGGAACCGTCGTCGGTTACCCTTTTAACCCCCAAAACAACCTTATTTTCAAGGTTGGAAAAGATTGGAAAAAGTTAGCAAACATTGAGATCTTCCTGAGGGATATCACATCTTCTGAGATCGAATTCCAATGAGAACATGCATGAAAGGAAGGAGATTAGACATTTTCTCCTACACTACCACCCCAGAAATGATATGATCTAACCAAGAAAAGAGGAATGCAGAAGCTCTCCTATGATTGGTGATCACCTACAACCTTCAACCTCTTACCAGCACCTCCATCCCTCATTCACAGTTGTCCAAGATCAGAATCCAAGTAATTAAAAATTATACTTCTCTGGTTCATTTCATTTCATTATTGTATTATCACCTATTGTTTACCTAGCCACACATTGACCTCCTCCAACGCTCACCCCTTCATATACCCATTAAAACCTCATTAAACCCCACCCAAGCTACAAAATACCTCATTCGACTAACCAAAATCCTTTGTGCAATCACAAAGGAGACCTAAAACTCATTTTGTGGCATTCCTAAACTCCACAAGAATTCAGCATTGGTTATGCCTAACCACCGTCTGGTTACCCTTAATCGGCATTGGTATCCGTATTTGCCCATACAAATCGGAAGAGTGACCTATGAACAAAATTCCACCTCACCTTTATCCACTTGAGATCTACCTAAGACCTCTGTCGCCGACTTGCAGAGACCTAGAACCCGTTACATGACCTTCAGATCCTATTCTAACCTATCCTATTAGATTAGATCTTTCTTATTGTGTTTTAAGTGAGATACCTAAATCATTTCAAATTACAATAGGATTTACTTTATTTCTCACATTAAATTATTTAAAACAGTGGACTAACAACCATCTAGGAAGTATCACACTTCCCAGATCTAGCACATGCTAGCAGCTTCACCGCACATATTGTTTAACTATTTCGGTGGTCTTGCTTTTCATTATAGGTAGTTCCTCGTAGCCAAAAGGAAGCTCTCACAACCAGCCAGTGGATTCAAAAGTCATACATGTGCAACAACCCATCAACCAGCATTTAAATAGGTATTCATCCTACGCCCATTACCCTATCTGTTTCATCAATACTTCAAAGAAACGTCTAAGAATCAGGTGAAACATTTTGGCACGCTGGGGGACCCATTCGAGGTTCCTTGCATTTTATTCATTCCTAGGAAAAGTTGTGTTTTTTTTTCCTTCTAAAAAGCATATACATTAATTTTCTTCCTTGTAATGCACCTTTTCTTTTTATTTGATATAAAGGAAACCTTTCTTTTGGTGTAATTAAAAATAACCATTTCTTCATGTTTTTCGTATTGTAGTGAAAAAGCATCACTCTTGCTCTTCATCTTTTGTGTCATCCAACTTCACACTTCGATTTGGGCTTAAATATAAGTGCATTGCATTCTGATTTGTCACATTAGCTCACATTAATTGTGGGCAACCTATACGCTGAAGTCATGACCAACTGATGGTTGACAAACGAACCATAGAAAGCACTTTCTTTCTCTTTCTCTCTCTCTAAGTCTTACCAAACCTCAAAAAAATTTAAAATACACACATTCTTAAACAACATCTTACCTGGAAGAAGCTGTAGGTGATCACATGATCACGACATAGTGGGCACCCAGCTCACTGCTCTGTCAAGTCATACTTTAGAGTGAAGCCCACCCCCACCATAACATACCTAAAACCTCACCTTTTAGATCTCCTTCTTTGTAGGAAGCCATCCTCACCAAAAAAATATATTTCACAGTTCATGTGTCAGTCCTTAAATAGCATAAGCTAAACAAACATAATAGAAAAGGCACTCCTAGGATCACATTTTTCTTAGTGTTTCTACTTGGCTTGCATTTTGAGGTGAGAGATCACGTTCTTCATTTTTCTTGTTCATCCTTACACACTCCTCATCACAACTAGTGTATGCCAGCTTCACCTGAGTGTTCCTGACCATATTATCATCATTCTCATAATTTTGGGTCTGATTCCACATCAAATTTTAATTCACAACCACTATTATTTCATCATTGTTTCAATTTCACAAAATGACCATCATCGGTTACCCTCTGACCATCGTCGGTTATACCCAACCGACGTTGGTTCCAGGTCCTTTTGTTAACCTACCCAAAAGGACATGTTCATTCATCTTCTTTCACATTTCATAGTCCCTATTACGCCATCATTCCTATCAAGTGATATCAGTAAACACCATTAGATTTGGCATACCTGTCACATTTGACTTTATACCTTGTTTTTCACTCACTGTCCATTTTTCACAAAGTGACTTAGTAGTGGTTACCCCCCGACCGGTGTTGATTTTCCCTAAACAGAATCGATTAGCCTGTTTCACTTTCTAAACCACATTTGGTATCAAATAAACTTTTTTGTTAGATTCACATGTTCCTGCTGTTTTTCTATGTCATTTATAGAGAAATAGCCTTACCTAATCAATACTGGTTCACATGGTGCTAACCTAAAAACAAGCAAGCACACTTGTATTTCATACCAGTTGTTAACCACTCCCACCTAGTCCTTCACCACCTTCCATTTTATCACTAGCCATGGATCCCATCCAGCCTATCACTATCGCCACTGGAGATGAGGAGTTCGCACGACTCCTTGACCAAAACCCTGTCGCTTTGTAGTTTTACCTTTCTTATTCATCCACTTGAGATGCCTCGGTCACTTGATACACGACATACTCGTATCTATCCCCCGACTCTCACTCCCACTCCCCGCATTGGCCCCATATGTCTCTATATTGCCCGCATCTATCTACTTTACTCCCCACCATTTCACAAATGAGGTCCTATACCCACTATGAATGTCATCTTGAAAACACACCAGATTTGCACACAGAAATTAACACAAAATATTATTTTCTTCTTTTCTATATCTAAAACATCCGCATCATACAAATGATTATATAGGAATTATATTTCCTATAATATAGGAAACCACTCACCTAAATTATACAAGTTGTTTTAACAACTCGTAACAACTCTAAAACTATCACACATTAATATAATGGAGCACTAATATAATTATTTCCTAACATTCCCCCCCTTAGTGCGAACATGGGAAAACCTGCTTTGTACTGCAACGTGCCGCTACGTAGCATGCTCATGATCTGATGGTTTCAAGGACAATACCAACAACCTCTAGATGGTTTTCCAAGTGGTTAACCAACAACCACACAACAGATGGTTTTTGAGGACAAGATATGAACAACCTCTCGGATAGTTTTTCTCGGATAACTAACAACCACGATATCATGATGATGCATGCGAAGTATCAACAACTCTCATCACTATCTCACTGCAGGGAATAACATAGGAAATTCTATCAAATCATGTTGCTTGCAGACATACATAGAAAAAGCCGACATACTGAAATGGAACATCGGATCATGTTCCCCCTCAATGTGAAATTTCCACTTATCAAAACATGATCACTGCAAACTAAGGCGCACTACACCGAAGCACTAAAATCAAACTGCACACACACATGTCACCAAAGCTGATATGCGGCCCCGTCTTGCTGGCAAAAAGTCTGACGAGAGGTCGCTGAATGACCTCCAACCTCCGTTTTCCTCCTACCTCCGGTATTCTGCTACTTACTTAGCGGATATGGAAATGAGGCTCATTTACAAACTACTAGGTGTCGGTTTCCACCGAAAATGCACCCCCCCACTTGGACGTCGCGTACAAGCGATAATGTGTCCAATAGTTGAAATGTGAGGCAAATTTTTTTTATTTTTACAATATTTACGATAAAAAAATCCAATTAAAGATTGGATTTTTATGACTTTTTTCACACTTCTGACTCAAATTTAACGACGAATCTCTTGACAATATGAAGACTCAAAGTTTGACTAACACTCTTGATTGACACCTAGAGAATACTAAATGACTAAAACTGACAAATAATAGAATAATAATTATTGACAACATGACTACACAATCAACAAAATATTTAAACACAAAATACCTATACACCATCAACTAACACCACCGAACACCTAATATTGATCTATATTATTAAATTGACTCACATATAAGTAGACACACTAATATAGATAAAAGTAATCTACACTTTTCTATATTGATTCAACTTTATAAAATGAGAATATAGACCACTTATCGGGAATGTTTTGGAATTTTTTCAATGGAACAAATGATGCCAGGTAGGAGTTTTGGTAGACCGCTAAGAATTCCACAGCAACCAATGAATTTGATGTGCATCCAATGCAGGTAACAGTCATGGAAGCGTAGCGGTAGGTTACATGCACACCATTTGTAGGCCATAATTTCATCCGAATCACTTTAGTAGTAATTTGCAGAGACCTCGTTGAGTTCCAGTTGTTCATGTGTACGAGGAGAAGAGCTCGCATGCCTGGATCAACACGTCTTTATGCCAAAATTAATTGAATGAGATCCTATAGTTTGGAGATCTGAACAAGGTGACTCCAAAACCAATACAGATTGGAGATCTGGTTGTTTGCTGTAGGATTTACCACGCCAATATTTTAGCTGGTCTATACTCCAATATATATACACCACGTGACAGATCAGATGCGTACACAACCCTTTTAAACCAATACCTCAAACAAGGTAGACACTTGTTAAATGTAAAAGACTGCCGCCTTGTTGGAGATTTGGAGAATAATGTGTGGCAGATCCATATCGCATATATGTGAATCTGTCAGCCTGAAGTACTGCATCGCCAGTGTACATAAGGTTCTTCCAGATCACAGGCTAAAACTACATGCCGACTGCAATCTACAAATCAAATTGATTCTTCATCAGAGGAACATGATAAGCTATACGCTCTGATACCAAATCTTGAAAACACACCAGATTTGCACAGGAAATTAACACAAAATATTATTTTCTTCTTTTCTATATCTAAAACATCCGCATCATACAAATGATTATATAGGAATTATATTTCCTATAATATAGGAAACCACTCACCTAAATTATACAAGTTGTTTTAACAACTCGTAACAACTCTAAAACTAATACAATACAAATAACATTGCTCACACATTAATATAATGGAGCACTAATATAATTATTTCCTAACATGTCATGTCTACCACCTCTATGGCACTCCGCCACATCCACCATACCCTCGACAACTACCCAAAATGCAACCTTATCTGCCCCTAATGTCTCACACATACCCGTAGCTACACTACCACCTCCGGTGTCAGTGACCCCTACCACTTTTTAGAACATGGTCCTTTCCATTCCACAATCATTATCCCCATCGCCATCGGGATTACCACGACCCTTCCACCTCCATATACATATTATCAAAGCACCTCTGTTTCATCCATTATTCACTTCGGCATGTACCCCTATTTCTCTACCTTCTTCCTAATCAACCTACATGGCAACACCATATACTAGAGTGCCACCCCCATTATATGCCCAAAACCAACCCTATTACACTACAGAGGCCCCCAATCATCATAACCTACCAACAACCTAATCAAATTGATGATGGATAAGATGCATAAATTAGAGGCATCGCTTTTCCCCAACACTCTCAACTATGATGACATTTGCAACGAACCCATCCACCCATCCATTCCTATTCGCCCATACCCCGTGCATTGGGAAATGCCTAAATTCAATCGTTTCAATAGCAAAGAAGACCTGCAGCAGCATTTGCGCAAATGCTCAAATAAGGGTGTTATCTCGATCACTCACGATGATGCTTTGCTATTGCAAACCTTTCCCATGTCTCTGACTGGACCTGCATTAGATTGGTATAGTGGGTTACCTAGACACTCTATATTCTCATTCAATCAGGTAGCCCAAGCCTTCTTGGATCATTTCTCTATCAATATCATCAAGAAGGTTACCATGACCGACCTATACTCCACGCGTCAATATGAGGACGAATATATCATAGATTTCATCACTCGCTAGATAGCCTGATCAATCAACTCACCTTCCATCTACCACAAACAACTCATCGAGCTCTTCACATGGGCTTGTGCTAGACATATCTCACCAACCTTATAGGTCCAAACCTTCCGAACATTCGATGAAGCATTCACTATGGCATGAAAGTTAGAGATTCGCGCCATCGAAGAGAAGAAAATCCAATTACGCAATAAGAATTCGGCATTCAAGTCGAATGATACCTCTTCTTCTTCCAAACCACAAAACAATTATTCAAAGGCTAAGGGAACCGCTTACATAAAGGGTACTCAAGGCTGGCCTCACTCATCTATCAAATCAAGCTACACCCTCATCTAATCTCTCACCCATCCAAACTTTTCAATTCATACGAGAGCAATAGAAATACACCCCAATTGGGGAACCTTACTCTTATGTCTTAGAAAAGCTTATCAAAGCCGGAACCATCACCCTTCCACCTATAAAACTACACATCGCTTTCAACCCTACTCACCCCATGCCACATGGTATAAAGAACATGAATTCTAGTAACTATCATCGAGTAAAGGGTCATAGTGAAGGCAATCGCATCACTTTCAAAAATATTGTCCTAGAAATGCTCGAGAAAGGTGAGTTAACCATGGATAATGCTAATGCACATGCCAAAAAAACCTACACATATTTAAGAAACCATTTCCCAACCATGCCCCTTCATTTGATCAAACTAGTGAGACCTCAACTCATGATACACATACCCGCGATGTCCACGCTATCTTTAATGACGTACTGTAACCTCCCAATTACCTCACATTCCTTCCATAGAAGAAATCTTAACCCGAAATCATGCTTCCGCGCTGGAACCCACTAAACCTACTCCTTCACCCGTAGAGGAACACCTTTCATCTCCTTCATCACCTACGGAGGAGTCTTCCACTAACATCGAGACCATTTCACCTTTGGCTTCTCTACTTAGAGAACCAGCCCCACAAGACTCTCCTCCACTCACAGAGGAGCACCCATTACCTCCTCCACCAACAAAGGAATAGCCATTACCCTCCACCCAAAAAGGAGAACCCATCATCTTCTCCACCTATGAGGAGCCCCCATCATCTCCTCCACCTATCATAGACCCAGTTGAGATACCGTTTCTCTTGGTGAGAATTCTCCATTAGCTACCCAAAATCCTCGTGGACCTACTTTCGGCTCTCTTACCCACTAAGTCAAGCTAGCCAATTTCTTGTCTCTAAGACACATTTGATGAGAATTACCATTAAGTCCTCATCATCTCTACCCACAAACATGTCGCTTCTCACGTTTGGCCGATCACTTAGATTATTTGGATAGATCCTTATTATGGGGAATCTTCGCTTCTAGCCTCAACACGACGATGCGAAGTCACTTACCGATACTTCCACTATCTACCCAAAAATATTTCGACCAATCAACCAAATACAACCACCTCTATCACGAATCCTTCCATGACACTTACAGTCATAGCTCAAACCACACCCTTACCCATAACCCAATCTACATCTAAACCCAAACCCACACCTACAACATTTTCCTCGACTAAACCTATTACCACCTTAGGGGTCACCCCAACCACTAGCCTTACTCATCCACCTATCAAACTAGATTTAGCTACATCCTCCAAAGTCAACACCACACCTACTCCAACACCCAAATAGAAGCACCAAACCCATAGAACTCATACCCCAGCTTATGCACCATCACATATGCACTGTCCCATCCAAAGATAAGACCTTAGCTTCCCAACATGGTCAAGAAACCTCCACCCATCAATAAACCAAAAACACAACAACCCATTCCTTCCTCACAAACCTCTAACCTACCCAAATGCCCAACACAACTTACACCCACACTGCAACATCTCTACCACTGTACCTCAAATATCCTCACCATTTCTTCACTATCCACTACACTTCGCCGTTGTCCTCACACCCCATGCACGGTCTATGTCATCTACCTTCACAAAGACCCCGTTATCCCCTGGGTAACTCCTCCTCTTCCCCATCTACCTTTCCTTCTAGACCTCATACACCCATATCGCCTTTACCCAAGAAAGTGCAACCCAAAACAAAACTCCACTACCCCCATAATAAGGTAGTCGAACAACCATACACCCTCCTACCCGTTCATCCACCATACCCCTACCCAAACAGACACGACCAATGCCCAAAACCATGCCAAAGACCTGCAACCATAGCTCGATCCGCTCCTCCTTTTCCAAATACCATCCCTCAATAATCAACCACCCCTATACCCAAACCCACCTTCACTTCCCATTGCAATCCACTAGTAGGGTCTTATGCCAAAATTTTAACCAACCTCCTTGAGACTTTTGTTATCACATTACCGCCACTCAAACCTTACGACCCTCAAACCCAAGCCAAAAGAGTTTGATGACACCAAAATTTGTGCCTACCATCATGTTCCAGGGCACGATGTGGAGAACTACAAGGCCTTGAAAACCATCCTTATCCA
This sequence comes from Taxus wallichiana var. yunnanensis, assembly GCA_018340775.1. Taxonomy (NCBI): domain Eukaryota; kingdom Viridiplantae; phylum Streptophyta; class Pinopsida; order Cupressales; family Taxaceae; genus Taxus; species Taxus wallichiana. The sequence goes on from CM031239.1 coordinate 750,773,260, forward strand.
GTTGTGTCCTCCAAAAGCCAACTTTGACGATAATGACCTTCTCGATGAGGACCCTACGCTTCACCGACACCCCTTCCCACACTGCACTCAACAACCATGACCTCCATCTCCATAGCTCCTAGAGCCATCTTCAAGATTAACATGGTTCACATCAAAGAGCTTGCCAAACCTCCACCCAAATGCTAGTGTGCTCAGCTCACCTCATAGGGTTTTTCTCCTCCAGTAGGTTTTTTCCCGTCGTGTCGTTATACCACTCACCCTACACCTTCTCCATTTGCCAACTCCCCTCAGATCAACATGATACATGTCACTACACATGCTCAGAAGGATAAGGGCAAAGAAAAGGCAACTGACCCACCAACTAATCCCATACCCAACATACCATCTGCACCCATACCTAAAATCACTATCCATGGCCCCACATACCCCATTTCCAACGGGCCACACATCACACCATGCTCAAATAATTACACCAATATCCCCTAAAATGTCCTTATATGACCTCATTCAAACATTGGAATCAAATCGTCAAGCTCTCATGTAGGTTCTTCAATGTATTATGGTTTTACCCAATGACCCTACACCCGTAGCCTCCATTATCACACCTCATCATGTAGCCTCTCTCACTAGATTACTACCTCCATCTTCACCTCAACCTATTCACCAAGTATCCTCCCTTAGCTTCTCGAGAGGAAGAGATCGCGCAACACCAAAATGATGACTGGACCCAAACCTCTTTCTCTCTCGTCCACATCGATGACATACGGGTACGACGTGTGATGATTGATGGGGGCATTAGCATTAACATAATTCCTTCCCATGCATTTGCTCAAATGCACATACTGCAATTACATGCATAAACATCCCGTGTCATGTTGCATTCATTCAATGACGCTATCACCTCTACACTAGGTAATCGTCATCCTCCACATTCGCGTGGGCCCCACACTTTTCTATAAATATTCTACGTCTTGGAGGGGGAATTCCAATATAACTTGTTGCTTGGGCAGACTCGGATTCGTGTCATGGGTCAGGTTCCTTCCACTTTGCATCTTTGTGTAAAGTTTGAGCATAAAGGACACACCTATACCATCGCAGCTAATCCATCACCTTTTAAAACATGCAACATGATTTACCTACCCAATGATGTGCTCATACCTATTAAGCCATCTACCTCTGCAATCGCTTACTACTTACCTACACCTCCACTTACCAAGACAACCGCTACTTCTACCACACATACCTCCTCCATTCCTACCACCGCCACAACCTCCACAAACAACCCATCGGGCTCTCCCAATTGTTAACTCCACCTCCACATCGAACTCCAACACATCATCTATTCCCGCTACCCACATACCAACCACCGATCCTCGAGGGTGTTTTTCAACGCCTCACTGGGGAGTACCGCCTATATAGTGTCAACATATTCCTTACTCCACAAGAGTACGGAATTATTCACCAACACCCTCACTATGATCACCACATAAGAGAACACCTCCTTTATGGTCCTCCTCATCTTCATACTAATCTCACCTATGGGGGACTTGATACTACCACTTACACACCCGAACCACTACCACAAACTCGCCCATATTCTGCTAACTTTCAATCACTTACCAATCACCATTTCACCCACACCTTCCTGCATCGATGTGCATGGAAGGGTTTTGGTTTTGGCTTTTACGAGCAAGGCCACCATGTTGTCATTCCATGTACTACCCGCAAACATAACAACCGTAGTGGTATCGGCTTTCTTGAACCACTTACCAAATAGGCCCACATTGAACTCATTAAGGACACTAATCCCTCTCCACCTTCTTCACCCACTCCACCTTCATCACCGCCTTCACCAACGGAGTTGATGGATCCTAAATATATCCCTCCTAACTTTGTTTTTCATAAACACCATTTCCTTGGGGCCTCTGACTTATCAATGTGAGGACGAGGCCCCTTCCACTCTTCCCTTCTTGTATCCTGAACTGATTGATGATGATACACCTTTAATTAATGTCATTCAATGTTAGGATGATGAATCTATACTCACCTACCTTGGTGAAGTGCAGAAGACGACATATATTCATCAATCATTACCTTCGAGATGCAAACCATTTTGAATGAATCGACTATTGAGATCAACATTCATACTTAGGACAACCAACACATCCTAAAGATCGGTCAATGTTTAGATGCTTCCGAACAAGAAGCCATCACTTCTTTTCTCTCGAAGCCATAACCATGCTTTCGCTTGGTCTTATGCGCAGACATGCCGGTATTAACCCCACCATAGTGGTCCACAATATCATAACCATCCTCGATGCCAAACCCATCAAATAAAAGTTGAGGAAAATTCACCCTCACATTGCTCTTCTCATCAAAGAAGAACTTCAAAGGCCTTCTTTCCGTTACCTTCATCTTACCCATTGATTATCCTTATTGGATTTCTAACATTGTCCCTATCACTAAAGTGACAGGGGGACTCAATTTGCACAAAATTCTCGTGACCTCAACCTAGCCTACCCAAAAGATGACTTTACCTTACCCGATTGATCAACCAAGTTGACCTTACAACTGGTCATGAGATGCTATCACTCATGGATGGCTTCTCGTGTTATAACCAAATCTTGCTTGCCCCATCGATCAACAAAAACCTCGCTCATCACCCTCGGGGACCTTCTTCTATCAAGTCATGCCTTTTGGCCTTAAAAATGCTTTGGTGCCACATATCGGTGGGCTATGACTTACATCTTCCATGACATCATGCATCGAATATTAGAAGAATACATGGAAGATCTCTTGCAAAAATAAATGCCACTCCGATCACCTTTCCATCCTCAAAACCATCTTTGATCATCTCATTAAATATAGCGTCCGCCTTCACCTAAGAACTAAGAAGTGCGTCTTCACGGCCTCTTAGGAAAACTCCTTGGCTTTATCATTTCCCTACGTGGTATAGAGTCAACCCCGCTAAAGTCAAGGCCATTCTCAAAATGCCTCCGCGCCTACTAACCTTAGAAAGCTCCGTAGCCTACAAGGTAAGTTGTAGTCTATTCATTGTTTCATTTCACAATTATCTAATTGGTGTAAACCATTTCATCATCTGCTCAAGAAGGATGTCTCCTTTACATGAGATGATGACTATCACAAAGCTTTTGAGGCCCTAAAACAATACCTCCTCCAACCACCCGTACTCATTCCACATAAAGATGATCAACCTTTTACTTAAACATCTCAGCTACCGATCACTCCTTGGGAGCCATGCTTGCTCATCACGATGAAAACACAGGGAGCATGTGGTTTATTACATAAGTCGTACTCTTTTGACTACAAAACTTGATACACCCATCCCAAATTTTTTTCTTGGCCTTAGTTTTCATTGCCACTAAACTCCGCCATTACATGCTCAACCAAAAACCTATGTTGTGACCAACACCGACCCCTTATACTTCATGTATGCCAAACTTTATCAAAATCAACATGCCACATGCTTGGCTAATGCTTTTAGCTGACCTTGACCTTGAATTCATTCATAAAAAGTCCATCAAGGGTTAGGCTATCGCCGACCAATTGGCCGACGCACCTCTTTCCGGGAGCAATCCTCAGTAATTTTGAATTTCCCAATGAGTCAATTGTTACCCTTTCCCTGACAAACCCCTTACCAAATGACACTCTTCTTTAATGATTCCAAGTGTCAACATGGGGTGGGGCTGGTATTATCCTCATTCCCTTGATGGTGAGCATGACTTTGTCTTTCAAACTAGATTTTGATTGCACCAACAATATCACCGAATACGAAGCACTCATATTAGGCCTTCAAGCCATCTACACCATAGATGTCAAATCAATCAACATCTTTGGTGATTCTCAATTGGTCATATACCTAGTCAATGGTATATACCAATGTCATAATGAGATAATTCAAAATTATAAACATCATGTAGTACGTAATTTTGACCACCTTTGACCGTTACACCATTCCATCCCACGTTCTCAACCAACAAATTTACAGATACCATGGCCTCGTTTAGCTTCCCAAATACCCGTTTCACCCGCCGATTCTAAAATATTTGTCACCGTACAACACCTCCAATCACCTTATTATTTACCTCATGATGTTTACTCCGTTAGAACCACTACCCCTGACCCGAGTGACCTTTGGTATAAACAATACTCCGACTATCTTTCTCTCTCCATATTACCCCCTAATCTCACCCGTATAACGACAACGCACCTTCCTTAAAAAGGTTTCTCATTACGTCATCCTGGGGACTCATCTATAAACATGGCTTTGATGGTATTCTCTTACAATGCCTCACAAGTTCTGAAATTCCTTATACCATTAAGGAATTTCATGAGGGCATATGTGGAGGTCACTTCGGTGGCCTTGTTGTTGCTAAGCGTAGTCTTGGCCTGGGCTATTACTAGCCAACCCTTAACCATGATTGTTATGACTACGTAAAATGTTGTGTAAAATGCTAATAACATTCAAAACTTCATCATACACCTAGTCATGCCTTACAAGTCACCTGTGCCCTTTGGCCCTTCTCACAATGGGGTTTGGATCTTGTCAGAGAAATCAATCCCCATTCTTCCCAATGCCATCAATGGACCATCACTGCTACCAAATACTATACAAAATGGGTGGAAGCCATACCACTCATCTCCACAAAAGCTAAGAAAATATGTGAGTTTTTTAACCACCACATCATTTGTCTGCTTAGTGTTCTCCGCATCGCCTCATCACTGATAATGGAAAATAGTTCAAAAACAAAACATTGCAAAAACTTTGCGATGCCTTTGGCATTCAGCTTAGTTTCTCATCACCTTATTACCCACAAACCAATGGCCAAGCTGAATCCACTAACAAAACCCTCAAAAAAATTCTTATGAAAGTGGTTAATGATACTGGGAAGGATTGGCATACGCACATTCCTTTTTCCCTGTGGGCATACTTGTACTAGTATTCACACTTCCACTACGGCCACACCCTTTTCTCTGGTCTATGGTATAGAGGTAGTCCTGCCTCTCGAAGTCCAGATTCCCTCACTTCACATTTCTCTCCATGACATGCTCAATGATGATGACTTTTGTCAGGACCGTTTAGCACAACTTGAGTTATTAGACGAATGTCATCTTAACACTCTGGATCACCTTCAAGTTTACCAAAAATGTATCAAACGTGCCTACGACAAACGTGTCCATGCACAAACCTTCCAAGTCAGTGACCTTGTCCTGAAAGAAAATCAACATGTAACTAAAGTAGAAAAAAGTAAACGAGGAAAATTTTCTCCTAATTGGCTTGGACCATACATCGTGACTCATACCTATGGATCAGTGCTTATCATTTATCTTCACTCGATGGTAAACCTGAACCTGAGCCCCTTAATGCCTTGCATCTTTGACCATTTTATTGTTGACTTGTAGTCCTACCTCACCTTTTGTCTCTTTCCATGCTCGTCCCTTGAGCACTATTCACTTCATACACCTCACTAGTGATTAAACCAGAATCATGTTAGTACCCGTCACTTGTTATCTTCTCTTGAATATGTGTATCGTGGCGCTACACATAGCATGATTCTCATGGATACTTTTCATCTACCTTTAGATGAGATCTCAAGGTCATTCCACATTCCTTTTGAACAAGAGTCCTATCCTCCACCTTGTCTATTCCATGACTTCAAAGCCTCGGATGGGATATATTTCCTTGAGTCAAACATCCACTCAAAAGATGACTCCTTAAAAGGAAATCTTCCTCTCGAAAATTGATGCTATAAATATAATGATCCCTCGAAGGAAAGCTATTGAAATCTCTTTAAAAATGAGAGAAACCGAAGCTTCCAAAGATCAATCATCTTCACAAAGACCTCAAGGAGTTAAATTTTCTTCATCCCATATAGACTTCCCACATCGATCATTCTATCTCAACTATAAGTCAAAACAACAAACCTTTTAGTCATGGACTTGCCCATTATGACCTAGGTTCTCTTTCCCGAAGCGCATGCTACCTATACCATATAAAATTTAACTACCTTTTATCCTTCTTACCATTCCCATTCCCATCTCCTACTGCCTTAAGGGACTTCTTGGAACTTAGACATTTGGTGATCACGTGACTACTTTTCACCGTAGACCAATCAATCATGCAATGTATTTAGGGTCTTACGTTCATCACCTCCTCCAAGGTATGATCTACTCGGTATGATCCCACCCAATCAAGTGGCTTTATTGCCCCTCTTATCTTTTGACCGTCTTTTTTATGTTTTGATTACCTTATACAGACTTGGTCCTCGACGCTTACCTTTGCGGTAATCTTCTTCTTTTTCCAAAATCAACCCCACCTACATCACTTTACCTATAATCCACCCACACCATTCCTAAAACCTACTAACTCATTTCCATACCTCCTCATATTATTCCTAAGCACATGGGAGAACTATATCGGCCCGAGGTCCCTTTTCACCAGGACTATGTAGGAAACATTATGAGGGCATGGGGCCCTTCAAGGTTAGCTCAACCATTCTCTACCCTAAACGATTCATCCTCCATGTTTGTCACATTACATCAAACCTCACTTAGTTTCCTTTTTATACCCTAAATAGGAAATTAAACCAAATACATAACAAGTTGCTTCATATTTTAATCATTATCACAACATACATTTCTTACACCTACCATTTCTTTATCATCACTATGCATCGATTATACCACATCTCACATATGACCCATATTATCATTCATTACATAAAATAATGAATCACAACTTCACCTACTTTCTAACTCGATCCATGCCTATACCGACCTAACTCAACCATGCCTAAACCAACCTAACTCAACCATCCCTATAACCTGACTCGATCCATGCCTAAACAAACCTAACTCAACCATGCCTATAACCTGACTTGATCCATGCCTAATATACCCGACTCGATCCATGCCTAAATAAACCTATCTCAACCATGCCTATAACCTAAATCAATCCATGCCTAACAAACTCGACTCGATCCATGCCTAAACCAACCCGACTCTGTCATGCCGAACTCACCTAATTTCCATCCATCTCAAAATAAAAATCAACAAATAAGCAAATCAAAATCTCATTAACACATCAATCAAATACAAAATCACATGTATCTCATCATATAAATAGCTGTGTATCTCAATACAATTTACATGGCTATCTCATCATGTCCATCATCTTAAGCTCGTTGGCACACAAGCCGATACACAATACAAAATGTCATTGGCATATAGGCCGGTCTCATATATACAACAAAATAATGAAATAATACAAAATCTCTTCGGCACACAGGCCGGTATATGCTTGAAATATACAAAACCTCTCATACATCCTCACTTTCATTGGCACACAAGCCGGTATGTGATAAAAATACAACTATCTCTCGGCACGTAGGCCAATATAAATCACAAAATGACTATCATACATAAAAACCAGTGACCACATATCAGGCATCTCGGTGGATGTCCTCCATCTTTGTATCACCTGTGCCCTCGGCCTCTTGGGTCCCTACTAGCACCTCAACCGAAGCTAGTATATGTGCGCTGGGTAGCCTCGCCTAATCAAGCCTCGAGCTCACCGATCCTCTGTGCTCTCCACACTATGAGTGTGGGATCTCATCCTCTCATTAGATGCCTACTGTGCCTTGTACTTGGCATAGGATATGAAGTCTATCCTGGCTACCATCAGCTAGTCCTGGTAATATCTAGCCTCACCTAGGGCATCTTGTAACCTCGCTGGCGGGTATGGTATATGGTGGTCCCATAGGTCTCAACCCTGTACTATCATGCAAGACCCTATCCCGCTCCTCGCTCGTGAACTAGGACCCGGTCCCGGTGCCTGTGATGGTGGTGCCTGTGGTGGTGCCCCCTACCCCTGTGCATATATCTGGGCCTATAAGACCCCAATCTGTGCCTGGGCTATGGCCAACTGGCCTTGTAAACCTATCACCTAAGCCTATAAGGCTACCACCTAACCATCCCCCTCCTCTCCATCTCCATCTCCCCCACTAGCCATTGGTACATGTAGCTCTGCTACCTCCACCTTAGAGCCCTCCAACTATGTCTGCAGTATACCCAATTGGGTAATCAGTGTAGCCACCTACCCCTGTAGGGCATCTCTCTACACCATGATGGTGGCTAGATCCAGCTACCCCGGTCTGGGTGGTATGGCTCGTAAGTGAGTCACCCACCACTGTTTATACCTATCTATGTACTCGGTGTCATCTATCCACCAGTCCATTGGCTGCTCCTCCTACCCTGTGGGAACTATAGGCTATGGTAGAGGTAAGGGCCTCTCCACGTCATCTCTCCGGTACTATGGGAAGGGTAGAGGTATGTCCTATACTAGCCCGAACTACTGCCTGACTCTATCTACTAGGATCATCTTGTACTCCCGGCACGACGACCTTGTATCCATCTCTCTAGCCGGGAGCTCACTAGCTCCTCATGTATATGCCTATATGAGAGAAATCCCACATATGTCCCCTGATAATGTCCACTCCGGATAACCCCTCCAAATTGCTGAAATAGGCCACATCATGTGTGGGCCTCTCAGATCTCCACTCTCCAATAGCCGACACCCATCTCCTATACCCCACCCACAAAAATATCACTGGGAATGCATCTTCTCGGGGAATCCCTATAGGCCGCACACAAACTATGTGCTCATATGCCTAACAAAGGCAAGTAAAATGTATAACACAGAGTTGAACTCGCATAGCCGCCATATGCCCACAACTCCCTATACAACTACACCAAGAATGTTGGTGCCCATGCAAAGTGGGTCTCATCCACCATCATTTCGTGGAGTACCCCCATTAGTGATCGGGGAAAACGTCCACCCTCTGCATCTGGAAGTGCATAGCAGCACACTGCCTCCATCAACATAACCACTAGCCTCATCTCCTCTAGACGGGCTAGGTACATCTCTCCATAGCTCAAGATGACACTATGGAATGTCATCTCAACCATCCCCTCTCCAAAAATAGTCATGATCAGCTCCTCTGAGGCCTCGGAGGAGATAGAGTAGACCTTTGCACCCAATATGGGTAACCAAAGAATCTGGAACACGTCCTCCAGGGTGATAGTAATCTCACTCATCGGTAGGTGGAATGTGTTGGTCATGGAATCCCATCTATCAATGAGTGCGACCATCAAACTAGGCTGCTAGACTACATGTTGATAACAATGAGCCCCACTCAAGCCAACCGCTCCACATGCTATAACTCATATGGGGTCGTTGTGCCACGTATTGTCACAAAGAGAGGCGAACCCTATCTCACATATGTAGCTACGCTCCCCGCATCCAATAAAAACAAAACATTAATCTACATTTATCATATCCATTTTTTCCACTTATCATTTTCCCGCACCCTATTTTCAACTCCGTCCATCTCACCCACCTAGCCCACATCACTTTTGGACCCTTGTTCTAAATAACTCCGACCATCTTGGTTCACCCTTACCGACCTTGGTCACCTTTACGCAGCATCGGTCCACCTGTTTGCGACCGATACCATTTCATCCTTACCGATGCCAGAGTTTATTTTAAGAGATCTCTTGGAAATCGAGGTGGAAAATACCTCGTGAATATCCTAGAAACAGCTTCATGGGAAGGAGATTTTTGGGGGTTGTATGAAAAATTTCACCTAATTTTCAAGTGGTGTGATAGAAGGCTTTGCAGATGTGCGACAGGAGATTTTCTATCGCACATAAAAAAATGCATTGACGCACATCAAAAGACCTCATTGACGCACATCAACAACCTTGTTGATGCACATCAAAGAGGTTTGTTGATGCGTGTCAATGAGGATGCTGCATTTGCAGCCTCTCGCCTTTACTTGCACATCAAAAAATCTCCATGTCGCGCCAAAAACTCTTTGTCGTGGCTCGCTATGTGTCAATATCTGCAGTACCTCCTTGTCACACGTCAACTATCCGTCAGTGTCACGTGTAAAAAATAACCCCATTGTCATGCATCTGCAAACCCTCCTTGTTACACGTCAATAACTTACCCCCTTGTCGCGCGTCTGCAATACAGGATATATCATATTGTTGACAAAATGTGAAGTAGAAGTGTTCTACCTGCGAATAATCTAGGATTATATAGGGGATATTTTTCAAGGGTAGGTGAAGTGACCCCTAAAAAAAATTAAAGTGTAATTTTTAGGCGAACAGGTCACTGACCCACACCAGAAAATTCACCTTTTCAAAATTTTCAAAAATGGAATATTCGCCATGTTACGAATATTCACCACTAAATTTTTCCCTGCCACTACCTATGTAATGTATGGTCTGGTACAAACCATAACATACATAAGACTTCCAACTACTAAATCATACGAAACTCATGCCATGTACTCAACCTCCTCATGTGATGTAGGATATGGATCTTTGCTCAATTTAAAGTTTCCACCATAAATTTACTTATAAGTTTTGAATTTTACATATTAAACCTTTCCAACAACTTATTGATATAATGTTCCTAAGACAAATACAACTTCTTGTTCTTCCTGTCTCTATGAATTTGCATGTCAAGGGTTTTCTATGCAGTTCCTAAATCCTCCATTGCAAATGAATGAGATAACTTTTCTTTAAGCTTACCAATGTCATGTATACTAGATCCCGCAATAAGCATATCATCCACATATAATAAAAATAATATAGCTTCCATTTTCAAGCTTCCTAAAATAAACACAATGGTCGATTCACATCTCATATAACCATGCTCATGCATAAAAATGAAAAACCTCAAATACCATTACCTTGGTGCTTGCTTGATCCCATACAATCTCTTTTTCAACCTTTACACAATATTCTCCTTACCCTTGACTTCATAACCAAGTGGTTTCTACATATAAATATCTTCCTCCAAATCACCGTGAAATAAATCCATCTTGACATCAAGTTTCTCTAAATGAAAATATTCTACCGTAAATATAAAAGGAACGATAACCAAATCAGACCAAGCCAAGAACACATATGTTAATCAAACATCATGATCAATAAGATGAAAGAAATTCGCTAGAATAACTTTACATAAACCTTTGTAAACAAATGAGCAGCAATATCATATATTATTATGGAACTCAATGAAATACAATGAGAATGGGCCTTTCTTATATAGGTAAGGACTAACAATCTAACAATCACCAAGGTCGTAGATCAAGCCATAAATCTTGAAAAGAACTAGTCATCAAAGAACTAGTAAAGTCCATATATTTATTAGAGAACTCGACATCAAGGATCTAGTCAATACCATAGATCAAAGAAAGAACTAGTCAATACCATAGATCAAGGAAAGAACTATACCTAACAATTAGATAATATCCCCCTAATATCTAAATAAATAAAAATAAATATCCACACACATAAGTGGGTGAGGATAAATACAATAAAGGTAAATAATGTACCTAGGTGAACATGAGCTAAGGTAAATACCTACCCTAACAAAATAAACTCAATACAAAGATTTAATAGAAGACATTTTTTCTATAGGAGAAAATATCTCACCATAATCAATACTTGATTTCTGTGTAAATCATTTTTACCACAAGCCTTTCCTTGTATATTTTCTGTCCACCCTCTTCTTCCTTTATTTTGTAAACCCATTTATTTTGCAATGTCATTTTACCTACTAAAATTTTGACCAAATCCCATGTCTAGTTTTGTTCCAAGGAGTCTATTTCCTCATCCATGCCATGCTCCCACCGCTTCTAGGTTTCATCTTGTTTTATTTCTTCAAAAATTTATGGTTCACCCTATCGCTTAATGATAAATAATATAAGGAAGGTGTAAATATTTATGGAGTTCTAATTACCCTTTGTGACCTTCTCACTGAGATCTGGGGTACCAGAGGCTCAATTTGTACGTCTTGTACATTAGTATCCACCTCTAATAGTGACCGATGTTGGTCACCCTCATCGACACCAATTCAACTAATCGATGCTGGTCCCGCTCATCTATAGCTGATGTCACCTAGAGACCAACGCCGATTCTTTTCAATTGATATTGGTTCGTGGATGACTAACACCGATACCTATAGATGTCTTTTCTAAATCTGAGAATGATTTTTCTTCCACAAAATTTCCAACTAATTTGTCTTTGGGTACCAAAACTTGATCCCTATACATTATCTTTTCATTCCATTCAATTTCATAATTCCTAACAATCTTAGAATCTTCTAAATCCCAAAAATGGAATCAAATCACTAAATCCATAACCAATAAAAGTACATCTCTTGGATTTAGTATCCAACTTCTTTATATTTTCTTTATCAACATACACAAAATCTTCTAAACCAAATACTCTAAGAAAATAAAGATCTACCTCTTTTCTAGTCCAAGATTCTTCTGGTATTCCACCATCTAGTGCACTTGAAGGCCCATAATTAATTAAATAAACCATTGTGTCTACTACTTCTACCCAAAATTGTAAGGGTAATCCAACATGTATCCTCATGCTTCTTGCATGTTCCATGATTTTCCTATTCATTCTTTCAGCAACACCATTCTCATGTGGTGTTCTAAGAACCATTCTTTCTTTGTGTATTCCATTCACTGAACAATAATCATTGAAAACCTTGCTGCAAAAGTACTCACCACCATTGTTAGATCTAAGGAATTTTAACTTTGAATTTGATTCATTTTCCACAAGGGATTTCCATCTTTTAAAATTATCAAAAACATCATATTTGCATTTCATATAATAAACCCTTACCTTTCTTGTGGCATCATCAATGAAAGTAACATAATATTGGGATCCTCCATGAAAAGCTACATAGGCTGATCCCCACACATATGAGTGCACAAGCTCTAATTTTTTCTCCTTCTTTGTTGCCCCAACTTTGAGAAATATCACTCTCTTTTTTCTTTCCAAATATACAATGCTCATAGAAATCAAGATCTACATCTTTCAAATATGATAACTTACCCTTAGCCTTTAAGATCTACATTCCTTTTTGACTCATATGGCCTAGCTGATTATGCCACATGCTTGCATTTGAATCTAAAGTAGATAGCATAGAAAAGGAATCAATAATACAAGTAGACAAATACAATGTTTCTACCTTATTGCCTCTTGCTACAACAAGATATCCCTTGGTAACTTTCCAAGATTTGGTTGTGAATGTAACCATACAACCATGCACCTAGTTGTCTTGTATAAATTAGATTTCTCCTCAGGCTTGGAAAATGCCTCACATCTTTCAATATCCATGTATTTCCATTTTGCAATTTTAGATGAACTTACCCTTTACCAATAATATTACATGGTTCATCATCTCCTAAATAAACATTCCCAAAATTACCCTAGACATAATTTTTGAAATAACCCTTATTAGGGGTAGCATGGAAAGAAGCTCCTAAATCTAAAACCCATGATTCAATTTTATTATCCAAGGAGAGAATAAGGGAATCTTGCATTACCTTAGAAGATGCAAAATTTTCCTCTTTACCTTTCTCTGGTACATTCTCTTTGTTTTCCTTGAACCAACAATCCTTCTTTGCATGTTATTTCTTTTCACAATTACAATGTGTTATTCCCTAACCTCTGGATTTAGATCTATCATTCTTAGACTTTGATTTCCCATTATTCTTGCTCTTGGATCTATCCTTCGGCTTTCCCCTACTTTCTACATTCAAAGAATTATCAAATGATAATTCTCCTATTATTTTCCTGCATATTTCTTCATTCAGGATTATACTAACCACATCATCAAACTTTAAAATATTAGTAGCAGATGTTGTATTACTAATAACCATTACCAAGTTATCCCAACTATATGGAAAAGATAATAAGAATAAAATTTCTTTCAATTCATCATCAAACAACTATTAACTAATTCTAATTGATTTATAATAGAATGGAAATCATTCAAATGACTTAATGCATATTCACCTTCTTGCATCTTTGAATTAAATAATTTCTTCATCAAATAAACTTTATTTTAAGCACTAGGTTTTTCATATAAATCAGCTAAAGATTTCATCAAATCTACCCTGGTTGCTGATTCGGTAATATTCAAAGCCACAGATACTGCTTTTTAAGGCTCAATTTTATAGATCCCAGAGCCTTTTTACCAATGTATTTTCCATCTTCTGCCATTGTTGTAGCTCTCACTCAATTAGAAATCCTCTATGAGTAAATATGTCAACACACAAAACCCTCAAACAAAAATCTATAATGTCAGATGTTGGGGTTAATCACACCAGTTATATATATATATATATATATATATATATATATATATATATATATATATATATGATCTAAGGATATAAGTAATAAATATGGAAATAAACCAAAAGAAACAATACACAAGATATAACATGGTTCACCCAGTGTGGGTTATGTCCACCAAGAAATAGCCAATATATTATTCAAAGCTTCATAGAGGATATATAATGAAGATCTATAATCTTCCACACCTCTCCCAGATGTATAGTACTTTCTTCCTCACAAGCTTCTCTTTCTCTCTCTCTAAGAATTCCTTCTTACAATTCTTCTAATTCTATCTTCTAACCCTATATTTCTAGCTTATATAAGCAAATACAAACTTAGGGAACTTTAGCTATGCAATTACAACCATTACTTTACCTTTATATCAAAGGTTAAATCTAATTCCTGTGACGTAAATAAAATTAATCACACACATGTAACTGATGCCGCTTACTCTAATCGATACCGCTTCCTACTTGTTTGACCAATGCTGGTCCCGAGGTGACTAAAAATAGCTACCCAACTGACATCGGTTACTATGTATCTTAGCAAGTTAATAAAACATGCTATTTGTGAATCAATTGAGCTCCACAACTCAGCACACTTAATCTCCCCAAATACCCCAATCATAAGTGGATACTACTGAAGCTATACAAGAAGTTAGTGGAGCTACATGATTTACAATCATCACTTCATATAAGCGTGGTTAGCTTCCCAATTGTCATTTATCATTATGTAAACATCCAAAAAGCTTGGAATGTTTCAAAGAAATGTTTCATAATTATACTCGGGATTATTATGTGGCTAGAACAAATTTTTATTACAAGAACATTACATAAAATATAGTCTCCTTAGATTATATGCATCTTTCGGTGCTTGAAGATTTTGGATAGACTATCGGGGTGAATTTGAAATCGAAGGAGAGATTATAGTGGAATTACAGCTTAGAAAATTATTACTTTGGGTTTAGCAAAGATTCCCAAGGAACTCCAAGATGATGGGAATGTGATCTCTTATTCTTCTTATCATATGGGAGGAGATTATGCTACATTATCATCCATTATAAATAAGGATACAATAGTTGAGGATAGCACATAAAGAGTTTCAATTTATACCTCAAATTGGCTCCTAGAGAGAAAGAAAAACAATAAATGAAAGGAAGGACCCAGCGACAGTAGTAAGGGAACTATGAAGGCACCATCAATCAAGAATCCTAGAATAGAATGCCCATTTATTAAACAAAATACAACTCCCGAGGTCACCCCAAGTGAGACTTATCAAGTGGTATAATCATCTCATATTGTCCCTTCCACATAAATCCCTTCTACACATGTGGAATTTATTGTACCACCCTTGAATCCTACCTCATTCACCCTTCCTCCAGCTAGGATAGATATTCCTTCCCCATCTTCCTCCTTTCCTTCTTCTAAGAAATCCTCATCCTTCGTCATCATATGATAAGTTAACCACTCAACACAAGGAAGAATGTGATGTTACCATGGAGGGTTTTACACTTCATGAGGTGTGTCATTACTTGTAAAATAAATATAAAGCTACAAAGTAGGGACTTGGAAAGTATGAAGAGGGAGAAATTAAGAAAAAGAGTGAAACACTCTCATTCAAAGACCACACATGATCTCCACAAGAACAAAGAGGATTCAAAGGGAGGAGAAATGGAATTGGATTCTAGCCATAGGACCACCAAGGAGAAGGAAATGGAAAACCAATTGGTTATTCAAAATATGGATGAATTCGGATAGGTATTGTTACGTGGCACCTTTCGACTCGAATATCTTGAGACACAATGAGAAATAGTTGTGTATCCTACCATAGCTACAACCAGCCAAGAGATGGTGGTCCATCCAGGTACTCCATTCTCTTTGGGGCAATATATATCAACATGTCTAGTAGCACAAACACTTTTAAGTTCCAAGGAATTAATTAACTTGGGAGAAATGAAACTTGAGTTGTTGAAAAACATTGATAAGAAAGGGAACAAATATAAATAAGAAAAAGTAACTTCAAAGCTTGTAATTGAGCCATCAGGACATATTTTTTTTGAATTTTCCACCACAGCAACAAGAAAACAAAAAGATGAACTGATTGGAGAAGACTTGGTGGTGATTAGAGTACCTCTGTAGGAAATTACTATTAAAGGGATGAAGCAAGATATGCAAACCATGATTGATAGTATTTTCCTCAAGATTGATGAAGAAAGAGCCAAAAATGCTAAATTGAAGGAAAAAAATTCCAAGTTATGTGAAATCATTGTGAATGTTTCTAGGTCCTCTTCTCAACCGGTGTTATTAGGGGAAAAATTCAATCCCAAGGTCAAAACTATAATGGAAGAAATGGATGACAAAGCCAAGGATGTAGATGACAGGATAACAAGGATCTCCAAAATGGCCAATGAAGAGTACACAAAGGTTCTAATCAAGATGAAAGAATGTTAAGATAAGTGGGATTAATTGAAAATTTTAAGATAAGAGGCTAATAATGAATGTGGTACTGCAGAGCTCCAATTAGAAATCCTCAAAGTAATAAGCTCACTTCCAAAAATGTGTTAATTAAAGAAAAATTGTGGTTGAAGGGTCTATAAAGAAGGGTAAATAAGAAGAGCTTACTCTCTCATTCCGAAAGACTATTCTTTATCAAATGATGGAATAAATTAAGCAGCTGGAAGGAGAGGTTGAACAAGATATGAATGATATTGATGATGGGATCTATGAGGTTACAAATTATAACATTGTTAATTCTCTAAAAGACATGGAAGAGTTCCTTAAACTCTTTCAACCAGAAATGAATAATTCTATCACTCCCTTCACCTATGATTCAATGGAAAAATTGTCAAAGCTTCAAGAGGATGTCAACTACCTTACATCTAGTATATGGAAAGTAAGAGGTTTTTTCACCATCTTGGAAAGGGATATACTAATATTAGAAAAAAATGCAAGCCATTGCAAAGGCTAATGAGAAAGTGATAAAATATATGTTGGATCAATATGCCAAATATCGAGAGAAAAATACACTTAAGACCGAGGAGGAAGGCAAGACTAAAACTGAAGTGTGTAGATGGAATAACACCTGTTCTTCTTCTTCTTCTTCTTCTTCTTATTGTTCTTATTGTTCTTATTTTTCCTTCTTCCTTCTTCTCATTCTCATCGATCGATAATGTAAAAATTAATGAAACTTCATTTTAAAACTTAAGTAAGTTTCGGTTAAACAAAGACATTACTTCAAGTTGTTTGAAAAATTCAATTTCTTATAAGTATATGGCATATCATGAGGAGTATTTGGAGTTACTTAGGACTATGGAACTTTCCAATGGTAAGCGTGTCAAACATTAAGAATTATAAAGAGGAAAATGCTCAACCTCTTGTAGTTTTGTAGCTAGGTTCATAAACTGAATGTAATTAATAACTCTTATTTGTATTTTATTCCCAGAGGCTATAAATAGTGAGAGAGGCCTATAGGTGAAAGGATCGAGAATTTTTGGTTATGAGCTAAAATACTTTGTGGATTATTATTTCAAACTTTGTGTTGAAGTAATCATATGTTCATTATGTAAACTAGTTGTAGGTGAATAAGAAGAAGGAAGATTTTTTGGAACTTTGTGTCTTATAAAGTCTCACTGTGCACCCTGTGGATGTTTATGGTAATTTTTTTTTCTTAAATCTCCATTTGAATGTATTTATTTTCATTTGCTGGAGATTTTTGAAATCATCTAGTATTTCTTTATTCGGTGTGGGTGTAACGAACTTTGTTATCTACTTGTTATGAAACAATTTTTTTATATAGTTGTTATTCCCCTCATTCTCTTTCTAGTCCTTTGAAATAATTTCTTTCTCATACGATTGCTTACTTGCTACAAATTGTTTAGCTATGGTCCATGATCTGTACAATTAAATTAATACCCAGAAAATTAATTAATAGGTTCTAGAAAAAATAAATACATCACACATGAGATTCACCGTTAAATGAAGGGGATTTATCCCATGACTACTTAGATTTGTGTGTGTTTAAAATCTAGCTAACAATTTTTTTTGGGGACTCTACTAGGGAATGAAGAATTAAAACATTAACTTGTACTTTTCCCATGAAATAATTAAAAGAAATCATTTTGAGTTATTCTTGGCTTAATCAAGTTCTCATGTTGTGACATTTACACCAAATGCCTTTCTTTAATTAAAACTTGATTTTTCATGTCCAGACTTTATTTTTAGCATGTCTTGCAGATTTAAAAATACCATCTAATTTAAATAAAGTTAATTACATGTTACTACTCAGCTCAAAATCTAAAATTAGTCACATATCAAATTATTGCACACTTTTATATTAAATATTTTCCTCACAAAGATAAATTTTCTATATCACCCATCCATATTTGGCTACCAATATTTCATTCTCGAAAACTATCCATTCACACAGGCAAGTAGGGACCAAGGTAGAGTTGATCATTTCTTCCACTTGCAAGAGAAATTTAACTTTAATCATCCTCCTCAAGCCAGACACACGGAGAAAGTCTTTCACCGTAGGAAGAGTTCAAACTTCACCAAATTAGTTGCAACATAGCCCAATAGTTGGGATTATCTAGTAAGTCAATCCAAATTTACATATTCCTTTGAGAAGTACTCAACAACAACTAGTTGCAACATAGCCTTTGAATTTGACTCCTCTTCATGATTTGCCTAAAGATTCTAGAAAAAAATTCCCAAATTTTTCTGGAGATGGTAAAAAAAATCATGATGACCACTTAGTTTCTTTCTTTATATCATATGAGGTGCTTGTTGTGGAGTATGAAGATTTATCTGTGAGACTCTTCATTGAGAATCTACACGATTTGGCTAGAGAATGGTTTTATAGATTGGCTCTGGGTACCATAATGAATTGGGCTATTATGCACGAGAAATTCTGAAGAGGTTTAAACCTACCAAAGATTAAATTATGCTGATTAATAAACTATCCTAACTTAAAATAAACTCACAAAAATATGAGGGATTTTAATACAAAGTTTGAGACGATAATTTACAAAATTCCCAAGCTATCTTGTTGCTCTCTCGATGACTACTAAAAAAGGTATTCTTTATTAATGCTCTATTTCCTGAAGTTGGTTATTAGTTGAGTAGATCACGTCTAGCCAACTTATTAAGAGCTCAAAATACCACCATCAAAGTAGAGGATGATCTCATTATGGCAGGTAAAATCAAGCATTATAATACTTAAGTTGAAAATTTTCCTTCAACTAGCTCTTCTGATCCATTTACGTAGCGATTATCCAATGACATGCTACAAATAAAGAAACAAATGGAACTGGGAAGCAGTGATACTAGTGCCAAGAATGCTCCAATAAAAAAATTCAACAATCAAAATTAGAACTTGAACCGTATTGTTGCTATTCCCCAAATAATGGAAATCAAAGTACACCAAGGAACAATGTAGAAATTAATGAGGAATATTAATCATATCGATTGATCCACTAAGATGAAGAATTTCAAACCATAGACTACAAATTAGATAATGACCACTATGAAACTTTTGAAGATGATTATGGTCACACTTATGTAGTGTTTACAAGATCTCAGGAAAATCAAAGCGGTGAAGCATCTTCTAGTGGAAAAATAAGGGAAAGAGATGAACCAAGGCCGATGTAACCATACTCAAAAGAGGTAGTCCTCTACTAGCTTCTTTGGCTCCTAAAGATAAGTATGCAAGTTCTTATTCTCCTTCTCCTACTTCTCATTCACAGAGGTTTGTTGTTCCTAAAAGTATTTCAAATGTATCTTCCTCTTTTTATATCATAGACCACATTAAGAAAACTAAAATCTAAATTTCGTAAAGTTTGAATACCTAGAGATATTTACTGATCAACTAAATAGACTAGTTAAGTATGTCCATAGTAGTGGATCAAGTAATTCTCCTTATGCTGCAACAAAATGCATTCTTCCCAATCCCAAGAATAATCCTCCTAGAAATAACCCTTCAACTACTGCTCCCACATATTCTGAAAGAATTGAGCCATTTTATGTATCTTTTCTTATCAATGGTTTCAAATTGAGCAATTGCATATTAGATTCAAGGGCTTCTAATAATTTTATGCCACTAAGTTTACGAGATGATCTTGGACTGAAATTGACCAAGATAATTGGGAGGTGTTATTCTATGGAAAGGAATATACCTTTGATTGGAAAAATAAGGATGCTCATGCGCTTTGGAAGCCTTTCTTGATAAGAGACTAAAGATGAAAATTTTGGTTGTTGATAAACCTATTTCTTATGGGATATTACTAAGAAGAAATTTATGCAAGGAGTTGGGTAGAGAAGTAAAGATGGAATGGTCATATGCTCAAATTCCCATTAAGGGGGTAAACCAAAGGCTCAAACCTAAGAGGAAATAAAAGTATACATTTAAAAGTCTCAAGACTCAAGATCTCAAATTATTTTCCAAGAATCTGATCATGGGTTTTATTATTTATAAATGGATGATAATTCTTCGAGCTTGAGGTTTAGGATGGTCCCAAAGATGAAGAAAATATCTAGTCTCTAAATTTATATGGCGCTTGCTTCTCTTTTGGATCGAAGCTTGTATTGTCTTAACATCCTCAAAGGGGGAAGGTACACCCATACTCCTTTAAGTTAATGTTTGATAATACTAACAATGCAATAGAGTATGAAGTTCTATTGTTAGGAATGGAACAAGAAAAGAAGTTGGGAGTGAAATTACTCAAGGAATAAGGAGATGGTGAATTTATTGTGAGGAAAATAAGGGCCAATATCAATTCAAAAATCTACAGACAAGTTGAAACACACTCAAATTTTCAGCATTCTCTATTAACTTCATCCCCAAAGATCAAAATGCCATAGTTGATTCTTTGGCAAGAACTACAAAAATAATGAATCCAGATTAGCCACCCATAATGTTCAAACAAGGGAACTATAAAGTTGAGAAATTCTACCACCCAAAAGTCTGAAATAATGTGGAACAGTGGCAAGTGTTCAACAATGACAAATAGATAGTTGTATTCTTGGAGTAGCAAGATAACTTTGATGAGTTATACTTTAAAGGGATTAACTCACCTCCATGAAAAACAATGGTTAGTGAGACTAATCTAGAGAATGATGATAGTAAAGGGATTATTGAGTTGAATCGTAATCAAATCCCTAAAGGTTTTGTCTCCTCGAATAAATTTTTACAAGCATGACCAGTTTTATAGAAAAACACATAATATCGTGAAATTTCTTCTTTAGAGGTAAAACATTTGAATATGGGTCTAGAAGATGAGCCTAAAATGGTTAATCTTGGAAAGTTTTGTTTTGAGATAGAGCATGAATCTTTGATAGAGATTTTAAGGAAGTATAGCGACTTATTTGCATGGTCCTACAAAAACTTGAGAAGAGGTATAACATATATTTTGTTGGAGCCGGGAAGAATACTTTCAAACAAAAGATCTGCAGGGCATAGTCCAAATTTTTCAAATACAATCTACATTGAATTCCAAAAGCTTCTCGATGTAAAAATGATTTATCTAATTCATCATTCGAGTGGCTTGCTAACATCATTGTACTGTTAGAAAGAAGAATGACAAGATATGCTTGTGTGTGGATTTTTAGAATCTGAACTAGACATCACTAAAATATAATTACCTGATCCCCATTATGGATCATACTCTTTAGGTAGTTACGGATTTAGATATGTTGTCTAGGTTAGATGGATTTTTCGGTTATAATTAGATTCAAGTGGTAAGAGAAGACCAATATAAAACAATGTTCACCACACCATGGGGAACATTTTCTTACCAGAAGATGCCCTTTGGGTTGATGAATTCCGAGATAATTTCCAAAGGGCCATGTATTTGGCTATTTCTCACCTAAATGACAAGAGCATAGTTGCTTATCTTGATGATTTTACAATTTTCTCCAAGATAAGAGGTGATCATATTGTTGACTTAGATGAAGTCTTTATTCAGTGTCAGAAAGCATGAGATATCTCTTGAATTCTAAGAAGTCCATATTTTTGTAAATTATGAAAATATTTTGGGCCATATTGTTTCAAAGGAAGGAACCAAGATTTACCCTGAAATAGTTCAAGAAAATCAAAACTTACCTTTGCCTTCTTAAAAAAGGGAGTACATTCTTTCTTTAGCAATGTAAATTTTCTCCAAATGTTTATCCCTGAATTTGTTGAGTTAACTCATCATATTTAAAACATGATGAAAAATATTCAGATTTCAAGTGGAATGAATAAGGAAAGTAGAACTTTGAAAAAATCAAAGCAGCTCTCGTTGAAGCTCCCATGCTAGTTTCACTTGACTTTAGTAAGGAATTCATCCTCTATTGTTATTCTTCTGAACACACTATTTCCACTATTCTAATGCAAAAATGAAGAAAACATTGAATCCCCAATTGCTTTCATGATTATGCCATTAAAATCTTATGAATTACAATACACCCTTATGGAAATGCACACATACGATTTTGTCAAAGTTTGCAAATCATTCAGGTACTATATTATGTCATCAAATACTATTGTATATATTCATGTTCTTGCTGCAGTTAAATCTATCTTGACACAATAATAGATGGGGTTTCTATGAGGCACTTGGGTCACCAAAGTGCAAAAATATTATTTATATATAAAACCAACTAAGTTGGTAAGAGGAAGAGGTCTTTGCCAAATAATGATTGAAATGAAGCATGATGATCCAAAGACGTCAACTTCTCCACTTTAAGAAGCAATTGATAAAGACATGCCTACAGTTTTGTTTGTGAACTTGGTAGATGAATGGTACAATAATATTTCCTACTTCCTCACATATGGAGAATTCCCATATCAGCTTACATGTAAAGAAAAATGAGCCATCAAAACGAATTCAAAATATTTTGTCCTTTGGGATAATGGTTTATACAAGAAGGGAATTGATGGTGTCTTTCTTCGATGTGTTGATAAATCCAGCAAGAGAGGTTACTTGAACAGTTCCATGAAAAATCATGTGGAGGCCACTTCTCACCTAAATTAATTGCACATAGTATCCTTGGGAAAAGGTATTATTGGCCCACTTTTTTCAAGATATTGTAGAATGGGTTTCTAGGTGTCAAGAATGTCAATAATTTGTTAGACGGATGAAGCTTCCAACTTTACCATTAAAACCATTTGTGATAAATGAGATCTTCCAACAATGGGGTATTGATTTCATTGGTATGTTAAATCCTCCATCAATTTTTGTCATCATTACATCCTAACATACATTGATTATTTTAGTAAGTGGGTAGAAGGCATCCCTGTCAAGCATACTACTTCTAAAGAAGTATGCAACTTTATTAAAGAAAATATAATTGTAAGGTTTGGTGTCCCACACAAGATAGTCACAGAAAATGCTTCCAATATTTATTCTAAGGAGCTTGTTGATTTTTGTTCCACATGTGGTGTCCAGTTGGTGCATTCTTATAATTACTATCCTCAGGGAAATGAACAAGCTAAATCAAGTTACAAAAACTTGATATCAATCATCTAGAATTTGACAGATGAAAATCAAAGGACCTGGCACAAGAATTTGTTTGATGCACTCTTAAGATAATAGGATTACTCCCAAAAAATATTTAGGTATGTGACATTTTCAATTGTTGTATGGGATGGACGTTGAACTACCTATTACTATTGAATTTCCTACTCTACACCCGACAAAATCTATAAAGGATTCTACTTACCAGGATGCACTTGAAAAAATAAACATATACTTATCTGAATTTAAAGAAGCATGTGTTTAGGTAGCTAACATATTAGCTGAGAATAAAAGGAAGATCAAGGTGGTATTTTATAAAAAGGCTAGTGACATAAATTTTGAGATTGGAGAGTGGGTGCTCCTATGGGATAAGAAGAATGAACTGAAAGGCATGCATGGGAAATTTGATTCATTGTGGAAAGAACTATTCATGATCAAAAAGTTGCTGGAGATGATAGTTTCATCCTTTCTTACCAAGATGTATTTAAGAAGTCGTTGCCATACAATGAGAAACATCCAAGCTCTTGAAAATTGATGATTTATGGTAAAACCTATATGTATATAAATAAAGTTTTGATGTTTTGTGTCATGTTTGTTCTATTTTTTATTTTCCTTCTTGTGACATGTTATCACCAAATTACAACACCCTCTAATTTTTCATGTGTGTTTGCATGAGCTACCAGTGTAATTGGGTAACATTGGACCATCTCTCAACTTGGGGGACCTATGGAATTGAGATGGACCTCCAGAGAAGGTTGGTTCTTCTACCTAATCTTAGCACTAAACTACTCCTAATGCAAGAAAAATACATATCTAATCCTATCCTATCAATTCCAAGGGACCAAGGAGAAGGAGAAAGGGTGAAAGAGAGAAATCCTACACTAAAAGGGGTGATAATACCAAGAGAAGGGGGTGTTGAACATTTTATAATGCATGAAAATGGAGAAAAGTGAGCATGGAGAGGATGGAAAAGCATCACATGCCAAAATACACACAATATACCATCTCCACTAAGCATAACAACATACAAGTTTGAAATGGGAACAAAAAATGCATAGTATACCTATAAACATGAAGAAAGGAAAGAGAAAGAAATGGAAACTAATGTAAGGATAGAGAAGTAATCACAAACTCAAGTTTTATTGATCCAATAGTTTGCACAATACAAAATTGTAGCAGAAAGAGGAATGATTCTCCCTTACAAAGCAAAAAAATTGAGGCTTGGAGCTCCAAATCCACTTAGCAGCTAAGACAAAGAGAGAGCAACATTAAAAATTTCCAACTCTTTTACCAAATGATATCTCTTTACAATATATGGAAGAATTAATAAGAGAGAGGGAGAGAGACTCAAAACTCCTCTTCAACACAAACAAATTTCATTAATTGACCTAAAAATGTGATGGAGGACCATGTGAAACCATTTCATCATGTCTTGTGCCTTCATTTAATGCCCCGAGAACTACTGTAAGTGATCATTTGCATATAATATAGTTTTATTTATTTTTAGCTCACCTAACCCTATCAAATCTCTTGAATTATTGTCTCCATGATGTAGGGAATAAAATTTTGAATCCAACCATATCTAGTTTGTGAAAAATTAAAGTTTGGGTGTCAAGTTATTGTCATGCGGATCGCGAGGCTTTATTTCACCAAAAACACATTTTTATTCGGGATTTTTTTCCTTTCCTATTACGAGTCATCATTGATTGGGGGCATTTCCTTTGATTTTAAGATTTCCTCATGTTGTGGAGAACTCCATGGTGCATGGAATGGGGTTCTTAGGTAGTCTGGGCCTAAAGACCCCAACTTCCTCGATCTTTATTATTTCCCCACCTTGATCATACTTTGCACTTGGGAACTAGTTCCCCACGACCTCTTCTTCCCACAGGGCGATACATTGAACAACACACCGCTTCCTAACTCCACTAACTTCAAATATTTATGATTTCATGGGATGGGGCTCTGAATTATGATTCCAATGATATTTTTTTAATCAAATTTGACTAAGTGGATCTCAAGATACGTGGATGCAGATCTAGGGAGTCATTTTGGTGCATTCTAGAATATTTTGACCTAGTTGTTCTCTTTCTCGCATAGTCTGGAATGAAATATAATTTCCCAACCATTTATTTTTTAGGTTGACCCCACATATGGGGAACCCAAATTTTTCCACCTAAGTTCTAAGCGGGACCCAAGTTCCCGATTTCACCGAATTCACCACATCCAATACTCCTCGTGCCTAGTCCAATGTAATGTGGCCAAAATGGCCTCATTCTAGAGAACTCGACCCATTTCACCTATTCTTTCCATGACCGATATTGTTTGCACTATATTGGAGGTTCCTTAATCCTTTTCAAATTAGACCTATAGTGAGTTCCAAAACCCCCGATCCATCCACAATACGTTAAACAAATTTGTAAATTGACCATCAAACTCTTTTCTCGAGTTTTGCAATTTTTTAACTAACTCCTTGATTTTTTTATTGTGTAGGGAGTTAGAAAAAATATGAAGAATTTCCCCAAGAACCAAATGTCATGTCATCGCTTTCTCATTTTTCCCCAAATTTTGGCTATATATGAAAACCCAGAAGAGGAAAAATACATCAATTGATCCCAAATGCTCCCAAATAAATTGCAAGTGCTTCGGAAAACATAGAAATTACCTATTTTTCTCCAAATTCTCCATGAATCTCTGTCAAATTTCCCAAGTCTAATTCTCTCGAGTTGTCCATTTTTACTAGGGGTAAAAATGGATAACAATTTGGTGACTCATGGGGACATCTACCTACTAGATGAGTTGACCAGTTTCCTTAAAGCATCCATTGGGCATGGAGTCATCCTGATACACCTAGAAATGATCTAAAACTCTAAAATCTTGTCCTTGAGCCACTTAAACATTTGTTTCTTGGACCTAGAGTTGATTTTTGCTTACATTTTCAATCTCTTGTAAGAAAATATTCTCGAATAAGGTTTATGTGAGTAGAAAATTGTTTTAAATATGGATTTCCTTCTCTTTCCTCTACAAATCTGATTTGATGGGACTGAAAATGAAAACTTGAACCCCCCTAAAATATGATTTCATTACCAAGTATGAAGGACTAAAGCCGGTGATTTCTTGACAAGGATGAAGAACTAGAGATTTGGAAACACATGTTGATTTGGAATAACTTTTAACTACTTTTAAAACCTAGTTTTCTCCATGAACACTTACCTCCAAATGGATGTGCAAGAGAAACCACGAAGTAAAAGCTATGTACAAAGGAAAGATCATACATGCCCTAACTAGAACATGTAGAGTGTGCATAAGCACTTGTTCTGCTAAAAACAAACCTACCTACTCTACTCTAGCTAGAGAAAGTTCCCAAACAAATCCTAACATTGTCAAGTAAAAGTAGCTTCCCTTTCTCATAAATTGAGACCATGAGACTGATTTGACAAGGGACATGGCCTTGTGCGTGAGTGAAAAACTGAAATAGAGCCAATCTTCCACCAAATTCATCAATTTATTAACTAGAAACAAGATAAATACCTCTTTTAGTTGCTTTAAATTTGGTGCAGAGAGGCATTGCAGCTAATCCTTGGAACTCTAAAGCTCATCCTCATACTCGGAAGTAAGCATGACTAGTGGTAACTCAAAATTAGGCTTTAACAAAGCCAAGTATCTATTGGTTTAAGGTTTGATATGCTAAATTTTCCCATCTCTCCAAATTTCAACTTCAATAATGAATTCTTCTTGCAGACATTCCTTGGAAAGGTGACTATTTTTGAGATGGTCTAGATTTTTTCATGCTTCTACAAATAACTAGTTCTCTTCCTTAATGAATGATATGGAATGGTTTTCATAATTGTTCCCTTCTTCCTCCTCGTTCATTGTAAAGCTTGGAAAATTAGACTCCCTAATTCTGATTCAAGATGATTGTTGTGTGTAGTAGGCACTTCTTGAACATTCTTCTCCATGGAAAGAGGCTCCTAGTTTTGAAGGATAGATGATGGGGAAACAAAAGTAATGAGTTCCATAGGCTCTTCTCCATCAAAGAAATCCTCCAAATCTGATAAGTAATCATCCTATTAATTTTCTGTTGTGCTAAGGGCTCATCTTCTTCCATGGTTTTTTCTGAATTTGCAATTTATTCACCATGGGTATCCTCATCCTCAAACACAAATCTTGACATCTCAAAATCAGCTAGAAAATCAAATTTTTGGAAGAATGGAATGGAAGAAGGGTCTAAAATATCTTGTGTGGCCTACTCCTCACTCAAGACCTCTGGATTTGTTTCATCTCCCTCCATGTGCTCCTCTTCAACTAAACATAGAGTTGAATCTTCCTCTTTTGTTGATCCTATACTTGTGATGGATCAACAACCTATGAGAATATAGTGCCAATGTGAACACTACACTCGAACATAAGGACTGTTGACCATCGATTCTTTTTCTTTTTCTTTTTCTTTTACAAAATCATCCTTCACCACTCATTCTTGATCCTAAATCCAAATTTAAGGCTTATTCATCAATGGAATTTGTGTGATGTTTAATCTTACAGCCATCTCTTTCAATTTTCTTACAATATTTTCTTTGCTAGGATCCTCATTTTCTTCCCTCCTTGACTGATTTTTTATTTTACTCTTCCCAAAATGGGTTTGGGACTACAAGAGGAGGGGTGGGTTGGGATTCAACTAGTTTTTTCAATTTGTGTGGTGGAAGGGGAGGTTTAATTTCTTGATTTTGTGGAGGGGAAGGAGTTTTGGAAGGAAAAGGGCACAAAATTTGAGATGTGATAGAAGAATATAAGATGTAGAAATTTATTCCACAATGGGAGTAGCATGTAATAAACTACGATCATGACACTTAGGATGAATTAACATTGATTGGGGAATGGGAGGGATGTCATATGATAGTGTAGGGTTTACCCGTTGACAAGGTCTCCTAACACTAAGTTTATAAGCCTCAATCTACGCAATCCAACTTGCAAGTTGTGGAAACATTTCAACCATGAAATCAAGCTTCATTGAGGGTTGTAATGTATTGGAATAGGGCTAACCCATAGACAAGGGACCTAAAACAAGTCCTAAATTATTTCAATTGAAATGTATACCTATTCTGCACCATAATTTCCTAATTCTTTGGATTTTCCTCTATAAATCATTATTATTCATAGAATTACCATCATCACCTGCATAACCATGTTCTTGATAAAATCCATAGCCAAAATGATTTTGATTTTTCTCATAGGGATAGAAATAGTGATTTTGAATATGATTATAAAACTAATCGGAGATGTTTTGTAATAGAATGGAGGTGGATTTGAGTGGAATTTCTGCTGCAAGTGTGAATTCCATGATGGAAATGAAGTCATGATTGCACAACTTCATGGATGGAAGAAAAATGAAAGGTATGGAAATAAAAATGGATGGAAATGGGTGAAAAGTAAGGTTTGCAACTTAAAATTGGGTTGTTTTGGATCAGTGGAGTCTCTAGTTATGCTTGGATATGCCTCCAAAGGCTGAGATTTCATCAAGATCACACCAAAATTGATGAAATGAAACTGAATACCAGAGTACACACTGTGAAATGCATATTTTTCACCTACTTGTCCCCACTTTGGATGTGCCAAAACTATTATCAAGAAGGGAGGTAGCACGGTGGCTAAGATATTGCAATGGAACACTTTTAAAGCATATAACTTTGACTTCTTGTTACACCAGGTGTGCTAGAAATTTTATTACCAAATTACAACATGCTCTAATTTGTCATGTGTGTGTGCATGATCCACTAGTATAATTAGGTAACATTGGACCATCTCTTAAGTTGTGGGAAATGTAGACTTGAGATGGACCTCCAAAGAAGGTTGGTTCCTCTACCTAATCCTAGCATTAAACTACTACTAATATAAGAAAAAAACCTATCTAATCCTATTCTATCAATTCCAAGGGACCAGGGAGAAGGAGAGAGGGTGAAAGAGAGAAATCCTATACTAAAAAGAGGTGATAGCACCAAGAGAAAGGGGTGTTGAACAATTAATAATGCATGAAAATGGAGAAAGGTGAGAATGTAGAGGATGAACAAGCATCACGGAAAAAATACAAACAATACACCATCTCGCACTAAGTAAAACAACATCCAATCATGAAAGAGGAACAAAAAAATGCACAATATACCTATAAGAATGAAGAAAGACAAGAGAAAGTGATGGAAACTAATGCGAAGGATGGAGAAATAATCACAAACACCAGTTTTATTGCTCTAATAATTTGAAAAATACAACATTATAGATGAAAGAGAAATGATTATCCATTACAAAGGTAAAAATGGAGGCTTGGATCTTGAATCCACCTAAGCAGTAAGAAGAAAGAGCAACATTAAAAATGTCCAACTCCTTTACAAAATGAGATATCTTTACAATATATGGAAGAATGAATGAGAGAGAGGGAGAGAGAAATCTAAATTACCCTTTAACCACAAAAAATGTCATTAATTGACCTATAAAAGTGATGGGGGCCCTACAAAACCCATTCCATCATTTCATGTTCCCTATGGGAGAAGAAATCTAGGTCCATGTCTTCATTTAATGCCTTAGAATTGCACTCGAAGTGATCATTTGCATCTGAGATAGTTTTCCTTATTTTTGGCTCACCTAACCCAATTAAATCTCCTAATTTATTGTCTCTATGATGTAGGGCATAAAATTCCAAATCCAACCATATCTTGTTTGCAAAAATGGAGGTGTGGGGTCAAGTTATTGCCATGCAAATCATGAGTCTCTATTTTTCCTAAAACAAAGTTTTTTAGGATTTTTTCTCCTTGCTCATTGTCAGTCCACATTGCATTAGGCGCGTTTCCTTTTATTTTCAGATTTCCTCTTGTCACAAAGAACCCCATTTCCCACATAGTACGTAATGAAATCTAATTCCCAAGCCATTCGATTTTAGGTTGAACCCACCTGTGGGGAACTAAAATCCCAGCCACATGATTTCTAAGCGAACCCCGAGTTCCCAATTCCTCCGAATTCACCACATCCAATACTCCTGTCCCCCATCTAGTATACTATGACCAAAATGGCCCGCCGGAGAACTCCAATCCATTTAACCCCATTTCACCCATTCTTGTTGTGGTTGATATTGCCACACTACCTTTGGAGGTGCCTTAATAGTTCTGCAAATTAGACCTATAGTGAGTTCCAGGAAATCCTAATCTACCCGCATATACTTTAAATTGACCCCCAAACTCATTTTCTCAAAATTTTCAATTTTTAAAATGAACTCCTTGAATTTTTTTCTTATGTAGGGAGTTAGAAAAATATGATGAAGTACCCCAAGAACCAAATTTCACCGTTTTCCTCATTTGTCTCCAAAATTTTGCTAAGTATGAAAACGAGAAGAGGAAAAAATACATCAATTGATCCCAAATGCTCCCAAATCAATTGCAAGTTCTCCTAAAACAAATAAATTACCTATTTTCTCCATATTTTCCATGAAGCTCACATCGACTTTCCCAAATCCAGTTCTTTGAAGTTGTCCATTTTTACCAAGGGTAAAAATGGATAACATGACCCCGAACCCAATGAACAAGACTTGAAACTAGAGATTATGGGTTCTCATCTTCATTTCTTCCATTTCGAAGAAATAAACATGTCCACAGATAGAGCTAACTGGTGTCCCCAAGATTTCACTTAGAAATTTTGGGCTACCCTTTAAAATTTTAAGTCTTAGGTCTTGTGAAGATTTGTGTTCATGTTTCTTGGGTCTCCTTATGTATGTCTTCGTTTGTTTTTGTTGTTACCTTAACTCATTTGGATTTCAGGATTTCTCTAGAACTATCCAAAAGTTTGCAAGATGTTGCTTGGAAGCACTTGAATAAATACTCATTTTCCCAAAATGCCCTAAAAGTTTCTAAAACACTAAGTACTTACTATGTTAAATAATTAGGTTTCTCAAACTACTTTACTTCTAAGTTACAGTAACCCGCCATCCAAAACCCAATCTTCACTATTGACTTATTTACACTAAATTGAAGTCACTTTACTTCGTTAAATAAAACAATAAAATTAGTTGTTAAATCGCACAAAGCTAGATATTAATCCATTCCTTTTTACGTTAGAACAAACTGCTCTTACTACAAGCTTTGCATTAAATCGATACCACTCTACTTATAAAATTTGATAAGTAAAGTAATGATCAAAACCCACATAACTAAGGCCTTTAGTTTATTAGGATTTTGGGCCTACTTTACTTGTTTCACCGCTTATCAACCATAATTTCATTAAATTTGGACATTTTACAATCTAGATTAAATAATAAAATCGATTATATTGGTTTTTCTTATACCAAATATTGGAATTTGATTTGGCTATTATTGGAATCCAAAAAGGGGCTTTTTGGAATTTGATTTAGCTATTATTGGAATCCAAAAGGGATTTTTGGAATTATATATCATGTATGAGGGATTTCCATTTTAGGGGTTTACAATTTTTTAGTATGAATAGGAAATACTTATTGGAATAATTAATACATTTATAGCTTTACAAAGCATAGAAAATACTTATATTGTCCATTCTCATACAAAAAACATTTTTATCTTCTATTGAATGGGCATATGCCAATTCTCATATAAGAATCATAGAAGAAAAATAGAGGTAATATTTAATTTGTTTTAGAATGGACAGTTGCCCATTCTCACATCCTTTATAGTGATATTAAAATTATTAAGTTCAATATTGCTTCAATGAGTTAGAATGGTTAGAAAAGGCATATGCCCATTCTCATAAAAAAAGAGTTTTATTATTGTGATGATAATTTTTATCATTGTGATGAGAATCGGCATATGCCATTTCTCATACTAACAAATATTTTTATCATTGTGATGAGAATGGGCATATGCCCATTCTCATAAGCTTAATATAGAAAGAAAGAAAAATTTGGATGTGATTTATTTTAACTATGGGGTCGTGCACATTTTCATGTTGTATATTTTACATATTTTGATCATATATATTTGTATCTAATATTGCTTCTAATTTATGATATCAATAAAAAATTGACAAATGTTTAACTATAACGTGGATTTATTTGCATAGAATGAAGGTAGGAAATGTGTTGTTATGAGATAAATACAACATAAAATGATGGTAATAAATGAATTGTTAAGAGATAGTCTACAAAAATAAACCAATATTTATATATTTTTATGAGATAGACTAAAAAACAAACCAATTATTTTATATTTATTAATCAACACAATAGTAACAAGTAAACTCAATCAAGCTCAGTATTCGTGGAAATGTGTTGTTATGATAAAAATACAAGTCACAATTATTTTTTTATAAAATGATGGTAATAAATCCATTGTTATGAAATAGACTAAAAAACCTTGATTGTTTTTTTACGAGAAAGAATACAAAAATAAACTAAATTTATCTATATATATATTAATCAACATAATAGTATCAAATACACTCAATCAAGCTCAGTAATTGATTTTTTAAATGTTTCCAAAGATTGGTGTAAATTTGGGTGTGGACCCACGTGATTTAACCATGTACATAAGTGTGTGAAAAAAATTATATCAAAATGCATTGTGCCATCAAATTTCTAGCTAGAAGGCAATCCAAATAAAAGTGCCTTAGTTCTCTCATGAAAAAAATTCACCTATGAATGATATGTTTTGTGCTCCAAATATTTAGGTGTACTTTTTGAGAACCTTTTGCATATATATATTTTTAAACTGGCACAATATTCCCCTTCTTTGATCTTAATGCTTTTTTGTCTAATTTCAAACTCCAATATGCCCCAAAAAAACAAATTCAATATTTCTTAGCCAATCAAATTTTTGAATGAAGGCATGTCGTTCTCTTGAATGCAGGTATGTAAACCACAATCCAATATCAAAATGTTTTCATGTTATCCTTAAAAATTTAGGGATAAAAGTATGACTAAAGTATCGATAGCATGTTGTAGACACCAAAAATCTACACACCCCATTCCCACACAAATAATTGAATAAATATACCCATTTGCATCTTTACACCATTCCA
The DNA here is from genome assembly GCA_018340775.1 of Taxus wallichiana var. yunnanensis. Lineage (NCBI taxonomy): Eukaryota > Viridiplantae > Streptophyta > Pinopsida > Cupressales > Taxaceae > Taxus > Taxus wallichiana. Next base: position 750,807,017 of record CM031239.1, read on the forward strand.
TGACCTAAGTTGTCCATTTAATTAAATTAATTAAACAACATCCCTAAGCCTATTTCATTTCCCTTACGCCCTTTAAATTTAATAATTAGTCACTCACCTCACATTTCCTATGTCATATTCCCCCTCCCATGGCTAATTAATTAAATAATTAATTAATTCACATATTCCACTTCACCCCTACACCTCACCATGTGAACTCGGCATAACCCCTAGTTGAGTCTACGTTACCTTGGAACCCTTCTAAATGTATCTCTATACCTATCCTAACCACCTCTATCCTCATCTAACCTCACCCCACTCATCCTTATGACAAGCCCCTACTTCACACTAGTTACGACTAGTGTAACTAGGGAACCTACAAAAATACTCCTCATCTATCCTAACCAACTTAACCCATCAAACTACACATCTTGTCCTCTCTAATTTTTCACACCATAATCCCTTGAAATCCCATAACATAAAAGTTCTAATTAGCAAGTTTATCCCTTCATATCTCTCCCAAACTTGAGCAGGACCGAAAATGTTGATGATTTCCTTGGTCACTTTAGTGATCTCCTTGATCACCGGTGATCTATATATATATATATATCGGTTTCTTTGCCTCTCTTTGTGACCATTCATGATAATCTAGAAAAATTTAGGAGCATTATCAAACATTTCCAAGCTTCATTCAAGCTTATCAACATTATTATGAATTTATCCAAGTCACGTTCATGATCATCAAACATCTTGGAGTTGTTACGAATCTCGTTCGTTATCAAACAATGATCTATATCTCCCTCTTACACATCATTAATCAAGGTCTATCACCAGATTTTAACTCCATTTTTCATCTTAAAAATACTTGTCTGATCATTATTTATCTCACTCTTTCCTTTATAAGGTCATATTTTCATATCATTCAATCAAATCTCTTATTTTATCAATCTATCTAAATCTTACAAAATCACTTGTGATTCTGGAATCATCTAAATTTCTTAGAATCACTTGCATTTCTTGTGTTTTTGTTACTCGTTAGTAGTCTAATTTCATTTAAAAGTTCTTATCAATTGCTTTAGTCCCTTGTGTTACTAATCTTTTATCAAGCATGGATTTTTAAGATGGTCATAGGAGGACCTAACCACCCAATCACAAGCATCAACTCTCTACTGATTGTTCAACATCATCTTCATTGGGAACAATATGATCTTCTACATGACCTAGAGTTGTGCACTATCCTCGTAGATCCTATCGAAAAATTAGAGACCATATTTGAGTTCACCTAGAGAATCCGTGAGGATGCCAATGATTTTTGGGAAGCCTACTATGAAGTGCAGTGTATTCAAGCTGACCTAAATTGGTTTGAATATCAACACGAGGTCAGATTTGACATCCCTGAAGGCTACGATACCGAACCCAAATCAGAATTGGGAAGAGAAGTCATCTTTGTAGATTCCAACTCTAATTTTACATGTCACTGATTTAAATCGGGAGGAGTATTCAGACTTCTTCATAGATGAATACATTGAGGATCCTAAATTGTACTTCTCTGAGGATGATGATTCAACCCGTTCAAGAGTAGGTTCAAATTTCTCAAAAAATCTAGATACTAATCTTGATTATGACTTTTAGCCCTAGTTGTGTTTCTTTCCATGTTGACATTATCAAATTTGAATATCTACAATAAGTTAAATAAGTCATAAAAATTGATCATGTACTTTCATATATCATATACTATATCTAATTTTCATAAATAAAATTAAGTGTTTTAAAGTGGGTTAACATCCACACAAATAATTCCTTTGTCTTCTAGGAACTCTGTCATTTACCGTGCAACCCATGTATCCATATTACTAATCCTATCTTGTGTAGTGTCTATGATTGAATATTTATTAGTGGGAAAGGAGCTTGTTCCATTCTTCCATAGAGAAAACTAACCAAACATCCATTAGAATCATCTATGGGTATCTTGGAAACCCTATCATATTTGATATTGATCCATTTTTATCTCATTATATTATCAATCCAAGCTGTAAGGGTAGAATTGTCATCAACATTCGGCACACACGGTGGGACAATGTAGACTCCTAAAATTAGCTCTGCTAATTCCGGTGTTGGTGTTTTCTAGCCCCCTTAATTATCACATTATTATCCATATCCTAAGTCATATAAAATCTACAACTCTCATCAGCCTTCATCCATATTATACATCAACATCAACATCATCACCATACTTACCTCACATAAATCCACATCCCTCATTAAATAACATATTACTTTCATACTCTTCATCTTTATTCACAAGCACAACATCTCATATCTTAGGTTATACACTTATAAACATATACCCTCCATTAATTAATTAATACTTACCTTATAATCCTAAGTCTTACACTCCATGTCCTTCATTAATCAATTAAAATTAAATAACATAATCCTTTCCTACATAATCCTAAGTCACGTTCACACTTACCTTGTAAATATTTCTTACACTTGCTAAATCCTATATAACCACCCTGAGAATATTTCCAAAAACTAATCAAATCCAACATAAATCTAATCAAATCCAAAATAAATCAAAATTAAATCATATCTTCTTCCTAAAATCAGTAAATCAAGATCAAATCATATCAAATCATATCTAAATCATATCCAATCATATTTAGTAACCTCCTCAACCATTATCCACTCAAAATCACATGAAAATTAAATTAGAAAATCCAAAAAAAAATCTACAACCCCCATTTCACACTAGTCAAGTTTAACCACCTAGGAAACCTGCTAAAATCATCCCCACACCTATCCTAACCAACTTTATCCTAATCCAAGCCCATCCCACTAGACATATAGACCTCACTCCAGTCCTATCCTTGAAGTACCATAACAATATAGTTTGATTTAGCAAATTTATCCATTCTTATCCCTCCTAAACTCAAACTTCTGAAATCACCAGATTCCCCAAATCTCCGATGATTCTCTCCTATTAACTCTATAAATACGAGTTCTATGCCTTCTTCTAGGTTAATAGATAATCATTTGGGATTGGCCTTTGACAAGAGGTCTTTAAAGAATTCTTGTTTTATTATATCCCTCTTCAATTAATTTCTCTTCTTCATCTCTTGGAGGCCATTGACATATCCAAGAGCTCAACTCAGTGCATCATCTGCATATTTCTTCCGACGTGTCTATAGATTCCTCTTGTCTGGTAATATCATCAATTCTTAGTCTTATACATCAAATAGAATGAGGTAAGTACCTTAATTTTTATTATTTCATTAATCATTCATCATTTAATAACTTGAATCAATTATATCTCGAATCTTATTAACATGTCTATATTCTTCAATAATCACCGATGATTTTCCCAATCACCAACAATTCATCTAATCATTGGCAATTTCCATCGTAAAATCATTTATCATGGAAGCCTATCAAGTTTCATCTAGACCACAATCTTGACCAATAATTCTCCTTTACAAGTATCCATCAAGTCCCATCAAGCTCCTTTGAGCCATCTGCAACATTTTATCATTTATCCAAATCAAACACATTATCCCACTTGCCTTTGTGAGTGCATATCCATCCACATATTTTCTCCTTTGATCCATATTGTGATTCCTCGACTCCCTTTGGATCAAGAACCACCATCAAACTAATATATAGCCTTGGACCTTGTCAGTCCCTTTTCCCTTGCATTGTTTGGTTGTATCATCTATTATCATTTTATCATTTACTATCATTTCACTTTATCATTGAAAAATTAATTTCTAGAACACGGATGACATCCTTTTGATGAAGTCCATTGACTTATGGGACTATCCTTTGCCAGAAATCCACCATTTATTTTTTACTAATCTCATCTTACGTGTAGTGTTTGTGATTATAAGATTCTTTGCAGGAGAGGAGATTATACCAATCTTCCACAGAGTGCGACATCGAAAATTTTCCATCCACATCCACGGGTATCTTGAAAACCTGGCATATTCGAGGTTGATCTAATTTTACCTCATTGTATTATCAATACAACAGTAAAGGTGAAATTTTTATCTAACATTCTGGCACACCCGGTGGGAGTTAAGTCCCTCACTTCATTGTTTTGTTTCATCAAAATATCATATTTTTATTTTCTGATTTTTTTCTCTATAATCACAAGTGATCGAGTGAATCGCCATGATTCAAACAATCACCAAAAATTCTTCCTGATTTATTTTAATTACTCTGACGAGATAGGCATGCTAACCTCCATTTTCTACTATATTTTGCCAACTATTTTGCAAATTGTTGTTTTACTGGAGCTACTTTGTTTGATGGATTCCTTAATGCTTGGAAAAAAAATCCAAATATAAAAAATAAAAAGGAAGAATTTATCATAGTAAATCCTAATCCCTCTTTTTATTTCCATACTACATTCCTATTTTATGCTTTCATCAAAATAACACTTTATTTTGGGTCTTAAAACAAACCATTTCATACTTCTTGATAATCCTATTTTTACTTAGGAAATTAACTAGTTGCATTCAATTTATCATTCCCCACACACAACCAAATCACTATAAAATCAAAAACGCATTTAAAACATTTCCACCCAGATGATAACTATTGGGATTTCATCACCCAATAAGGAAACCAACTCGGTGTTCTAGCCAAGTATAAACACCTATCTTTCGGTATATATTGGCTTAACACCCAACTCCCTTATCACAGTGGGACCATGTGAAGTGAGGGGGTAGGCCCCAATATACACATCTTTACGAGGCAGCAATATAGAGTTAGGCCTCACATACCTTCGGGTATATTGAGGACTCCGCCCTTAAACATACCTAAAACCATCCATAGCTTGCCATTTCCTAGGACCTTTCAGCCATTTTGCACATTTCACTCTTTAAATCAAGATAATCTAAAAATATATTCTACTTGTCTGACTACTGTTTGTAAATCCACCCACTTATTTTTTTATTAGGAAATTGTGTGTTTTTCAATAGACATTTCATGATTAAACCTCACAAAATATGTATACATCGTTATCTACATTGTTACAACATCATAGCCCATTTTATCAACCTATCACATCTCACTCTAACATGTTTTGGAACCATCTAGGCCATCTTATGTTCCTTATGGAACTTCTACCCTTCAACCAATCCAACAATCCTACCATAACCCCTTCCAACAAACATATGACTATTCCTTACAACCAAGTTATTTACAAAATATTGCTTCTTAGGTCATGTCCAATGTATCTCATGAAGTGATCTTTTCCACATCTCCTCCTCCATCACAGTCTCATCATAACTATAATATCCCTTTTCCTTCATCTAATCAATCCATCTCTACTTCAATCCCATTTTTAGTACCTCAGACATCACAAACCCATACACATATCCCTACACATGTCCAATCAAATCCTTCCATCCAATAACAAAATATTCAACATATTTCCACTTCTTCCCATATTCATTTGTCACAACCTACTCTATAAACAATATCCTCTCAAGCTACCCCTTATCAACCTCCACATCAAGCTAAATTACAACAAAATCATCCTACTTTCAATTTTCATCAGTCAAATCAATCGCATCCTCTTGTTAATCCCTTCACATCTAATCCCACAAATGATCCTTTGCAAGCCTTATCTAATAGATTAGATAATTTAGAATCCACTACCAAAGGATCCAAACACATCCTCACTTATGATCAGGTTTGTAACAAACCCATCCATCCATCAGTACCATATAAATCATACCCTCCACATTGGGAATTTCTTGAATTTACCATGTTCCATAGACAAGAGAATCCTCAACATCACATACTATCCTTTAGAAATTCATGTTATCTCATCATCCATGATCAAGATCTCCTTCTTAGAACCTTTCCTATATCAACTGGAAGGAATTTCTTTGAATTGGTATAATTCTCTCCCTCGATACTCTTTGTTCTCTTTCACTTAGCTAGCCATACCATGTTATTTCTCAATCACTTCACTATCAACATTACTCACAAAATCACCATTTATGATCTTTCTACCATCAAATAATCTAAAAACGAATCCCTTGTCAAATTTTTCACTAGGTGAAAAAGCAGTATCAATCAATTGACCTTCCCACTTCTGTAATCAGAACTGATCAAGTTTTTTTCTCGATCATGTTCCCACCACATCTCATCTACCCTCTAGATCCACACATTCTAGACCTTCAAAAATCCTTTTCCATTTCCAAAAATTATAAATCAAATCCCTCAAAGAAATCCATCTTGATCCTCAATCTACACTCACTCCATCTAATTCCCCTAGGTCTTCCTATGATTCAGATGAAACTACACACATTCCGTCTTATTCCCCTAGGTAGTCCTATGATTCAGACAAAAATACCACACATGATGCCATTACTTTTCTTCTTGATCCAACACCCTTGATAGAATCAATCCATATAGATACTATGCATCCTTTGAGTCACATCATCAACAATATTACATGTGATATTCCCCATGAGGGGACCATTCCATCACCAACACTTCCCCTTGAAGACTCAAAGTCCATGGATCCTCTTTTTGATGATCCTTACACATCGATATCGCATGTGTCCACTAACCAATCATCCATTACCTCCTTGAAACTCTTAGACTCCACCTTGGAGACTATTACTAAGGAGGCATTCATAATCAAATATATCTACATCAACCCACTTTTTAAACTAGTTGAATAATTGGACAGCTCACACACATATGACCCACCTCAATCATGTCTAGAAACAACATCTCCCTCATCCGAATCAGACTCAATCCTATTTCTAAATAATCACTTACCATATAGTGTAGAAACTTCCCTGAATCAAACATTGTACAATTAATTACCATCATATATAAAACTACATTCTTGTCATTTGATGTGGGATATTTACCTTTATCTAAAGAAAATGTTGCACATGAATCAAAACTTATCACATCCACCATCTCATCCTCATCATTTGTCATAAAACACCCTCCTTTACCTAAAATCAACATTACAAAACCAAAATACACATCATCTAAGGCCTCAACTTTACCGTCCATTCTAGGACCCCATCCTTTGTCACAATCCAAGTCTATCAAATCGACAGTTTCACCTTTACCATCAATTTTGGGACCCCATCCTTTATCTCAATATCACTTCACATAGTCGTACTATACCCCATCTATAATCCATTCTTCCTCGTCTATTTTGGGACCTCATCCATCATCTAATTATATCAATTCCACATCATATCAACCTCACAATTCCCCTATGATGTTCTAACACCATACAACATCCATGCATCCATCCCCATCCAAAAACAAGACACATCCTACCAAGTGTTCTTGTAAATAAAAATCAAAATCAAAATCCATTAATCACAATCCCCAAAAGGACTTACATTGACATCCTTGAGATGATCATGAAATCTTCTCTTATCACATTACCACCCATCAAAACACCCAATCCACATACTCGAAACCTTCCTGGTATAACCAAGAAAAATATGTACCTATCACAGAAGCCTAGGTCATAGCACGGAAAGTTATAAAGCTCTTAAATCCATAATCCAACGAATCTTCCTCATTGATAATATTCTCCTAGAAAAGGATCATCCTAAGCCATCATCAACATCACCAACATCTCCACCCTCGTCAGTGTCCTCAAGGACATCTGTAAGTCAAGGGGGACATCCTCATTATACCATTAGCAAACCTTTATCAGACATCTCTTCAACACCTTCCCTTTAAGGTCATTCCATCTCTTCAACACCTTCCTTTGAAGGTCCCTTTATCTCTCTAGTACCTTCCATTTAAGGTCTCTCAGTCCCATCAACACCTTCCCTTGAAGGTCCCTCTATATTGTCAACACACTCCCTTAAAATTCCCTCAACCTCTTTAATGTCCACACCTCCCCTTGAATGTATGTCAGTTTCAACAACATCTACACCCAAATCACTAACAATGTCCTCACCAACATCTGCAGGACAAGGGGGTCACCCTTAATTAGATCTTGACAAACCTTTCTCATCCATCTTCTCATCACCTTCTAGTGAAGGTACTTCATCTTGAATTAGTACAGTTCACCCACCTATGCAAACCTTTAACCATCATACATAAAAAAATGGGAAAATAAAAGCTTCGGAATCTATCTCTCCTTATCAATTGTCCTCTCATATCCCATCCAAATTTTCAACAGATCCTTTGTTAAGGGCTCCTTTATTTACCATATAATCAATCAATCAAGATCAATACTTTCATCATCCTAAAATGAAGGACATTGTTCCTTTTAGTGCATGTCATCTCTATCCATAGTATCATGCTAGGGGGACTCCTCTCTACTAAGACTTTGAAAGTATTACTTTACACACCTCCCCTTAGCACATCTTCACCAAACCTATCATGTCAATATAATCAAAATGTCACTAATCTAGAAAGAAGTAAACGTGGAATGTTTTCCCTTAGCTCGATCAGTCCATATAACATGGGGAAACCTTTGAATGTCTTGCACTTGCAGCCTTTCTACTATTAACACGTCGATCATCATGATAGTAGTCACACCAAAGATCTTATTCCATAACAATCCAGTCATTTTATCATCATAATGATTTGAAAGCATGTGGTCTTCCATCATTATCCTCAAATACCTTAAAGATGAGCACCACGGCTCTTTTCATCGCATATTTCACATGGATAAATTATTTCCTAACAGGAATCCCGCAATCATTATATCCATCCACCTAGTCTACCGACCAAAGACATGTCTTGGTGTACACATGTGTAGTTTTTATACACATCTTTTCCCCTCATTGAAATAGTCTATTAGGGTCTTGCTCTTAGCTCAAAATGTATGTAATATATATGGATTCTTCCTATCAAAAGTCAAAAGGAATAGATTGATCCCTCGAAGGATAGCTATTCAAATATCAAAATTCATATTGCAAAAGTAAAATTAGACTAATCCCTTGAAGGACATCTACCAATTAAAATCATAGACCACTCCCATAAAGGATGGCTATTTGTAAAATAAAATTAAAATAAAAAAGTAGACCATACCCTTAAAGAATGGCTACCCATGTATAAGGCTTCCCACATCGATCATCCTTAAAAGAAAGTCAATATTCAAAGCATCCTAGGAAATCTTTCGATTAAGTGCAACAAGTTGGTGGACAAAAAAGGGGTCATAAGTGGACGTCATATTGCAAAAAATAGTGAAATATCAACTTGTAGGGATTATTAGCAATACACACACTCAAAATTAGAAAAATTTATATAAATACGAATCGTAGCATCTGGAATCTAGTTTCTAAACTACTAAAGTTTTTAAAAATAGACAAGTTTAGCTATATTAAACACTCAAAATTATATGAATTGGTTTTCTTTTTGAAAAAACCAATAAGATTGTAGTCTATTTTCCTACAATTTGGATGACAAAATCTTGTTATTTTTTTTCCTTTGGTGAAAATTTATGTCGTTTTCTATCTTGGGATGGATTTTATTTTGTATTTTTTCAAGCAATATTTTTTTATGATTTTTTCCATGAAAGTGGTCTGAAATTGTTTAGAAAATGGAGCACTTTCTATTTACCCAACATAACTATATCAAAAAATATCGAAATCAAATATTTTTTTTACCGTGTATAAATTTGCCATGCTTGTGATAGTATAGGTTTTATCACATTTTGATAAGTGAGACAAAATTTGTAGTCTTAAATGTAGATATGAACATTCATGGGAAAAAATGTCTTAAGGACCTACTATTCAAAAAATCATAAAATGATATTTATCTTATTCTATTCACTTTAAAATCAATATTTCTACGAAGCTAACAGATTTCCCCTACGCGATGGCACCAATTTTGTGAGATCTTTTCAAGTTTTTAGCATGGATCAAGTTTGTGGAAGAGAAAAGTTAAATTTTTTGACATTTTTACATGTCATAATAGCCTCCCATAGCTTTGCTTGGGAAAAAAAAAAAGATTTTCGAGCCTTGAGGTTGGATTTGATGATACATATAGAACCGCCATAATGGTTCTTAATACGAAAACTACAATCACACTTTATAAACTATGATCGCACTTTATAAAGCACGATCGCAGATTAGTAAATCATATTTTCATGCATCCCAATGTTTGAATTACCATGTGATTTTTACTATTTGACCTTACTGTAAAAAAATTCACTTTCATCATTCTTAATACGAAAAATGTGATCACACTTTATAAACTACGATCGTGCTTTATAAGTCATGATCGTGGTTAGTAAATCATATTTATGCATCCCAATGTTCGAATTACCATGTGATTTTTACTATTTGACTTTCTTTGTAAAAAAATTCACTTTTTGCACGTTTTCTTATCACCGAAAGAAAAACATCATGGGAGACAAGAAACAAAGTCAAAAAGTAAAAAAATAGTAGATGAATTAGAGGAAACGAGATTAAAAATTCTAAGTGAATGCGGAATCTTTATGAATCAAGAAGAGGTTCATCTTGACCCCTACTATTGTAAGAAATGAGGAACCAAGTAATATTTTTGTTATGTCGAATGTTGAAGATGAATTAAATAATCGTGATGAAGATGTTTTTATTGTCAATGTTGAAGAAGAATTAAATACTCATGATGTAGCTGATGTTGAAATTGAAGGAGATAATGAAAATGTGAATCAGGAAATTCAGGTTGAAATTGTAGACAAGAAAAATTTGACAGAAACACCTCCTAGGATTTTACGTAAGAAAACTAATAATTTATTGAAATTGATGAGAACATTTTGAAACCAATGTATGAAAAACTTTCTGAATGGAAAATCAAAATAAAAGCCACTGAAATTTGGGATAATCATTTTGAAATTTTAAATGATTCCCAAAGATGTCAGTTGTTGGTTAGTTTAATGAAATTGATTAAAATGATACCTACATTAAACACCTTAGGATTGACAACATCTAATATACGTTGGTCAAACCTCTACAATCATTGAAAACCTTCATGATGCATATCACATTTGTTGGTGTCGAGAGATGCACAAGGATAGCAATATTGTGTCTCATGTAGTTCTTTACTAGTGTTGTAAGTGTATCAACAAAAAAATGTTTGATTACATAAATAAGTCGAATGTTGAAAGTTAATCGAAAAACTCTAATTAAATCAATTGAAAGACGTAATATCCTTCAATCACTCAATAACACCAATTTTTGGGAATTTTCTGCTAGAGCACCGCGTAAGGACAAATATATATCTAATGCTATAAGAGAATTTGTAATTCAATTTTGGCATGATAACACTATAGTTTCACCTAATATAAGAGATGTTGTAAAGCAGAGAGTTGTTTCTACAAATCATGAACCACATCCAAAGCATTTCTTAGATATGACTCAAACTAATTTTTTTCGTAAGTTTGAACAAGAGAATCTATAAATTAAAATTAGTCAACATTTTTTTAAAATTTTGAAATCATTCTATGTGAAAATCAACCACGCTCGCATCACTTGTTGTTTTAGGAAACATGTTGAATTTGTGATGCATTATGCTAAATTTTTATGTATTCGTTCGATTTTCATTACGAAACTACGTTATCAAAATGTGATGTTCAAGGTCCACCAATATCTTCCAGGATTTCATTCATACAATATTTTGTGAAAGAGAATTTGGAAAATTTTTATAGTCAAGATTGTTTAGATGGAAGTTGTGGTACGTGCAACGGATTACCTAAATTGGAAAGTTGCATCCATGAGAAAATTGGAAGTGTAATAAGACATAATTTAATTGATTTTGACAAATATAAATCAATACCATACCAGTTGAAAGATGGAAAGGAGTCTAAATTATGTGAGCTAGTTCTGAACATATGCCTGTTTTTCAATTTATGAGAAAATTTAAGGATGAAATTTTTATGAGTATGTTAGGCATATACACAGAGCTCGATGGTTGGATGAACAATTAAATATATGAAAAGATATATTTCCTATTAGTACTATTATTTCAGTGGTTGATTTTACGAGAATTACACATTGTAACTACAAATTGAGGTTCAATCACAATATTACAACTTAGTACAGGTTTCCATTTTTGTGCATATAACATTTATACATTCTCCTGATAGTATAGAGAATGATCATTTTTCTAAGAGAGTAGCACTTTTGTATCAGTGATGATTGTACTCATTCTATTGAATTTTTGCAAGGGTGTTTCCAGGTTATTTTATGGAAAGTTGTCGATAGGAAAATCTACTTCAATCAACATTATATATGGTCGAGATAATTGCATGTCTCGGTTTAAGAATACATGAATGTTTTATTGGATGAGCAAGATGCACATCAAGATGGGTGTGCAACATATTTGGAGTTTCACTTAGGCTAGAAATGGAAAAGGAGAGCATGACGGTGCGGGGGCATGTGTGAAAAGAGATCTTGCAAGAGAAGAGTTAAAGTACAAAGAAGGTGCTAGATTGAAATATGCAAAGAGCATAATGGAATGGTGTATTGACAACATGGCCCAAGGTTCTCTAAAAAATTTCACATTCCAGATATTTTTGGTTGATAGAGGAACAAAAAATTACTAACTATGTGGATTGTATGAAACTCATAGGTTTCGGTGATATGCACTCATTTTGTAGCTCGATGCTACTTTGTGGGCCACATGGACAAGAAAGTTGGCATGTTTTTTTCATTTTGTATCGAATTTGTCACTTGCTTTGAGTGTGATTCACAAGAATGGATGGATGGATGGATTTGTAGGCCTTTAACTCTGCTTCCTAGTTATCAACCTCCACGGGCACTATGACTTGTTTCTCCAAATGAAGTTGCAACATCTAAGGACTTTGAAATTTTTTTGATTTTGTTGAGATAAGGTAAATGGTTATTTATAATTTTTGTATTGAGTTATGTCCATTCAAATTAATATGGAATTTAAATTTCAGTTGAAACCTTTTTTTTTTGTTAGGCGTGTTTGTAGTTATTGCATTATACGACAATGAAGAAGGAACAAACTATTTCTTATGTTGTTGCATCAAGGAAAAAAGAAGTTGAATTCTCCTGTTATAGATGACAAAGATATTGAATACCCATGGTCGGTGGTAGTTACTTTGGAACTTAGTTTCGATGGTATCCATAAAAAAATTCCTCTGTTTGGGTGTTTGAAGACTTTGAGACACAGAGGAAAATACTCTTATATTTGCATCTAGTTCTAGTGAAAAATATTCAATTGTATAGATATCGAGGAAGGCCTAATAACAAGATTATTTAGAAGGTTCAAGAGTCAGATCATGAAGAAATCATGTCTGCTATTCAGAGTAGATTCAATCCTGATGGTTCATTGGAATGAATTTACATGCTCATGTCTAGTATATATAATTTCTTTGAAGTGTTTAAATTTGTCAACCAGATCATTCAAGCTCATATATTTTATTAAATTTGTGTATTTTGTATATATCTAGTATATGGTTTTGATTCAACTTAAATTTCTTTGACTAACACTTTTATGCAGGTTAGTGGTGCCATAAAAGCTTCCAATTTCACATCCTGATGGTGAACATTGGAATGAATTTACATGAGCTCGTCTGGTATATATAATTTATTTGAATTGTTTAAATTTGTCAATTCTAGATTCAAGTTCATATATTTTATTAAATTTGTGTATTTTGTATATATCTAGTATGGTTTTGATTCAACTTAAATTTATTTGAAAAACACTTTTATACAAGTTAGTGGTACCGAAAAATATTTCACCTTCATGTGGTTGGAGCTGTTAGTAGAGAATTTTATATTCTCGAAGCTAAGAAAATCTTTCATTGTTTTACAAGAAAATTAAAACAACTAATGGTTTATATACCTGTGGAGGGGGTTCTTGGCTCTAGAGGAGGTAGCCCAAAATCACCAAGAGCATAGGGAACCAAAACAACAACTCCCTAAGTGTTTACAAGGCCATCCCTATGCGTGTGTGTAGTCAGTTTGGTGCCACGACCCACCATTTACAAACTATAGTGTTTGACAACCTTATATTGGCTCAAACTACACTATTTTGCATGTTTGCAAATAATAGGGCAGCGAGAGCACCGATTGGAGATGGAAAAAATTGAGACATACTATTGTAGAGGGTCTACATTGAGGTATAGGATCCAATGAGATGTCTTTAGGTACCATGGAGTCCAAGGAATCACCCATCGAAGGCGAGCAGTTTTTGGTCTCAAGGCTATTAAGGAACTACGCTTGAACTAATTAGTCCAGAAATAATGTCTTTGTCATGCACTAAAAGGATACCTACTCTAGCATTTACTTCACCACCCGAAAGTTTTGACATAGTCGGTTTAGTGCCATGACCCACCATTTGTAAAATATAGTGTTTGACAGCCTTACACTGGCTCAAAATGCACTATTTCGCACGCGTTTACGAATAACGGGGCAGCGATCACCAATCGGATATGGAAAAAACCAAGACACAATATTGTAGAGGTTCCCTATGTCAAGGTGTAGGATTTAATGAGAAATATCTAGGTGCCACGAGTCCGAGTAATCACCGCTCAAAGTTGAATGATTTTTTGGTCTCGGGGCTCTTAAGGGACTACGCCGAAACAAAGTAGCCTAGAAGCAATGACCTTGTCGTGCACTAAAAATAAACCTCCTCTATCATTTACCTTGCCACCCAGACATGTTGGCATAGTCAGTTTGGTGCCATGACCCACCGTTTGCAAAATATAGCATTTGACAGCCTTACACTAGCTCAAACTACACTATTTCATGTGTTTACAAACAACAAGGCGGTGAGAGCACCGATCGAAGATGGAAAAAACCAATACATGATATTGTATAGGGTCCCTACGCTAAGGTGTAGGATCTAATGAGAAATATCTAGTTTCCACGGAGTTCGAGTAATCACTCGTCAAAGTTGAATAGTTTTACGGTCTCAAGTTTGTTAAGGGACTACGCTCGAATGAAGTAGCCTATAAGCAATGACCTTGTCACATAAAAAAACAATTCCTGATCTAGAATTTTCCTAGGTACTGGACATGTTGGAGTAGTCGGTTTGGTGCCACGACCCACCATTTGCAAAATATAGCGTTTGTGACCTTTTACACTCGCTCAAACTACACTATTTCATGCATTTGCAAACAATAGGGCAACGAGAGCACCAATCAGAGATGGAAAAAACTGAGACAAAATATTGTAGAGGGTCCCTACGGAAAGGTGTAGGATCTCATGATACATCTCTAGGTGCCACGGAGTCTGATTAATCACCCATCGAAGTTGAACAGTTTTTTGGTCTCATGGATCTTAAGGAGTATGCCCGAATGAAGTAGCTGAAAGCAATGACTTTGTCATGCACCAAAATGACACCTCCTCTAGTGTTTATCTGGCCACACAGATGTGTTGGCATATGCGGTTTGGTGCCACAACCCACAATTTTTAAAATATAGCTTTTAACGACCTTATACTTACTCAAATTGTACTATTTTATGCGTTTAAAAACAATAGGGCGGTGTGATGCTGATCGGAGAAGGAAAAAATAAGATATGCTATTGTAGAGGGTCCATATGCAAAGGTGAAGGATCTAATGAGACATCAGAGGTGCCACGGAGTTTGAGTAACCACTGTCAAAAATGAACAATTAATTGTTATCAAGGCTTTTAAGGAACTATGCCCGAATGAAGTAGCCCGAAAGAAACAACCTTGTCACCCGCCAAAAATACACCTCCTATAACTATTAGTGCAAAATCACAAAGCACCCCAAATGAGTTGTCAAACCTTCTTTTATAAGAAATATTTATTTGGTGTGATTCACATAACATTGAGTTTTCCCCAAAGTGTGGAACCTTGTAAATGGAAAAAAACTCTCAGTTAAAGGTTGGTTCTTATTCCTCTGTTTAGGTGCATACGTGAAACTTGCAGAGGACCTATTCCTAAACCTAATCTAAGTTTTACCAAGGAGACAGGGATAAAAGGAATACAAGAAATCAAAACTAAGCTATAAGGTGATGCACCGAAGGAATTATGGATATTAGTTTTGTTGATAGACACAAACCAACAAAATACATACAATAATCAAGCACAACTAACCAGATTTATAATGAAAGACCATATGAGAGCAAAGGAGACAAGAAAGGATCTAAAATTGATCACAAATGTGTTTTATTTATCTCAGATTGATACAATGCATTACAAATAGCCAGAAGGTAGGAAACGTATTGCAATTTAAATGGAAGGTTTGAACTCCACAAATTCCTTTGCCGGAAGAAAGGGGAGCCTGACAAAACAAAAGAATATCCAACCCTTTACAATGAGTCTCAACCCTAGCTTTATAGATTCAACACGGAGGGAGAAAGAGAGAGAAGCGAGAAAAAATAGTCTGAAGCTCAACAACCGTTATTAATTCCTCCCATAAAATCTTCTTCCAAATCTATCTTGGTCAGTATTAATTTCTTAGTCGGTGCCTCAAAGAAGGAGGAAACGACGGATCGAGATCAAGATCCAATCTGGTTGTTGGGGGAAAAATAGATCCTACATTGATGCCCCAAAGATGTTTATCTATATTTCTCCCACCTAACCTCCCTAAACTTAAAGTTTCATATCTTCATGGCGTAGATTAGGTGAGAGATCTTTCCAACGGTGTTAGATTTGTAATATTTCGAGCCCTAAGTAAAAGATATGCCCCTTCAAGTTTTATTGGATCTGCATAAATGGGTAGGAAAATCAATTTGAAAAGGGGCCCCTTTTCTATATGGGACACATGGAGGGTTGGTGCTTTTTCGAGGGCGGCCTCTAAATTTTTCTCTTGAAATGGTGCGGGGCTGAAATGTGGCTTCCTCCACGGGTATTCTCAATTTCTATGTTTTTAGCTAAGTCCTTTGCTCGGCGAGGTCATATTTCTTGAATGGGGACACGTGACAGTCTAGAGCTCATCTGGAAACCTTCTCTTTATTTGCCCCTTGAGTTAGTGCCATTTTGACACTTGGCACCCTCCGTCACTGTCACATACATTGACTATTTACGAATCTGTCCCCTTTTTTGAAATTGGACGCATGGAGGCTCTGCGCTCACTTGGAAACCCGCTTAGGATTTTTCCTCTAGAGGAGCATTGGATTGACATTTGGAAGCTTGTATGGGATATTAGACTTTTCAACAGTCCCTCTTACCTTTTTGGACCCTAGGCTACGTGGCGAATTGGTGCTTATTTGAGCCTCGCCTTTGAATCTACTCTTGGAGATGCACCAAACTGACGCATGGCGACATCCATGACACTTCTATACTTAGCCTCTTTTTTGAGCCCCCCCCTGTCCACCTTTTGACCTCTGTTGACCATTTTCTACGTGGAGGGCTGGCACAAGTTTGAGCTTCCCTTTTTGGATTCAACTTTGGAGAAGTGTCATGCCGACATGTGGCTCTCTCCGCTGCCTCCTCCATACTTAGCCAATTTTTGGACTCATTCAATCTGTTTTGAGCTCAAAGAGTTCGAGATCTTCATCGTTATTATTTCTCTTCTCATTCTTGGCTCTTTTGACACTACTCCTCATTATTTGACCTGTTTTTCCATTTCGAACCTTCCTATAACTTGTTAAATAAATTTAAGACACGGATTCGCTTGACAGAGCCGTTTCTTCTCTTTCTTCTTGCATAGGGTCGTTTAGTATTTCACATTCCCCATTGCTCCATTGTTGATTCCTTCTGCAACTTGTTTGCAAGATTTAAACACGTTTTCTCTCGTTCTTCCTTTGCGGGTCATGGCTGATCCAATAATTTTCCCAGGGGCAAAATATGGATAGCAATTTGGTGACTTACTGGGGTATTTTCCTACTAGATGAAAAGACCAATTTCCTTGTCATATTCGTTGGGCATAGATTTGAGAATGACAGGTTTGATACTGATCCTACCTTTGATTCACAAGCCTAACTTTTTGCACTCTCAATTATCATAAGAAATCTCAAAATGATGGCTTCATAGAGTAGAAAATTGTTTTGACCCGGGGCTTCATCTATTTTTGAATGGGTTATGCAAGAGCAACAAAACAACACCACAACTATATAAAAATTTGAAATAAGGAATGCTCCAAGTAGAACATGCGAGCATGCAAATAACTTAGGATAAAAGTAACCTAAACTACAACAAGACAATGTGCACAAGCACTTAGAGGAATGAGAAACTAAAATAATATGTACAAGGTGAGAACTTTCCTTCTAGTAGCAGTGTTTAAGATAAATTCCATTCACTAGAATCTGCAACTCTTCACCATCTAATGTAGACAATTGGAAGGCATTGCTACTTTTACATTTTGTGACCATGTAAGGGCCACTCCAAATGGCATCAAACTTGGAATGCCTTCCTGTTTTCCCGATCTACATCCCATTTCAAAACTAGGTCTCCTTCCTGGAAGGTCCTTGTTCTTTCCTTCTTGTCAAAGCATCTCTTGATTAAGACCTGATCCTTCTCCATTGTTTGAAGTGCATGTTCTTTGGTTTCTTCCAACTCCATCATCTCTACATACCTAGCTTTCATTGGTTCAAACTCAGACATCTCCAGCTACTTCATGAGTTCCAATGCTTGCAACTCAAGTGATATAGGCAACACTACTTCTTTCCCATAGACAAGTTTGAATGAAGAGCTAAGTGTAGACCTCTTGGGTGTTGTCCTATTAGTCCACAAGGATGATTTGAGTTTCACATGCCAAATTCTCTGATTTTCATCCAGATTTCTTCTAACAATCCTTAGCAGGGATCTTGTTTATAGAGTCAACTTGGCCATTACCAGGGTAATAATTTGATGAAGTGCTCAATTAAATCCCATTCTTAACAGCCCATCCTATGAATGCCAATGCGTTGTCTGATATAATGGTGGCTGGCACTCCAAATCTGGTCATTATTCCTTCATAGAAATCTAGTATGTTAGACTCATTAGCTTACGTGAGTGCCACTGCCTCGATCCACTTGGTGAAATAGTATGTTGCCATCGGGATCCATTTATGGCCTTGGCTTGAATTTGGATTGATGACCCCGATGAAATCCAATCCCCATTACATGAATGGTTGGTCAACTAAAATTGGGTGCAATGGAAGTCCTACTAGCCTTTCTTTTCCCTTGAAGAATGCACAGTTCTTGCAATTTTTATCCATGTATAGTAGTCAATAAACACCCTAGCCAAATAATAACCCACTTTCATGATCTTGAGTCTTTGTTACCCATGGAGAAAAATGGCCTTTAGTTGCTTCATCATGGAACTCTTGTAACACTCTCTCAATCGATATGTCCTAATGCATCTTAATGGAATGCCATTGATGTCCCTCTGAACAAGACACCATTAATAAGCACATATGGAACGGATTGTAGTCTAAAACGTCTCCTTTTTATTTTTCTCATTTTTGGAGGACACATGCATGTTTGAAGGAAGTGCATCATGCTTTGAGTCTAATAAGGAGTGGGTACATCATCATTTTCTTCCTCTTGACTATTTTGTAGAACAAAAATAACTTCCTTTTCACTATTTGCCTCATCTTGTTGACTTGAGGCCAGTTGTTCACACAATCCCTTCCCATGGACCAGCTTAGTGACCTTGATCTCAATGTCATACTCCATGACATGAGTGATCCACCCTGCACATTTTTCATTCAGATCCTTGCTGAGAAGGAAGTCTTTAACTCCTGCATGGGAGACTAATAGTTGGATTTTATTGTTTGAAACCAGATGTTTAAACTTATTTAACCCTATGATCACTACCAGGACTTTCTTTTCGATGAAGGAGTATCTCACTTCATAATCTTCCAGACCACCCGGTTGAAGAAATCAATTGGCTTCTCTGTATATTCTTTGTTTTATTGTACTAGGATTGCAAATTTGTGTCACTTTGCCACCAAAGGAATATATTATGAAATCGTTAGAAAAATATGGATTCACGAGAGTTGGGGCTTGTGATATAGCTTCTTTGATGGCCTCAAAACTTGATTTTCCTTTATTTGTCCACCTAAATGCCAAACTCTTCTTCAACATCAATGTTATTGGCTTGACAAGGGTAACAAGTTTGGTACAAACCTTCGAGACAAAATTGATTTTTCCTAAGAAGCTTTGAAGAGCCTTCTTATGTCTTGGAAATGGCAATGATCTTATTGTGTCAACTCTCTCTCGGTCAATTTTTAAACCTTCCTTTGACAGAATATTTCCTAGAAGCCCACCCTCATGGGCCAAGAATATGCATTTTTTAGGGTTCAATGATACCCCAAATCTCCTACGCCTTTGAAACACCTGCCTTAGGTGAAAAAGGTGGTTTGCACCATTTTTGGAGAACACGGTAATGTCATCCAGATAAATCAGTACTATTTTGTTGATTAGCCACTTGAATTCCATATCCATTTCCCTTTGGAAAGTGGCTTCCGCATTAGACAATCCAAATGGAATTTTTCGTAGGCATAGGTGCCCCATTTGGTGGTGAAAGTTGTTTTGAACTGATCATCTTCTTTCACCATGATCTAGTTGTACCCTGAGTAGCCATATAGGAGATAGAATCTCTATGATATAGACACCACTTCTAAGATTTACTCCATTGAAGGGAGTGGGTAGTGATCTTTGAGGGAAGCTATGTTCAACAATCAAAAAGTCTACACACAACCTAATCTCTCCATTCTTCTTCTTGATTAGGACCAAGTTTGCAACGCATCTTGAGTGTTTACTGGAAATATGATACTTTCCTCTATCATCTTATTTAGCTCTTTCTTCATCATATGTTCAATATGTGGGTTAACTAGTCTCTTATTTTTCTTGATGGGCTTAGTAGTTGGATCTAGTTTAATTGTGTGTTGTGCTAGCTTCGGATTGAACCCTATTAGGTCTTCATAGCTATAAGAAAATACATCACGGGAACTCTTGGAAAAGTTGCATGAATTCATACCTTTCTTGCTCAATGGCCACTTTGCCAATTTGAAGTGTTTTGCCTTCTCCAACTAGAATTGACTACGAATCTTCACCTTTGATCTGTATATTAACATTCTATTTTCAAAAATGATCATTAGGATCGAAGCTAGAATTCAATATCACTAAGACTTTGGGAAGCTTGTTTGTATGTAGCTAGACTACTTGATCTCCATATTGCTGCTCTAATATGTTTTGATTCCTAGCTGAGAACTCAACTTCATCTTGCAAAAATTGATGATCTTATGATCATTCTCAAACACATGCTAGCATGTGTTGTTATCTGGCACCTCTTGGCCTTACAATCACATAGATATGTGGCAGTCCTTTTCTATCTTGATGTTGTCAACCACATAAAAATTTTCTCCAACTACTGCAAGCCTATCATCATCTTCATTCTCCTTCCTAGGTATGGACACAATGTTGAAGGCTTTGAAATCCTCAATGAGATCCCATACCCGATTATTTTAGCTTTTGAGAAATTAATTCTTGACAACATTTTGTCCTTTGACTTGATTGGAAACTAGTTCACTTGTCACCAAACACTTGCAAGTTCTTGATTCCTCATCTTCTAGCCCAATGCAATCCATGAACCAAAGCCTCATATTCTGTAGTGTTATTTGAGAAGGAAAACTAGAAATGGAAGGATGGGTAATTTTTCATACCTTGGGGTGACACAATCATAGGTCCACCTCTGGCTCCTTGCCTACTTCTCGAGCCATTAAAGAATAATTTCCATACTTCATTGTCATCCTTATATTCTAGCTTAATGATGTCAGAAAGAGGATGATTCTCTTCATGCATGTAGTAGACACCTAGCTCAAATTCTTACATCTCCATATAGGGATCAAAAACATGTCTTTTGACCGCCCATTCCTTGAGAGTCAGTCCAGGATATACCCCACCTTGGTATTTTCTTTAAAAGTGTTTAGGAGGTCTTCTAATCAAAAGCCAAACAATTTGCATTGATTGGGATAGGTACATAAGACTCAATGTGATAATTCACTATGGGCTCATATCTGATTGTGGCCTTCACCCCATACCTTGTTCTAAAGAGCATATGCAACCAGTCAGCGACAGATATCCTCCAATTTTGGCAGTGAAGTCCCTAGACAAACACAATGTAAAATGTGGTGGCAAGTCTATGACTGATACATTCTACAACACAGTCACATTGGGTAGGCATGCAGAGTGAGGCTCAGATCCTTGATGATTCCAACAGTTTTCACAATTGTCCCATCTAATTGTACTACCCCTCTAGAGATTACTTTATATTAGAGACCCAATTGATCGGATATTCTTTTGGGAATTATAGAGCTATTTCCCCCAGAATCAATCATAAAATTATGCACCAATTTATCCCCAATGATTAATGAAACATAGAATGGAGGAGGTCTCAGGTTCTTACCTTGTTTCTCTCAATAGCTCCCCGAGTTGGGGTGTATTGGTCACCACTTTCTCTTGATGGTTAGGGGGTTGATTTGAGCTCGACCAATTTTACATGGCAGTTTGTAATAGATCCCTATGCCTGGAATGGCCAAAGTGACTCCCATAGTGAAATGTTCACATGTGTCCTCTTAATTTGGTCAAGGATATTAAATGAGCTATCCTTCTACTTCCCCTTCCTTGGCACATTTTTTCTTGCACATGGCACAACCGGGTGCACAGAGTAGATTTGGGAGGTGGCTTAGATTGGATCTACATACTAGGGGTTGTATTTTGAATGCCAATACCATGTGGAGTAATGGAGGATTGAGGGTCTCCGAGTTTGGTGAATGTCCTTCTCTAATATTTCTTTTCTTAAACCGTGTATTGGTAGCTATACTTTGAGAAAGAGTTTGATTCATTCCAAAGAAGTCTTGACTTGCCAATTGACAAGCATAGTTTCAGTTGGAGGTCCCTCTTGTTGGTCTCCTTGCTGCTGATTTATTCTTGGCTAGGTTCTTGTGACATACCAACAATTTGCACCATCAAAGCCTGATTTAGTGCACCATTGAAGCACATCAATTGATTATGTGGCTGAATGCATGGGAAATACCAATCATATTCTTGTGCCATGTTATTTTGTGCTGAAACCAATGCCCTTGATGATGAATTTTAGTTTGGATCATATGGCCTAAAAGGTCTAGCAGCTTGAGGTTGTCCTTGGTGTTGAATCTGAGTTACAGCCTGGGCTTGTGGTCTATTTATCGATACGGTGGTCTAGCACGATCACAGAGCTTGAGGCTGATATGGCCTAGAACTCTGAGCTTGCTATATTTTGATGGTTACTAACTCATTCCCCAAGTTTTGAAGTTGTTTCATAATTTCCTGAACCTCCTTTAAGGTGGTAGATGATGAGGTGGAGGCTTCAACTGAACTTTGACTCTGGGAGTAGGTATAGGAGCTATTGTGGGTGTTTGGATGGTACTTGGGTTTCCTAATTTGGGGTATAGAGGCATGGATGGCCTAGGAGCAAGTTTTCTAGCCTAAATTAAATGATTCTCAGCTCCTATGGAAAGGCTATAGGCTATAGGTAAGGTTTTGCCCCCCATTGATTGAATCATTAAAGAAATATTGGAATTTAAAGCTCTAAGAAAGTATAGGAAGGCACCTTCATTAGTGGGCTTTACTACTACTAGAATCCTGTCCCAGGTCTATTGAAATCTGAGGTTGAAATCCATCAACTTCTCATTCGAAGCTCTCTTGATTGTTGTCAGTTGCTCCAACAAGGATAAGTTATCTCCATTCTATCCAAACTAATTATGCGGAGTCATGTACCTGATGGTCCCAAGTTTTAATAGAGCCTACTTCTAGGCTCTTGAACCATTGAAAAATCTCTACCATTGAGTGAAGAGGCTAGCAACTTGACTTGTAATGTCCATCTCATTGATCTCATGTATTGTACAAACATTTGTAATATATTGAATGTGGTCACTAGGAGAATTCTGGTTTTCCCAGGTGAAATATGGGATGCTCTTCAATGCTACCACCAGGACTAGATTTTGTGCATTCGAGAGAAATTGGGTTGCTTCCATTAAAATTGACATAAGGATTTTTCTATGCCATCCTAATCATCCCGAGCATCCTTCTTGATTGAAAGAATGATCTACTTTGGGAGGAGGTGTCGATAAGGATATGTTTGGTGGAGATAGAGACCTTTGGGCTCTTCTTCCTCTTCTCCTTCTGTATGAGATAAGTGTATGTGTACAAACTATCCTTCTTCTCTTGTTCTTAACCTTATTTGTATCCTTCTCATGAGCTTGGGGAAGTTGGACTGCTGAAACCAGTGGATTCTATCCCTTTTAGATTCACCATATGTGTAGTTCTTAAAAGCTTCTTAACAAATAGAATCACAACAAGTGCACATCGATCTTATTGTAATAAAGATGGAGACTTCTTTGTCCCACCGGGCATGCCAAAACTGTTAGTGCAAAATCACAGCACCCCCAAATGAGTCATCAGATCTACTTTTCTAAGGAAGATTCATTTGGTGTGATTCACATAACATTGAGTTTTCCCAAAGTGTGGGACTTTGTAAATGGGAAAAACTCCTCGATTAAAGGTTGGTTCCTATTCCTCTGTTTAGGTGCATACATGGAAACTTGCAGAGGACCTATTCCTAAACCTAATCTAAGTTTTACCAAGGAGACAGGGATAAAAGGAATACAAGAAATCAAAACTAAGCTATAAGGTGATGCACCGAAGGAATGATGAACATTATTTTTTTGATAGACACAAACCAACAAAATACATACAATAATCAAGCACAAATAACCAAATATATAATGAAAGACTAGATGAGAGAAAATGAGACAAGAAAGGATCTAAAAGCGATAAAAAAGTGTTTTATTGCTCTAAAGATTGATACAATGCATTAAAAATGGCCAATGCAGAAACATATTGTAATTTAAATGGAAAGTTTGAACTCCATGAATTCCTTTTCCAGAAGAAAAGGGGAGCCTACAAAAACAAAAGAATGTCCAACCCTTTACAATGAGTCTCGCCTCTACCTTTATAGATTTAACATAGAGGGGAGAAAGAGAGAGAAGTGGGAAAAAATAGTCTGAAGATCAACCACCACTATTAATGCCTCCCATAAAATATACTTCCAAATCTGTCTTGACTGTATCAATTTCTTATTTGGTGCCTCAAAGAAGGAGGATATGACGGATCGATTAAAATCCGATCTAGTTATTGGGGCAAAAATAGATCCTGCATTGATGGCCCCGAAGACATTTCTCCATATTTCTCCCACATAACCTCTCCAAACTTAAAATTTCAGAAGTCCATGGCATAGATGAGGCTGAGATCTTTCCAAAGGTGTCATATTTGCAATATTTTGAGCCTTGAGTTGAAAGATATCCCCCTTTGAAGTTTGTATTAGATCCATACAAAAGGGCAGGAAAACTGGTTTGAAAAAGGGGCCCCTTTTCTATAAGGGACATGTAGAGGGTTGGCACTTGTTCTAGTGTGGCCTCTATATTTTTCTCTTGAAATGGCGAAGGGATGACACTTGGTTTCATCTGCTGGTCTACTCAATTTCTTTGTTTTTGGCTAAGTCCTTTACTCGGCGGGGTCATATTTCTTGACCGGGGACACGCAGTGCTTGCTCGGTGCTTATCTAGAAACCTTCTCTTTATTCGACCCTTGAGTTAGTGCCATTTTGACACTTGGCACCCTCCACCTATTTTGTCATAATACATTGACTATTCAACCCGACTTTGTCCCCTTTTTTGAAATTGGATGCATGGAGGCTCCACGCTTACTTAGAAACCCACTTAGGATTTTACCTCTAGAGGAGCGTCGGTTGACACTTGGAAGCCTCCACGGGCTCTTAGACTTTTCAATGGCCCCTCTTACCTTTTTAGACCCTGGGCTACGTGGCAAACTAGTGCTTATTTGAGCCTCCACCTTTGAATCTACTCTTGGAGATGTGCCAAACTAACGCATGGCAGCTTCTGCGGTGCTTCTATACTTAGCCTCTTTTTGAACCCCAGCCCTGTCTGCCTTTTTACCTCTATTGACCATTTACTACATGGAGGGCTGGTGCAAGTTTGAGCTTCCTTTTTTTATTCAAATTTTGAGAAGCATCGTGCCGACACATGGCTCTCTCTGCTACCTTCTCCATATTGAGCCAATTTTTGGACTCGTTCTGAACCATTTTTAGCCCAAATACTTTGTATCTTCATCGTTTCTTCTTTCTCTTCTCACTCCTAACTCTTTTGACACTACTCCTCTTTCTCTAACCCCGTTGTTCCATTTAAGAGCTTGCCTATAACTTGTTAAATAGATTTAAGACATGGATTCGATCGACAATCCATTTCTTCTCTTTATTCTTACATATGGTCGTTTAGTCTTTCACAGGCCCCACAACTCCATTGTTGAGTCCTCCTTTGAACTTTTTATAAGATTTAAATGTGTTTTCTCTGGTTCTTCCTCTGTGGGTCGTGGCTAATCCAATACTTCACCCGGGGTGAAATATGGATAACACTAACATTTAAATTTCCACTTGTATGTTTTGGCATAGTAGGTTTAGTGCCACAACCACCACTTGAAAAATATAGCGTTTGTGACCTTACACTGTGGCTCAAATTACACTATTTCGTGTGTTTACAAACAAAAGGGAAGCAAGAGCACCAATCGGAGAAAGAAAAAAAAAAGCTGAGATAGGCTATTATATAGGGTCCCTATGCCAAGGTGTAGGATTATATGAGCCATCTCTAGGTGTTGCAGATCGAGTAATCACCCGTCAAAGCCGAATGATTTTTTGGTCTAAGGGCTCTTAAGGAATGACACCCAAACGAAGTAGCCCGGAAGAAACGACCCTATCATACACCAAAATGAAACTTCCCATAGCATTTACTGGCCACTCGAATGTGTTGGCACGGTTGGTTTGGTGCCACAACCCACTGTTTGTAAAATATAGTGTTTGATAGCCTTATACTGGCTCAAACTGCACTATTTCGCATGTTTGCAAACAACAAGGCAGCGAGAGCACTGATTGGAGATGGAAAAAACCAAGAAAAAATGTTGTATAGGGTCCCTATGCTTTGAGGTGTAGGATCGGACGAGACATTTGTAGGTGCCACAAAGTTTGAGTAATAAACCGTCGAAGCTAAACATATTTTTGGTCTAAAGGCTCTTAAGGACTATGCCCAAACAAATTACCCTAGAAGCAACAAACTTTTCACACACCGAAATGACACTTCCTATAACATTTAACTTACCACCCATACATTTTTACGTAGTCATTTAGTACCATAACCCACCATTTTCAAAATATAGCATTTGTGACCTTACACTTTGGCTCAAATTGTACTATTTCACGCATTTGCAAACAATAGGCTAAAGAAAGCAACAATCGAGATGGAAACAACTAAGACAACATATTATACGGGGTCCCTACACCAAGGTGTGGGATCCAACGAGACATCTCTAGGTGCCACGAGAGTCCGAGTAATCACTTGTCAAAGCTAAACGATTTTTTGGTTTCAAGGCTCTTAAGGGACTACGCCTAGACAAAGTAGCCTAGAAGCAACGACCTTATCATGCACAAAAATGATGTCTCCTCTAGTGTTTACCTAGCCACCTAGAAATTTTGACATAGTTGGTTTGGTGCCATGACCCACTGTTTTCAAAATATAGCATTTGATAGCCTTACACTGGCTCAAACTACACTATTTCACGCATTTGTAAACAACGGGCAACGAGACAACGATCGAGATAGAAAAAAACCAAGATAGGCTATTAGAGAGGGTCCATATGCTGAGGTTTAGGATCTGATGAGATGTCTATAGGTTCTATGGAGTCTAATTAATCACCGGTCAAAGCTAAACGAGATTTTTGGTCTCAGGGCTCTTAAGGGACTATGCCCGAATGAAATAGCCCAGAAGCAATGACCTTGTCATGCACCGAAATGATGCCTACTCTAATTTTTACCTAGAGAACCAGATGTATTGGCATAGTTGTTTTGGTGCCATGACATCCCGAGGCATGACTTCTCACTACTCTCCTTTGTTCATTTCCTAGAACTACCTAGAAAAGGCAATTTGTAAACAATTATGCCACAAAGGCTTAAGGAATGCCATGACCCTAAATTCTTGGGTATGACTAGAGAAATCCTTCACTCAAGTTTTAGCTTACATAGTTCTTGGTTTGGATGACTGAGCGCCAAGTTGTGATCGTCACAAGTTTCCGCTGAAAATGTGAATTTAGATTAATAGGAAGGGGTTCTTGGCATCGGATCGGGTGGTCGACTCCAAACCTACCCTCCCTAGAATCCACCATAGCACTCAAATGCGTATACCCCCTAATCATATGTGTTGGCAGTGATAGTTTTCTCCCATGATGTCCCGAGGCATGACTTCTCACTACTCAGCTTGCATCAATGAGATTGCAACAAGGTTAACACATTACCATGTAAATACTGTAATGATTGTTTGATCTCTTTTTAAATTATGTTAAATCATGTTAACAATAGAGTGTTAAGAAGATTTTTGCATATCTTGTGCCAACTAAATTGTACAATGTTTCGTATTTTTAAAACAAGTGAATTCAAATTAGAACCTTATTGTTACACATATCAATAACATTGAATTTGGACTAATACTTAACAAATAAATTGTAAGTACACTAAAAACATATAAAATGACTTTTAATTTAAATCCCTTAAGACCATTTTTAATTGTGTACATTTTTCCCACTTTGGAGTGTGTCAACCACGTGCTTAAAATAAGAAAATTGATATAAGTCCACACTTGAATCTCTTGAAAAAAATGATCTTGCACCCAAGAACCTTCAAAACCATTATATAACATAACATCATATATCATTTAACAATAACATAACATCATATATCATATATATCATATGGATAATGGTCACATAATCAAGGCCATCAAATCAAATCAAACATAGAACTAATATTGTTATGAAAACATACATGTAGAAGGATATCATGTGCAATGAAATCAAATCAAACATAGAAGTAATATCATTATGAAAACCAACATGGATATATTGTATCAAACTAAGTGTGCCACGTGTCTCTAAAAATATAAATTCATAATGTATCAAACTAAGTGTGTTATATATATAGGACCACATGCGGTCGCATAATTCTATATACATGGAGTATATAAAGAATCATAAAATAGGACTACGTGCCATATATATCCATGCATCTAGGTCCTGTGAATCTAATCATGAAACATATTCCCTCTCTTTTCCCTGCTAGAAGAAGCATGTCCATGACATGTGGATGTAGTGGAGGGATATGCCACTATGGATTTCATCTGTGTGGTCCTAGGCATCTCTAAGAAAGCTTGCAACCTAGCCTGCACATTCATAAACAACAATTTTTTAACACCCAAATTTTTAAAATACATTCAAAATTTAGAAACTTAGAATTTATAATGCATGTGAAATATTACTGCAATCTCATGATCCCTATCAATTTTTCGTCAACACATTCCAAGTTCTATAATGGTCGACGAGGGTAGGCTACATACAAATAAATAGTTCAAATTAAATATTTCATGTATAATATTTGATATTATAGATAAGCAATAAGAAAAAAATTCCTCAAAAATTTAACAAATTTGAAAAATTGTACAGTCGGTGGATCTACTGGACACTATGAAAACATCTACAATAGCCTCCAAAACTCGCATATAGGGAGGAGTCTCTCTAGAAGTCATAGGCTATACAAAAACATGTACGAGATCAATATTAATCTACATGAAGTTGCCACATAACTGACCCAAAGCATAATCGATACATAATAAACCAATGTATTAATTTGCTAATAGAAACCAAGGAAGGCTCTTAATAATATTATTTATTGTCATATGACCTCCTGGAAGAGTAGGAATCTAGGTTTGATGATCCTAGGGAAGATTTGATGTTATCGAGTCTCCAAAATTTCTACAAGAGTAGATACACAAATGAACTTCCATAATTATAAACAAAGTGTAAAGAGAAACTAACTGCGTAAAAGTCACGTGAGGCATGCCAATAACATCGATGCCCATAGTAGATGATGAACCTTTAGGATCCTATGTATAAAATAAAAATATATTAATACGTACATGTATACATGAAACATTATACACGAACATTAAAAATGTGTATTTAATAATAAAAGTGCAATCAAATATAATTTGAAATGTAAGTAACTTGAAACTTACGTCTATAACACACCCAACTATAGTAGCTAGCATGTCGACGCCGGATGTGTCCTTCACCGGCTCTTACTATTTAAAATTAAAAATATTGGTTTTTACATGTATGTACATGACATAATCAAATACATATATATTAAAATCTCAAATGAATTAAACTATTATGTATATATATTAAATTTTTATTTGACATTTACATGTGAAAGACCAAGATCATTTGCACCAGTTCCAAAAACATCTGCCATCATCTTATCTAGAGAAAATAAACTATGTGATCCAAATTATGATGTCTCGCCCATAGTGCATACGACACCACATGATCCACAATGGTGTGGTGTGCTAGAACTAGTACCTCCACCAACATCATCGATGCAATTCTATCACTATGTTGGGTCAGAGTGTCAGTGAGCTCCCTTAATGCGTGTAGTGTGTCAATCTCCACAACCTCCTTCACTGTAGGAGGGATAACTGAAGGAAATGGGGGTTTGGGCATGGGGATCCTCGGTTGACCAACGTGTGCACCAAGTATACTCTATGTAGAGCCACCTCCTTGCTCATAAAAATTAGAAATGTCAAAATAATTTGGGACCTCATTAAGCACGAACTCGCAATATAATTTCTTCAAAAAATAGAGAGGAACCTCATTGTTGTTGTATGGTAGATAATCAAAACCATCCACCATCATTCCCAAAAATTGTTCTTGATTCATTCATTGTGACACCAATGGATTAGGAATACTTTTCAAGTAGTTGTGGGAGGGCATTGGCTCTCAAGTTATTAAATAATACACAAATGCGATTTTGTAATTTTTTTTTGTCTTTTACGCCCGCATGGGATAATTTATCTACATACCACTACCTACAATCACCTCTAAAGGTATTCCATTTGTTTATTTGTTTGGTTACGAAGTCAACTTCACTAATCAATGTTTGCAATGTGTTGGCTAAAGTCATGCGGGATGGATTTGTGGTATGATTTTGTCTTCTTGTCTGAATAAGGTTCTCAATGGAAATTTTATTTTATCGGATTCTTACAATGATATCAGCTTATGTTCTGCTAGTTTCATGGGGGAAAGAAGGAGCCACAAGAGGTGAATCTACGTTTGGAAGAGGGTGTTTTAAGGAATATTTGGACATTTTACGGGATTATGGGCTTGTCGAGCAACTTAAAAAATAAAAAGTTGTATACATAATTTTTTTGAAAAACCCATGAAAATCATAAAAATTAACCTAAAATGCAAGAAATTTGATCAAAATCGAGGGCTTACCTCTTCGTCTTGGCGGCATCGTTGAAAATTTTGTGATCCAAAAGTTTAAAGAGCAATTTGTAGGGGGTTTTCAAATCTTGAGTGCCAACAATGAGGAGAAATCGTGGTTTGCGGGGAAAATGAGGGGTCATAGTTCTATTTTTTGTCTCATAGGAGCACGATTGCGGTTTTTAAATCGTGATCATGGTTTTAGGTTTAAAAATTCCCAAACTGTAATTAATAGTCCCGTTATCGCGGTACGTGAATTTCAGGTTTTTATGTCCACTTTTTGTCCACTAACTTGCTGAACTTACCCTTCCCACATCAATCAGCTTCCTCATTACAACAAACTTCCCACATCGATAAGTTTGCATCGGAAAAATATAATGTAAAGTTGGGGCATTCCCTATGTAACCTGTTGAAAGGATAACCCTATTTTCCCACACAACCTACATATGTCAACCCTTCTCATGTCCTAGGGAGGTATACATTTCACTATCATCTATATCCAAGATCCTAAGTGTGACTACCGAGTGTTAGTAATGTGTTAATGTCTATTATAAGGCCAAAAGTGCAAGTGCCTTCACTCTGTTGTTTCCCATCATATATGTATAAAATACAATACAAATAAATCAATCCACATTTCATTCTTGACCATGGTTTTATCAAAACATTAAATTACTTTAACATCAATATCAAATACACATCATACCTAAAACATAACTTTAACAATTTTCAACCCTTCCACATCAACATTTATCAAAATATCTACCAAAATCTATCACAATATCTATCATCTCTCAACATCAACACAATCCTGAGCACATCTCAACATCACATCATTGTGTTTAAAACATCACATCTACTCATTAAAATCAACATTTATCAACCAAATACCTCCTTGGGTGCTACATCCTTGATCATTGCCAGGACCCCCATCTAGTCCTTGTAAGCCCACCTTTGTAGAAACATCAAATTTTTGTCCCTTGACCTCATAAAATCATCATTTCCCTTCACCATTAAGTCATATGTCTATAGGACACAAACCCTTTGGTTCCCCTATCAATTGAATTCTTGGCCTTATAAGCCCACCTTTGTGGCAATATCAATCATCGAGTCCTTTGACCTCGTCAAAACATATTTTTATTTAAGTCATATGTCTATAGGACATGAGCCCTTAGGTTCCCCTATCATTTGATGATGACACCTATCTTGTTTCTATACCTCATCCTGGGGCATCATTTTATCACCTTTCCTTGTATCTTCCCATCTATCTCTTTCAAACTCGTGATCGATTCCCTATTAGGTCATCAATCCCTAGTTTGAGGGGGAGCACCTCATCATGTAACTCTGCAACATTTATCTATCACATCTCATTTTTGTCTCGTGGCTTGTCTCAAAACCACTCAAAAAAAAGGGGAAAAATGTAGACACCTAAAATTAACACCTCTAATTCCAAGTGTTTCGGCATCCACTAGACCGCTTAATTATCTCATTCATATCCCTATCCTAAGTCATATAAAATCTACAACCCTCATCACCCCTCATCCATATAATACATCAACATCAACATCATCACCATACTTACCTTGCATAAATCCACATCCCTCATTAAATAACATATTACTTGCATATTCTTCATCTTTATTCACAAGAACAACATCTCATATCTTAGGTTATACACTTATAAACCTATACCATGCATTAATTAATTAATAATTACCTTATAATCCTAAGTCTTACACTCCATGTCCATCACAAACATAATCCTTTCCTACATAATCCTAAGTAACATTCACAGCTTACCTTGTAAATCTTTCTTACACTTGCTAAATCATATGTAACCACCCAATAATATTTCTGAAAACAAATCAAATCCAACATAAATCTAATAAAATCCAAAATAAATCAAAATTAAATAATGTCTTATTCCCAAAATAAGTAAATCAAGATAAAATCATATCTAAATTATCTCGAATCATATCTCGAATCTAACTAAATCAGATCTAATCATATTCAATAACCTCCTCAAATATTATCCACTCAAAATCACATGAAAAATAAATTGGAAAAATCCTAAAACAAAATCCACAACCCCCATTTCTCACTAGTCAAATTTAACAACGTAGAAAACCTGTTAAAATCATCCCCACACCTAGCCTAACCAGCTTTATCCTAATCTAAGCCCATCCCAATAGACATCTCGACCTTAATCCATTCCTATCCTCGAAGTACCATAGCACTATATTTTGATTTATAAAATTTATTCATTCTTATCCCTCCCAAAATAAAACTCGCCCAAATCACCTAGGTGATTTCCCAAATCTCTTGAATTCTCTCCTATTGACATAAACTCTATAAATACGAGTTCCATGCCTTCTTCCAGGTTAAATGATAATCATCTTGGCTTGGCATTTGATAAGAGGTCTTCAAATCATTCTTGTTGTATTATATCCCTCTTTAATTAATTTTTCTCTTCTTCATCTCTTGGAGGCCATTGACATATCCAGGAGCTCAACTCAGTGCATCATCTACATCTTTCTTCTGACGCATCTATAGACTCCTCTCGTATGGTAATATCATCAATTATTAGTCTTATACATCAACTAGAATGAGGTAAGTACCTTACTTTTGTATTATTTCATTAATCATTCATCATTTAATAACTTGAATCAATTCTATCTCGACTCTTATTAACTTGTCTATATTCTTTAGTAATTGCCGACAATTTTCCCAATCATCAATGATTCATCTAATCACCTATGATTTTTTTCCTTCAAATCATTTATCATAGAAACCTATATTTTTTCATCCGACCACAATCTTTACCAATACTTTACCTTTAAAAGTATCCATCAAGTCCAATCAAGCTCCTTTGAGCCATATGCAGTGTTTTATCATTTATCCAAATGAAACACATATCCCACTTGCCTTTGTGAGCACATATCCATCCACATATTTTCTCCTTTGAGCTATATTGTAATTCCTCAAATCCCTTATAGTTGGAATTTTTTGAAAATTCTATCCTTATAGTTGGATTGATAGTACAATGAGGTAAAACTAGATCAACCTTGAATATGATGGGGTTTCCAAGATACCCGTAGATGATGCTAATGGATGTTTGGTTGTTTTGATCTATGGAAGAATGGACCAATTCCTTTCGTATGAATAAATTTTTAATCACGACACTACACAAGATGGAATTAGTAATATGGATAGGTAGGTTACCTAGAAAAGGCTAGTTCCTAGAATCCAAAGGACTTCCTTATGTGGATGTCAACCCACTTTAAAACACTTAATTTTATTTATGAAAATGAGATATAGTATATGATATATGAAAGTACATGATTAAATTTTTATGAATTATTTAACTTATTACAAATATTTAGTTGATAATGTCAACATGGAAAGAAACACAACTAGGGATCAAAGTTAGAATCAAGATCAGTATCCATATTCTCAAAGAAATTTGAACCTATTGAACATGTTGGATCATCCTCCTCGAGAAGTATTAGTCGGGCTCCTTAATGTAGTTGTCTATGAAGAATTATAAATACTCATCATTGTCGTACTAACGTGTAAAATCGTGAGTCGGGAAATCTTACTTCTCTTCCTAATTCTTATTTAGGTTCAGTATCAAAATATTTAGGGATGTCAAATCTCACCTCGTGTTGATATTTAAACAAAGCTAGGTCAGCTTGAATACATTGCACTTCATAAGAGGCTTCCTAAAACTCATTGGTGGCCTCACGGATTCTCTAGGTGGACTCAAAGATGGTCTCTAATCTATCGATAGGAGCTTTGTGGATAGTGCACAAATATAGGTCGTGTAGAAGATCATTTTGTTCCCAATGAAGAATATGTTGAATAATTGGTAGAGATTTGACGCTTGTGATTGGGTGGTTAAGTCCGCCTATAGTAAAATAAAAAAATCCATGCTTGATAGAAGATTAGTAACACAAGGGACTAAAGAAATTGATAATAAATTTTAAATGAAATTAGACTACTAAAAGAACAAAAAACATAGGAAATGCAAGCGATTCTAGGAAATGCGGGCGATTCAAGGAATCACAAGTGATTTTGTAATATTTAGATAGACTGATAAAATAAGAGATTTGATTGACTAATATGAAACTATGATCTTCTAAAGGAAAGAGTGAGATAAATAATGATCAGACAAGTATGTTTAAGATGAAAAATGGAGTTAAAAGATGGTGATAGACCTTGATTAATGATGATGTGTGAGAGGGTGATATAGATCATCATTGGATAACAAACGAGCTTCAGAATAACTCCAAGATGCTTGATGATCATGGAAGTGCTTTGGATAGATGCATAACAATGTTGATAAGCTTGAATGAAGCTTGGAAATGTTTGATAATGCTCCTGAATTTTCCTAGATGATCTCATGAATGGTCATGAAGAGAGGCGAGTAATCGATATATATATATATATATATATATATATATATATATATATATATATATATATATATCACATCACCGAGAAAATTACCAACATTTTCATCTGTTTAAGTTTGGGAGAGATATGAAGGGATAAAATTCCTAATTATAACTTTGGTGTTATTGGATTTTGAGGGATTATGGTGTGAAAAATGAGCTCAAGATGTGTAGTTTGATGGGTTAAAATTGGGATTAAGTTGGTTAGGATAGATGAGGAGTATTTTTTGTAGGTTCCTAGTTAAACTAGTCATAACTAGTGTGAAGTAGAGGCTTGTCATAGGGATGAGTGGGGTGAGGTAAAATGAGGATAGAGGTGGTTAGGATAGGTATAGAGATACATTTAGAAGGTTTCTAAGGTAACTTAGACTCAATTAGGGGTTATCTTTGAGTTCACATGGTGAGGTGT
The DNA here is from genome assembly GCA_018340775.1 of Taxus wallichiana var. yunnanensis. NCBI lineage: Eukaryota > Viridiplantae > Streptophyta > Pinopsida > Cupressales > Taxaceae > Taxus > Taxus wallichiana. The sequence goes on from CM031239.1 coordinate 750,843,138, forward strand.
AGGGGTGAAGTGGAATATGTGAATTAATTAATTATTTAATTAATTAGCCAAGTGAGGGGAATATGACGTAGGAAATGTGAGGTGAATGATTAATTCATTAATTTAAAGGGTGTAGGGGTAATGACATAGGTTTAGGGATGTCATTTAATTAATTTAATTAAATGGATGACTTAAGTCATGGAATGGTGTAAAGATGCAACCGAGTATATTAATTTAATTATTTGTGTGGGAATGGGGTGTGTAGATTTTTGGTTTCTACAACATGCTACCGATACTTTAGTCGTACTTTTAGCCCTGAATTTTTAAGGATAACATGAAAACATTTTGATATTTGATTGTGGTTTACATACCTGCATTCAAGAGAATGACACACCTTCATTCAAAAATGTTATTGGCTAAGAAATATTGACTTCGTTTTTTGTTGGGGCATATTGGAGTGTGAAATTAGAAAAAACATTAAGATCAAATAAGGGGAATATTTTTCCAGTTTACAAAATAAATATGCAAAAGTTTCTTGACAACTACACCCAAATATTTGGAGCAGAAATAATATTGTTCATAGATGAAAAAAATGTTTTGTTCATGAAAGAACTGAGGCGCTTTTATTTAGATTGCCTTCTAGCTAGAAATTTGATGGCACAATACATATTGATAGAATCTTTTAACACACTTATGAACATGGTTAAATCATGTGGGTCCACACCCAAATCGACGACGGTCTTTGGAAATATTTAAAAATCAATTACTGAGCTTGATTGAGTGTATTTGATACTATTATGTTGATATATATATATATATATATATATATATATATATAGATAAATTTAGTTTATTTTTGTAGTCTTTCTCATAAAAATTCAATCATGTTTTTTTAGTCTATTTCATAACAACATTCATTACCATCATTTTATAAAAAAATAATTGTGACTTATATTTTTATCATAACAACACATTTCCACGAATAATCGAGCTTGATTGAGTTTATTTGTTACTATTGTGTTGATTAAAAAATATAAAATAATTAGTTTGTTTGTCTATCTCATAGAAATATATAAATGTTGGGTTAATTTTATATACTATCTCTTAACAATTCATTTATTACCGTCATTTTATGTTGTATTTATCTCAATATAACACATTTCATACCTTCATTCTATGCAAATAAATTCATGTTATAGTTAAATATTTTTCATTTTTATTGATATCATAAATTAGAAGTAATATTAGATAAAATTATATATGATCAAAATATGTAAAATACACAACATAAAAATGTGCATGACCCCATAATTAAAATAAATCATATCCAAATTTTTCTTTCTTTCTATATTAAGCTTATGAGAATGGGCATATGCCCATTCTCATCATAGTGATAATAATATTTGATAGTATTAGAAATGGCATATGCTGATTCTCATCACAATGATAAAAATTTTGATCACAATAATAAAACTCTTTGTTTGTATGAGAATGGGCATATTCCTTTTCTAACCATTCTAACTCATTGAAGCAATATTGAACTTAATAATTTTAATATCACTATAAAGGATGTGAGAATGGCAACTGTCCATTCTAAAACAAATTAAATATTACCTCTATTTTTCTTCTATGATTCTTATATGAGAATTGGCATATGCCCATTCAATAGAAGATAAAAATGTTTGTTTGTATGAGAATGGGTAATATAAGTATTTTCTATTCTTTGTAAAGCTATAAATGTATTAATTATTCCAATAAGTATTTGCTATTCATACTAAAAATTTATAAACCCCTAAAATGGAAATCCCTCATACATGATATATAATTCCAAAAATCACTTTTTGGATTCCAATAATAGCCAAATCAAATTCCAAAAAGCCACTTTTTGGATTCCAATAATAGACAAATCAAATTCCAATATTTGGTATAAGCAAAAACAATATAGCCGATTTCAGTATTTAATCTAGATTATAAAATGTCCAAATTTAATGAAATTATGGTAGATAACGGTTAAGAAAGTAAAGTAGGCCCAAAATCCTGATAAACTAAAAGCCTTAGTTATGTGGGTTTTGAGCATTACTTTACTTATCAACTTTATAAGTAGAGAGGTGTTGATTTAATGCAAAGCTTACAAGAAGAGGAGTTTGTTTGAACGCAAAGAAGGAATGGTTTAATATCTAGCTTTGTGTGATTTAACAACTAATTTTCTTGTTTTATTTAGTGAAGTAAAGTGAATTCAATTTAGCCTAAATAAGGCAATACTGAAAATTGGGTTTTGGAGGGCGGGTTATGACAACTTAGAAGTAAAGTAGTTTGAGAAACCTGATTTCTTAACATAGTAAGTACTTAGCTTTTAGGGAATTTTAGGGCATTTTGGGAAAATGGGTATTTCTTCAATTGCTTCCAAACAACCTATTGCAAAATTATGGATAATTCTAGAGCAATCCCAGTAATACAAAGTAGTTAAGGTAACAACTTGAAAAACTAAAACCTATACAAGGAGACACAAGAAATATGAACAAAAATCTTCACAAGACCAGAAGACTTAAAATTTTAAAAGGGTACCCCAAAATTTCTAAGTGAAATTTTGGGGATGTGAGTTAGCTTCTGCCTATGGACATATTTATTTCTTCCAAAATGGAAGAAATGAAGATAAGATCCCATAATCTTTGGTTTCAAGTCTTGTTCATTGGGTTTAGGGTCATGTTATTCATTTTTACCCCCCAGTAGTTATGGATAACTCAAAAGAATTGGATTTGGGCAAGTTGATAGATCTTCATGGAGAATATGGAGAAAAATAGTTAATTTCTTTATTTTGGAGCACTTGCTATTGATTTGGGAGCATTTGGGATCAATTGATGTATTTTTTCCTCTTCCCGATTTTCATACTTAGCAAAATTTTAGAGAAAAATGATGAAAACGTCAAAATTTGGTTCTTGGGGCACTTTTTCATATTTTTTCTAACTCCCTACATAAGAAAAAATTCAAGCGAAAGTTAGTTTAAAAATTGAAAATTTTGGGAAAATCAGTTTGGGTGTCAATTTAAAGTGCATCACGGGTAGATTAGGGTTTCTTAGAACTCACTATAGGTCCGATTTACAAAGTATTAAGGTGCCTCCGGTGTGTGTGGCAATATCATCTACAATGAGAATGGGTGAAATGGGGTTAAATGGGTTGTAGTTCTCTGGTAGGCCATTTTGGTCGTAGTATATTGGATGGGGACCAGGAGTATTAGATGTGGTAAATTTGGAGGAATCAAGAACTCGGGGCCCGCTTGGAAATCATGCATTGGGGATTTTAGTTCCCTAAGGGTGGGTTCAACCTAAAATTGAATGGCTTAGGCATTAGAGTTCATTGCATGGACTATGTGGGAAATAGGAGAACTAGACCGAATCATTAGGGAATGAGCCAAAATGACTCCCGCATCCACATCCACCTATCTTGATCTCTACTTGGCCAAATTTGACAAAAAAATATATCATTGGAATCGTAATTCGAGCCCCTTCCTATGAAATAAAAACAAATTGGAAGTTGGTGGAGTTAAGCGTAAATGTGTTGTGTGGAAGGATGGCCCATGGGGAAGAAGGGATCTTGGGGAACTAGTTCCTTGCGTAGGTGTAAAGTCCGATGAAGTTGGGGTGACATTCTAGATCGAGGAGGTCGGGGTTTTGGGTCGTGCACGACCCAAAAATTATTCCATGTGCCATGGGGTTCTTTATGACAAGAGGAAATCTGAAAATAAAATGAAATGCCCCTAATACAATGTGGACCGACAACAAGAAAGGAGAACAAATCCCAAAAAAAACCATTTTTGGGCAAAATAGAGCCTCGTGATCTCGTATGGCGATAAATCGACCCCCACACCTCCATGTTTTGCAAACAAGATATGGTTGGATTTGGAATTTTATGCCCTACATCATAGAGAAAATAAATTAGGAGATTTGATTGAGTTAGGTGAGCCAAAATAAGGAAAACTATCTCGATGCAAATGATCACTTCTAGCAAGTGTTGAGGCATTAAATGAAGACATGGACCCGGATTTATTCTCCCACAAGGAACATGAAATGATTGAATGGGTTTTTCAGGGGCCCCATCACTTTTATAGGTCAATTAATGACATTTTTGGTGGTTAAAGGGTAATATAGAGTTCTCTCTCTCTCTCTCTCATTCATTCTTCCATATTTTATAAACATATATCATTTGGTAAAAGAGTTCAATTTTTGATGTTGCTCTTTCTTCTTAGTCTGGGTGTATTTCAAGCTCCAAGCCTCCATTTTTGAGCTTTGTAATGGGAAATCATGCCTCTTTCCTCTATAATGATGTATTGTGCAAACTATTGGAGCAATAAAACTAGTGTTTGTGATTATTTCTCTATCCTTGCATTAGTTTTCATTTCTTTCTCTTGTCTTTCTTCATGCTTACAGTATACTGTATTTTTTGTTCTGTTTCATGCTTGGATATTATTGTACTTAGTGGAGATGGTGTATTGTTTGTATTTTTCTCTGTGATGATTTTCCATCCTCTCCATTCTCACCTTTCTCCGTTTTCATGCATTGTTAATTGTTCAACACCCCCTTCTCTTGGTGCTATCACCTCTCTTTAGTATAGGATTTCTCTCTTTTACCCTCTCTCCTTCTCCCCGGTCCCTTGGAATTGATAGGATAGGATTCGATAGGTATTTTTCTTGTATTAGGAGTAGTTTAATGCTAGGATTAGGTAGAGGAACAAACCTTCTCTGGAGGTCCATCTCAAGTCCGCAGAGTCCCACAACTTGAGAGATGGTCCAATGTTACCCAATTATACTAGTGGATCATGCACACACACATGAAAAATTAGAGGGTGTTGTAATTTGGTGATAAATGTTACAAAGACACCTAGTGGGACAAGAATTAAAAGTTATATGCCTCAAAAGTGTTCTATTGTAATATCTTAAACATAGTGCTACCTCCAACGCTTGATAATAGTTTTGCACGCCCGGTGGGAGAAGCAAGTGAGTACTATAAATTTTACAGGTGTGTGTATTGTGGTATTCATTTTCATTTCATCAATTTTGGTGTTCTCTTGATGAAATCTCAGCCTTTGGAGGCATATCCAAGCATAATTGGTGACTCCACCGATCCAAAACAACCCATCTCTAAGTTACATACCTTTCTATCCCTCCATTATATTTCAAATCAACTCAAATCCACCTCCATTATATTTCAAAACACCAGATTAGTTTTATAATCATATTCAAAATCACTATGTCTATCTCTATGAGAAAAATCAAAATCAGCTTTGTCTATAGATTTTGTCAACAACATGGTTATGTATGCGATGATGGAAATTATATGGATAATAATGATTTGTAGATGAAAATCCAAAGAACGGGCAAATTATGGTGCAGGATAGGGATACATCTCAATTGAAAGCATTCAAGATTTGTTTTAGGTCCCTTGTCCATGGGTTGGCCCTATGCCAAGACATTACAACCCTCAATAGAAGATTGATTTCATGGTTGAAATGTTACCACAACTTGCAAAGTGGATTGAGGAGATTGAGGCTTATAAACTTAGTTCTAGGAAACCATATCAATGGATAGACCCTACACTATCATATAACATCCCTCCCATTCCTAAATCAATTTTATTTCATCCTAAGTGTCATGATCGTAGCTTCTTACATGTTAACCCCATTGTGGAATCCATTTCTCCATCTTCTATTCTTATATTCCATCTCAAAAATTGTGCCATTTTCCCTTCCAAAACTCCTTCCCCTCTACAAAAACAAGAAATTAAACCTTCCCTTCCACCACAAAAATTGGAAAAACAAGTTGAATCCCAACCCACCCCTCCTATTCTAGTCCCAAACCCATTTTGGGAAGAGAAAATAAAAAAATTAGTCAAGACGGGAAGAAAAATGAGGATCCTAGCAAAGAAAAGCTTGTAAGAAACTTGAAAGAGATGGTCAGTAATATTAAACATCACACAAATTCCATTGATCACTAAGCCTTAAATTTGGATATGCTCCATTTCATAGTAGGCTTCCCAAAACTCGTTGGTGGCCTCATATATTCTTTGCGTGGAATCACAAATGGTATCTAATCTATCAATAGGAGCTGTGTGGATAGCGCACAACTCTAGGTTGTGCAAATCATACTTTTCCTAATGAAGAGGATGTTGAACGATCGACAAAGAGTTGATGCTTGTGATTGGGTGGTTGGGTCCGCCTATGGCCATCTAACAAAAGTTATGCTTGATAGAAGATTAGTAACAAAAGGGACTAAAGCAATTGATAAGAACTTTTAAATGAAATATGACTACTAAAGGAGAAGAAAACATAGGAAATGCAAGTGATTCTAGGAAACACAAGTGATTCCAAGAATTGTAAGTGATTTTGTAATATTTCAAAGGTGATAAAATAAGAGATTTTATTAACTGATATGAAACTATGATCTTCTAAAGGAAAGAGTGAGATAAATAATGATTAGAAAAGTATGTTTGAGATGAAAAATGGATTTAAAATTTGGTGATAGACCTTGATTAATGATGATGTGAGAGAGGGTGATATAAATCGTTGTTGGAAAACAAATGAGCTTCAAACAGTCCAAAACACTTGATGATTGTGGGAGTTCTTTGGCTAGATGCCAAAAGGTGTTGATAATCTTGAATGAAGCTTGAAAATGTTTTATAATACACCTAAATTCACCCGGATAATTATGAATGGTTCCGTAGATGTTTTCGGTCAATTTGAGTTTGGGAGAGATTTGAAGGGATAAACTTGATAATTAGAACTTTGGTATTATGGTATTTTGAGAGATTATGGTGTGACAACTTAGAGAGGTCATGATGTGTAATTTGATGAGTTAAGTTTTAGATTAAGTTGGTTAGGATAGATGCAGAGTATTTTTATAGGTTCCCAAGTTAAACTAGTCATAACTAGTGTGAAATAGGGGTTTCTCATAGGGATGAGTGGGGTGAGGTTAAATGAGGATAGAGGTTGTTAGGATAGGTATAGAGATACATTTATAAGGTTTCATAAGTAACTTAGACTTAACTAGGGGTTGTGATGAGTTCACATGGTGAGGTGTAGGGGTGAAATAGAATATGTGAATTAATTAATTAGCCATGTGAGGGGGAATATGACTTAGGAAATTTGAGGTGAGTGAATAATTAATTAATTTAAATGGTGTGGGGTAAATGACCTAGGCTTAGGGATGTTGTTTAATTAATTTAATTAAATGGACGAATTAGGTCATGGAATGGTGTAAAAATGCGAGATGGGTATATTTATTCGATTATTTGTGCAAGAACGGGATGTGTATATTTCTAGTGTCTACATTTTCCCCTTTTTGTTTGACGTATTAGTAAGGTGTTAGATAAAAACATTCGAAAGTGTTTGGGTTTATGAGTGATTTAGCTATAGTGTAATACATGAAACACCATTTGCTTGCATGTGTTTTGTTTTGGAAAGGTTTTCCTAGTCCAAGGGGGTACCGAAACAAAGTTTGTTATCAAGGGATCATCTTAAAAGGGAACTAAGGGGTTTACGTCCATAAACGTGTGATCCATGGAAGCGGGAAAGTCAAGTGATGGGGGGCCAAAGGGCACATGATCCATAAACATATGCGAGTCTCAAAACTTGATGTGGTTTTTGTTTGTTTGATTTAAATGTCCCAAGGACATTGGGTCCTTTAGAAATGAAACACTTGTACAAAAGTAATGTTTTTTCATGCTTAAAGGTGCAAATGATAATGGTTACTAAAATAGGGTGAATTGCTTGACATTTAGGGAATCACCGCGATGTATAAAAATTGTCGGCAATTGAATCGTGGTGAAAATGGGGTATATAACTACCCGATCCCTATAGTTCTTTCATTTTCACACTGGTAAAAATCTCCTAAAAATAATTTTTGAGTATTTCAAGGTGATTTTGATAGATTTTGATTGATTTGATCATGATGGTATCCTCTAGTAGGAAGAGAAAACCACCCACTTAAGAGATGAGTCAATTTTACTTGTTTTTTTGTTATTTTAGGCATATTTAGGTTATTTCTACCATTATTGGGGTGAACGGGTGCCTAGCCGAGAATCCCTAGTGATTGATGCAATTGTCAATGTTTCAAAGAAGAATTGTTGGTGATTGGGATGAATCGTTGGTGATTCACCTGTATTTTTCACGCTTTTCTTTTTGATAAAGGGAATAGGAGTCATGGATGTTTTCGATGTTGTTGGTGTAAAACAAAGGATTAATGGGTGCATTTTTTTTTTTTTGATATGTTGTTGATATATTTATTGATGATACTAATTGTGGGTTTTTTTATTTTTGTAGGTGGATGTGAAATTGAATATTTTCAATCATATTCCATTGATTTTGGAGGAGGTGAGGACTGATATGTCAGATGATGATTGGGCTCATGTAGAGGCTACCGGTTTTCGGTGTTATGAGACATTACGAATGATCCATAGATGTTTGGGCTTGATACTGAAATTGCTAGAGAGGTGGAGCTCTTCTACAAAAACTTTTGGTTGCCTACGGGAGAGATCACCATTACTCTCGAGGATGTTCACTACATTTTGAGATTCCCGATCGATGGGGTAGTAGTATATGCTATTAATAAGGTAGAGAGGGATGATGTGATGGCCAAATTGTATGGAGAGAATTTCATAGACATTAGATACGAGTCAGGGGGTTTTTCTTATGGCCTTGTATATTTACCTAAGAGAGAGGGCCATGTTTGGATGATCGTGATGATGATGGCCATCATGTGGCATGCTTTGCCAAATTATGGGAGTATTCATTTTCCATGGATGATTATAGGGGTTGTTTCTGATATGATAGAGTTGAATACTATTTTTGATTGGAGACCTACCCTACTTTTTCGAGACGTTTAGATATTTTTAGGCTTGAGGGCTAAAAATGTTATGGTATTAATGTTGATTTTCTCTTATAGGCTTGGGCTCTAGAGCATATTGCTATTTCTCGATCAACTAGGTTACCATGTGGCATTAGTGATCAACACCCTGGTTTTATGAGATGGAGGTCAAATAAGGTTCGTGTGAGTAAAAGAAGATAAATAGGATTCTATAGAGACGTATTTTAGGGGATTTTGTATGGAGGTCTTATCTAGATTTACAATCCCAACCCGAGTGTCCTTAAGAATGACTCTATTTATAACAACTTATGTGGCTTTAGACATTTAGAGTGAATGAGCATGAGATGCTTCATTTTGACCGTGTTTGTGGAAATTTTGGACTATTTCAGGGAGTTCCTAATGAGCCCATTCAAGATATAGGCAAGAGGAGACAAACATAGATACTCGTGGGCAAAGAATGACGAGACCCGTCATTATTACTAAGTTGTTAGGGGCTACAAGCTCTAATGAGGAGGGAGTGATTGTATTGATCAATGATACGGGGTTACCTTATATTATATTGCACGATGGGTTCCAAATTTGAGGAGATTTGATAGAGCCCGATTATCACAAAGGGTTTCTCGGTCGGTGAGATGAGTACATGCTTAGATAGAGGGAGGAGCAGAGGAGGAGGCAAGAGCTAGATTCGAGGATGAGGAGAAGGAGGGAGATGATGACTTATTTGTTCTTATTGTAGTGATGAAACCTGATAATTCTATGCTTTGGAGGAGAGAGAGACATGGTTTGCAAAGAGTGAGATGACCTTATTGGTGTTCGAGATACCCTCATTGCAGAGAGAGATGGACTGATTGTTGAGATGGATACGACAAAGGGGGATTAAGATAGTTTCCATGTGTAGCTTATGAAGGTATCTCGCAGATGGATAAAAGTACAAGGGGCATAGGGATTCATTGAGGAAGGCCTTGGGGATCACATGGACTTCTATATCTAGTGTAGAGATTTTAGCGATGGCTCATTCTAATAGGCACAAAGGAGCACTTCCTCCACCCGTGATGATTTCAATAGATCACTATGATGTTGTGTGCAAACAACGAGACTACTATATTTATTTAATCATCAAGAACTACCTAGATTCCACTTTTTATGTAGATTACATATCTTCCAAAGGGGAGGACACAACAACAATGAGGCCTAGTGTGAGTGCAGTGAGTGTGGGACAGCCACCTTGGAGGTCGGAGAGAGTGGATGGTGGTGAGGAGAGAGTCAAAGGTGAGATAGTGGTTACAAGTGCTCCTAGAGGGGACAGAGACACAAGTGTTGTTGGAGGCACACATGGTCAAGGAGGAGAGGGTGGTCCTAGCACATTACTTAGAGACATAGATTGTACTACTACGATTTTGATGCATATGATGACATAGGTTCATAGAAGCCCATTTTTGTATGACGATGATATATATTGATTTTTTTGGACATTGATTATGATATATACCGAAATTTTATATATATGACAATGATGATGGGTTTTATGGCTTGTATTATTTTTTAATTTACATGTGTTACGTGTTATATGTTTTCATTTGAAATTTGTTAGTGTTCTAGATGGATAAAAATGCATGGCTTGTGGAAATGTTTTAGTTAGATATGATCAGGTGTGATTGAATGTTTAATTGATCCAAATGAATTTTGACCCTAAAATATGGTATATCAAAAATGTAACTAAATAAAATGAGGTAAAAATGAAATGATTGCCCCATTACGGACTTGATCTATATGTGACGGGTTTTGAAAAACACTTGCACTCGTAGCCTTATCATATGTTAAATAATATTATCAATGGGTAGTTACACAAATCACGATAGAAATGTGGGTTTGAGTGAAGGTGCTTTGCTAGGATGACGGAAGGGATTTTGTGTATGTATACCGATGTGGGGAAAAGGATCTCCTCTTCAATAGGTTCATAGGAAGATGCCCCAACTTTACATATTATTTTGAAGCAAACTGATTGCGATGAGAATCTTGCTATAATGGGAAAGTTGATCGATGTGGGAAGCTTTCCGGATGCTTTTGATATTGATGTATTTTTTAAGGTTGATCAATGCGGGAAGCCTTTTTACATGAGTAGCCATCCTTCAAGGGTATGGTCTACATTTTTTACTTTTGATTTTTACAAGATGGTTGTCCTTCGAGGGATCGGTCCATAATTTTGACTAGTAGCTGTCCTTTGAGGGATCGATCTACTTTTTTATATTTTTATAATGATTTAGACTTGTGAATAGTTGTCCTTCAAGGGATCGTTCTATTAAAATTTTATGTTTTGATGAGGAGAGCATCCAAATACATTTTCAATACATTTTTGAACTGAGGGAAAAACCTTAATAAATCATTTCAAGGAGGGGATAAAATGTGTATATGACCTACATACACATGCCCCATGTGATATTTTTTATTAGAATAGAGTGGATGGATGTAATGATTTTGAGGGGTTCTTGCAAGAGAGGAACTTGTCTGCAAAATAAAATATGTGATGAACAGATCCATGTTTCTCATCTTTAAGGTGTGTTTAGGATGCTGATAGATAACCACATTATTTCAAACTATTACAATGATATAATGAAGTGATAGGATTTAAATGTAACTACTATCATGATAATCAATTATTTAACAATAGAAAGGATACAAGTGTGAAGCATTCAAAGGTTCCCTTTCAACCTCCATTAAGAGAAGTGAGATGATACGCTCCTAACCCATACTTGTGAGTAATAATGTATGGACTAATCCAATTAGGGGAAAACTTTCCATGTTTACTCCATTCTAATGTAGTGACATTTTGATTTTCTTTAAGCACAAGATTGCCAATTTTAAATTCATGTTCTTTGAAATGTTTTTATAGGCCCTATTAACACATTCTTGTTATACTTGATGGTTTTTGAATACTATTAAAATATTTTCATCCAACAATTCAAGTTTTGTTAAGTAGTCTTGGCGATACTCTTCATCAGGGATAAAATATTTAAGAGATACACAAAGTGATGAAATTTGGACTTCGATAGGTAGGATGGCTTCTGAGACATAAACAAGTGAATAGGGCATAGCACTAATAGGTGTGCAAATGTTAGTTTGATAGGCCCGTGAGAGAAAACAAGATTTGGAGATGCTAATTCCTGCTGCATCATCTACTGTTTTCATAAGGATTTTGTTAAGTATTTATTTGAGGTTTAAGCATGTCCATTTTCTTGAGGATAATATGGTGATGAGAAACTGATCTTGATGTTGAATGTATCACAAATATTTTTAAATTCTTTATTTTTTAAGGATTTTCCATTGTCTATGATGAGTTTATGTGGGATACCAAAACAACATATGATATTTTTATATATGAAATTGATGATAGGTCTTGATTTTCTCAAGATTAAAGGGATGACTTCAACCCACTTCGTAAAGTATTCAATTGCTGTGATAATGGAATGATGTTGTTGGGATGACTTAGAATTTATTGTACTAATGAGGTCTAATCCCCATTAAGAAAAGGGACATAAGTCCCGAAAGGTTGTAGTGCCTAACTAGGGACGTGGATAAGATTTGAGTGGAGTTGGCATTTAATGCATTTATTTACATATGCACAAAAATATTTGGTAATGGTAGGCCAATAATAACCTAGTTGTATGATGCATTTAGCAATGACATTACCACTAAAGTGACCACCAAAGATACCATCATGGACCTCTTTGATTGCTTTGATTGATTCATGTGATTTAAGGCATCATAATAGTATATCGTCAAATATATGTTTATAAAGAATACCACCTATGATGACAAAGTGAGTGACACGTTGAAGAAATGATCATTTAGCACTGGTGGTAAGTCGATGACAGCTTTACATTCAATGAGATAGTCATATATCTATGTGTACCATAGATCGGGTGGATTATTTTTAATGAAATTAATAGAAGGTATGTCATTTTGATGTGAAGGATGATCCAAATGTTGAATGAGTATGGACATTTTAGTTTTATCCTTATATTTTTCTCTTTTCAAAAGGGATGAGTGATACGAGATATGCCATAGTGTCTCGAAAACCTATTAGAAGATCAAGGAATAGCCCGAATGGTAAAATGATTAAATGTGTCGAGATTGAAGCCAACAACAACTTTATATTTCTAAAGTATTTCATTTTTACATTGATATTATCCTTTAACCTAACTAATAATAAGTTTTGAATCTCCATAAATTTCTAGAATGTGGAATCCTAAGAGAATACCAATATTTAGACCCATGATTAAGGATTCATATTTTTCCATGTTGTTAGTACATTCGAAGTTAAGTTTGAATGCCGGTGGAAGTAGAATATTCTAGGGAGGTATGATAACCATTTTGTCTCCTACCCCTTCTTTGCATTTAGCACCATCGAAGAAGAGAGTCATTTTAATGGGAATGCAATCAGATTCATCAAGAAAGAACTCATGAGGGAGTTGATTATCTAGAAGGGGTGCTTCAACAAGTTGGTTTGTAATGCCCCGACCTTTAATAGATTTCTCATATATAAATTTTGAGGTCTAGTTCACCACGAGCATAAGCCATCGAGTTATGCGATCATTATGATAAGGTTTAGAGTATATGGTTTTAAGTAGATTAAAACTTGTGATGATATATGTCTTGTGATTGAGGAGGTAATTTCAAAGTTTGGAGGTGGTGAAATATAGTGCACAACATAATTTTTTAGCTTTAGTGTAGTGTGTTTCATACCCATGGAGTGTGCGGCTAATATAATATATGACTTGTTCATGACCTTGATTGTCACGACAAAGGGCAAACATAACTCCTAGAGCATGTTATGAAGTGGATATGTATAAATAAAATGGTTCTCCTTCAAGAGGTGGAGTAAGCACAAGAGGTGATAATAGGTGTTATTTTATTTCATCGAAGGATTTCTGGTAATTAAAATCCCAATAAAACTCTACATCTTTGCAGCGCAGATAGTGAAATAGTTGACAACGATAAATAATTTGTGATATGAAACATCAAATTGACTGCAATTTACCTTTGAAGCTATGCAGTTGTTTAAGATTTGATGGTGGAGGATATTCAATGATTTCTCTAACCTTTGTTAAGTAAAATTCAATGCCTTGAATAGATATGATGAATCCTAAAAGATTTCTAGTGAGAACACCAAAAACACACTTTGCAGGATTAAGAAAAAGACAAAACTGGATGAGATGAGTGAAGATTGATTCAAGGACATCAAGATGGTATTTTATGATTTGGATTTTCCTAGAAGGTCATCAACATAGTCTTGGCAGTTTTTGCAGACGAGGTTGTGAAAAAGGTATGTCATAGTGCATTGATAAGTAGCCCCCACATTTTTAACACCAAATGACATGATGCGGTAATAGAAGGTTCCCCAAGGGGTGATGAAAGAAATTTTTGTTGATCGTCAGAGAAATGAGGATTTAGTTATAACCTGAAAATCCATCCATGAGGGAAAGCATATTGTGGCCGGTTGTTAAGTCTATGAGATGATCTATGTTTGGATGAGGGAAGTCATATTTAGGATAGGAAAGATTGATATCCCTGAAGTCTATGCAGATGCGCATCTTTCCCAAGGATTTAGTTATGGGGACAATTTTAGAGACCCATTTTGGATACTCAATGGGTATGATAAATTTAGCAGACAAATGGCATTGCAACTCTTCCTTAATAAGGTGAGCTATACAAGGATGCATTTTACTGAGAGATTTTATTTAAATGGCTTAGTGTCGGGATATGTGACTATGTTGTGTTCTACAATGTTAGGATCAATTCGCAATATCACTATATGACCAAGTGAAGACTCGGTGATATTTTTTTAAGAAGGAAGTGAAATCGTCTAGTTCTTTTGGATTTAAAGATTGAATGACCATAACTATATGAGGATCTTGAGGGGTTCCTAGGTTAACATCGAGGGTGGATTCATTAAGGAGGTTTGGTGTGTCAGATGGAAGGGATTTCTGAAGAAAGCGGTCTTCATCTCCCATATAGGAAAGGATATCCTGGTCATCTTGACACTAGAGGATAACTACAGTAGGGGAATCTTATCAACATTTTTTGGCCAAATAAGGGGTAAAGATTTAGTTGCATGATTAGATTGCTAAGTAAGTGGCCCTAATGATAAAAAATCAATTAAAAAAAAGCTAGGTGGGATGGATACAAAGGTCTTTTGTGACCATAGGATCTTCAAGGCTTATCGTTGATGATGGATCTAGTTCAAAAATAGACATGGGAGTAGTAAGTTTGGATGTAGTGGCTTCGTGTATTCCAAATTTGGTCTTTTCATAGCCTAAACCACTTTTCTCATAGGATTTAAGAGTAAGTGCACCAAGTTGGGGGAAAAAAGGGGATCTTAAGTGGACGTATTTTTTCTGAAAAACAAAAAACTTCAACTTGTATGAGTTTTTTGAAATAGTTACACTCTAAATTAGAAGATGTTATATAAACATGAATCGTATCATTTTGAGTCTAGTTTCTCAAATGATAAATTTTATTGAAAAAGAGAAGTTTAAGTGGGTCAAATAACTAAAATACTAATAGGTGCTCCTGTTTTTGTTAAAAACATAATAGAGTGACTTTCGTGCCCACACCATTTGTTGAGCACGATTTAGTACTTTGAAAACACTTTGGTAGAAAGATAGCTAGGGAATCTAGTTTGGGATCCATTTTTAAATTTTTTTAGTGAGTATTTTTGTATGATTTTTCTAGTACAAGAATTTTAAATTTTAAAACATAATGGAGCTCGACCATGCCCCCATAACTACCTCAAAAATATCAAAAATAAGGATTTTTTTAATATGTATAGAATTAGGCCTAATTTGGGCTAGTATAATTTTTTTCAATTTCAATGATCCAAAAAAAAAAAAATGAAAATAGATAGACATGTTTAAACTTCAAAAAATAGATATAAAAAGGTATATTTAGAAAATAAATAATATACAAACCTTATATTAGTCAAAAAATTTGAAAAATTATATTTTTAGAAAGAAGAAACTCTGCTCTACCTTGTGGTATATTTTTTTAAAATGAATCGATCATTTTATTTTGATTTATCATGGTGGAAGTGGCATTTTTGTTATTTCCTACAAAAATATGTGGTTTACTATGTTTGTATAGGTCCATGCCTCAAGTTCGGGGATCCAAACCAGATCCCAAGCCTTGAGGCATAGCTTGGAAAATGGGAATAACATAACGCGTACATGTTATGTTATCTACATATATATGGTCCCCCAATGTCTTTTTCCCTCCTTCACAGGTTGTTCTTTCTAGTCAGTAGATTCCTATACATTCTTTACAAATTTTGAGTATTTCATTTTATCCCCTACCCCACAATATATTACTTTGTAATCATGGGCAACAAAAAATGAGGTAAGGATGCAAAGAAAGTCGAAAACAAGAAACCGAACAATTAGAAGAGTTGAGAATTAAGAAAGTGAAGAGGATACAAAAACTTCATGTAGGGAAAGGTACATCTATTAGTATCTAATATATCTGAGAATAATGATTTTTCTATGAATTTTGATATTGAATTGAATGATAATGTTGGTATGAATGAATAAATTGATATGAAACCAATTGTTGAAGCTTTACATGAGAATCCAAATGTTAAAGCTTTACCTAAGAATGCAAATGTTAATCTTGAAATTTGTATGGCAACACTGTATGAAGAAAGTAACCCTCTTAATGAACCTTTGCCTCTTAGAACATCTCCTTATATTTTTCAAGAAAACAAATTCACTTAATTGAAATTGATGAAAACATTATAAACCCAATGCCTAAAAAAATATTTGTTAGAAATGCGAGAAGAAAAACTAGGGGAATTTGGGATAATTACTTTGTGAATTTAAATGACACACAAATATGTCACTTATTTGTTACATTGATGAAATTAATTAAGATGAGACCTACAATGAAGACCCTAGGGTTAAGAAAATCTAATGTTATTGATCAAAATGCGTCAATTGTTGAAAATATACATAAAGCATACCAAACTATAGGTGCCAAAAGATGCACCAAAGATAGTAATGCTACACGACATGCACTTACTAATTGTATAGTAAGTGATAAAATAGTTAATAAATGCTTGATTAGAAAAAAAAGAAGTGCTTTGAAGATAAACAAAAAAACACTAATGAAAGCAATAGGGAGACGCAAAAGTCTTGAGTCAGTCAATAACACTAACTATTGGGATTTATCTATTAGACTAACATAGAAATACAAGAATGCATAATATATTCTACAAGAATTAATCGTAAAAATTTGGAAAGAGAACACAAGGGTGTCAAATCGAATAGAAGAGATACAATAAAAATAAGAATAGGTTCTCGTAATCATGAATCATGTGCACAACATTTCTTATATATGACTCAAACACATTTTCTATCTAATTTTAAGAATGAAAATCCACAAATTAACATTACTTAAAGATTATTTGAAATAAACAAACCCTTTTATGTGAAAATCAATCACTCATGTACAACTTGTTGCTTTGTAGGAATCATGTTGAATTTTTAATGCATTATGATGATTTTTTTCAAATACATCATGTTTTGCATACTGACATAATCTTGCTGGAGTGTGGATTAAATGTCCCACAAAAATATTCAAGAGAATTTATTCTAACAATATTTTTTGAAAAATTAACTAGACAATTTTTTTTATAACAAAGCATGTTTGGATGGAATGTGCAATGTATGTGGTGGCTTGCCAAATCTAAGAATTTGTATCCATGAGGAGAGTACATATTCAATAGGAAAAGAACTAGTTGGTTTCAACAAATATAAATTGGTGGCATATTAATTAAAATATGGAAAAGTATCTAAGACATGTGAGCTTGTTACGTAAAATTATCCATGTGAATATTTAGTCAAATTCATAGAGGAAATTATTTATGAGTATGCAAGGCACACACATAGAGCTTGATGGTTGGATGAACAATTCAAGTTAAAAAAGGACACATAACCACTTGGCACTACTATTTCAGTAGTTGACTTTGCAGAGAATTACACATTGCAGCCACAAATGGAGGTTTAGTCGCAATACTATAACTTGGTGCAAGTTTCTATTTTCGTGCATATAAAATTCATGCACACTCCAAAAGCACTGAGAAAGATTAAAAAATATTAAGAGAGTATCATTTCTACATCAGTGATGATTTAACACATTCTACGAAATATGTGCAAGGGTGTTTCCAGGTGTTTTACATGAACTTGAATGAGAGGAACATTTTATTCAATCCACATTACATTTGGTTGGACAACTATACATCACAATTCAAGAATGCACAGATGTTTTATTGGCTAAGCATGATGCATAAAGAAAAAGGTGTACAACATATCTAAATTTTTACTAAGGTAGGACATGGGAAAGGAGGGCATGATGATGCAGGATCATGTGTGAAAAGAGAACTTACAAGAGAAGAGTTAAAGTTCAAGGATGGTGCTAAACTTACAAATGCAAGAAGAATTATTGATTGGTGTGTCAAGAACATGGGATCTCAAGACAATTCAATAGTTCATAGATATTTCTGGTTGATAGAGGAACAACATTTGGCAATCTATGAATATTGTATGATTTTTGTAGGATCAAGTGATATGCACTCATTCCATAGTTCAGATGAAAATTCTTGGACTCTTTATACTAGGTGCATGACATGTTTTTGTATATCATGCATTGATTTTACGTGGAATGAATGTGAGTCACAACAGTGGGTGGACAAATGTATTTTTAGACCTCTAATTCCACTCAACAATGTATATGAAGTTCCATAAGCATTACAACTTGCGCTTCCTCGAGATCATATGACAACATCACCTGACTTTGACCAAGTCTTTGGTTTAGTGCAACATGGTTCGTATAAGTACATGTCACATTTCAGATTTATAAATTATTAAATGATCAAATCTTAATGTATTTTAAATTTGACTTGAGTTTTACTTTGTGATGTAGGGCACATTTTTACAGTTATTGCGACAGAATTTAATGAAGAGGGAACAAACTACTTCTTGTCTCATTGTGTAGAGGGGAAAACAATTGACCTCCATAGTCATTTATGGTGAAGGCGTTGAGTATCCCACTTGGTCAGTGGTAGTTACTAGAACTTGGCTTCAATGATATCCTATTAAAAATCAAACACTTGGTTATTTGAAGACTATGAAGTACATCGAAGGATACTTCACTATTCACATTTAGTTCTTGCAACAAATATTAAATTGATCAAATATCAGGTTAGGTCATTAAACAAGAATCTATAGAAGGTTCATGAATAAAATCATGAAGCAATTCTTGCTCTTGTGAAGAGTAGAGTTGATTCATGCCATTCGTTGGATTGAATTTACAAAGGTATGTTATTCATGAGTTTAATTTGAATGTTTACTTTAACGACTTTGTTTAAATTTTGTAGGATTTAAAATTCTATTTAATTACTTACTAACATGTTTATGTAGGTTAGTGGTGCAAAAACACTTCCACCTTAACGTGGTTGGAATTGTTAGTAGAGAATTTATTATTCTCAAAGCCAAGAGAAGCTAAAAGAAATTAAATATTAGAAAGGAAAAACATAAAAAATTATCATTTCACCACCTATATGATAAAAATCTCTTATTAAAATTTTCATTTCACCACCTATATTATTCACGTTATTGACAATGGAAAACCTTACACTGACTCAAACTGGACTATTCAACGATTTTACATACAATAGGACAACAAGAGGACCGAAGTGATACAGAGAAAATTGAAATGATATTTTGTAGAGGGTACCAACATGGAGGTGTAGGATCTAACGAGACCTCTCCAGGTGCCACAAAGTCTTAGAAATCACCCGGTGAAGTTATATCCTTTTTTGGATTTAGGGATCTTAAGGGACTACGTCCAAATGAAGTATCCTGAAAGCACCGTGAGTGCAAGGAACTGAAACAACACTTCCCCTAGTGTTTACAGGCCATCCCAACATGTGTTCAATGTCGGTTAGGTCCCACAAGCTTCCGTTTGAAAAATATTACATCAGAAAACCTTACACAGACTCAAACTGTAGTATTTCATGCATTGGAAAATAATAGGACAATGATGGGAATAAATTAAGATGGAGAAAACTAAGATGGTATTTTGTATAGGGTCTCAACGCAGAGGTGTAGGATCTGACGGGACCTTTCTAGGTGCCACAGAGACCGATATATCACCCGTCAAAGTTATAACATTTTTGGTCTTAGGGATCTTAATGGACCATGATCAAATGAGGTAGCCCAAAATCAATGACACCCTCACACACAAAAAAATCCTCCACTAGCAATCACCTGGCCATCCAGACATGTTGGCATAGTTGGTTCAGTCTGACGAGCTACAGATTTTGTAAAATATAGCCTTTGTGACCTTACATTGACTCAAACTGTAGTATTTCATGCATTTGTAAACAATAGGACAACAAGAGAACTGAATTGATATCGAAAAAATAAAGATATGATTTCATAGAGGGTTCCAACCCATAGGTGTAGGATCTAACAAGACCTCTTAAGGTGCAATGGAGTTTGATAAATCACTCGTTAAAGTTATAGCATTTTTTGGTCACAAGGCTCTTAAGGGATCTGCTCCCAGACAAGGTAGCTGAAAAACAATGACACCATACCACACCAAAATTAATCCTCCAATGGTATTTTCCTAGATATCCGGATGTTTTGGCCTAGTCGGTTCGGTTCCATGAGCTACCATTTGTTTGAAAAATATAGCCTTTTTCAGCCTTACCTTACACTAACTCAAAATACAAGATTTTCGCGGGGTTGTAAAACAATAGGACAATGAGAGAACAAAATCGAGATGGAAAATTGGAGATATTATTTCATATAGGATACCAATGTGGATCTCTAGGATATGATAAGACCTCTCTAGGTGCCACGAAATCTGATAAATCACCCGTCAAATTTATAGTGTTTTTTGGTCTCACGGTTCTTAAGGGACCGTGCATAGAAAAGGTAGTCCAGAAGCAACGGCACCATCCCACACTAAAAAAAATCCTACAATAGCATTCACTTGGCCATATGGATGTGTTGGTGTAGTTATTTTGGTGCCACAAGCTACCATTTGTAAAATATAGTCTTTGACAACCTTACACTGACTCAAAATGTAGTGTTTTGCATGTTTGCAAAGCAATAGGATAGTGAGATAACCTAATCGATATGGAAGAAAATGAGATATGTATTTGTAGAGGGTCCTTATAGGGAGGTGTAGCATTTGTTGAGAAATCTCTAGGTGCATAGAGTCCGAGAAATCACTTGTCGAAGTTATAGTAATTTTTGTCTCAGGGATCTTAAGGGACTACACCCAGATGAGGTAGCCCGAAGGCAAATGACACTATCCCACTCCAAAAAAATCCTCCAATAGCGTTCACCCGACCATCCAAATGTTTGGCACAATGGGTTCAATGGCATGAGCTACCATTTTACAAAATATGTCTTTTGACAACCTTACACTAACTCAAAATGCAGTATTTTGTGTGTTTGTAAAAAATAGGACAATGAGAGCACCGAATCGATATGGAAAAAACCAAGATAGGATTTTGTAGAGGGTCCCTATGCAGAGGTGTAGGATCTAACGAGACATCTCTAGGTGTCGGAAGTCTAATAAATCTCCCATTGAAGTTATAACATTTTTTGGTCTTCGAGCTCTTAAGGAGATGTGCCCGAATGAGGTAGCCCAAGAAGTAATGACACCATCCCACATAGAAATGAAGCCTCCACTAGTGATAACATGGCCATCTAGATGTGTTGGCGTAGTTTTTTGGTCTACGAGCCATAGTTTGCAAAATATAGCCTTTGGCAGCCTTACACTGACTCAAAATGTAGTATTCCACGCATTTGCAAACAATAGGACAACAAGAGCTTAAAATCGAGATGGAAATAACTGAGATAGGATTTTGTAGAGGGTACCTACATATAGGTGTAGGATCTAACCAGGCATATCTAGGTACCACAGAGTATGAGAAATCAACCATCAAAGTTATATCATTTTTTGGTCTCAGGGCTCTTAAGGGACTACACCTGGACGAGGTAGCCCAGAAGAAAGGACACCATCCCACATGGAACCAAAGCCTCCAATAGTGCTCACCTAGACATATGGACATATTGATGTATTTGGTTCTATCTCATGAGCTACTCTTTGCAAATTATAGCCTTTGAAAACCTTACACTAACTCAAAATGTAGTATTCTACGCATTTACAAACATTAGGACAACAAGAGAACTCAATCGAGATGGAAAAAACTAAGATAGGATTTTGTAGAGGGTCTCTATGTAGAGGTTTAGGATATGATGAGATGTCTCTAGGTGCCATGGATTCCAAGAAATCACCCATCAAAGTTATAGCATTTTTTTAGTCTTAAGGCTCTTAAGGGACTCCTTTGGATGAGGTAGCCCATAAGCAACGACACTGTCCCACACCAAAACGAATCCTCCACTAGTATTATCCTAGTTATCCATACATGTTGGTAGAGTAAATTTAGTGCCATGAGATACCATTTGGAAAATATTATGCTTGGTATCCTTACACTAACTCAAACTTCATTATTTCACACATTTGCAAAAAAATAGGACAACGAGAGACCTGAATCAAGATGGAAAAAACCGAGATAGGATTTCTTAGAGGATCCCTACATAGAGGTGTAGGATTTGATTATACATATATAGCTACCATAGATTCTGATAAATCACTTGTCAAATTTATATAATTTTTTGGTCTCAAGGCTCTTAAGGGACTCCGCCTGGACGAGGTAGCCTGGAAGCAACGATACCATCCCACACCGAAACGAATCCTCCACTAGTGTTCACTTTGCCATCAAGACTTGTTGGCACAATCGATTCAGTTCCACGAGATACCATATAAAAAATAATGGATTTGGAAACCTCTCACTCTCTCCCCCTCTAGTGTTTTCTTTATCTCTCTCTGTCTCAATCTCAATATCACTCTCACAATGTATTGAGCTCACCATGTTCTTGTTAGTTTTTACTAAGCATGTATTAGGAGTTTATAATCTTTCCCTCCAAGTTCTAGTCTTAAATATTTGAATTGTGATGTAAATTCTCTTGTAAAAGTAGAAATTTGGTGTGAATAGGAGTACTAGGTGAATGTGAGTTGTCATATCTCTAGGATCTACGTGGGAGAAGTGCAAGAATAGTCCAAGATATTGTGTTGTCAGTATTTAGCTATTAAAGGTCAGGATGATCAACAAATTCCTTAAATTGTGCTTGTATAGTTGAGATATAATCTCACCAAATATAGGAATTTAGGCCTAGATAAGGACTACCATAACTCAGTCAAGAAGATTCAGGGATTCTAAGGGATTAGAGGTCAAATTCTCTTAGGGAGAGGATCATAATGTGATGTATATGATGTTTTAAGAAGAAGCAATGAAGAAAAAGGTTGAGTTTGTCTATCTCTTTGATTATTTCTTGAATATTTGAAGTGTTCATACTATGAGATTAGCATTAGAGAGGATTTGAGAGGTAATGTGGAGTTATAAAAGGAAATGGAGCTCTTCCATAATGGTCTATGCAAGCATTATACACATTTATACATGCATTCTCAATGTGCTCCTGAATGGTGAAGACTGTATTGTCCTAAACTAGTCATGCAAGTAAGTGTTTGTGTATGTTTTGATCTTGAATCTCCAAGAATCTTGAATTTTTTGGTAGTTTCAAATGATATCTGACTTGGAAAATATGATTTGATTGTCCTATGGGTGAATAAGATAAGAAGGATGCCCTGTTTTCAAGCATTATATTGAGAAGTTTGAATGTACAGTCAAGCCTAGGATTACAACAGTCAAATCACCTCTTTTTCTCATGAAAATTTGTACTAATAACAAGGAGGGAGTAGACTAAGTGTTTCAAGAGGAATTATTGAATTTCATTGGATAATTTTTTATATAATCATGACAGTCTTAAAGGAAGCTGGAAAACACAGTGAAGGGCTAATTGGGAGGCCTAATTTACAAAGGAAGTACAAAAAAAGAGTTAGACAATGAAACTTGGTACATAGCTCAAACACCTTAATGAGTACTCTAAAAATATTTACTTCCTCTTGAATCTCCCTAAAAATTCTCCAGTCCATGACAATGTCTTATCACAGCCTAGTCAAGGGTTTCTAAGACCAAACCCCAAAAGGGAAGTATAGAGAGCTCTTGACCTAGTCAAGATTTGAAACTTGGGGAACATATTGACAAAATTGAAGGTGAAATAATGATGCTATCACATTTTTCTAGGAACCATTGAAATTCAAAGTGCACATTCATTCCAAGAACATGGTCTTAAGGGGCTAGAAAGGATAGTTTTGCAAATATGATGAAAGAGAGTGTTTTGGGAGTTCCAAATGAGTTATATAAATGAACTAACATAGTTAAGCATGTTATAGCAGGGTTCAAGCTTCAAGGGACCTCAGGAAGACCTAGAATCTCAAGTATGTATGCCAACACTATGGACTAAGCAAGGAGCCAAGTATAAAGAAAGTAATTCATAAAAAGAAAAGTTAAAATATTTTCATTTGATAGTTGATAAGCCATTGTACAAATGTAAGAAAAACATGGGAGGAAGTAGGAAATAAAAAGGATAAAGTTTCATGATAAATCCCTTATAGGCCTAGAAATTGCATTCTTGCATTCAAGAAATAGAAGCCTAAAGGTGAAGGGAAGTCTAAGTTAAGACCATGAATGAAATGTTTTCCTTTATTTTTGACTAAAGGTGAGAAGAAGATGTAGATTTTGGAAAACCAAAAAAATTAAATTGGATTTTTTGGGTATCCTTATATCCTTCAATCCATGTTTGTTACAAAAACAATGTCTTAAGCGCGAGTTGATAGTTTTGGTAAGGTGAACAAAATTGGTGTTTAGAGCTTTATGAATCAAATTATTGATGGTCCTAATGATTTTCTAAGGTGTTTTATTAGGGGATAAGAATAAGAAGCATTGAAGAATGTAGTAGAATAAGAAGCATTGAAGAATGTAGTAGGTGCATGATAAGATATGAACCAATATAAAGAGACAATGAGCAAGAGGAAGCATAGGTAAGGTAAATACACATATACACATTGATAAATTGAAAGAGTAATTACTAAGATTAAGTAATTATTTATATACATACATTATATAAATATTGATTTCCAAATTTTGATGCATATTATACATTGAAAACACTAGTACATGTACATCGCCAATAAATGAAAAAATAATCCATAATGTCTTCAATATTGTCAAGTGCACATTATATTAGTTTCATACAAAAATAATCTTAGAAATGTAAGTTCTCATACAAAAATATCGAGTTCCAAATAGTATTAACATGCACAATAAATATAAAAATGCCTGAATATATCAAGTTCAAATGCCATATATGCATACATACAATGCCATACACATAGGCATACAAAAAAATGTCATGTAAGACATATATATATATATATATATATATATATATATATATCCTAATTATCAAAATATATCCCTCTCTTTTCCTTTCTCGAAAAAGGCCCTCCCTTAGATGAATATGGAGATCTATGAGATGACTTCAGATCGTCTGTGCCCATGCTACGAGTCCTCTTCCGCTGAAGACTCGCCCGTAGTTGAACTCCGTAAATGAAAAAAAAATTCAAGACTTAATATATATATATATATATATATATATATATATATATATATATATATATATATATATATATATTTAACATGTATTTAAGACCATGCTAATGAAAGTATTTACATAAATACACATAGTTACTGCAAGCTCTTGGTCACACTAAATCTACATCTCACGCTCAGATGAGTCATCGAGAGCTCCAAGAGCATGAATGGGGTATCAATTATTATGAGATCAAGGAGTACGTGTCCTCAAAGTCAAAATGGAGGGGTTGAAGTTCACTACATCCACATAATATCAAAAATTCAAACATAAAAATTAGACAAAATATAACTATGTACATGTCCATGTAATGATAATATTTTAACTAATTTTATCAATATACAACCATTTTTTTATTACGACACACCTATGAATCAAATGATCGTGGCTACTACTTATCACTGGTAACTCCCCGCATATATGCAATGAAGGACATTATTAACATAATTTAATAATGCAACAATGAAGGACATTATTAACATGTAATTTAACATAACATGAATTGCATAAGAAATTTAACAAAAATACATGTTGTTTGAATACCTCAGTGAGTTTCTCCGCAGATGAAATCGCAGTGGCAACACCTTTCTCTACTCATCGCAAAGATGGTGGGGTGTCTAGTGAAGTCAACATCTTTATCAAACATATATCACGTCAAGTTAGTTGAACATACATATATTTGAGTTCAAAAGTTATATATATATATATATATATATATATATATATATATATATATATATATATATATATACATACGTGAAAATTTTACACAATTAACATTCTAAATTACCTCTGTAAATGTATGTGTAGGCATGGTGCTCACAACATGTGGTCGGGATGATGACACCCTCCCGTGCACTAGTAATATCAATGCATACATGTAAAAATACAATTATTTCAAAAAATTAACATATATAAGTAAATCAAGTACTTTGATATTTTGTAACACACATAATAAAACATAATAAATACCTACAAAGGTGACGCAAATGACTATAATCCAAATGTCTCGCTCAAAAGGAATTTGAAATAGTGGCATTGTCTTGTGCACCCCTAGCACCAAATACATAAAAATAGTATGCATGAAAGTATATTCCTTCGTAGGCCCCAAACATATGCTACCACATGATAAGAAAAGATGTAGCCTCATGCTAGTACTCCTTAAGGGAATACTTTGTCTACCTCCATGAGCATCCGGATCAAAAATCTCCTTCGCATATCGAAAAGGGCATTAGATATCCCCTGAAGTGCGTGGTGTGTATCAATCTCTATTGTCTCCTTCACTACTGGAGGGACAATCTCGGGGTGAGGGAGCTTCTATGTGGGGACTCTACCATGCTAAATAGGTGCATGGAGTGTACCTGTCGATCCCTGTAGAGCCTTTTCCTCACCTTGAAATCCTAGAAATCAAAATAGTTTGGGATATCAAAGAGGATAAAATTGCAATAGAGTTTCCTCAAAAAGTATAGTGGCACCTTGTTGTTATTATAAGGTGGAAAATTAAGCACCATCCATCATCGGTCCCAAAAATTATTTTTAATCAAAACATTATTGCAACAATCGATGCGAATGCATTTACATGACAATGGAACAGAAAATTTGGGTGGGGTCCCCTGAATAAGGCACATATGAGTTGTTTTTATATTTCATTTTTATTTACATCCACATATGACAATTTGTTGGAATAAAAAACCCTAAAAAACTCTTTATAAGATGTGAAATGATCAATTTTCCCCACGCCACGTAAACTTAATCCACTAATTCATCTACTATGTTTGCAAGAGAGGCACAGTGGGGGTTTGTAGAATGTGAATCCCTCATTATTTTGATTAAATCCTCAATTTCAATCTTGTTTTCAACTATATGGGCTGCTAAATCTTCTTGACTTCCTGGGGGATGTTGAGCAATTGTAGGAGGGCTAGGAGGGATCACAAGAATTGTAGGGTTTGGTTATGGTTGATTGCGTTGACCTTGAATTGTAACAATAATAATTTTTTTATTCAATTCAAATTCTACTCTATAATTACCAAATTTCAATGCAATTTCAAGAAAATAATTATGCCTACCGCTTCTCCATGGTGCCATCATCGATTCTGATCTTTGCAACAATTCTCAAACAATCATTTGAGCAAGATCCAACTAAAAATGAAATGCAAGGGCACAGTTTTGCTGTAAAAATCACGTTTGGGGGAGTTAAAATGACAAGGGCTTGGGCTATTTTTTTGTTTATAACTTAACGTAATGCGTATACATTATATAACATGTACGTGTTATAGGTTCATGAGTTACCAAACAAAATAAAATATAACGCGGTTGCGTTATAACATAATGCATAGGCATTTTGTTCATTTTCAATTTTTGTCCACTTTTTAGCCCCCCAACTTAGTGCACTTACCCTTAAGAGAATGCGGGATAGCCAAGTCATAGATTCCCTATTCATAACGACCAAGGCTAAAATCTCTCCATGCATAGTGATGAAGATACATACAAGAAAAATTTGGATTATCAAGGGATTTGAATTTTAATGTGAATGATTTGAATTTTAATGTGAATTTTAATAATGATGACATGGATTGATAACATAGGATGGAGGATGATTGATTCCTCCATAGATTTAGAGGTTTTTTTGAGATAAATAGAAATGTTAAAGATAATATCTCCTATGTTTGGTTCATACATGGGTTGTTTGTTAGGGAAACCATATGTTTTGGGTGAAGGGATGGAGTTCAAAATGATGAGATGGTATTCCCTGAGCGTAAGACGTTTTATAGCATTAGTGAGAGAGGAATCATCTAATAGCTTGGAAGAAGGGATAGATGTGCTATTAGACACTTCATTAGATGACTCAGGTATGGATTTAGGTACAAGAACATCATTTGGGTGGTACATCATGTAACAATCAACGAATGGATTTAGATCAGCGGGAAAGTGAAAGTTTGACCCTCGTGTTCATATTTGAGACAATGATGGAGGGTGGAAGGAATACAAGCATGGTGCATATCCAAGGGCATCCTAACAACATATTGTATTGAAACTCTCCTTCTATAATGTAGAAGATATTTGGTAGGGTTTTAACGTTAAATTTGAGTGGTAAAATAACAATGCCTAACATGGGTACGATAATGTCATTGAAGGATCGTAATAAGACTAGCGTTTGAGTGATAATAGTGTTGGGTAACTTAATTTTATCGAAGGCGAGGGGATATGATGTTAATAGCATCACCACTATCAATCACGACTCTCTTGATGGAGATTTCGTTGATTAGTGCGGTAATGAAGAGTGGTAGATCGTGTTCCTTTGGTCTGAGAGAGGGAATTTCAAATGGTTCGAATGATATAGCGGTGGATGCTTTAAGAGCACCCAAAAATTTTGTGAAGGGAACTAGATCATTAGCTGGTATGGTTATGGATTGGAGGGCTTCTATCATAGCCTATTTGTGAAAAGGTGATTTTTGAACTAATTCATAAAGTGACATCCTGACGGGGATTGGTGTAATTTCTTGATAACAACCTTCTTTGTAGTGAAAGGGGGTGTTGTTTCTTGTATTAATATTTTGGCTTTAGGTGATGGTGTTTAACTAGAAAATTTGGGAGATAAAGAAATAAATACCTTGGGTTGTTCAAATGAAGATGATAATTCCAGAAGTGGAGGTATAACGATGAAAATTTTAATTTTCTTAGGCTCAAATGACTCATTTTCATAATTTTGTGAACGAGTAGTGATGTGTATGACATAGAATTGATGAGCAGGCACTTTGGGGATGGATTCTTCAAGTTTTAATGATGATGATGTTGATTTTGGTATTGTGTTTGATTGAGAAGGAAGGAAGAGCAAACTACCAATTTCTTGAACTTTTAAGTGAAAGGCCCTACAGTCTTCTATGGAATGGCCTCATGTTCTATGGTAATCACAAAAACATTGAATTCATACCAAGCAGGCTTCCATTCGATGATTAGACAACTTAGGAGGTGGTAATGTAATAAGTGACCACTGAAGGAGGTCATCTAAGATGGTGGCATAACGCCCTTAGGTGTAGACGTGGATGGTAATGAAGCTTTTCCTATATTTTCCTCTGGAGGAAGTAAAAATTTAGCTACATGTTATTTATTTATTGGTCGAGGAGGATTTCTAGGTGCCACAATGGATGGAAGATGAAGACCCTGTTTGGGTGGACGTTGGTGATGATAGTTAGATTGTGTGATGGGTAGAGGGTGAGGACCCAATATATATGTCTATTATGGAATGGTTTGTGTAGGATAGCTGGATTGTGTGATAGGTGTAGGATATGGACCTAATGTAGGGGCTTGGTAGGTGAATTTTGACCCTTAATTTATATGGAATGAGGTCCATGCAAAGGAATTTGATCTAGAAATACATACTGAGGGATTTTGAAGACTTGAACAACACCTTTCTTACGATGTCCTTTTATGGTTTTGGATGGACTGGGTGTGGTTGAAGAGGAGGTGACAAAGTTATATTTTCCTTAAGTTTTTGGTTGTTTATCACATGTGACTATAGATGTAACTTTGGGAGTTGTAGAGGATGCGGGTACGGATTTAGTAATGGGATGTGACAAGGATATGGGAACAAATTTAGTAATATTTTCAGTAGATGGAGATTCACTAGGCTCGTTGGATAATCTTGATGTTCATTATGCAGGTTTTGATTTGATAAGAAATGAAGTGGGTTCAGGGAATAGGTTATATCTTTGTTATTGTATTAATGGTGTGAAAAACGTTTGTTTGTGGTTGATCTAAGATGAGGGGTGATTCAGAAAAGGTTTCTTAAATATGTCAATATTTTGATTTGATGGTGAATTTGATTTGTCTAAGTGGAGTTCATCCTTGTTAATCAAGTCTTGGAGTACGTTAGGAACATGAGACACCTTTCAATGTCATTTCCATTAACCCTATGATATTTGCAATAGTCATTATCTTGGTACCAAATGGGTTTAGATACTAATGTGTCGATGGTCGAATAGGTGGGAGAGACATCATATTGGAGGTAAGCAATTTTTCAAAAATTACACTATAAGTCTCTCCTATAGGTGTATAGCTACGTTGTTGACGGGAAAATTTGGTGGTGGGATTTTCCTTGGTAGCATATTTAACTACGATGGCATTGGAAGATGTTTTAGAATTATTGAGGTTGGATGTTGACTTATATGGAAAATCAACTTTTGGTTTCTTAGGATGAAGCTTAACCCAACCATCTTCTAGAGCTCATAATTCCAATTTACGGGCCATGGTAAAAGCCTCATCAAAAGTTTGAAATGATTGGATTTGTAATGTGATGAAATATGTTTGGTGCATTAGTGAAAAATTTTTGATTAATTCTATTTGTGGTAATGAAAAATATAGTTGGTTAATTACACCTCTCCAACGAGTGGCAAAATCAGCAATAGATTCATCTTAAAAAAGTTTGATGGCATATATGTCATTTATAGTGACTTTGTGGGATATGTTTATGGAAAAATGTTTTAAGAAAAGTTGAACAATTTGTGTAAAGGAGAATAAGGAATGTTGTAGAATGTTATTGTACCAATCCAAGGCAAGACCGATAAGGGACATGGGAAAGGTCCTCAACATAAGGTCTTGATCATGAGCTATTAGATAGTAGGCATGACAAAAGGCATGGATGTGTTGTTGGGGATCTTCCTTTCTATAAAATTTAATGAAATTTGGAAGTTCCCAATGAGGTGGATATGATTTATACGACACTAAAGGGTGAATGGGATCATTGCAAATTTTTTCATAGGAGAGAACATTCTTGGATGAGGATGAAACATCTTCAGACTAGATATGCGGTTAAAAAAGGGTCTGAAGAGGATCGAGTTGAGTTTTTTGCTAAGAGGATGAATCAAGTTATAATAAAGATTGGGTAGGTTGTGAGTATGTCTGATACTGTTGAGGAATTCCTTGCTAGTAGGGAATGTTTTCTTGGGGATATTATGTTGAGGAACACTATGTTGGTAAGGAACATTTTGTTGTGAGATGTTATATTGTGGAATGTTTTTTTGAGGCATGTATTGTCGAGGTATATGGTATTGCGAGATGTTTTTTGTAAATACTTTTTGATAAGGGATGTTTTGTTATGGGATATTTTGATGAGATGGAATACTTTTTTGAGAAGCTAAAGGCTGCGAGGGTTGTATGTACTAGTATTGCAATGGTATTGATGTATAAGTAAGTGGTTTTGAATATGTAAGTGAATATTGAAAGATATAGCAAAAGCACAAAGGATGGTGCTTGTTGCGGAATATTTTGTATTGTGTTGTGGAATGTTTTGAAGAGGTGTAGATTATGGCATGGATATTAGCGGTTGTGATGGTTGTGGTATGTACTATGAAAAACATGAGTACTAGCAATGACACTGGTATTAATTAGTGGTGTAGTTGTAGGGATAGACATGGTGATGTTTTGAATAGGACTAGTGACTAGTTGTGAAGATATGATAGTAGAAAAAGCTACGGAACTCGATGGAGGTGTTTGTACTTATGAAGATCCCATGGAGGGGTAGATGAGGAAGTTGTGGTATTTCTTAGGGAGGTGTAGAACCTATAGAAGGGCTTGGTGAAGATGTAAATTGTTGAGAAAATGTGTTTTGTGATGAAATCATATGAAGGTCATGTAAATAGGGATTGAAGAGACATCAGATGTCTCGGTTGACTGGTAGAAGACTGACTATTTGATGCTTCAAACTCATTATTAGGAATAGATAAGTTGATTTGAGATTTCAGGTTGACTAACATTTGATATTTTAGATTGATTTGTTGAAGTGTATGGGTACAATTTTGGATGACTAGTTCTTGATTTTGATTGATGAGACGTGCAATGGCAGATGAAGGATTATAAGTGTATGGAAT
The DNA here is from genome assembly GCA_018340775.1 of Taxus wallichiana var. yunnanensis. Lineage (NCBI taxonomy): Eukaryota > Viridiplantae > Streptophyta > Pinopsida > Cupressales > Taxaceae > Taxus > Taxus wallichiana. The sequence continues at coordinate 750,875,519 of CM031239.1, forward strand.
TGGTTGGGGTGTAAATGGTTGTATTTGAAAATTCCTAGTTGCTAGATAAGTGTTGAGAGAAATAGGATTTGAATCTAACATTTCTTCAAAAATAGGGTCTCCCCTATTATAGAAAAGGAGGTTCAGACGCCTCTAGTTGAGAACTAGGAGAAAAGGATGTTTTCTTTCTTCTAGTCCAGATGTAAGGATTTGACCATGATATTGATGTGGGAATTCAAGATTGGTTACCTTATTTCTTCATTATAGTTACCCCAATTCATTCCAAGTATGGGTTTAGAAAGGTGGATGTTTTTTGATAGAATGGGATTTTTTATTACATTGGTGTAGAAAATACTATAGGAAATGGTGTAGTATAAAGTGGAACATGTTGTTGAAATGATATATATACCGGGGTGGACATGTTTTCAAAATTTTGATTATGATCTTGTTATCTGGTAAGTACCATGGTAAAAAAACACATGAACACCTAAAAAATGAAAAATGACTAATTGGGTTGATTTACAAATAGCAAGGAAAAAAAATTAAAAATATTTTTTTATATTTATCTTGATTAATTATGAAAGGGTGAAATGTTTAAGATGGTTAATGAATGGTCCTGGAAAAGGTAGTCTATGGCTATTTTTAGTAGTTTTAAGGGTGAAGTCCTCAATATAACTAAAGGTAAGTGAGGCCCAACTCTATACAGTTGCCGGTATGGGCGTGGTATTAGGGCCTACCCCTCACTTTACAATCCCATTGCAATAAGGAGTCAAAGTGCTAAGCCAATATATATAACGAGATAGAGATTATACTCGCCAAAACACTGAGTCGGTTTCCTTGTTGGGTGATGAAATCCCAATCAATTATCACTTGGGTGGGAGTTGTTTGAATGCATTTTTGATGTTGAAGTGATTTGGTTGTGTGTGGGGGAAGAAATAAGTGAATGCAACAAATTTTTTTCCTAATTAGACTATGTGAAACAAGAAGGATGCAAATTTTTATTTTAAGATCCAAAATAAGATGTTTCTCTTCGATGAGGACAATCAAACAAATATGCAAAACCGAAAACAAAAGGAAGGTTCTAGGACTTACTATGAGATCGCTCCCTTTTTTTTTAGATTTTAGAAAATTTTCAAAGAAAGAAATCTTGATAATCTAGCAAACAATATTTTTATAAATAATACCTGCAAAACTAGTTAATAAAAATAGAGAATAGAAAGCAAGAAATGAAAAGAAAACTATGAAGCTATATATAAGAAGAACATAAAGAAAAAACACAGTAGATTGGCCCAATTAGGAAATTATCCTAATCACATGCAATGATAACACAAAGAATCGAGAAAAAATGTTATTCTATTGATGAAATGAAGCAAAGGAACAAGGGACAGAGTCCCACCAAGAGCATGCTTTAATTTTGATGAAAATTATACCTTTACAATTAGATGGATAGTACAATGAGGTAAAACTAGATTAACCTCGAATATGACGGGGTTTCCAAGATACCTGGATGATGCTAATGGATGTTTGATTGTTGCACTCCATGGAAGAATGGACCAAGATCCTTTCTTGCGAATAAATATGCAATCATAGACACTACACAAGATGGGATTAGTAATATGGATAGGTAAGTTTCTGAAAAGGCTAGTTCCCAGAAGCCAAAGGAATTCCTTGTGTGGATGTCAACCCACTTTAAAACACTTAAGTTTATTTATGAAAATGAGATATAGTATATGATATATGAAAGTATGTGATCAAATGTTTATGAATTATTACATATATTCAATTGATAATGTCAACATGGAAAGAACCACAACTAGGGCTCAAAGTCAAAACCAAGATCAATATCCAAATTCTCAAGAGAAATTTGAACTTATTGAATAATATGGATCTTCCTCCTCGAGAAGAAGTACAATTCAAGCTCCTCAATGTATTTATCTATGAAGAAGTCTAAATACTCCTCATTTTTATACTAGGTACAAAATCAAAGTCAAAATCTACAAATCTAAATTCTCTTCCCAATTCTGATCGAGCTCTGGTATTGGAACCTTCAAGGATGTTAAATCCCACCTCATGTTGATATTCAAACCAAGCTAGGTTAGCTTGAATACACTGCACTTCTGTAGTAGGCTTCCTAAACTCATCGGTGGCCTCATGGCTTCTCTGGGTGGACACAAAGATGGTATCTAATATGTCGATATGAGCTACATGGATAACACAAAAATCTAGGTCATGTAGAATATCATAATGTTCCTAATGAAGAGGATGTTAAATGATCAGAAGAGAGTTGATGCTTTTTATTAGGTGGTTAGGTCCACCTATGGCCATCTAACAAAATCCATGCTTGATAGATGAATAGTAACATAAGGGACTAAATTAATTGATAAGAAATTTTTAATGAAATTTGACTGCTAAAGGAAAAATCATAGTAAATGCAAGTGATTCTAGTAAATGCAGATTCCAGGAATCACAAGTGATTCTGTAAGATTTTGACAGGATGATAAAATAAGATATTTGATTGAATGATATGAAACTATGACCTTCTAAAGGAAAGATTTAGATAAATAATGATCATATAAGTATGTTTAAGATGAAAATGGAGTTAAAATCGGTGATATGACCTTTATTAATGATGATATGTGAGAGGGTGATATAGATCATCATTGGACAACGAATGAGCTTTAGAACAACTCCAAGATGTTTGATGATCATGGACGTGCTTTGGATACATGTAGAATGATGTTGATAATATTGAATGAAGCTTGGGGATGTTTGATAATGCTCCTAAATGATCATGAATGGTCCCAATGAGGCAAAGAAGGAAGAAAACTGATATATATAGATCGTCATGATGAGAGAAATTGTTGACATTTTTATCAATTCGAGTTTGGGAGAGATATGAAGGGTTAAACCTGCTAATTAGAAATTTGGTTTTATAAGATTTCAAGATATTATGGTGTGACATCTTAAAGAGGTCGAGATGTGTAGTTTGATGGGTTAACTTTGGGATTAAGGTTGTTAGGATAGATGAGGATTATTTTTGTAGGTTCCCTAGTTAAACTAGTCAGTAACTAGTGCTAAGTAGGGGCTTGCCATAGAGATGAGTGGGGTGAGGTTAAATGAGGATAGAGGTGGTTAGGATAGGTACAAAGATACATTTAGAAGGTTTCTCGAAACTTAGACTACACTAGGGGTTATGACGAGTTCACATGGTGAGGTGTAAGGGTGACGTGGAATATGTGAATTAATTAATTAGCCATGGGAGGGGGAATATGACTTAGGAAATTTGAGGTGAGTGATTAATTAATTAATTTAAATGGCATAGGGAAATGACGTAGGATTAGCGATGTCATTTAATAAAGTTAATTAAATGGATGACTTAGGTCATGGAATGGTGTACAGATGCAAATGGGTATATTTATTTGATTATTTATGTGGGAACATTTTGTGTAGATTTTTGGTGTCTACACATGCATATGTAAATTCTAGTTGTGTGGTCAGCAATCTAAATTTAGAAATCCTTGGAACTCCAAATAGCAATTATTCTACCCCCAAAACCAATAACTTCTTTCCATGGAAAACGAGATCTGAAAAACCAACCAATAACAAAACTCTTTTTCAATAAATTAAATCATAGATTGAATTTATTGATAATTACTTTCTTTTTGTATAATCTTATCAAAGCTAGTTTTCAGCATTAAATGGAAAAGTATCAATAACATCCTAATTTATCATTATCTACTAATCACATCATTTGGATGAAATGTGAACAAAAACTTAAAAATTGTAATAAACACATTTTGAGAATTACATACTAATAACCATCAATAACATCTTATTAAAGATTATATAATAATAACTTCAAATGGAAAATGGGAAAAAGAACTATAAAAATGTAATAAACACAATTTTATATATTCATTTGTTCCACTATTGTTTGAAATAGAGCACATCCCTTTAAGACATATCTTACATCATCTGCAACCCGTACCACAGATAGTTGAGAAAACAAGTTAGACATAAGCCACCTATTATTTTTAAAGTCTTTCTCAGAAACCTTTGGAGACACCAAAAACGTTCTTCAGGAACCCCTTTTTTGTCTACATTAACTACAACCATAGTTTCACATTTGTATGGAAATTCTGGTGTCTTCCAAATTGTTTCCAAATTTTTAATAAATCTATCTCCCTCTTTTTCACAATTCTTCGTACCCCAAAAACAAAGGTTACACGTCCACTTTAGTTAAGAGTAATAGTTTTTTTGCTAGTTTTTCTACACTAGCACTATATCCAACATAAACGACTAGAATGTTATTTGATGAAAATTTTTAAACATAGAAGTTAGAAATTGGGTAATAGAAATTCATGGTAGGAGGTGCTCATTGTTCAATTGAAATGTATTTTCCTTTTTAGAAGTACACTTTTGAACTAACAATTCTTCTAATTCAAGAACAAGAAAATGTTTCTTTGGAGGCACTATAAAAAAAGTAATATTAAACTTCATTATTAACTTGTATGTATTTCAAATACGATAATAATATTTCACAATATTTTTACCTATTTCTTTACATCTATTTGTTTGTTGTAGATTTTCTAGATTTTCTCTAGTTGTATCTTCACATAAAAATTGAAATTAGGATATATTTATCAAATTGATTCCAACTAATATTGACAAATAAAAAAGATTAATATTTTTACCTATTTCTTTACATATATTTTGTTGAATTCTCTCTAGCTACATCTACACATAAAAATTGCAATTAGGATATATTTATCAAATTGACTCAAACTAATATTGAAAAGTAAAAAATATTATTAAATTTTAAATAATACTTGATACCTGTTCGTGAAAAACCTATCATAATTGATGGTGAAGGGTTTAATGTAGCTTCAATATCAATCACCATCAGTTTGTGTTGTGTGTTTTTTTGTTGGGTAAATTTTTCTTGTCTGGTTGACATTGTGCTATTGTTAGGAATAATATCTTTTTCTTGGCTATCTTTTTATTGGTTGGCTAGCATTGTGCTATTGTTAGGAATAGTATCTTCCTGTAATGGATTAACCTCATGGCTTACACTTTGTTCTCCACTCATGATCATTTGTAAGGGCTCAACAATTGTTGCCAATGAACATAAATACTTAGAATATAAAGTAACAATTGTAAACAATGAACTGTTTTCCATTCTCACTTAATTACTATAATACATGATATATCTTGTATTCATTGGGTGGATACATGTTCATTGTAATACCTGTTCAATATTGTATTCACTTGGTAGATCCCGATTTCAATTACAAATCATAAGAAGAATATTATGTTCCATAAATTTGTTTGTTTGTATGAAAGAGATGTTACACAATCTAGTTAACTGATGTAGAGCCTAAATCACTTGTAATCTATCACCAAGGATATAATGACCCAAGACTTCAAAGAATACCTTTTACTTGACCAGTAAATACTTTTCTCTAGGTCTCCACTCTTCAAAACTTGCAATTTTTTCCTTTTAATAATTATTCATAATTGTCTTATATTGGTTGGACTATCCCTAGCAGATCGAGCACTACACTACATACCATCGATGAGAGGGATCAAGCCTTATGTAGTTCACATTTTTATAAGGTAGAGGGGCCATTCCCCATGATTTCTAATATACTTTATAGACATATTAAAAATGATTAAGTTCAATCATTTTTTTGAATGAGAATGGACATATGCCCATTCAATACATGAAATATTGAACTTAATCATTACAAAACCTCTATAAAGGAAGTGGTTAAAAATTCAAGATATTTCTAACTCTAATATAAAATGTTCATAGGAATGATTGTTTCTAACTCAACCCATGATTCAAATTATCATCTAGTTTCCTTTCCCATTCAAGTGAACAATTTCCCATTGTAAAAAAAATTATACTTTTAACTCCTCATTAGTTCTCCTTTTTTATAAGGTATAAGGGCCATACCCCATGATTTCTAACATAATTTATAGAGGTATTAAAATGATTAAGTTCAATCATTGTATTGAATGTGTGGATGCATGTTCTTCTCTAGGAATCATTGAGGAAGAATATATGATTGATATATGAGAATGGACATATGCCCAATCAATACATGCAATATTGAACTTAATCATTATAAAACCTCTATAAAGGAAGTGGTTAAAAAATTCAGAATATTTCTAACTCTAATATAAAACATTCACAGAATGATTGTTTCTAACTCAACCCATGATTCAGATTATCATTTGGTTTCCTTTCCCATTCAGGCTGGACAATTTCCCATTGTAAAAAAAATATATACTTTTAACTCCTCATTAGTTATCCTTTTTTATAAGGTATAAGGGTCATACCCCATGATTTCTAACATACTTTATAGAGGTATTAAAATTATTAAGTTCAATCATTGTATTGAATGTGTGGATGTTTGTTCTTCTCTAGGAATCATTGAGGAAGAATATATGATTGATATATGAGAATGGACATATGCCCAATCAATACATGCAATATTGAACTTAATCATTATAAAACCTCTATAAAGGAAGTGGTTAAAAAATTTAGAATATTTCTAACTCTAATAGAATGGACATATGCCCATTCAATACATGTAATATTGAACTTAATCATTATAAAACCTCTATAAAGGAAGTGGTTAAAAAATTCAAAATATTTCTAACTCTAATATAAAAAGTTCAAAGGAATGATTTTTTCTACCTCTAAGGAAGTGGTTATAAAATGTTCACAGGAATGATTGTTTCTAACTCTACCCATGATTTAGATTATCATCGAGAGAGATCCAACAAGAATATATAATTCATGTTATGGACTTTGTGCAAGGGCTGCCAATGTACATAGGTATTAAAATGAAAAGGTGAACTACATAACGTGAATAATATATTATTTCTCTACTTCCCATTCTGAAACAAATTTAATTCTCTTTGAGTATGCCCATACTCAGAGATTATTCGCTACTTCCCATTCTAAAACAAAGTGAATTTTATTCCATTCTTCTGTGATACATATTTTATGTACTACCAATTCAATACAAAGACAAAAATGTTTGTTTGTCCAAGAATGGGCATATGCCCATTGTAAACATTCAACTATAAGAAATACTGAACTTAATCATTTTAATACCTCTAAATATTCTGAAACAAATTTAATTTTCTTATAATTAAACTTCTAAATTTTGTTTACATATATTCTATAATATGAAAAGAACTTAGGAGAAAACTATATGAAGGATGTACATATTAATATTATAAAAGTAAACATTGTTAAGAATTAATGTATACAAAGGAATGACTATAATGAAAAGAACACAAAAATCATAGAGGCTATTTACCTGGAGGCATAGTTAGACATTTATAATAGTGTTGGATCATGCTCTCCTGCTTGTGATTCTCCACCATAAAGATAAGTGAGGACCTATTTGTATTATGTGTTTCCTTTAATGCATTTTCCCACCGTATAATATTAATACATGGGACACATTAGTGTTACATCTCTCAATCATGTGCTCCCAAAAATGCACTGATCTCTCACATTTGAAAGGATGTTCAGGGATGGCAACTCCAATTTCATTCGGGTTGATAATATCCAAGGGCTATGAATGTTGCCAATCTAGGTCCACTATAACATATTCCACCTCCATAGTGGTTGAATTATGAACACCATATATGGTAAAAATCACTGACATCCCTTGAAATGCATGTTCTGCATTCAAAATTTTGTAACATCCTTATGAAATTATTGTTGTTTTTTAAATTTTTTATGTATATTTTTACAGTATTATCAAATAAGATAGATTGTACTGATGGAAGTATAATGACATATAAAAAACTAATTTTACTACAACGAATGACACAAATAATATCAATAATATCATTTTATGAGACAATACTCACAAGATTATAGAAATCAGCACTTACAACTTCTATACTGAGTGGCGGTACTAATAAAAAAGGATAAGAACATTGACAAGTGAATTCATATGTATTTGGCATCCTTGGTTGATAATTTAACTGAGTCACATACAATTCAAGTAGTTTAATAGATTTTTTTAATAATTTGGCAAATTTATTTCCCCTAATGGTGTTTTTTTCCTTTTCAATTTTTTATTTTCTTCTCTAATATCTTGACATAGTTGAGAAAAATGTGACTCATGGATGGAAAATTTTTCAATCACATTTAATACATTACATCCTATAAGAGCAACGTATTCTAGAACTCTTGCCGCATATAAGACATAACTTTGGCTCTTATTGCTCCCCTGCTTTACTCTTTTATAGTAATCTTTTAGAAAAATTTCATTAACACCATACTCATCTCTAAACCAAACTTCACCACTAATGCATTTATCTGCAAGGACATATAATTCTTCATCTATCATACCTTTTGTGCATTTGAATAGTCCTGCTATAAGCAGATCTAATGAATTTGGCTTGAAATCTAGGTCTATATTTTTTTGGGATACAAGGAAACCCACCATTGGTATACAAATCAAACACTAAAACCCACTTATCCCAAATTTCATCTGGGAGTACAAGAAATGAAATTTTATCATTCAAACTTTCCAATTTTCCCTTCTAAAAAGAAGCAAAATTTTCCTTTCGAATGACTGCATGTGAACATTAAAATAAATTTTATTAGTTTAGAATTCTATGAGAAATAATGTAAGTTAATTTCTATGTGCAAAAAACTTAATACAATTTATAAATACCTTCCAGCCCTCTAAATTTTCATGACTAGAACTAGGACGTTGTGGTCTCTTCTCTAAGATCCACCTTGACTTGGCTTTGTACAACGAGTCAATAAATATTGTTTTCACCCATGTTTTGTTTTCCATATTCTGTTGCTTGAAAATACTGATTATTTGTTCTATTGTTTCTTTAGAAGACAAAATACGAGAAGACCTTTGTTTGATTCTATCATGAACAAATGAAAACTCATGGATTTGCAAGGATTTGTTTTTGGGCTTCAATTGTATGTTTCCCATCAATAATATAGAAATGATTTTCTATGTCATGAATTTCATGCTCAAAATCCATGTAAAAAATATCACCAGTAGATTTTTTTGAATGAAGAAAATAAAATCCCATTTGAAGAGAGGCATACGGGGTTGCACAACATAGAGTGCACAAGGAGACTGACACTTACTAAATTAAGTGATTTGTATTGGTATTTTGCAGGAGCTACATGGAAATGACCAATATCAATTTTGAATGACTTTTCTTCAAATAAAAAATATGAATCTCTTCAGATAATGTAGATTGAATTTTTTTAATTTAGTTTGAGCTTGTTTTAATAATGTTTTCTCTTTTGTAGATCGCTTCACCTCTTGAAAGTGTGATTCTGAAATGTATTTTTCCATCTTAGATAATTTTTTTCTTCTGAGCATGGTAAACATTTTTAATGTAATTTTTGTTGGCCCAATTCCTTATCCATATTCAGGCGGTGGGAAATAGATGAAGTGAATGCATATTGATATAGCATTTTGAATATGGTGACAATTCCTACACAAATAGCTTCACTATTATGCACACCACTCTTGTCCCCTTCAGTGTATGGCTCAATTTTCCAACCATAACTATAACATGAATCTTTGTATTTTTTTCTTGACCTTTCCATGCCATTTTTTTAAAGAGAAACTTGTAATTCCATTTTATGTAGTGAGCATGTTCTCGATGTGTTGTCCACTTTTTCCACTTGAAGAGATACAATTGTATATGTTATACACTTTATGCTCACAAGAATTCCAATTGGTGTGCGTTGGTCTCCCAAGGAATGAAACAACCATAGATCATTGTAATAATTATCAGGGGTGTGAAATTCAATGAACCATGCTTCATCCCTTCTTCCACAGTCATCTACACCATCAATAAATGGAATTTCCTTGTACAGGGTAGTGGTAATAAGAGCCATTTTTTGTTGTTACAAATTTTTTAGTGTAATATATATCAAAATCTTCGCAGACTTAACATTTTTTTATAAAAGTAACAAGTGCGATAATGTTCAACTTCCCATTTTAAACTCTATTCTTTTTCTATGATTGCATCTACCCATGATAAGTTTGTTTGTTTGTATTGAATGGGTAGATGCCTATTCTCATGTGATATAATTGTTTGTTTATATTAGTGTAATACATATCAAAATATTCAAAAACTTTACATTTTTATAAAAGTAACAAGTTGTGATAATGTTTAACTTCCCATTTTAAACTCTATTATTTTTCTATGATTGCATCTACCCATGATAAGTTTGTTTGTTTGTATTGAATGGGAAGATGCCCATTCTCATGTGATATAATTATTTGTTTGTATTGAACGGAAGATACCCATTCTCATGTGATATAATTATTTGTTTATATTGAATAGGTGATGCCCATTCTCATGTAACATAACTATTAGAAGAAGAATAGAGATAAATTTAAGTTATCTTCAATTCATAATTTTTTAGAGTTATTAGAATGGGAAAGTGGAGTGAAAAATTTAACTTTGTTTTAGAATGGTCGATGCCCATTCCCATATAGGAATCATGGAAAAAGAAGAATAAATATTAGAGATATTAAAATGATCTTCCCATTCCCATATAGGAATCATGGAAGAAGAAGAATATAGATTAGAGGTATTAAAATGAATGTAATTAATTTATTATAGAAGGAAAGATGATTGTTTATGTTACTTTTACTCTGTCTAATTTGCACATTTTGGAGTTTCAAAAATATTTGAAGAAAATGTTTATGCTACTTTTACTCTCTCCACTTTATTTTTTCATCCTTTCTGCTTTAAAAGGGCAGATGCCCATTCTCACATATAACTAATAGAAAAGAATAGAGATAAATTTGTTCATTCTCATGTATAACTAATAGAAATATCTTATATATCTAATTTAATACAAGAAGAATAGAGATAATTTTAAGCTCAACATATTATATTTACATTCTTTTAACATGGGAAGGTTATTCTCATACAAACAAACATTGTTTGTTTTATAATAATTTTTGAATTCTCTTTATCTCTCTCTCTCTCTCTCTCTATATATATATATATATATATATATTATCTGTATTTTTATATGGTTAATATGATCATAGTAAATTTTATCTATATTCTTCTTATGTGATTCAAATTATTTGTATGTCTATTCTTCTTTTGTGATTTGAATCACTTTAGTGCAAAATCACAGCACCCCTGGATATTGATCAGTTTTCTAGGTTGATCATATTAATATCCAGTGTGATTGCATAACATTGAATCCTTTCTCCAAGTGTGGGACTTGAAGAGTGAGAAAGGAATCTCCAGAGAAAGGCTGGTTCCTATTCCTCTGTTCGTGTGCACACGAAATATGCAGAGGGTTTCCTCAAAATCTAATCTAATGCGCAAGGAGACAAGGTAAGAAGATGCATAAAATAAATCTAAGCTAATAGAGGTGATGCACCGAGGAATGAAGAACATATGCTTTGCCACATTAAACACAGACCATGTAGATATAACACAACATCATGCACAGATAGCAAAAATGCAATGAAAGATCAAGAATGACAGTAATAAATATGTAAGAGGGTTTAAAAGCAACCACAGACACATATATATTGCTCAAGGATCGATTCAATACATTGCAATAGCCAGAAGGCAAAAATGGTGTTACAGTCTATATGGGAGGTTTGAAAACTCCACGAATTCTCTTGCAAGCAGGAGAGAAGGGAGGGGTCGCAAAACAGAAATGTCCAACGTTAGAAAGAAACCCCTCCTTACAATTTATAGGAAGAATGGGAGAGCAAAGAGAGAGGAATTCGAAATCTGCCCCAACCACCTCTAGGTTGCATTTAATTCATCCATCATGGCAGAAGCGGTGGGTTCTGGCGAAGCGGCGGTTTGCCTAATGTATGCGGTGAACCGTCTCTTTGCATTAAAGTGGTTGTTGAAGCATTACCTCTGCTTGTTATTCGTGCCAGAGGTGTTTCTTGATTTTCACTCTTCAGACTGCACCAAAACTCGAGATTGATCCCAGAATCATGTAGAGGATTTCACTAGCTTTCCGTTGATATAAGGAACATGCAAATCCGAGCTCTGGATCAAAAGATATGGCGATCTGAAGATTTAGGGCACGGAGCGCACTCAAAACGGATTTTGGAATTTTTCCCGTGCTCGCCACTTGGATGACACGTGACATGTTCGATTGGTTGCGTGATTCTCTCTCTCTCTACCTTTCGGCGGGCTGTCTTTTGAATTTTCCTTGTGGGCCCTAGCTGGGACACGTGCCACTATCCCATTGGTTCGGATCGGTGCTCGAAAACTCGCCCATTGACTTTTTGACTTTTCTCTTGTGAGGACACGTGGCAGCTTCTGATTGGTCCTCGGCTGATTCGGCTCCTTCGCGTATTTCTTTGCCTCCATTTGTCCCGGATGTCCCAATGCTGCTTGGGACAAAAACCTCCGATCCGCCCGAAATGGGCTTCCTTGTCCCTCATTTGGCCAGACACGTGGCACCTTTTGATTGGCTTTCGGCTCCTTCAGCTTCTTCGCGTATTTCGGGTCTTTTTGTCCCGGACGTCCTATTTTGATTTTGGACCTTTTGGGACAATTTCGGCCGGTTCGGCCGGTTCGGGTATTTCTGGCCCGCTTGTCCCATTTGCTTTTGGGCTGACTTGTCTCTTTTCGGCCGGTTCGGCCGGTTCGGGTATTTCTGGCCCGCTTGTCCCGACTGCTCCCTCTAGAAGGACTTAGCCAATTTTTCTCTTTTTCCTGGATCAATCCTATTTGCCTTTCTGCAACTTTTCACACTTTCTCAAAGCTTGCTCCTTCCTTCTTCGGCCTGGGGAGTTTAGAAAGATTCCTGAAGGGACCCTAGAAACCTGATTTTGCTCTGAATCAGTCATTTTTCTTGGAATTTGGACATCCTGATGCATGTTATCAAATTTACCCTGGGGGGTGAATTTTGGATAACAATTTGGCGACTCAGCGGGATCATCTGCCTGCTAGATGAAAAGGCCAGTAGCCTGAAGCAATCCATTGGGCATGGAGTTAAGCATTAACCTGAAACAAGCCTGATACTGCAACTTCCCCTCCAGCAACACTCAGAACTGTAGAAAACAACCTGAGAGCAGCAAAACCTGTGCCAAAGCACTTAGGGAAAACAAAACTAATCTACAGCAAAACAATGTGCACAAGCACTTGGAGGAAAGAAAATCTAATCTAGTATTTACAGATGTAGTGAACCTCCCTCTAGAAGCAACGCTTGAGATAGATTCCATTTACTGGAATCTGCAGTTCTTCACCATCCAATGAGGCCAATTGGAAAGCATTGTTGTTCTTGCACTTTGTGACCATGTATGGGCCACTCCAAATGGCATCAAATTTTGAATGCCTTCCTGGTTTTGCTCTGTCCACATCCCATTTCAATACTAGATCTCCTACTTGAAAAGATCTATCTTTGGCCTTCCTATCAAAGGTCTTCTTGATCGAAGCCTGATCCTTTTCCATTGCTTGGAATGCCTGATCTCTGATTTCTTGCAGCTCCATCAATTCTGCATATCTCACCTCCATGGGCCCAAACTCTAGCAACTCCAGCTGTTTCATGAGTTCCAACGTTGGCAACTCAAGTGACATGGGCAAGACTGCCTCTCTTCCGTAGACAAGCCTAAATGGAGAGTTACCTGTGGATCTTTTGGGAGTTATCCTATCTGCCCATAAGGCTGATTTCAGTTTGGTATGCCAAGCCTTCTGATTCTCATCAAGAGTCCTCCTAATGATCCTCAGCAAGTTTTTGCTTTGTAGACTCACCGCCATTACCTTGAGGGTAATAGTTTGATGAAGTGCTCAGGTAGATCCCGTTCTTGACAGCCCACTCAGTAACTTTAGATCCAATGAATGCCAATGCATTATCAGAGACTATTGTAGCAGGCACACCAAATCTGGTAGTTATCCCCTCATAAAAGTCCAAGATGCTAGACTCATTCGCCTCTTTGATCAAGCACGCTCACCATCCGGTGAAGTAGTCAGGGTCATCAAAATCCATTTGTGCCCTTGCTCGATTGGGATTGATGACTCAATGAAGTCCAGCACTCCATTGCATGAATGGCTGGTCAACTGAGATTGGATGTAATGGGAGGGCTGCAAGTCTCTCTTTTCCTGTGAAGAATGCACAATTCTTACATTTCTTGATCCATGCATAGCAATCACTAAAGACTTTAGGCCAATAATAACCAGCCTTCATGATTTTCAGAGCTGTCACTCTTGGTGCAAAATGGCCACCAGCTGGTCCATCATGAAACTCTTTTAATACCCTCTGGATCTGACCTGTGTTAATGCATCTCAGCAGCACTCCATTCAGGTCCTTTTTGAACAAAACTCCATCAATGATGGTATATGGAATTGCCTGCAACCTGAAGTGTCTTCTTTTTGCTTTGCTCATTTCTAGAGGGCACATACCCGTCTGTAGGAAATGTATCATATTCTGAGTCCAACAGGGAGTGGACACATCATCATTTTCTTGTTTTTTATCATTTTGTAATAAGCGGACAACATCCTCTTCATCTTCTCGGGCTGTCTCGGTCATTTGGAGCGAGTTGCTCGCACAAACCTTTGCCTCTTACCAGCTTGGTGATTTTGATCTCAATGTCATACTCCATGACACGGGTGATCCATCCTGCCCTTTTCTCATTCAAATCCTTGTTGAGGAGGAAGTCCTTAACCCCAGCATGTGAGACCAGCAACTGGACCTTGTTGTTTGAGACTAAATGCTTGAACTTCTTCAAGCTCCTGACTACTGCAAGCACATGTTTTTCAATAAAAGAGTACCTCAATTCACAGTCATTTAGGCTTTGGCTAAAGAAGGCAATTGGCTGTTCATCATTATCTTTATTCTGTTGCACCAAAATGGCAGAAATAGTGTCATCACCCCCAAATGCATAGAGGATGAAATCCTTGGAAAAGTCCGGGTTGATGAGAGTGGGTGCCTGGGAGATGGCTTCTTTGATTGCTTCAAAACTCTCCTTGCCTTCTGCCGTCCATTTGAAAGCCATGCTTTTTCTTAACATTTTGGTGATGGGCTTGACAAGGGCTGCAAAATTTGGGACAAACCTCCGAACAAAGTTTATCCTTCCCAGGAAACTTTGAAGAGCCTTTTTGTGACTTGGCAATGGCAGAGCTCTTATGGCTTCAACCCTTTCTGGATCAATTGCTAATCCTTCCTTGGAGACAATATGGCCAAGAAGTTTCCCTTCATGTGCAAGAAAGATGCACTTCTTAGGATTTAAAGACACTCCAAACTTTCTACACCTCTGAAACACTTGCCTGAGGTGAAAGAGATGGTCTGCAGCATTCTTTGAGAAGACAGTAATATCATCTAAGTATATCAGTACTATCTTGTTGATCAAGCCTTTGAATGCCATATCCATAGCTCGCTGGAATGTTGCTCCGGCGTTCGACAGTCCAAATGGCATCTTCTTGTAGGCATATGTGCCCCATTTGGTTGTGAAGGCTGTCTTGAACTGGTCTTCCTCCTTCACCATAATTTGATTGAAGCCTGAGTATCCATCAAGCAGCGAAAACCTTTCTGACCCAGCTACAACCTGCAATATTTGCTCCATGGAAGGGAGTGGATAATGGTCCTTGAGAGAGGCTCTATTCAAATCTCTGAAGTCAACACATAGCCTGATCTCTCCACTTTTCTTTCTGACTGGAACTAAGTTGGCAACCCAACTAGAATGCTTGATTGGGAATATAATTGCTGACTCAATCAGCTTGTCCAATTCTTTCCTCATGAGAGGCTCCATGTGTGGATTGACTGGTCTCTGTTTCTGCCTGACAGGCTTAGTATTTGGATCCAACTCGATGGTATGCTGAGCTAAGTTGGGATTGAAGCCCTTCAAGTCTTCATAGCTCCAAGCAAATACATCAGGGAATTCTTGACAAAGCTGTATGAACTCATATTTCTCTTGCTCAGTTGTCATTTTTCCAATTTGCAATGGCTTGTTCTCTTTTACCAAGATGGATACCGAATCTTCCCTCTTGACCTGAATATTTGCTTTCTCTTTTCTAAACTGATCATTGGGGTTAAAAATGGACTCCAAGGTGACAAGTCCTTGGGCACTTGTCGCTTCTCGGGTGTATCACCCGGTCACCATATTGCTTTGTTCCAACTTCTCTGATTCTTAGCTGAGAACTCAGCTTCTTCTTACAAGAAGTGGATGATTTGCCGGTCATTCTCAAATACTTGCCAATTGACATTGTTATCCGGCACTGAAGGCCTCACAATCACGTGGATGTTTGGCTGTACCTTATCTTGTTGAATGTTTTCTACAATGTCAAAGGCTGCCCCTCATCGCTACAAGCCTGTCAAGACTTGATTCTCTTTTTCTGGGAATGGCCTTGATACCGAAACCCTCAAAATCTTGCATGAGGTCCCACACCCCCGTTCTTGTAGCATCCGAGTAGATCATTTTTGACAAAGATGTTGTCCCTTGACCTGATTTACAATCAGCTCACTAGTCCCCAAAAACTTGCAAGTTCTTTATTTTTCTCTTTATTGCCCAATGCATCCCTTGCACCAAGGCTTCATATTCAGCAGTGTTATTGGAGCATGCAAATTGAAATCTAAACGCTGAATAATACTTTACTCCTTGAGGTGAAATAAGCATGGCTCCACCTCCTGCGCCTTGTCTACTCCTTGATCCATCAAAAAACAGTTGCCATACCTCGTTCTCATCCTTGTGGTTTGGCTTGGTGATGCTAGGAATAGGTTGACTTTCTTCATGTATACAATAGACCCCCAGCTCAGATTCTTCTACTTCTTGATAAGGATCAAAAGCATGCACCTTGCTTGCCCATTCATCAAGAGTCAAATCTAGGATACTTCCAACCTTAGTGTCGGCTTCATCAGTGCCAAGGTGATCTTCTTGATCAAATGCTGAGCAATTGGTATTAATATGACTTGGAGTATAGGGCTCAATGTGGAAATCTGCAATAGGTTCTGACCTAATTGTAGCTTTAGTTCCATACCTCGTTCTGAACAGCATGTGTGACCAATCAGCGGACAAATATCCCCCAATCTTGGCAGTAAAGTCCCTTGACAAACAGAGGGCAAAGAGTGGTGGAAGGTCTATGACTGATATATCTTGTAAGACAACAACATTTGGACATGCATGCAAGGTAAGACTCAAATTTCTAATCACTCCAACTATTGCTATTGCTGTCCCATCCAGCTGCACTACTCCCTTAGATGTTATTTCATATTGGATCCCTAGCTGATCAGCTATCTGTTTAGGCATTACTGAGCTACTTGCCCCAGAGTCTATCATGCAATTATGCACTAGTTGATTTCCAATGATTAACGAAACATAAAAAGGGGGGTTTCAACATTTTACCTTGTTGTGTTCCATGATTTCCTTCAGGCTGGGCAGCATTTGTAAGCACTTTGTCTTGCCTCTGAACCTGCTGATTCGAAGTTGGCCAGTCCTTCATAGCAGCTTGCAGCAGATCTCTTTGGCCTGGGATGGATAGGGATTCCCACATAGATATATTGACGTTTGTCTTCTTCATCTGATCAATGATACTGAATGGTGATGAAGGATCTCTCTGCTGTCCCTTGGTTTGCACATTCGCTCCTTGTATGTGGGTAGCAACAGCTGGCATTTGATTTGGCCAAGGGGCTGTTCTTGGCTGCCCTCGTGCATTTGAAACTGGGTTTTGCTTGCCAATCATTTGTGGAGCTGTGGAAGGTTGTGGATTGGCTGGGGCTAACGGCTGTTCTTCACCCAAATTTCTCCTTTTTGACCTTGTGTTGGCAGCGACACCTTGAGAAACTGCCTGATTCATGCCACAGAAATCCTCTGCTTGCCAATTTACCAATGTGGTATCATTTGGGGCAGGTTGCTGTTGGAATGTTTCTTGTTGTTGGCTGTTTTCTTGACTACTTTCACCCTCCACACCAGCACTTGTTACCATTAAAGCTTGGGTTAAAGCACCATTATAGCACATGGATTGATTATGGGGTTCATTACATGG
Source organism: Taxus wallichiana var. yunnanensis (assembly GCA_018340775.1). Taxonomy (NCBI): domain Eukaryota; kingdom Viridiplantae; phylum Streptophyta; class Pinopsida; order Cupressales; family Taxaceae; genus Taxus; species Taxus wallichiana. Next base: position 750,893,498 of record CM031239.1, read on the forward strand.
AAAACACCATTCATACTCCTGGGTAATATTGTTTTGTGCTGGTACTAATGCCTTAGAGGCAGATATGGCATTTGGATTATAGGGCTGGAATGGTCTATTGACAGGAGGCCTTGTTTGATTCATATTTGCAGCTGGATTAGGTGGCCTTTGAGGCTGATATGGCTGCCTATTAGGTTGAGCTTGAGGCTGATACGAAGGTCTAAAGCCTTGAGTTTTCTGCCTCTTGAGTGTGACCAGCTCATTACCTAAATTTTGCAGCTTGCTTCATGACTTCTTGAAGCTCATTTGGGGCACTTGGAGATGAAGTGGAAGCTTCATTTGAACTCTGATTTCTAGGAGTGGGAGAAGGAGCTAAGACAGGTGCCTGACTAGTACTTGGGCTCTCTAAACTTGGATATAATGGCATTGGAGGCCTAGGAGCTAGCTTGCCAGCTTGAATCAGACAATTTTCAGCTCTAATGGCAATACTATAAGCAGCAGGGATAGTTGTGCCTCCCATGGATTGAATCAACATAGAAATATCAGAATTTAAAGCTTTAAGGTAGTATAGAAAAGCACCTTCTGCTGTTGGTCTGACTGCTACTGGAATTCTATCCCAAGATCTTTGAAATCTGAAGTTGAAGTCAGTTAGCTGCTCATTGGAAGCTCTCTTGATGGTTGTCAGCTGTTCCAAAAGAGACAAGTTGTCTCCCTTCTCTCCAAATTGATTATGAAGTGCAATACACAGCTGATTCCAGTTCGTGATAGAAGCAGCTTCAAGGCTCCTAAACCATTGCAATGCTTTTCCCTTGAATGAAGACGCCAGCAATTTGACAGCTACTTGCATCTCATTAATCTCATGGATTGCACAAATGTTAGCAATGTCCTTGACATGATCACCAGGAGTGGTCTGGTTTTCTCCAGTAAAATATGGAATGTTCTTCAATGCTGCAACTGGGATTGGATTTTGTGCATTGAGAGCAAGTGGGTTCTTTTGTGAAGTTGACATAGGGGTTTACTGGTTGCGCCATTCTGGAGTGGTCTTAAAACCCTTGTATATTGAAAGAAAGGCCATCGGTGTGGAGGAGTTGAGAGAGTTCTGTTTGGTGGAGATGGAGACCTTTGAATCCTTCTTCCTCTTTGCCTTCTTCGTGGAGATAGTTGAGTATTCAAATAGCACTTCCTCTTCTTCAGCTCTTGACCTTGTGATTCTTCTCATAAGCTTTTAGGCCTGACTGCTGGAACCAGTTGATTCTTCCCTTTGGAGTCGCCAGATATGCAAATAATAGCTCTTCTTAAGCAAGAAAATTGCAGCAGATGCACATCAACCTTGCTGCAATAAAAATGAGACCTCTGGTCCCACCGGGCGTGCCAAAACTGTTAGTGCAAAATCACAGCACCCCTGGATATTGATCAGTTTTCTAGGTTGATCATATTAATATCCAGTGTGATTGCATAACATTGAATCCTTTCTCCAAGTGTGGGACTTGAAGAGTGAGAAAGGAATCTCCAGAGAAAGGCTGGTTCCTATTCCTCTGTTCAGGTGCACACGAAATATGCAGAGGGTTTCCTCAAAATCTAATCTAATCTGCCAAGGAGACAAGGTAAGAAGATGCATAAAATAAATCTAAGCTAATAGAGGTGATGCACCGAGGAATGAAGAACATATGCTTTGCCACATTAAACACAGATCATGTAGATATAACACAACACCATGCACAGATAGCAAAAATGCAATGAAAGATCAAGAATGACAGTAATAAATATGTAAGAGGGTTTAAAAGCAACCACAGACACATATATATTGCTCAAGGATCGATTCAATACATTGCAATAGCCAGAAGGCAAAAATGGTGTTACAGTCTATATGGGAGGTTTGAAAACTCCACGAATTCTCTTGCAAGCAGGAGAGAAGGGAGGGGTCGCAAAACAGAAATGTCCAACGTTAGAAAGAAACCCCTCCTTACAATTTATAGGAAGAATGGGAGAGCAAAGAGAGAGGAATTCGAAATCTGCCCCAACCACCTCTAGGTTGCATTTAATTCGTCCATCATGGCAGAAGCGGCGGGTTCTGGCGAAGCGGCGGTTTGCCTAACAGAAGCGGCGGGCTGTTTGCTGCATTAAAGTGGTTGTTGAAGCATTACCTCTGCTTGTTATTCGCGCCAGAGGTGTTTCTTGATTTTCACTCTTCAGACTACACCAAAACTCGAGATTGATCCCAGAATCATGTAGAGGATTTCACTAGCTTTTCGTTGATATAAAGAACGTGGAAATCCGAGCTCGGATCAAAAGATATGGCGATCCAAGATTTAGGGCACGGAGAGCGGAGACCAAAACGGATTTTGGAATTTTTCCCGCTCTGCCACTTGGATGACACGTGACATGTTCTCGATTGGTCGCGTGATTCTCTCTCTCTACCTTTCGTGGCTGTCTTTTGAATTTTCCTTGTGGGCCCTAAATGGGACACGTGGCACTACCCATTGGTTCGGATCGGTGCTCAAAACTCGCCCATTGACTTTTTGACTTTTCTCTTATGAGGACACGTGGCGGCTTCCCGATTGGTCCTCGGCTGATTCGCTCCTTCGCGTACTTCGCCTCCATTTGTCCCGATGTCCCAAAGTCTTTGCTTGGGACAAAACCTCCGATCCGCCCGAAATGGGCTTCCTTGTCCCTCATTTGGCCAGACACGTGGCACCTTTTGATTGGCTTTCGGCTCCTTCAGCTTCTTCGCGTATTTCGGGTCTTTTTGTCCCGGACGTCCTATTTTGATTTTGGACCTTTTGGGACAATTTCGGCCGGTTCGGGTATTTCTGGCCCGCTTGTCCCATTTGCTTTTGGGCTGACTTGTCTCTTTTCGGCCGGTTCGGCCGGTTCGGGTATTTCTGGCCCGCTTGTCCCGACTGCTCCCTCTAGAAGGACTTAGCCAATTTTTTCACTTTTTCCTGGATCAATCCTATTTGCCTTTCTGCAACTTTTCGCACTTTCTCAAAGCTTGCTCCTTCCTTCTTCGGCCTGGGGAGTTTAGAAAGATTCCTGAAGGGACCCTAGAAACCTGATTTTGCTCTGAATCAGTCATTTTTCTTGGAATTTGGACATCCTCGATGCATGTTATCAAATTTACCACAGGGGTGAATTTTGGATAACAATCACTTTATCTCTACTCTATTTAAGTGTTTATAATTGTATCATATTGGTTGGACTATCCCTAGCCGAGCCAAGTGTTGCACTACATACCCTCTAGAGGGATCAAGCCTTATGTAGTTCTCATCATATTAAAGACCGTAGTAATAGAAGTGAAGCATTTCATTTTGAAGATGAAGTGAAGTGTCAAGATATTAATAGAAGTGATGCATTTCATCCTAAAGATGTGATTCAAGAACATAATGGTCTTGCATTACCAAACATCAACATGAATCACATATTCAAGATTAAATGATAAAATTCCATTGTGATTGCTGGTTGAATATTCCTTGTTGAAGAAATGATTAGGTGCTCATGTTTTCCTGCACCCCATCCTGAAACTTACACAAAATAGGAAATCATTCAATGCATAGCTCAAGTTCTTGTTTATAATTATATCATTTTGGTCTGGGGTAATAGATTCAAATATATTAGATGTTGAGAATGGGAAAATTATGCTCTACATACCCTCAAGAGGGATCAAGCCTTATGTAGTTCTCATCTTACAATATATACATATATATATCCATTCACATTTGGGAAGCATAGAATAAGAATAGATATTTTGAATGGGTGTATGCCCATTCTCATATAAGAATTATAGAATAGAATTGGAAGATGTGCCTTGTGACAGTTTCAACACAATTTGAAGAAAATGTTTATGCTACTTTTACTCTCTCTACTTTATTTGTTCATATTTTCATCTTTAAAAGGGAAGATGCCCATTCTCATACATAACTAATAGAAGAAGAATAGAGACAAGTTTTCTCATTCTCATGTATAACTAATAGAAATCTCTTATATATCTAATTGAAGAAGATTATAGATAACTTTAAGTTCAACATATTATATTTACTTTCTTTTAACATGGGAAGGAATGGGAAGCAGTTCATTGTGACAGCCTTTATAGAAGATGTGCATGTTTATAATGGGCACAAGCCCATTCTGATACAAACAAACATTGTTTATTTTGAAGTAATTAGTATTATTGTATTACACTAGCTAGACTATCCCTAGTAGAGCAATGTGTTGCACTACATACCCATGAGAGGGATCAAGCCTTATGTAGTTCTATTATTTTTTTATAATTGTATCATTTTGGTTGGACTAACCTTGGTGGAGCCAAGTACAGGCACTACCAAGTGTTGCACTACATACCTGCGAGAGGGATCAAGCCTTATGTAGTTCTATTTTTTTATAATTGTATCATTTTGGCTGGACTAACCTTGGTGGAGCCAAGTATAGGCACCGCCAAGTTCTACACTACATACCCGCAAGAGGGATCAAGCCTTATGTAGTTCTATTATTTATTTATAATTGTATGATTTTGGCTGGACTACCCTTGGTGGAGCCAAGTATAGGCACTGCCAAGTGTTGTACTACATACCTACGAGAGGGACCAAGCCTTATGTAGTTCTATTATTATTTTTATAATTGTATCATTTTGGCTGGACTAGCATTGGTGGAGCCAAGTACATGCACCACCAAGTGTTGCACTACATACCTGCGAGGGACCAAGCCTTATGTAGTTCTATTATTATGTTTTAGAATGGGTGGGAAATATTGAACTCAATCATTTTGGATGGACTAAGCATTGCATCTATTTGTTTATATTTGTCTTGTTTTGGCCGTTATTATTCCATTTTAGAATCGACATATGCTCATTCTCATATTATGTAGTTCTATTATTTTGTTTTAGAATGGGTCGATGCCTATTCTCTGCCCATTTTCATATAGGAATCATTAAAATATATTTTTTACCACCATGACATCTACCCATCCTCATATTACCACTATTTATTTATTAATAAAAGGTAATTTTTTTAAAACATGTCTTCGACCACTCGTTGGAGGGAAATTGAGATAGTGTTTTTTATTTATAATTATTAATAATTGTATTATACTAGCTAGACTATCCCTGGTAGAGCCAAGTGTTGCACTACATACCCTCGAGAGGGATCAAGCCTTATGTAGTTCTCAGTTCTCATCTTAATATATATATATCCATTCACATTTAGCAAACATAGAAGAATAATAGATATTTTGAATTGGCATATGACCATTCTCATATAAGAATTACAGAAGATAGAATGAGAATTTGTGCATTGTGATGAACATTTATTATTTTGTAATTATTAATAATTGTATTATACTAGTTGGACTATCCCTGGCAGAGCCAAGTGTTGCACTACATACCCTCAAGAGGGATCAATCCTTATGTAGTTCTCATCTTACTATATATGTATGTATGTATGTATGGTTTTGAGAATGGGTTAATATGTTGATGTTTAAATTTATATTTGTTCTGGACCATTGTTGTAGCGAGACCACCATGCATATATATATAATTCTTACAACTAGGTTTTGAGAATGGGTTAAATGTTTAAATTTATATGTTTTTGACCATGACATAGCGAGACCACCATGCAAATATATTATTTACCACCATTTACTTATAAATGAAAATAACCTAAAACATGGTTATGCTTAAATAGAGATGATGATTATTTATACATGTGATTGGAATACAACAAGAACAATAATTTAGCTAATTTAACAGAACATAGAAACTTAAGTTAAGTAATTGTAGGGATAAAAAGTAGCAGTGACCAAAAAAGGAAACACGTAGAGAGAAAAATACAAAATGCATATTTAATTTATCAAAAATACAATAGAAGAACTAACAGTCCAGATTAGTGGCCATCAGAAATCTTGATTGGATCTTCTTTGACATTAGTGAATGAGAAGGAAGAACCCACGAGTTACCCCAAGTAGCCATATGACGGCAACCACCACTAGCAGTGGCAATATTTAACAGAATGTGTAGGTGGGATGCAACATCTCCCACAATGCAGAAACACCAATAGACTCACAAATGATAGGAACATGAATCTCTGTTAAATCAACATTTATAGGAAGAAAGATAAGAGGTTAATTTGAGTCCTCGGATATACAAAAATCTAAAATAGCCTGCATGAATTAGGCGAGGCCTTGGAACCTCTTCGACAAAGGTTCCACCAAAGAACAATGGATCCAACCAGCTTCCACATCAAGACCGATGAACATGGACAAAGTGTTGAGATTACAATGCTCAATTTCTTCATCTAAACCAACCCTATGTGAGGGAAAGATAAAAAATGGGAAATAGTAGAACTTCCAATTTGTTACGGCTAACTAGAAGTAGATTCAAAACAAACACCAAGGAAATTTATGAGTTTACCCAAGCTATTTTGGAGTGACAATGATAGGCGTTACCTATAATATGTTCAATGGCTTCACAGATAGATGGCGAATCAATTATGAAAACCCACTTGAGACGTGACTAAGAAATGGAATTGAAGAATGTCATTTCTTTTCTGTCACTTTGCAGAAAAATGATAGGAAGAGAGGGAACCACCATGATGACAAAAACAACAGGTAGAGGAGTCTAAATGTTGAATGAGGGTGAGGAAGGCTACTTAAAAATCAAACCACACGAGCCAAGGTCAAAAGTAATAACTCCTCACTGAAGTGGCTATCACTTGTTATTAAATAATTGCACGCATCCCTTCCCAATTCTCAAAGATCGTAGATGAAGGATCTTCTAAAGTTGGAGTGGGGCTCCAACTATTTTCCATCTACGATCCTAAAGACAATGCACATTAGCCAATGTCATTGAGAATTTAATATATGTCAACCCAAAGCCATTAAACATTTAATTAAATCCAACACAGTCTTAGACATGATGGGGTATAATTGCTCCCAGTTTTTCACAAGTTAATATTAAATTTCCATGTATTTATGTTTACTAAAACATGGCTATGATAATGTTTGAAATTTAATTTTTTTATAATGACATAGAGAGATCATCATTCAATTATATTTTTAAAATTTTACTTTGTTTTAGAATGGGAAAATGCCCATTTAACATATGGAAATAATTTATTTCTTGTATTGAATGGGTAGATGCCCATTGACATATAGGAATCATATATGAAGAATATAGATAAAATTTAATTTTTTTTAGAATGGGAAATTCCCTTAATCATATAAGAAAAGAAGATCAATTTTTTTTTTTGAATGGGAAATTCCCCTTAATCACAACCTTCATAGGTATTAAAATGATTATGTTCAATCTTGTATCGAATGAAAACTTCCCAATCCTATAAAATAAGATAAAATCTAATTTGTTTTAAAAAAGCAAGTTTCCCATTCTCACACCTTGCCTAATCCTATAAAATAAAATAAAATCTAATTCATTTTAAAAATGCAAGTTGCCCATTCTCACAAATTCATATATAGTTTTTAAATTGATAAAGTTAAATATTTCTTGTATTAGATTGACCATTCCTTTTCACTCTTATATTCTCATAGCCTTCATATAGTTTTTAAATTGATTAAGTTAAATATTTCTTGTATTAGATTGACCATTCCTTTTCACTCTTATATCTTATTACTTTTCCCATAGTAATGATCAAGTTCAATATTGCTTGTATTGCAATGATAATAATGGGCATATGTTCATTCTCATACAAATGAACATTTTTATCTTGAATGGGCAGATGCCCAATCTCTTATAGGAATCATTGAAGAAGAATTTAGGTTGAATTTATAAGATGAGAAATAAATATATAGAGGTTAAATAGAAGTTAATTAGAAACTTGATTGTTAACAACTTCATCCAAATATCTTCATCATATTAACATAACATATATTAATTTTCCAATAATTCCTCATACTTCCCATATTTCTTTACTATTAGAATGAGCATCTATGTCCATTTTAAATATTCTCATAAAAGGATGTAATTGCATATATTACTTTTATAAGAATTTCTCATACTTCCCATATTCCCTGACTATGAGAATGGGCATCTGTCCATTTTAAAAATTCTCATAAAAGGATGTTACTGTCATTCATTATTTATGTTTCATGTAGGATAATTTTTATTTCTTTCTATATAATGCTTATTTCACTAAATTGGGACATATTCCAGTGAATTGAGACTCCAGTATTTCAAGTATTGGAAGAAATCAATCTACATTTTTGCGTATATCGATTCCATTATTACTATTATTGGAATCCAATAATAGCAATATTGATTCCAATATTGTCATTATTGGAATTATTCTAGTTCCAATTTCACTATTATTGGATTCCAATATCACTATTATTAGATTCCAATATCACTATTATTAGATTCCAATTTGGCTATTATTGGATTCCAATTTCACCATTTTTTAGATTTTCAATGTTGAGAGTATGTAAGGCTAGAAATTGTGGTCACTAACTCTTATAAGTCATGAACCTCAATGTAAGGTGAGTGGTCGCTAACTCTTATAAGTCACGAACATCAATCTAGGGTGAGCGGTCCCTAAATCATATAAGTCATGAGAATTGATCTAAGGTGAGAGGTCATTAACTTGTATAAGTCATGAGCTCGTTGTATTAAATGAAATTTAAAAATCCTTGATGTAAGGTTAGTTGTTAGTAACTATTTTAATTCATGATCCTATTGTATTAAGTGTGATCCCCACACTCTGAAAGTGTGAGCCTCACACTCTAAAAGTGTAGGGATCACACCTATAAAGTCTGAGATCTTCACAGTTTCAAAGTGAGAGCCTCATGCTGTTGAAAATTAGAGAGCCCCATAACTTTCAAAGGTTGAGCCCCATAGTATGAAAAATTTGAGCCTCGCACTTTCGAAGTGAGCACTTTGAATAATTTGAGCCTCACACTCTAAAAGTGTGAGCCTCGCCCTCTAAAAGTGTGAGCCCCACACTTTAAAAGTTTTTGATTCACACCTTGAAAGTGTGAAGTCTAGCACTTGCACTTTTAGAGTGCGAATCTCAAAATTTGAAAGTGCAAGGCACATACTTTCAATTATTAGTATGCACATAATCCTTAAATTTGACATGGGCCATAAATTTTAGTGGTGTTATTTTGACTTCTGGTGGAACTCACAATAAAATTATGTTCTCACCCTAAAATATACCTTGTAACAACTCAATTATTGTTTTTTTAGATTGTATAAGTTCACTAGTGTTTATTATTATAAAATATATCTGTGAGTAATCATTAAACTCAAACAAATAGGTTGGGAGTTTAAGTATATCAAAAGTTCTATTAATTTGAAAGATAGGAGAATTTATGCTTGTAAATTGTTCCATTCTCCATATAAACAATGAGTCACTTCTGTGAGCAAGAAAATGAAATAATCCTTGACACAATGCAAGTAAAATGTTTTTGAGAAACGTTGTCTTACACCCTCGAAGATACATTAAACCATTATTTTATATTTTACATCAATCAAAACACTCATTGTGTCATAATTATATTCCCTTCAAGATGTTGGAGCGTATCGGACCTTTGGCCTAACGTCTAGCATTGCCACCTAGCTTGTCTCACATCCATGATGTGTTTCATGTTTCTCTACATTTTAAGTAAATTATTATGTTGAAATAATACATTTTTTTCTGAGTCAAGAAATAATAAAATTGACTGTCATCATATTTTCATTGAAAGGTTCTATCTATACATTTTAAATTTGTTACAAATTCATACATATACAGTTGTAAATATTATATGAGGAGTCGTCACCTTTTGTGGACAATTTTATTTGCACAAAACATGAATACATTTGTTGCCTCTAAAACAAAAATACAAGTAGTGTTGAGTAAAGTAGCAGTGGAGGTGCTATCAAAGTAGAGACCAATATTTACAAGTAGGCAACAATAAAAGAGTGTACTATATATTTCTTATTCAGCCTTGATGTTCTTGCATATTCTGGGTCAATGTAACAAATGGTATCCATAACATAGGTAGAGGTGTGGTGTTTGGCCAAGGAAATGCAATTGGCAAATACCAAATTCTGACAAACTTGCGTCAAAATTATAATCCAAAATAATGTTAGAAGTCTTCACATCCTGTAAACAATGTGTGGGTTACAATCATAACGAAGATATGGCTATCCTCTTCAACACCACGAGTAATATTTAGCCGATCGTTCCAGTCTAGCTTAATCTTCTTTGATGATCCTATATGAAAATAAAAATTAATAAAACACTTGTTAGATTTTCCAAATATCCATTTTACTATGAAGGTTAGAGGTTGATTAGAAACTTCTATTTCAAAAATTGAATCTACAATGTACAGATTCATTTTTCTTCATAACATAATCATTTTACTCACCATGTAGGATGTCTCACAGACTTTTGTTTCCAGGTGGAGAAAGTGAACATCCACGCACACTCTCAAGATTTTGATGCTTGATGCTTCCAAATATTTCCACATCAGTTTCAAATGCAAGAAATCTTAATGGGTAGTAAATCGTACATTTTCTTTATATTAATTGCCTTAGAATTATTTAGATCACATTTATAAAGATTTCTTATAGCACCATAACCAATTACATATTTATCTTTAAGATTTTTTGTGATTGTCATTATGTCATCATACATGTAAAGAGGCATGTTCATGTGTAGTATGACCAACCATGGAGAACCTAAATGTAATAAATATGTGTCAATAAATAAATTGTAATATGATATTGCTTTCTGATTTGTCATCTAATAATCTATACAATATGAAATCATGTCTTGCCATGTTAGTTTTAACACCTTGCTCCATTTTGTTTGCAGATCCTTTTGTAAATACCTTTGGATGATTTGAATGGTATAGAGCTATAATTATACACAACAGTAGCACTAAACCCTAATAGATGTAAAAATTGACAACTTTGAGATGGATGTTTTTTTATTTTATTGGGCCACAATTTTGTTAGAAAACATCATACATATCCAAGTTTTCCAATTTTTTTATAACAATAGAAGAATGTCTCTGGAACCTAAGCTATTTAAAAGACAACTACTATTTCTTGCATCAGTTAATTGGTGATATCCAAAAACCATAAGAAACAAAACTGAATTGGTATGCAAAGAAAATTTGTGTTTATATCTACAACTGTATGGAGGAAAACATGAAAAAAATTAATGACAAGAATTTCCCCAAACAGATTGTTGTAGGAGAGGTTTTACGTAAAAAGAAATAGAGCCATTTACAATATCTTATATTATTATTGCAAGAGAATTAAATTTATTCCTTTCTCAAAAACCTCCATAGCTTTTGAAAGCGGGGTTTTTTTAGTGGTGAATATTCCATTTTTGAAAAATTTGAAAAGGTGGATTTTCTTGCGGCGAATCGATTGATCTATTCACCTAAAAATTATAGTTTAATTTTTTTAGGGGTCGACTTCACCTACCCTTGAAAATATCCCTATATAATACTAGATTATTCACTGTACAAAACTACAAGCTCACTCATACCACCTAGGGGCATATATATTATCAATTATAGTAAATGCGCGACAGGAGGATAGAGGCTACAAACACACAACAAATAGTTTGTTCACATGCGACAAGAGGACAGAGGCCGCAGACATGTGATAGAGAGTTTGTTGACATGTGACATGGAGATTTTGTTGACGTGTGACATGGAAAGTTTTTTGATGTGCAACAAGAGTGCAGAGGCTGCGACATACAACAGAGAGAGTTTTTGACATGTGACATGAAGGTGGAGGCTACAGATGTGCGATAGAATATTTGTTGTTGTGCGACAAAAAACTTCTTGTCACGCATCAATAATATTGTTTTCGCATGACAACAAACTTGTTATCATGCAACAACAACCTTGTTGATGCGCGACATGAGGTTTATTGTCGCACGACAACAAGTTTTTGTCGCATGATAGAAAATCTTCTATCACATGTCTGCATCATTTCTATCACACCACTTGAAAAGTAGGCGAAAAATTTTCATACAACCCCAAAATATTCGTCTTCCCACAAATCCAGCTTCTAGGGATATTTGTCGTGTTTTCCACCTCCGATTTCCAAGAGGTATCTTAAAATTAACCCTATTAAAAAGTGAAGATCTTTAGGTTTCCACAATGATGTAGTGTAATTCAATTTTTTTAAGTGATAGGAAGATATCCATCAATCCACTATTAGCTTCTCTATCCTAAAGTATGATTATTTTTTTTTACGTTGATGAAAAGATATTCTATAATATATTGATGTTAGCATCCACTAGTCTACACTTCTAGCAATGAATTGACATCTTTAAACAAACCAAATTTAATAGTGATTAATTGTTGAAATTACATAGTGCAACGCACAAAAAAAAACTTTTATTAATGATTTCTTGATTTTTATAACTGAAGGAGGGTTGAAGGGTCCCTTTCCCTTTACATTACAAATATAATGAGAGGATCAGTAAAAACCTAAGAAATATAGCAATACTTTGGTGAAAATACGCTTATGGGCATATGTCAAAAACACAAGTGATTGGGAATACAAAAAAAAACCAAGACCAGTAAGACAGACAAGATGATTTGGTAACATTACAATTGACAAGGCTATATAACAACCACAACAAAGTTACAGCCTAATAGATTTTAGAAGCACTTATTTATTTGAATAAGATGACACCTCTGTAACCTCCACCTTAACAAGCCTTAAAACAGTTTCCGCATGTGGTTCCTAAAAAGATGCTCTTTTCCAGTAACATCCCGACTCTTTAACCAATTATATGTCTCACAACCTTCCCAGAAAAGAAGATTCAAATGTCCCTATTCCTATTGTAGGAGATAAAACATATCATCCAGGTCAAGAAAGGGGAGTGAACTATCTCCCACCCTCGGTGTCTCACCCCATTTGGACACACCATACATGACATGAATCGCATTAGGACGTCATACTATCTTCTTTCCTATTTATAATGAGCCTCAGATAGAAAGGGCCATGATGCACTCATGGTTTTTTCCATTTCCACTTTCATGTCAACCCTATACGCTGGCTTGATCCAGTGACAACCCATCTTCAAATCCCAATCCTTCTTCGGTGTATGATAAGAAGATGACAAACAAATATCGAAGAAACTTCTGCATTTACCCTCAGATGTCCCTCTAGAGAAATATAATCATCTCCAAGAACTCCCTCAATAGTAACCAAGTCTTTCTCTGTTTCAATTCGAAAAATGAATTTCAAACAACAATGCAAAATTTTGGTATAAAATGCCATTTCACTCACCAACGTAGAAAATTACATGAAAGGAAACATTGGAAAGGCCATGACAGATGAAATGAAATCTAGTGAAATAAATATGAAAGGTGTGAAAATAAGGAGGAGAGGATTGGTAAATATGTGGAGTGATTATGCCATCGCATGCTTGTAATTAATACAAGCTTGTTAGGGGCTTTAATATCGACCTTTATTGGAAAAGGTGATGAGTCTGAGTGATCAACATATTTATTTCCAATCTTATCACGCAATTTTCTATAAAATCTACCTTTTTAGTAGCCTCCCCATATATAACATTTAAGGTCCAATCTGTAATTAATGAAAGAGTACAAAAGGATTTTTATTCACACAAGTTTTTTTGATGGTGGTGTTAGCAATAATATGAGAGTCACCTCTAATAATTAAATCATTATTATTCAATTCAATAGCAACGGACCAACAATGTACCAACACTTTAATTTATTGATTCATACATTTATTAATTTACATTGGGTGGGATCAAGGTCCATAATCGTCGATCGGGACAACCTCGTAATCAATATCTTGATACTACATAATTTAATCTTCAAACTATTAATAATCATTAAAAAATTAAATTTGATATTTGGTCCTTTGAGTAATCTCAATAATTTTTACATTTACTTTTAATTTAGTAATTTGGGGTTGATGGTGTGTTTTATTTATGAATAAAATTTAATATTCTATTAACAAGTAAAATGATATAAGAATATTCACCAAAAAATTTGGTGTAGTATGGAAGCACGCCCCAAAGCCACGAGTTCAAACTAGGTAGACAAAAATCCTAGAGTACATCCGATTACAAAACATCACAAGACAAAAAAGCAAAAAAATTAAGCCTCAACTATGAATTACTGACTAGCAGTGTGCAGATCTTGATCATGCCATCAAGAGCCAGACAAGTCTCGAGGATAGATAATTCCCTTATGTTGATTTCCTTCGAAATAAAAAATATCGGTGTGGTCTTGAACAAAAAAACTCATTACTTAAAATTTAATGAAAATAGTCTAAAACTTCCATACTTCATCTTGTTTCATGATACAAATCATATAGGCAGCAATACAAAACCAAGTATATTGGAAAAAAATTGATCGATACAATATTGTATCGATAGGGTTGGTTAAAGACAATTCCTTCTACACAAATTATACACAACATGCTTTCCACTAACATTCTTTTCTCAATACCCTCTTCAACATTCTTTGTAATAACACCTTTCATTTGCGAAACGACTTCTCAAAATTTACTACATATCTATAACCACACTTCTCTTACATCAATCAACATTATCAACTTCTATCAATCCAACAAACACATTCCAATAAAAATTCTAGTCATTAGTCATGTTATTAATTATACGATTAACATCTCAAAGAAGGTCACCCTTTTTTTCATGGCTATCTTGCCAAACTAGCTTCGAGGTTTGGAGAGAGTCTGACACAAAAGTAATTTTAATTTTCTTTGGCCCACAAAAGTATGTTTATTTTATCAAACACACTACTGGGCATACTATATCAAAAATATTTGATCAATGCAATAGAATTCCGTCATTTAATACTATGCCGGTATCTTGTTCACCTTCTCCTGCGCATATGTGGTTGATCTTTAGGTATATTTTCTTTGAAGGATGATTTTAAGAAAATATGCAAGGCCAAGACGGACAAAACATGTCGTCAGATATAATTGATGTACATCTGTTACGATGATCTAACATTTCCACACTACATGGATATGTTAACTATAAGAAATTATTGATCGTATAAATAGAAAAACCTTCCTTTCACTAACTAAGGGTGCTTATCAGTTGAAAAATTCTAGTCGTTATTCATCCTTCTCGAAGGTTAGTATTCAAGGATAGTCCATCGAATATAATATAATTACAAATAATGACTTCAAACCTATTGAGATTTTTTTGCATGGTTGAAATAGATTCATCGACAATATATAGGATAGCGGCTGATAGCCTTCTCATCAATGAATAATTGATAAACATAAAACATGAATTTATCTTTACAACTCGGATTAGTCATTCTTGAACAAGACCCGTGTTCATCTTTGCCTTAAATTTGTAGTAAAATTTTTAGGACTATTTTTCTTAACAGGTTATTTTTGGAAATGTGCATGGATAGATGATTTTTCTTCATGTTTAAATTATGTACTTCAATTATTATGCTCTAACTCTTATCTTTGTCGCAAAGATAGAAAATGAATTTTATTATTTTGATATTTTTAAAAAAAGAAATAGTAGAGCCTAGTGAGCGTCAAGCCACTCCTTTCAGTAAGTAATATAGATTAGCGGTTCGCTATGCATTTTCTTTGATATGAACCGACATGAAAAATGCCTTGCGACACCATTTCATCCATTCATATGATCTATTATCCAAGTGTTATGTTTTGTAAGTATCATAGCTTAGAGATCACTAAGCATTTTTTGGAATACAAACTTTTTTTTTATTTCTATTTTCTTAGTTAAGAAATAGTTTAGCCTAGAGGCCGCTAATATATTCCTTTCTCATTTAACAATAAAAAATAAGTGTAGAGCGCTATGTTCTATAAGTATTTGAGCTTAGCGGTCACTAGGAATTTCTTTTATACAAACAATTTAGCCTAGAGGCCACTAATTTATTCCTTTCTCATTTAACAATAAACAATAATCATAGAGCACTATGTTCTGTAAGTATTCGAGCTTAACATCACTAGGAATTTCTTTATATGAAATTTTTTTTATCTCTATTTTTGAAATTAATAAATAGTTTAGACTTGAGGCTGCTAATCTATTACTTTCTCAAAATACCTCCCTAGCTTTTGACAGTAAACAATTTTTATATCTCACAAATTTTGCATCTAAAAATTTCACAAAAAATTCCTAGTGCCCAATAATATCTATTACTATGATCTGTTATTAGAGCGCTATGTTTGAAATAAGATATTGTTTAGCCTAGTTGTCGGCATATCATTCCTTCTTGAAAGAAATCAAGCCTAGCGGGATCACTAAGCATTTTCCTTAATACAAAATGTTGTTTGATCTCTATATTCAAATTAAAAAATTAGTTGAGCCTAGTGGCCACTAATCTACTCCTCCTGACAAGTAGCGAGAGCTTAGCGGTCACTAATCATTTTCATCGATGCACACCGATGTGTTAAAAAGAAAAGATGCAAAGGTGTGTGCCTAGTTGTCCTTATGGTGTTATATGAGCACCCTGAAAATATTTTTAGTAATCATCTTTCTTCTCGACTATGCAAAGTCCTCCATAGCTTTTGACATTAAAAATTTTCCATATCTCACTTATCTACCATCAAAATATATTATGGAAAATGCCTAGCGACCGCTAATATCTATTACTATGATTTTTCATAAAGCATCTATGTTATCAAGAAATTGTTTAGCCTATTTTCCACATAATCATACCGTTTGGTAAGTATTGAAGCTTAGCGGCCTAAAGCATTTTCTTTCACACCCACTATTTCTTTTGATCTTGTTCAAATAATGGAGCTTAGCGGTTGCTAAGTATTTTACTTGATATAAACTGATATAAATTATGTGTTAGACACAAAATAACTTATGAGTAATATAGAAGTTGAGAAATCCTTCAATTGTATGTAGTGCCACACTTGGTTGTGGAAGGAATGTATTGTCAATAAGATAAGATTATAGTTAATGAAAATACTAGTGATCAAAAACTGTAAAGATATTTATTTACATTGTTGGAAATGAAACATAGGATTTGTAGAGGCTAGCGACCGCTAGGATTCTCTCAACAAAATGATGAAAACATACGACATACAAAGTTGTTCATTAACACGTGTTAAAGAGAATACCTTGATTCCCTATAAAATGTAAATTTTTTTTTTTTTGAATTTGGTGTTGCAAAAATATCATTCTAATGGAGCTTAGTGGTCACTATTTTCTTTCCTATCTATAAGGTACTCTCAAATTCTAGTGAAGCGTAAAATTATGTTTTAGTTTTTCTAGAGTAAAGCGTTAATAACTCCAAAATATCGTCGATCACTAGATTTATTAGAAATTTCATGCCACGTGGAAACATTTTAATGGATTACAGTTACAACTTAATAATGCAAATTTTTATAGGTAAAAATATTTATTAATTCTATCACTAATTAAAAATTTCTTAATAAATGTGTCAATTATATAACTGTGTAATTAACTGGTTCAAACTTGCAAGATGTCACATTTTATTGGATTTTTTTAATTAACACGAGATGATGGCTAAAAATATCGAATTCACACTCGATAAAAATTAATAATAAACAAGGCGTATATCATTCTCTTAAAATTTAATTTTTTTTTCTTTATAACATTCACTTCTATTTTCTAAATGGTTTTTTATTATGCTGAAATTAATATTTGTTGTTTTCCCACGAGTTCACAAAGAAACTTTTGACGTTGTCCCAACAATTTCTAAAGTAGGTAGTATTAATAAATTTGATTTCCCCGTATCCCACCCTATTCCCGAATTAACGTGCATTATATTTATAAAATATCAATTCTCTCTAGATTAAATATCGCTCTCTTAAAATTTAATTTTTTTGTTTCCTAATGTTCGCTTTTGTTTTCTAAGTGGTTTTTTATTATGTTGAAATTAACAATTGTTGTTTTTCTGAGTCCACATAGAAAATTTTGTCGATGTCCCACTTGTTTCTAAAGTAGGTAGTATTATTAAATTTGATTTCCCACGAATCCCACGCTATCCCCTAAATTAACACACATTATATTTGAAAAATATCAAATCACACTCGATAAAAATTAATAATTAACGAGGCATATATCGCTCTATTAAAATTTAATTTTTTTTGTTTCCTAATGCTCACTTCTATTTTCTAAATGGTTTTTATTATGTTTAAATTAATATTTGTGGTTTTCCCAAGTGATCACAAAGAAACTTGTCGTTGTCCCACTTGTTTCTAAAGTAGGTAAAATTAATCAATTTGATTTCCCGTATCCCACCATATGCCCCAAATTAAATGTAAATATTAATGATGGGTTAATTCAAGGTATGATATGTGGAAAATCCTCCCCACATTGAATGACAATATTTGAAATATCAAAATCCCACACTTTCTCTTTAAGAAGGGAAAATTCAAATTTTGAAATTTACTATTCCCACTTTTTTTTTTTTCAGTTTTCAGAATTTCTTTTGTTGAATGCATTTGGAAAAACTAAATAAACTAGAGAAATATATATTAGGTTTTATTTTATTTTGTAAGCATAGAAAAGGAGCTCTTGAAATCAGAATACAACACACGCAGTAGCAACTAATTTACTGGTCCGAGTGCTCGATTCTGGAGAGTTTTTTGAATGGTAAGTTGAGGCAATGATCGTAATCACATTTGGGGGTGCACAAACAAGACAAAAAATAGTGATAGTGGATAGATCACGGGCATGAGTGTAGATAAGGAGGCCGATAAAGGATGAATCAAAAAGAGACAAGAAAAATAAGTTGAAATAGAATCTCATTGATATTGTGTTTTAGAGAGAATACAAAGCTTTAACAGACATTATCAATTACGTCAAAATATCGATACAACTAAAAAAGTATTTATCAAAAGCATCTATGTTATTGTATGTGTATCCATAGTTGATGGTGGGCACTTGTAACCACTTTGTATTCATCTAGTTCTTGTGTTTTACACCGCAATTTGTCCTTACCTTTCCCTTTAGTGCCTTTACAGTTTCCATTCCATCTTCTTTCTTGTCAAAAATGTGTTGCTCTCTCTGAAACCACATTTTTTCCACCCATGACCAAAGATTTTGTAATCCCTTTTAAAATATTTATTCCTTCCAAAAACCCATTTTTATGTTCATTCATAGCTCAAGTATTCATGTCTATTAAACAGGTTCCCTTTTCATTTATCTGTCTCTCTCTATTTTTTTTTTTGATTTTGTGTTCTTCTTCCCATTTAATTTAATTTTCCCGTAAGTAAGCTTGACATCTATCTCTAGCAAAAAAACACGAATCACATATTCTTTTTTATAAATCATAATGGTTTTCTTTTCTAGAGTTTAGGTAATCATTTTGACTTCCTTTAATGATTTTTTAATATGAAAGAAATAGTCATGACTAATTCTTCAATATTCATTCTCTCTTGATTTTCATGTTGTTATACATAGTTTTTATATTCATTTCTCCACGTAGAAATAATTAAATGCATTGTCTTTACAAAAAAATTTTTTATTTTGTAAAAGGTAAGCACATTATATGTTCTCATAAACATTATTAAATATAAATGTTAACCATTCTATTTACAAACATATATGTCACTTACAGTTAGTAATGAATTACTTGATAAATGAGCCAATATAAAGTAACAATTTTTAAATTCTAAATTAACATATTCCAAGACTAGAGGTCGTTAAGCTAGATGTTTATGACATTTCCTAGCTATTACAAGACAACACAAGGAAAAAATATTCGAAGACAAGACAAATATTAAAGAGTTTCCTGAATACATTTTTCAAACAAGAACGAAAGACTAACGACCGAAGATTTTTGGTTGACTGACATATGATATAACTAGGATGGCTCACCTAAAAACCAAGCTAAGCACCATTATTATATTTAGAGTTACATATTAATTTATCATAATTTTGTCATGATATTCAAATCCTAGCATGGTTGATAGGCTTCAATATTAGTAAATAGAATTGGTGGAACATAACAAAAACATGAGATTAGCGACCACTACTAGGATATTTGTTTCCTTGCATACAAGACAATTAATAATGACCACTAAAAAATTAACTAGCTCCTTTATTATATTTGGATGTTACATTTCTACCTTCTAAGACTAGCGACTACTAGGGTGGATGTTTATTTTCTATGTAACATAATAAAGACTTAATATTAGCATCCACAATGGTAATTCTTGTCTTTGCATTCAAGATATTGATTAATGACCAGACTAAAAACTCAAAACTAAACTAAACTCCAACACCAATTGTTTAGCTAGGACTCTGAGTACAACATGATATTCATAGTTTATTACATGATATTCCTAGCAGCCTACTAGGATATTTTTGTCTTGCATTCAGGCATTCAAGATAATGTATAACGAATTGATTGAAAATCTAACTATGCTCCCCAAAATTATATTTCAATTTTAAAATACTTTTTTAAATGACCGATGACTTACTAGGGTGGTTTCTCACTACATTTCTTTCTGGATAATCATGATTACAAATGAAAATTTAGGCCTAGCGGCCACTGAGCTCAATAGTATATTCGTAGTCTATCGCATGAATGCCAAACAAAATATAAGCCTAGAACGGTCATTGGGTTCAATATGGTTTCAACATCACATGAGGCTTGAGGTTAGTACTGTTAGGATAGTTTTGTCTTTATATACCTAAAATTAGTAATGACTTGATGGATATCCAAATACACTGACTCTAGTTCATAGCTCTGGTATA
This sequence comes from Taxus wallichiana var. yunnanensis, assembly GCA_018340775.1. Taxonomy (NCBI): domain Eukaryota; kingdom Viridiplantae; phylum Streptophyta; class Pinopsida; order Cupressales; family Taxaceae; genus Taxus; species Taxus wallichiana. Next base: position 750,914,161 of record CM031239.1, read on the forward strand.
ATAGAAGTGTTTACCATAAAAAATTTACAATCAAACATAGTGGGGCTTAGAATGCTCCCCAATTATATTTCAATTTTAAAAGACTATTTTTAATGAATGATGAAATGCTAGGGTGGTTTCTCACTACATTTATTTCCTAAGTACTCATGATTCCAAACTAAAATTTAAGCCTATCGCCATTGAGCTCAATAGAATGCTTGAAGTCTATCATGAATTCCAAAAAAAAATTTAAGGCTAGTGGTCATTGTGTTCAATTTTAAGCCTAGTGGTCATTGGGTTCAAAATGTTATTCAATCAACATTGTTGCAACATCACAGAGGCTTGAGGTTTGTGGCCGCTAGGATAGTTGTTGTCTTGCATACAGGATAATTAGTAATGACTTGATGGATATTCAAATACATGACTAGACAAAAAATATTCAAAGACAAGATGAACTCAAGTTCTTGGGCTATTGGTGAGTTACAAGTAGTTCATAATCATCAACCCAAGTTCCATTCCCATTGAGTTCATTGGATGCTTTCAATAAGTGGCCATGGGGACACCTTGAGGTAGGGGTCAAACTTCTCCATATGGACCAAGTGGAACATAACGGAGTGCTTTGAATGTGGATCACTTGGCGGACATTAAGGACCCAAGCCCACCCCATGTCCCACTTAGAGAAAGCCCTCCACCACTCCAGTTCATAGCTCTAGTATAATGGAAGTGTTTACCATCCAAAATTTACAAGTAGTTTGTAATCATCAACCCAAGTTCCATTCCCATTGAGTTCATTGATGCTTTCAATAAGTGGTCATGGGGACACCTTGAGGTAGGGTTTGAAATTCTCCATATGGACCAAGTGGAACATAGTGGGGCACTTCAAATGCTCCCCATAATTATATTTCAATTTTAAAAGACTATTTTTAATGACTGATGAATGCGAGGGTGGTTTCTCACTACATTTCTTTCTTGAGTACTCGTGATTCCAAATGAAAATTTAAGTCTATCACACTTTGAGCTCAATAGAATGCTCAAGTCTATCATGAATTGAAACAAAAATTTCAGGCTAGTGGTCATTGTGTTCAATTTTAAGCCTAGTGGCCATTGGTTCAAAAAAATGTTATTCAAATCAACATTGTTGCAACATCACAAAGGCTTGAGGTTTGCGGCCACTAGGATAGTTATTGTCTTGCATATAGACAATTAGTAATGACTTGATGGATATTCAAATACATGACTAGACAACAAATATTCAAGATAGATGAACTCAAGTTCTTGGGCTATTGGTGAGTTACAAGTAGTTTATAATCATCAACCCAAGTTCCATTCCCATTAAGTTCATTGAAGATTTCAATAAGTGGCCATGGGGACACCTTGAGGTAGGGGTCAAACTTCTCCATATGGACCAAGTGGAACATAGCGGGTGCTTTGAATGTAGATCGCTCGGTGGACATTAAGGACCCAAGCCCACCCCCATGTCCCACTAAGAGAAAGTGCTCCTCCACCACTCTAGTTCATAGCTCTAGTATAATAGAAGCGTTTACCATCCAAAATATGCAAGTAGTTTGAATCCATCAAACAAAGTTCCATTCCCATTGATTTTATTGTATTCTTTCAATAAGAGGCCATGGGGACACCTTCAGGTAGGGGTCAAACTTCTCCATATGGACCAAGTGGAACATAGCAGGGTGCTTCGATTGCTCCCGTAATTATATTTCAATTTTAAAGGACTATTTTTAACAATGGCGAATGCTAGGGTGGTTTCTCACTAATTTTCTTTCCTGAGTACTCGTGAGTCCAAACAAAAATTTAATCCTATCATCACTTGAGCTCAATAGAATACTCAAAGTCTAACACATGAATTCCAAATGAAAATTTAAGGCTAACGCGCCATTGTGTTCAATTTTAAGCCTAGTGGCCATTGGGTTCAAAATTTTATTTGAATCAACATTTATTGCAACATCACAGAGGCTTGAGGTTTGTGGCCATTAGGATAGTTATTGTCTTGCATACAAGACAATTAGTAATGACTTGATGGATATTCAAATACATGACTAGACAAAAAATATTTGAAGATAGGATGAACTCAAGTTCTTAGGCTATTGGAGTTACAAGTAGTTTGTAATCATCAACCCAAGTTCCATTCCCATTGAGTTCATTGGATGCTTTCAATAAGTGGCCATGGGGACACCTTGAGGTAGGGGTCAAAATTCTCCATATGGACCAAGAGCGAAACATAGTGGGGTGCTTTGAATGTGGATCACTCGGTGGAAATTAAGGACCCAAGCCCACCCCCATGTCCCACTTAGAGAAAGTGCTCCTCCACCACTCTAGTTCATAGTTCTTGATCTATAATAAAAGCGTTAATGACTAGAAAATGCTAGGGTGGTTTCTCACTAATTTTCTTTCCTGAGTACTCATGATTCCAAATAAAAATTTAAGCCTATTGGCCACTGAGCTCAATAGAATACTTCAAAGTTAATTCTAACGCATGAATTCCAAATGAAAATTTAAGCCTAGTGGCCACTGGGTTCAAAATGTTATTCAAATCAATGTTGTTGCAACATCACAGAGGCTTGAGGTTTGTGGCCACTAGGATAGTTATTGTCTTGCATACGACAATTAGTAATGACTTGATGGATATTCAAATACACGACTAGACAAAAAAAATATTTGAAAGACAAGATGAACTCAAGTTCTTGGGCTATTGGTGGATTACAAGTAGTTCATAATCATCAACCCAAGTTCCATTCCCATTGAGTTCATTGGATGCTTTCAATTAGTGGCCATGGGGACACCTTGAGGTAGGGGTCAAAATTCTCCATATGGACCAAGAAAACATAGCGGGGTGCTTTGAATGCTCCCCCAATTATATTTTGATTTTAAAATATATTTCCCTCCACTTCATTAAGCCCCAATAATGGGTCAACTTGGTTGAAGCATGTTGGAGGATTTTGGGAGTAGTCAATCATTTCCTGAAATTGTTCAAATTTTAGGGTTGGCCATGGAGGAAGTGAGGAGAGTGATAGCCAAACTCTCTTCCAGGAACACGGTGTTGATGTGTTTCTTCTTCATTTTATTTGTTGCTTGTTTTGAGGGGCTTGGTGAAGGTAGCTAATTGGAGAAGTTAGATTTTCCTAGGGTTTTGGCTCTCGTAGTCCAAGACTCTACTGGTGTGGCTGCTCTACGAAGGAAATTGAGAATTACATACAACTTTTTGTTGTGCACTTCTTGCTCACGTGTGTCTCGGTGGGTGGGAGGATGTCTCCGCGGCCAAGAAACTCCTCCTCTCATGTGTAATTTCTGGTTCCTATCCCTTGTTGGCAGTGGTTGGGTATTTTTTTTTTTGATGTTGGTTTTCTTTGATTACATTAGTTTATTTTTGTTGTTTTGTTTTGTTGGGTTGTGTGGTTTATTGATTATCTTTCACATTTGTAATTGGGTGGGATCCCATCAATCCCCAGATTCTAAGATCTTGTCAAAAGCATTAAATCATCTAAAAAATATTCAAAGACAAGACAAATATTAATGATTTTCTAGATTTCACGTAGCTTATTATACTCCCTTTGTGTAACATAACAAATTTTAACGAATTTTGTGATTACACATATTCCAAAAATAAAATTTCAGCCTAGCAGCCATGAGTTCAATATGTTATTCAAAGTCCACCACATGATATTCAAAGGATAGCGGCCACTAAGGTCATAGATTATTTTGGCATTGGTGTCTTGAGATTAGCGGTACTAGGATAATTATTTTCTAACAAAAATTGACAACTTGAAACAAACCAAATTTAGTAGCGATTAATTGTTTAAATTTCTTAGTGCAACACATAACATAAAATTCTACTAATGATTTCTTTGTATTTTATAATTAAAGGAGGGTTGAAGGGTCCCTTTCCCTTTACATTACAGATACAATGAGAGGATCATTCTAAAAACCTAAATGATATAACAATACTTTGGTGAAAAAAATGCAAGGGCCAATGCCAAGAAAAGAAGTGGTTGGGAATACAAAAACCACATAGACCAATAAGCCAGACATAATATGATTTGATAACAATGGAAATGGAAATGCTATACAAAAACAAAAAACAAAGATACAACCTAATGGATTTTAGAACCACTTATTTATCTAAATCAGATGACATCTCCATAACCTCCACCTTAATGGGCATGAAAATGGTTTCTCATTGGTAGTTCTAGAAAAATATGCTCTTTTCCAAGAGCATCCTAACTCTTTAACCAATCGTATGCCTCACGACCTTTCCTACAAAGAACATCCCAACATGTGTTAGTTCTGTTGCAAAAAAGTAGACATAACATCCAAGGTCAGAAAGTGGAGTGACCTACCTCCCATCGATGATGTCTCACCCAATTTTTCCACTTCAAACAAGAAATGATTTAGGACATTAAACCATTCAAACAACTCTCTAAAAATGTTTGCATGCACCAAACCTTCTTATATATAGTGAGCATCAGAAATCAAGGGCCACGATGCACTCAAGGTTTTTTTCCATTTCCACTTCCATGCCAACCCTATACACTGGCTTGATCCAGTGATGACCCATCTCCAAATCCCAATCCTTTGTCGGTGTATGATAAGAAGATTACAAATGAACGTCAAAGAAACTTCCACATTTACCCTCGGACGTCCCTCTAAAGAAATATAATCATCTCCAAGAACTCCCTCAATTGCAACCAAGTCTTGCTCTGATTCAATCCTAAAAATGGATTTCAAATGACATGAAATTTTGGTATAAAATCCCATTTCACTCACAGCCACGTGAAAATTACATGAAAGGAAACATTGGTCTAGCCATGAAAAATAAATGAAATATCGTGAAGGAAACCCAAAAGGTGTGAAAATAAGGGGGAGCGATAAGATAAATATATGGAGTGAATATGCCATCGCATGCTTGAAATTAATACAAGCTTTCCAGTGGCTTTAATATCAACATTTATTGAAAAGGTGATGAGTCCGGCCAATCAAGATATTTATTAAAATTTTATCACAAAATCTTCCTATTTAGTAGTTATCTTATTAGATAATATTTAAGGTCCAATCTGGAGTTAATGAGAGCATACAAAGGGAATTTTAATCACACAAGATTGATTTTCCATGACAAGGTCTACATTTTAATGATGGTGTCACATCAAGTCTCATCAATAAATTATCCAATGAAATGGTGCCACATAGACAACCCATAAAAGGTGATTTTATTCTCAAGTAATGGGTTGCCTTAAATTCCTTTGTACTCCAAAAGAACTTATTTTAAATCCCTTAAAAATATGTTCTCCACATAATTTAAATGTGTAAAAGAAAATCGACATATTAAAAAATCATGATCTATTAAAGGGTATTTTTTTTTTTTTTTTATGATTGTTAAGTGGCTCTAGCAACCTCTTACATTAGGACTCACAATAACTGGCTCATTTCCTCTTTTATGATCTAAACTTTCCTAACTATTGAGATTTTTTTGCATCGTTAAAATGGATTCCTTGATATTGTAGAGGCTAGCTACTACTAGCCTTCTCATTAATGAATAATTGGTAAACATAAAACAACATTGCTCTTCACGTGCATATAATACTTTATTCCTAAGCAAGGTTCATGTACATATTTTCCCTCGATGTTTAGTAAATTGTTACAGACTATTATGTTTAATGGGTAATTTCTTAAAATATGCAGGGCCAAGATGAACAGGATACATCTTCAGGTTTAAAATATGTACTTCTATTATTATGCTCCAACACTTTTTTATTTTATTTTTAAACACTTTTGACTAGAGATTTGAACTGGAGGGTTACGGGACCCCACCCATACAAAGAAAAAAAAAAAACAAAAAAAAACCAGGAGCCCAAGTCCCACAACAAGAACAACACAAAAGAAAGAAACCAAGCAAGATCGAGGTCATGGATCCAAAACAAATCCATAAACAAAAATCCTATCCAAAGGTAAGCTAAGAACATGATCACTTATAAAATCCCGTGAGCGGGGCCATCCACAATACCAATCTTGTCCTCCTCCTCCACTCCCTGAGTATCTTCCATGGCCCAACCGACGCCACCCATGTGGTAAACCTTTTGCCAAGAAAAAGGTGGAAGGATCCTTTTGCATGATCCCAAAGAGCATTGAGCTGATCGATTACAGAATCAATAGGATAATGAGCTTTGAGGAAGCTCCAAGGGTGGAAATATGTTGGGATCCAGTCCATGCTATAAGAGAACATGCACACTCTCTCACATGAAGAATAAATTCCTTGTATTTCTCTCCCAACCAATGAATCCCTCACCTAACACCAATAGCCTGTTCTTCGACGTCCTCCAACCAGAGTAGGGGGTCGAGAATACGAAAAACTTGACAATTCCTCATGAAAACCAACTCTTGAACCGGGTAGATAAAGTTCTCTACTACCTCAACATCCATCGATTTGCTGAAACTGGGTGAAGAAGAAGATAATTTGAAACAAAGGCTACATCAATAATATCAAATTGGCCCTCACCCTGGGAGATTCTAGCAGATAGTCTTCACCAAGCACACATTCAATCACTTCATCCCCCAAAAAATTCATATCGGTAAAATAATTCTTGTAAGAGCCTCCAAGAAATGGTTGAGGAATAGGCCATTTCCTACCTCTCGCCACACAGAGAGATGAAGGGGAAGCCGAGGAAAACCATAATTTCCAACACGAAGAGGAAAGGAAGAATGAGGAAGAAAGGAGATCCAACATCCATTTAAAATATAGGAAGACATGAGTTTCCATTAATGTTGAGAGTTGAATCTGAGCCTCCCTTCATGTGAAATGATATCTACTAGACCAAACCAATCTTCAAGTTGATTTGATATCAATGTGATGTCCAACCATCGATAGATGTTTGCAAGGAGATCAAAGATACTATTAGCTTCCCTGTAGACATGATTAATGCTCCAAGAATGCAATTTTCTAAGCCAAAATAAAATGTTGGAAATGAAGAAATCAAGTCTCATAAATAAATTATCCAATGAAATGGTGCCACATAGACAACCCATAAAAGGTGATTTTATTCTCAAGTAATGGGTTGCCTTAATTTCCTTTGTACTCAAAAGTACTTATTTTAAATCCCTTAAAAATATGTTCTCCACATAATTAAAACGTGTAAAATAAAATCGGCATATTAAAAAAACCATGATCTATTAAAGGATTTTTTTTTTAAAAAAAAATTTTTTTATGATTGTTAAGTTGCTCTAGCAACCTCTTACATTAGGATTCACGATAACTAGCTCATTTCCTCTACTATGATCTAAAATTTCCTAACTATGTGTCTATCTTTATTACCAAACTTAACTAACGATGCTTTACTTTTGAAGGACTTGGCTCTGCTAGGGATATTCCATCTAATATAAAATAATTACAAACAATGACAACAAAAATTGTTGAGATTGTTTTTACATCGTTAAAATGGATTCCCTGATATTGTAGAGGCTAGCACTAGCCTTCTCATCAACGACTAATTGGTAAACATAAAACAAGCATTTATCTTAACAACTTCACTAAAAACTAACTATGCTTGATTATTGTATTTAAATTTTACAAGACTAGCGACTACTAGGGAGGATGATTACTACATTTCTTTGATGTTCCAAGACAAGAGAAGACAACAAATACTCCAAGACAAGAAATTTTTTACATGAATTTTTCTAAATATACGTGATTCAAAATGTAGATTCAAGAGAATACAATACACATAGTCAAACATGTAATCTTAATCCTAGTGCCTGTTAGGTAGATTAGCCATCGCAAGGATCCTAGTAGATGCACTAGGGTTTCCATGATTTGTTTGTTTTTTTTGTTGATTTTTAAACGCTTTTGGCTAGAGCTTTGAACCGGAGGGTTAAGGGACCCCACCCATACATAAAAAAAATAGAGGAGGAGAGAAAATCGAGAGAGAGGAAAAAGGATGGAGACCAAGACCCATCATGAGAGAAGGGAACCGAAGTAGGATAGAACTAGGAAAATGCAGCCAAAAAAAGAACCACGAAAGATAGAGAAAGAACCAGAACAAAGGATGAAGAGAAGAAGCTGTCCAAAAAGGGAAGAACCACCAATGAGCACCAAAACTCAAACCTTGATGTGAGCCACTCCACCAGTGTTTCCACCTACGTGAATAGTAGCCTCTCAAGCAAGAAATAAAAATCACACCGGCTCGATCCCTCAACTCGTTAAGGTTGTCGATTGCAGAGTGTAAAGGGAAAAGGGCCACATCTATATCCAGGGAGGAGAAGATGAGGGTCAGGTCATCCATGCATGAAAATGGTGTCCACATTTTCAGAAAAATGAACCAAATCCCTGTATTACCCACTGAGCCATTGTATCCCTCTCCCAGAGCCAATTGCTAGTTCATCTACTTCCTCGACCCATAATAGGGGATCGAGTAATTGAAAGTTCACCAATTCTTTGTGAAGACCACCATGGTGGACCGGGTAAATGATATCAACATCCATGAAACTTGACATCAAAAGGAATGAGATGAATAAGAAGGAAGAAAGAAACAAAGGTGGCCACGCGATATCATAATTTGCATGAGCTTTGTGAATCAAACAAGTATGTTTCACCCAAAATATTCTTGATGGCTTTAGCTTCAACTTCCCTGGCTGAGGAGTACCAAAAAATATCTAAAAGATGATAATGATCAATAGATAGGTAAAGTGCCATCTCTCGGTTTCTCTCCACGAAGAGAAAGAAATGGAAAACCCAAAAAATCCATGAGAATTCAAACCAGGAAAACCAAGAAGGAAAGTGGAGAGGAATAGGCCAATGAAAGATTAAAAAACAAGACGCATAAGACACCATCAATTAAGTTGATGCAAGCCTATTGTCTTTCCTTCATGTGAGATAATCTCTAATAATCCAATCCAATCTTTTGAGTTACTTGAAATTTTGATGGCGTCCGGCATATCAATTGTTGAATTGGAAATTAAATCAATGGTGGCACTATTTTCCTCACGATATGTGTGATTGATGCTCCACTTTTTAAGTTTTCCTAACCAATAGAGGATGTTGGATATATAGAAATTGAGATGTCCATGATTGAGCCAAACCTTTAGCAATAACATGGACAATAATTTTTGAGTCACCTTCGACCTGGAGAGAGTCATAACCATTGTGAATAGCTAGTTTAACCCCTTCTAGAAGGGCTTGAGCTTCAGCTAAGTTGCAGGTGCCCTCTTTGAGTGGAAAGGAACCAGCCACAAGAAATTCACCATTCTCTTTTCTCACAAGACAACTTGCTCCATATTTTCCTAGATTGCCTCTAGAGGCCCATCAAAGTTGAGTTTGCAAAATCCCGGGGAGGTAGCGTCCATCACGTATTTCTTCTTATGAGAATTTTTTCAATCTGAGATAAACCTTGACGAACAATCAAGCTAGGATTGGAATTTTGATGAGTGGCCAAGATTTCCTTGATCTCAGCATCGCGTGAGGTGAAATTAGGATTGTTGAGGCTATGGATGATGATGTTTTCAAAATGAAATTTCAATTTATTGGAGAAGGAAGGAAATCTCGATACCTCCTCCTTAAGATGTGAAGATTGCACTCCCACCATATATGCCAGATCAAAAGGAAGGGTGCACTATGGACTAGATGGAGCTAAGAGAGATTTTACCTCCCAACTTTGGCCAAGATTTTAAAGTATCCACAATGTTCCTACAAGGAGCCCAAGCTAAGCTCAACTTTCCAATTAACCAATTCCACCCCTGAACTACAAAAGGGTAGAAAAGTTAGAAGATGCTCAATATCTTCTTCAACATTATCACAAAGGACACATTTCGAGGGGGCAAATAGCCCCAAGATCTTCTGCGAAGTTTCGTAAGAATTTTCCTTTTAATTGCAAGCCAACCAAAGATAACAACTTTTGGAAGGATCTTGGAATTCCAATGACCTATCCAACTAGGAGCCCCTTAGGTACTTGACATAGAGATGAGATTTGCATAACCTTTCTTTGATAAAATAAGATCCAGAGGGAGCTCCTAACCATAACATATGGTCCTCTTGAGCCTTACAAGATACTTTTCTATGTGAGATGGCCTCTCTGAAAATGGATACTTCTTGCTCAGTCAAACCCAGAGGTGAGATATCCTTCCATAACAAAGAAGGAGAGCCATCTAGTCTGGAACCCCATAATCGACCACTTTTTTGCCCCAAACTACCTTGGAGATGTTCATTACTTGATTCAAATTTGGATTTAAAATAAGTGGCTCAAGCCCACTCCAACTATCCTCCCAAAAATTCAACTCTTTGACCATTGTTGATCTACTAGAAATTTGATCCGCGATAAGATGTCAACATTTACAAATAAATTTCTAGATGTGTGAACCCTTGGGAATATCTTTCTTTGGAAAGAAAAATCTCAGGATGACTTGCTTCAAGATATTTGTGAGAGAGAACCTGGAAAACCAAACTTTGAGGGACAAGATGAAATTCTAGACTAATTTAGCACCCAGAGAAATGTTTTGCAGAGCCAAGTCAATTATTCCCAAACCACCCAAATTTTTGGGGAGCTTGACATCATCCCACTTCACTAAATGGAATTTCCTCTCTTTGTTATTACCCTACAAAAGAAAAGTTTTGAAAATTTTCTCAAACTTGCTAAGGACTGATACCGGGAAATCAAAACTTTTGATTACTAATTGAACCTAGCGGCTGGCTAGAAATTTTCCTTTATACTAGTTGATTTCAATTATGTGATATACATGATATATCACATGAGAACTATAAAAGGCACCTAATTACAATAGCCAAACACATCACGACATGTATGATTTGTTATTATTAAATAATCAATTCTCAACCCTTATCACCCATGTTGGATTCCAGGTTTTCATAATGATGTAGTGTAACTCAAATATGTTTTTATATAGTGATGGGAATATATAGATGCTAGCATGGCACTAGTCTTCACTTCTAGCAAAAAAATCTCTACTTGAAACAAACCAAATTTAATAGCGACTAATTGTTTAAATTGCTTAGTGCAACGCATAACAAAAAAATTTTATTAATGCTTTCTTGTTTTTTATAACTAAAGGAGGGTTGAAGTATGCCTTATGACCACTATGCTATAAATATTTATTCCTATTGAATTTTTACTCTATGAAAATAATGACATTACGATACGACATCTCATTGTTATTGCACTTGTTGAGAAAAATATTTTTCCTTTCCAATTACTTACAAAATATTAATTTGTTTAATTCCTTTTTTAGGTAATATGTCTTCCATTGGCTGCACTCCATTCATGAAAATTCCTTTGATTGAAGGAGCAGGGGATTGGAAAAAGAGATATGATGACTGTTTGTAGAAATGTCATTCTCGAAAAATTACCACTATGATTTGTGGTTATTTTTTTATTAATGAGGATGTTGTCAAAGAAGTTTGATATGGTAGTAACTTCAAAATTTATTGATGAGAAAACATTGTGTATTCAGGTTGAACACATTGACATCGTACTAAATAAGTGCCTTATTCTTGACATGGAGTTGGAAGTTTCATTGTTCAAGAAACTGGAAATGAAGGCTTCTAGAGAAAATAAGGTGTGCTCTTGTCTTAAATATGGTTGGAATTTGGGGAATTTCATGTAGTCAGAAAAAATAGGCTATGGAAATGCCCTTGAATTTCATAATAACATGAATTTGGTATTCAAAAATTGTATAGAACCAGGATACCTCTTCTATTTGTCATTATTTGAATAGAAAAAATTTTTTTCTCCACCAAACATGCAAAGCTATTTACAATGCTTGAGGAGATCATATTTTCTAAATTAGAGATAGATCCATCTAAGTCAAAGTTTCAAGGGCTTAAAAAGAATAATAAATCATCTTTTTGTTGAAGAAAGTGACCAATATATTTGAGCAAACAAAAACTACAAATGTTGAACAATCAAAATTGTTTTTGTTCAATGGTGATGCTTTTCCAATTGAAATTTCTAGGTGTTGTTTGGCACCTCCAAATTATCAATTACGTGTTGTGCATGATGATGAGAATGTTGACCTTATTGTCTATTCAATGTTGATTAATGTTATTCCTACACTGAGGGATGCACTTCTTCTTCCCTTTTTACCTTCTACAAAGGAACTTGTGCAACTCAAGGATCCAGATGACCTAAAAAGGGATGAAGTGCAGTTCTACATTCTTGATGGCCAACATACCATTTTTGCCCAAAAATTTTTTTTTGCTGAAAAAAATACAAGTCATTACATACTAAGATGCAGTTTAGAAAGGCTCACATTTTGTCTTCACATGCTCCTTGCGAAGATATTGTTAAAATTTTCCAAAGAGAAAAATGATGTAAACAAAAATTAGATTGATACCAATTTTATTGATGTACTCTACAAGGCTCAAATGATTTGGAGATCCCTAGGATGTCCTCGGAGGCCTAGAGTGGGAAAATCAAAGTCAGATGATTTGAAGGTAACAAAACTTAATTTTAGTGAATTTGTTCTTAAAATTTAATTTTGTAATATGTAAAAATAAATATACTATTTCATCTTTCAATGTAGTGTTTTGAGATGCAATGTCTTGTTATTTTCAAAGTGTCTAAGGCAGAGACCCTTCATGAAAAAATGACATTTCTATATTTACCTGAGGACATATGGACAAAATTGACAACAACCATTGAGTTATTTAAATCTGGTGGGCTGGCTTGTTCTCCTCTTAAGGATAACCAACCTAACTTTCAACCAAATTCATTGGCAAGGTTCATGGTGAATTACTTTAGGCTATGCAGAGGAATGATTGATGAGGAGATATCAATTCTACTAGATAAAGTGCAAGCAAGGAAAAGTATGGCTAACTCACTTTATTGAAGTAGGCATCATAGCGGAGACTTTAGATACTTACTACAAAAGAGTAAAAGATGACAAAAGGATGAGAGAAAATTTCTAAAATATGTTAAAAGTAAATATCCATGTAATCGTGTATTGGTAGAATGCATTGAAAAAATATTTTGAAAAATATGGTGTGCATGAATCTCACTACCACCAGTTGTGTGTACTCTTGGGAGAAGAGACTAAAGGAAAAAGAAAATTTGATTATGGAGGAAGTGAAAAATCAGACAAAAAGAAAATTTGATGTTGAAGTGGCAGAGGTTCTCCAAGGGTACTCAAGCAATTATATACAACTACGTGATTGCGGAAATAAAATATTCTAGCAAGGATGGAAGACACCAAGACTTTACCTGTCAATGTGCATATCCCTTCCAGCTCTAGTCAACAATATGTTCTATTCCATCAACTAATCCATTCAATGTAGAATGTGTGATCATAGATTCTACAATTTGTCTAGTGTACTCACTTCGATGCAATAATGGACTTGCTTACAGTTGTTGGATCTAGTCTATTAAATTGTGTAATTATTGTGCTCTTACTTGTTGCTTCTTCAAAAATGTTAAGAGAGACGATAAAAATTACATGCAAAAGGTCAAAGCCAAGGGGAATCAGTTGTGGAAGGTTGTTACAGATTTTATGATAGCAATGGAAAATTTAAGAGCTTGTGTCTTATGTACACAATAATTGATGTGCACAATTGTGATGTTGATGATGGGGATATAACTAAAATCACCATGGATTGGATGGATCAACTTCCATAGAAAATGGTGACTACAAGAAGAAATTGGCCTATGAGGAAAGACACATCCTTTTCTTTATGAGAGATCTTATTTTTTTGGTCTCATATGTTCACTCGACTTACTTCTGATAATTCTCTAGGTTATAGTGTTGTACGGTGGTAGTGTTGCAGTGCATGCTTTGGTTGACTCAGGTCTATCTACAATTTTTATTGTTGAATCACATGATCAAGAAATGTTTTTACAACATTACTATTGTCATTTGAAAAAAGGTACGTTGATTAAGATCACTTTAAACAATTCTATTAGTTTAATGCATTTGAACTGATACATACAATATTTATGTAGATAACCAAACAATAGAGGAAGACACCATCTCTTCCTCTCCACATACAAACAGAGGAGATGATGTTGATCTTAGTATGTCGCAACCAAGTCAACTTCACCCCATATGTCATTGACCATCCATCCAATGAATCTATAAAAGGTGATTGTGAAATACTTGATTTATAAATTTATCGCTACAAGATGTTTTCGATTGCCATTGTTTACATATTTTTAATAATAACTTTATTTTTTTCAAATTTGATGCCAAATGGGGAGGTTGTTGGCACATCACGCATGAACTGCATAGATGGAAAATGGTATGATAGTCATATACAATTATAAAGAAAACCATTTATAAGACCCTCATAATTAAAGGAACCTATGGTGAAGTAGTTTAATTATAATATGTATTACCCTAGCGCTAACTACATCTTTTAATTAGATTTATTTTGAATTGAGTAAATTTTTGGTTTATTGGTTAATATTTATTTGCAGACAATAAAAAAATTACTCCTGTATAGTCATTTGTTATTAGTGGTCACTTAAGCCCATCATAGACTTCCAACCCAAACATAGTCCAGGCATTAATGGCTTACGCCTACTGGTCACTAATATACAACTACATCTATGCAATATTGTATAAAAGTGAGTTGTTTCACATATTTTTTACATCGACTTAAAATTTATTTTGAATTGATTACTATTTTTTTATATAGAACAAGCATCACAAGAACCTACAAGAGGGGAGTGCGAGGGAATCCAAGATGAGTCTCAATCAGTAAGTATTAACATACTGAAATGTTGATTATTTGAATTGGTATTGTGGAAAATTGAGAAAAAATTACTTCTGTGTAGTTGGCCAAAGGATTATTTAATTATTTTAGATTTGGAGGGTTTACTCTATGAGAAAAACCAACCCTACAAAGACTTGACAATCAAGTTTGGTAAGGAGACTCTTAACTTGTGAGGTGGGATCAAGGAATTTTAAAGATACTGGCATCAAAAAGTGAAGTGGGATTTTGGTCTAGATATCTCTCTTGTGCCAAAGTTGAAAAGTTGACTAAGGCTTTGAAAAAAATTAGCGCTTGAATTCAAAACATTTATTATTTTGGGTAAAGAACATTGTTGTGTAGAAGACAAAATTACAAAAAATATCTCCAAAAGATTTGGAGTAGAGATGGTATTGTTTTCGGTCGTTAGAAACACATTGTGTATTACAATGGGCCCAAAGGGAAACCCTCCAAAAATTTTATGGTGGGGAAGAAATCCAATGAAGAAAATTGTTTCAAAGATATGTGGTTGATGACCAATTTGTACATAAACATATCACGATACTGTGTCAGGGTTTGAGTGTTGTGGAGGGCATCCAAAAATTGTAGCAAACAGAAAATATATAACTATTAATTATTTCAAAATGTTTTTTACAATGATATTCATTCGTATAGTCATATGGTCACTCTTTATTTTATATGTTGAGATTACAAATTTAAAAGTAGGTAGTATTTATATCTTCACTGTGATTGAGATGATATTATAGTTTTATAAGTTATTTTTGAGTTGTGATTAAATACTTTGATGCCTTGTTTTTAATCACTTTTGGAAGCTTACATTGATTCTGAGTTGTTTTTATAGATCCTATTGGGAAGCCTTGGAAATTACTAGTTTTTGGAGTTGAAGGTTTGTTGTTTGGAATTTATGGTATTGGCGACAAAAATACCTCATAATATGGTTCCATATTTTAGATCCAGGAATACTGAATACTTTGAATGAGATTTTAGTGTTGACTTGATAAGTACTGCATCAAAATATTTTGACATTGCCTTATGGTCTTCATTTATGGATTCAACAATGGTGAAATACATGTTCATCAAAAAAATTAGTTGGTTGAGAAACCAACTTCAAGTTCATTTGGGGATGCCAAGAATGTAAGTTAAAAAAACACAAGCCAACAAATAGTAGACATTTATGGTAATGTCTATGGTGAAAAAATATACTTTTGATCGATGACACGAGATTCTTGTGCACAGAGGTCAAAGAAGAAATTACTCTCAAAACCCCAACATACTTGGAGATTTGATGGAAACTATAAGACTGATTCAAAATCTACATTGAATTATGTACATGGTTGAAACATGCAGGAGAGAACAAAAACATGTGTAGATCATTGAAAATGTTCAAACACACAATTGACATTTGAATTATATACTTTTCTTCCAAATCCAACAATGTATTGTGCATTTTTATGGAATAAAGTAACTACCTTAAGGTTCTTAAAGATTTGCAATGCGCAATCATTTTTTTTCTTTTTTTGGGAAAGAAAAACATTTTTCTCTAACTTGGGTGAAGAGACAATCATGGATCATAGACCAATAAAAGAACAAGTTTTCCCATATCTACATAGTTTAAAATTTTTTTTTGCACATCGATGTTGGCTTCTCTAAAATAAAAAACATTTTTTTCCCCAATTATGCATGGTTTAATCTTAAAGACATTTTGAAATTGATAGGAACCTTATTCACAAGAAATAAATAATCTAGTGCCGCTAGACCGTATAAAATAGAAACATGTTATGCTTATTGATTTGCAGATCCATGGAGGCTTCCTTGAAATCATAAAATGATTTTTTACCAAATCTTCATATGTTAATCTTAATGATAGTTTGAAAATGATAAAACCTTGTTCCAAATAAAAAATAAATCCTAGCAGCCTACTAGCACGTATAGAACTGAAACATTTTTGTTTATTGTTTTGTAGATCGTTATTTTAAATATTTTTTGTTTATTATTGTGTGGAATATTTTATGTTTATTGGGGTGTCGTGGACCACTCTAGTGACACCATGCGCCACACAAATGATGAAAATTTTGTTCGAGTTACCAATATGTTCGAGGACATGATGGATGTTGATCTACATGAGCTTTTCAAGTCATTTGGACATATCACGTGTGTCTACGTGGCCATGGATCAAGATGGGGGTTAGTAGGGGTTTGGTTTTGTTAATTTCATCAACAGGGAGGACGCACAGAGAGCTATCAATACACTCAATGGTTATGGTTATGATAATCTTATTCTTAGAGTCGAATGGGCCACTCCTGTGGTATTTTTCTAGATGATTTGTATTCTACTTTTTTACCCCTTAAGACAATGCAAGATGTTGAAGTTTTGTATTTTTGATGTCTTCCTGAACTTTAATGTAAATGATGATACAAAGGATTTGAGTTGGTTTCTTTGTTCTTCTAAGAAACATGTTCTCCTAAGATTAAGTAAAATTGAGTAAAATTTTACATCCACAAGATTGAAACAATAAATTTAAATGACTTTCTAAAATTAAATTGAAATAAATAATTATAAAAAAATGAGTGCTACCTTATTACATTCACATTCCATTTTGGTGCAAATTCAATCTTCAAATTTCACATTTACTTGGAATAATTGCAGTTTCCAATATTTATTTGTAAAAAATAAAACAAATAACAATAAAAAAATTACAAATCAAAATCAATAGAAAAAGCTAAACAAAAAATCAAATAAAACTAAAAAAAAATCAAACAAAATTGAAAATCAAAACTAATAGATGTTTCTATTTCATAATCATTAATAATATAGTAAGATTCGATTATGTTTATTTTCTTTATTGGGGTTAAAACTAGAGTAGCCCAATGCTTCAATGTGTTGTCCTCTCAAAATTCCCCCTCTTTCGAAAGTAAAAATTGAAAATTTTGAGTTGACACCCTTCAAATGATGTTCTAGTGAAGTGAAAAGTTGAGGAGTTAGTGAAAATTCATGTTTTTGGAGTCATTTTGATGATTTACAGTCATGCGGACATTTTTGTCCCGTATGTCCCAAGTTCTATCGGGCCTTCTGTTCCCTGATCAGCCACTTTCCCCAAAAATCTTTTAACTTTTAGTTTTGTCGAACTTTTTTTCTATTTGTTCCAAGTTCACTCGGGCTTTCTGTTCCCCGATCGCCTGCATTGGCCGCATCGGGTCTATCACATACTTTTGTCCCATCTATCCCAAAAGCGTCTGTGCCCTCTATCCCCAATTTTCCCACATCACGCGCGTTTTCCGAATCACGTCTTTGCATCCCTCGTGTCCCTTGGGTTTCCAATTTTTGAACTATCTGTGCTCATTTGGCCCACTTTTCCCGCATCGGTCACGTCATGTCTTTGTGTCCCCATGTCCCAAATGTACCAAAGACCATCTGGGCCAGTTTTTCCACTCTTCCCGATTCTTTCCTTTTTGAGTCGGTGCATATGAATTTAATGCACATTTATAACTTTCTCTCTCCTCAACAACTATTTAATGGGACTACCCTCTACGCATTTGGCACACTACTCACTTGTTATCATTCGCTTGAGTCCTACAATTAAGACTGTCTGCTCATGCTTCCATTCCCTTTACATTTTTCACTATGTGGATTTGATTTGTGAAGGTTGTTTTTCTGTACATTACAAATATGAAGATTAAATTCCAAGGGCAAGAACACGTTTCGCCACTTGAGTCCTTTATTCCTGATATCGGGATAGTGAGGTTCGACACTTGGATTTTGGTGATTTCTGGAACAGATTGATTAGCCCTAATCCTTCTCCCATGGCACAAATGATAAATGACAGTGGCCTTGCGTATGCTTGTGGGTTTCCCAATCTTAGTGCAATGTGCTAGACACCGTGCTCACCTATGGGGCTCACTTTAACCCTGACACCAAGGAATTGTCTAATGTACATGGGGAGCTGATTGCTAAACTAGATGCTACCGCCATTGCTGTTGTGCTATGGATTCCAGAAGTTGAGGACTCCATTGTTATAACTCAGGCTCAAGCTCAGACTCTATTCAAGTAGGAAAGTGATAAATATAAAGTGAGGATAGCAAAATCATGGTTGAAGAACCCTAAAAGGGAGCATCCCGACTTTCCAAGGTGTTATTTAGAGCTGATTTCAATGAAGAGCTATCTGATTTCATTATCTTACTAGCTCGCGTCATGGGACTACCCTCTACCAATGAATTTCACTTTTGGATGTGCCCACTCATCAACATCATCTACGAAGGTAGTCAGAGTATAAATTGGGTAGAAATCATTTGCATAATTTGATAGAGCAATTGTCCAATGTGCAATAGACTAGGAAGTTCTATATGACTTCCTATCTCATGTATACCCTAGCAGCATCCCGGCAGTGGTTTGGATTCACTTACATAGAGGGTCAGAAGGATGAACCTATTTATGCATACTGCCCTCAATTCACCCTTGAAACTAGCAACCACAACTTCAGGAGGGTGAATGATGCCTTTACCATGTATATTGTGAGGCTTTTAGAAAGTGATACTACCAGGAGATTTTCTGATGAAGCCATGAACCTGATAGCAAAGTATGGGGCTTTCTTCATTCAGTTCAGGAGGTTTTCATATATCAGGTTGGCTGGTTATGAGAACACACCTCTCAAGCTCCCCATGTTTTGTAATGACAAAATGGCTTTGATTGAGGTATGCAGGACAATTGGATAAATTGCATAGAACCTATAGGGACAAGAAGATCTCTGGTCTGCATTTCCCTATTTCCTTGGGCAACTATACATGCAAAACAACCTTGGATGCTCAAAATATAGAAAGGGCCCTCACTCCCATCACTGTTCAATTTTTTCAGGCCTAGGACCTGTTTTGATTTGAAGAAGTTCATTGAGCTGAATCTCAGGATTAATTATCATCACAGGTCAGATACTGAGGACTACTGGGCTGATTGTGCTGATGACTTTGAAGCAAGGTGGAGGCACTATGGCAGGCTCTCCCTGTAGCTTATATAGGAGCTCAATCTCTACCAAATTCCTGAAGGGTTCCAAGATGATAATGAAGACTTGTTGTCTTATGAATATGAGACATTGATCAAGCATACTCCCTTGGAAGATCTGGACTGGTACAAGAAGGAGAAGGATGACTTGGTTGAGATTTTGGCCCCTATTCTTGTAAGAACCAAGGTTTGGTTTGATAGAAAAGTCTGAGAGCTTAAGAAGAATCCAAGTGGATCTTCCTCCAAAGATACTTCAACACCTAGGAAGGAGTCACATACACCCAGCATGGAGGTACCTACACAAACCCCTCCTCCTTCCTCAAATAAAGAACCTGAATCATCTACTCCCTCTTCTTCTACTCAAGTGTACCAAAAGAAGGTAAAAGAGGTTAAACAAGAGCCAATTGAGGAAGCCCCCTTCTAAGGCATTCAGAACTACCCCGGGCCAGAGAACATTATTGTTCTCAGTGAAAGTGATGATAGTGAAACACCAGACCCTGCTAGAACTTCAGAGGCTACAATAGATAAAGAGAAGGAAGTGCCTAGCACTTGAACCTCCAAGTGCCACTGGTTCCTCTGTTCAAGAAGCTCCGATACCTCACTCACATCTCTTTGAAAGCAACAGTGGTAAATACTTTGAGTGCCATGAGTTCACTCACTCTTGGATCTCTTTCTCCTCCTTCTTCTTCCTCCACTTTTGCATGGGTGCAACCCTTGGTTAACGAAGGAAGAGAAAACCTTCTTCTCGATTGGCAGGGCCAAATTTTGATGTTGTGGCAGCCTTGTTGGGCACTACTCCTCCTGCTCCAAAAAAGAGAGCTAAAACAACTTCCAGGATAGTGATAAATGCTCAAGGCCAACAATTTCTAGAGGTAGCAAAACCTAAGGTTGATAAGGCAGAACAAGATCTATTAGCCTCTGATCTGGAGCTTTCTAGGATTCCAATGGGAGAATCTACCCCTGAGAGTGAGGTGCATAACCTCTAGGAAATAGTAACCAAGGTTATTGAGAGAGTAGAAAGGGGTAAACAAACTATAGAATAGCTGGAAGAACAAAATCAAGTTCTTTCTAGCTTCATCAAGTCTTTATTGGCTAAGGACAAGGTTTTGGATCCTACTCCACTGGCTGCCCTTCCACCCCCTATGATTCTTAGTCAAGATGAAGTTCAAAGCATCAAGGATATACACAGGTATTCTACTTATGGGAGGGATATGGAAGCTATGGTTGATGACATGATCATTGCAGGCTTGAATTTCATTGTAGAGGCCTTCAAACTCCATGAGAAGGTGGCCAACCTGCAACAAAAACTCTCCTCCTCAATTGCAACTATGGACAAGGAGTTGAAGCTTTGGAGTAGCTGCATCGTGGATCTTCACCTGATGGGATAGGATGATGAAAATATATTGATGGCCAATAAGGTTTTTGATGATGCCAAAGACAACTTGTCAAAGTCATGGGTTTTCAGTGTGGAATGGAAAATAAAAGTTCTGGAAGAAGCCTTGGGAGAGTTGAGGAACAGTTGGCAGAAGGGAGAAGCCTTCAAAACTTGTGTTGTGTCTGCCTTCAAAGATATTCACTATCATCTTCACGATGAAACTTCAGGTGTTCCTTTCTCTCTCCAAGAAATTAAAACTCAGTTCAGGGCATTTGTTAAAGAAAACTTGTTCAAGGAGGAATTGGTTACCAAAGAGAAGATAAAGGAGATTTTCTCTCTTCAATCTGCTATTGAAGAGGCTAATAAAGAATATCATGCACATACTGAGTTCGATAAGGACATGGAGAAATGTCTAGGTACTTGGTCTCAAGCCACTACCAACACATCAGTCCCATGAGGTAGAGAGATAGCTGAAGCATTGAAAAGATTCAGGCAACGGATCCTCAAGTCGGTGGGCCCTCCTCAGCAATAAGTGGATGTTTTCCCTTCTAGCTTCTCCTCTCCTCCTTCTTTTTCTCAAATCAGGCTCATTGTAATTAATTAAGGATCTTGTGTCAAGCACTTCCTTAATTAACATTTTAGTTAAAAGAAACAGTTACCAAGTGTAACTAATTTGTAAGTTATATAATGGGCTCTCTGCGCCATTTTCAGGGGCTGGAACTCTATTTATTTTTGAAAGTGTAAAGGAGTAAAAAGTTATCAATACAAAAGGATCTCTCTTTCTGTTTCCACCAACTCTTGTTCTTTCATTGCTATCCATTTAAAATTATTGAATCATTAAGTCTATTTTAATTCAAGAAGCTTTGTATTCTTATGGATGTCATCTCTAGAACTTTGTGTCTATGAAATAACATCTATGGTCTTGAAATGCAAATGATTCTATTCTATTTGATTCCCTCCTAGCATGCGTAAAGAATTATTTTGTTATCTATATTTCTTGAGAGTGCTTTTCGCCCCCTCCCATTCCTTAATTCTTCTATCCTTTCGTATTGATGATCTGTTATATTATAACACTTTCATGATATTAGAGTTCCTCATTAAAACTACACATTGTACATTTGTAAATAAGTTTTTGCCTTTAATAAGGGAACCTCTCCCATTAAAGAGGAGGGAATTTTTTCCACGATTGTTGCTTTCAATAAATTCCTTATTTGACAACCAACACAATGCAAACTACTACACTTGTAAAAATGATAACAAACTAGAAGATTTTGCGATTGTGCCACTTCGGCCTGAGACTTGCACTCTTCTACTTGGTGTATTTAGAATTAGAGTAGATAAAAATTTAAGGGAAAAGTGGGCTACAATTGTTGACATTTGAAAGAAATTTGGTCCAAAAAGTTGCAGGTGGCATTTTGGGACATATATAAACTTCATTGTGTTGTGATTTATTTGTTATTAAGTATTGGTTAGAGGAAACATTTTGGAAAATGGCTGAGATGGTGGCACCAACTTTGCAAGAGTTAAACGTATATTTCCATAAAAAAACAAGACAATGACTCAAAAATCCATACTTGCGTCATTTGTAATGTAGTGTGGGAGAACTTCTAAGACATATATCTTAGTATTGGTTAAACAAGTATTTAAATTTCAAAACTTTATATATATTATTGCATATTGTGGGATTCTTGACATCAATAAAAATTGAAATATAAATAAAATACAGTTTATTTTGATGCCCAAATTTGAAAATAAGCAAACAAATTGAGTTCCATAATTTAGCAACAAAAAAATACATAAACTTTTAATTATTTATAGAAAAATTTGCATTCTCATTTTCAAGCATTCAACTAGCTTCACTTAAGGAAAGTATTTTTGTTGATGGACATATTATATTTTTCATCCACATATAAAACCTAATTATGGATGATTGATACTATCAAATACTAGACTTGAAAGTATGACACTTTTGGTAGTTTTGTAATTCTACCTGCCTATGTCACAATCTATTTCTCAACATTTTTCATCTTCCATGTATTTACAATATATTCATTTCAACATATATTTTTATATGCCTATCGGCCTTTCACATGCACCTATGGATGCATTTTCTAGTAAAATAGTTATAAACATTATTCCAAGGAAACAAATAGAGCCTAATGGATGGTATAAAGTGTAAAACATAATCATTGATGGCCATCAGAAGAGTGTGATCGCGAGAGATTAAAGACGAGGAAAACGAACACCTGAATTTTCATCAACCACTACTGAATATCATTGGGCCAGAAAAAAATGATATGAAGAAGATCATGGAATACAAGTTCAACGAGCATGGCCAGAATTTATTTCACACCACTACCACGTGGATCCGTAAAGTGTTCAAAGAGTGCCTTAACAAGTGCAATCTCTCTACTCGCAACCAAGAACCCTCGGTGAACTCCCACTCATCGTGATCCAAGGCTGATGATTCAAAATATGGTGCAGATGCATTGTTCGTCCCGGCTAGCTCCAAGGGTGGTCAATCCGAGGTAGCCTTTATTCATAATCTAGCCTTTTTTTTTTTTTTGTGTTCCTTAGACTCCTTATAGTTTTTGATTTTTTGTCTTGCTAGAGTTTTCCTAGTGTGCATGTGGATTTTCTCTCATACCGCCCACTTATTTTGTTGAGATAATCTTGTATCATGTTGCATTTAATATAATATAAGATCCTTTTCATTAAATAATCTATCCAATGCATGTGAAAATGTTGATGATGCCATCCATTTTTATTGCATCGACCTTCCTCACATGATTCGTGGGACTATTTAATTATTGGGTTGTGCTTTCTCCTATCCTCACTCATTTTCTCATGTTTTTGTCTATTTTTCCCCTTTCCTCTCATGGCATTTACCTATGTTCCATTCATCCTATTGCGTAACAACAAAAGGGAAATGTATTTCATCATTATTGTGTCTAATACTCATCTTCGTAATGTCTTCCACATAGACTATTCAGATGTTATGATTGTCATTATGAATGTCCTGGTGAGGATTATCTCCAGAGCACCAGGAGATCTTGTGTAAAATTTGAGATTATAGGCGTCTTTGTGTTCAATTTCCTAGTGTTGTATGTAGATAAAGTAGTGGTCATGGCGGTCTTATAACATTTTTTTACCCAGATCATCATGCGGGTTTGGTCAAATCTCTTACGAAGTATTCCCTCCTTGTCTCTTTACAAAGATGAATCCTTTTTCGTCACCTTATTGGGTTTGTAGACACCAAAATTGGGTCACACTCCCCTTCGTCCCTTAAAAATCACCAACTCGAACACACTCACCCAACCATGGCCCCTTTCACCCCAATCTAATATTAATTTAATTAATTTAATTAAATTAATCTATGATCTCATAATACCTATTATTTAAATATCCTAATTGGATAATGCCCACACCATCTACCTCACCTATACACATCATCTAGCCACCTCACCCTAAGACCTATTCTTAGTATGTTTCCATAACTAACTAAGACCTACCCAAACCCTAAAAATCAAAGCCTATATTCCCTCTAACCAAATTACTACCTATTAGAAGGAATCTTCCATTCTAATTCACAGAGAAAAATAAACGAGATCCCAGAAAATCAAGAAGATTTGCCTAGTTTAGTAAACCTAGGAAATCCTGCCCTAACCGACTCTGGTTACCCTAAACCGCCACCGGTCAACCTAGAACCACCATCGGTTACCATTTAATCCCAAAACAACCTTATTTTGAGGTTGGCACATCTTCTGAGAGCAAGAGATGAAACCAAAGTTGCATGCAAGTTGAATCAACATTCGTACACACATCAAAGCATCCATAGCCAGCACCAAAAGCAATCATAGAGCCATTAGAATTCATAGGAACATCCAAGGAAGTGCCAAAGACTTCACCAGTGTTCTTTCCATTTGATCACCCGTCATCGCCAACCAGACATCAAGCTCGTAAATCAGTAAGTGTTTTATTAACCAATAATTGTCTATTGTCATTTTAGTATACTATTTTATTTTTGTTATTAGTTTCTACTCCCATTCCCATTCCCCCACCATTTACCTCCATAAAAAATTGATTGTTCCTTTACCCACACCATTGAACTACCCATACCCGGATTTTAATCACCCGTGAGTATACCTAAGACCTCAAGTTTTTATTGAGTTTCCTATACCTCGACCATATCGTCGCCAGTTCACCTAAACCGACATTGGTCATACCACACCAATGTCAGTCTCTGTGTTTTTTACCCTCAGACCAAGAACAGAACTTAAAACCTCCATCCAATACCAAAAATAGCCAAGAACCCGACTTCCGACCAATACTAGTACCACAGCGAGACCTTGACCTTCAGATTCAATCATAGCTTAGCCTATTGTGAACTAATTTGCTTATTGTAGTCAAATGAGATACCTAAATCATTTTAACTAAAGTAGGATTTCCTTTATTATTAACATTAAATTGTTTTAAATAGTGGATCAACAATGCGTTTAGGAGTATCACACTTCCCGCATCTAGCATATGCTAGGCGGTCCACTATATACTTGTTTAAGTTTTATTTGGTGGTCTTGTTTTCCATTTCAGGTAGTTCCTCCAAGCAAAAAGGAAGATCTCATGATCAGCTATGGATCAAGAAGTCATACGCACGTAACAACCTACAACCAAAATTTTAACAAGTATTCTTCCTAGCCCTTTACCCTTATCTGCTTTAACATTCAAGAAATAATCTAGAATCAAGTGAAACATTCACCATGACATGAAAGCTAGAGATTCGGGTCATCGAAGAAAAGAAAATCCAACTACGCAATAAAAACTCAGCATTTAAGTCAAATGATACCTCTTCTTATTCAAAATCCAATGGAATCGCTAACGCAGCGGTGGTACTTTTCAAAGTCGGCCCACTCATCCATAAAATCAGGCTAGCCCCTCATCTAATCTTTCTCCTGTCCATACTTTTCAATTCAAACGGGAACAATGGAAATACACCCCAATTGGGGAACCTTATTCTTTTGTCTTAGAAAAGCTCATTAAAGTTAGGGCCATCACCCTTCCTCCCATAAAACCACACCCGTGTGGTACAAAGAACATGACTTCTATAACTATCATTGAGTAAAAGGTCATAGTGATGGTAATTGCATCACTTTCAAAAACATTGTCCAAGAAATTCTCAAGAAAGGTGAGTTAACCTTGGATAATCCTAACACACCTACCAATCAAAACCTACACATCTTCAAGAAACCATTTCCTAATCATGCCCCTTCTTTTGATCAAACCGAAGAGACCTCAACTCATGATAGCCATACCCATGAGGTCCATGCTATTTTTAGTGATGCACTGTTGCTTCCCAATTACCTCATATTCCTTCCATAGAGGAAATCTTAGCCCGAAGTCCTCCACCTACACTTGAACCCACTTCACCTACTCCTCCACCCATAGAGGAACACCCTTCATCTCCTCTCTCACCCATGAAGGAGACTCTTGTTAACATCGAAACCATTTCACCTTTGTCTTATCCACCTAGAGATCTATTACCCACAATACCTCTCTGACCAGCGAAAGATGCTTGTTTATCTCCACCACCCACAAAGGAGCACCCATCATCTCCTCCACATATCCAAGACCCAGTAGAAATGTCCTTGCCTCTAGGTGACCATTCTCCATTAGTCACCCAAGATCCTGTGGACTTACTTTCGACTCTCTTACCTACAGAGGCTAAAGCTAGAGAATTCCCTGTATCTAAGACACATTTTACGGGAATCACCATTGGATCCACATTAACCTCACCTACTACAAAGTGTCGTTAACGCTTAGTGACCACCGGATTATGTGGATAGAGATTTAATTTGGGGGCGTCTTCTACTTCCTGTCTCAACCTAAATGAAGATGTCACTTGCTGACACTTCCACTATCTACCCAAAAATATTTCGCCAATAAAACCAAACACAACCACAACTATCACAAATTCTTCCATGATACCACTCATGGCTCAACTCACACCCCTACCCATAACCAAATATGTATATACATCAAAACCTACGCCTACATCATCCTCCTTTCCTAAACCTATTACTACCTTGGGGTCATCCCAATGGCCAACCTTACTCATCCACCCATCAAATTATATTTAGCCACATCCTCCAAAAATAACACCAATCCTAATCCGGCCCCCAAATAGAAGAACCAATCCCCTAGATCTCGTACCCCAACCTCACCGATCACACCTTCATCACCTTCACCCCTTCCATCCATCTTAGGACCTCGTCCTTCTAGCCTAGTTAAGAAACCTCCACCTTCCTCGGTAAACTAAAAACATAGTAGCCCCTTCCTCCTTCGCAAACCTCTAACATACCCAAGTGCCCGACACAACTTCGCCCACACCTACAACATTTTTACCACCCATACCTTCAATACCATTGATAACTTCTTCACAACCCATGATACTTTAGTCTCTTTCCCTCACACCTCCTGCACAACCCATGCTATCTACCTTCACAACACCTCATTTATCCCTGTGGGTAACTCTCCCTCTTCCACCATCCAGTTTTCCCTCTAGATCTTGTGTGCTCGTATCAACTTTACCCAAGAAGGTGCAACCTAAATAAAAAATCTGCTATCCTCTAATAAGGTAGTCAAACCAACCACACACTCTCTTTCTAGTTCATCTACCATACCCCTACCCAAGAAAACATGACCAACACCTAAGACCACACCAACACCTAAAACCATGGCTCAACCTACTCCCCCTCATGCAAAGACCCTTCCTCTATAGTTGGCTACACCTACACCCAAACCCACTTTCACTTCCCATTGTGATCCACTAGTGGGATCCTATGCCAAAATCTTAACCAACCTCCTTGAAACTTCTATCATCACATTACCACCTCTCAGACCTTATGACCCTCTCAAACCCAAACCAAAGGGGTTTGACGACACCAAAATTTACACCTACCATCATGTGCTAGGACATGATGTAGAGAACTGTAAGGCTTTAAAAACCATTCTTATCCAGTTGTGTCCTCCTGAAGAAAAATTTGATGATGATGACCTTCTCGATGAGGACCACATTTCGCCAGCACCCATTTCCATAGTTCTTCCCTCATTCCGTACTCAAAGAACCAATACCTCCACTCCCACAACTCTTAGAGCCACCCCCAATATTTGAAATGAACATGGTTCATATTAGAGAACTTGCCAAACCACCACCTAAATGTCGTTGCACCCACTTTCACTTCACAAGGATTTTTCTCCGTAAGTTTTTTCTGTCATGTCATTATACCACTCATCCTACACCTTCTCCATTTACCAACTCCCCTCAAATCAATATGATACACATTGCTACTCGTTCTCAAAAAGATAAAGGCAAGGAAAAGGCAACTGACCCACCTACCAACCCGATACCCAACATACCATCTGCACCCACACCTAAAGTCACTATCCATGGCCCCACATATCCTATTTCTAATGGGGTTATACATCGCGCCATGCTCAAACAATTACACCAATCTTCCCTCAAAATGTCCCTATATGACCTCATCCAAACCTCGAATCCTGTTGTCAAGCTCTCATGGAGGTTCTTCAGTCTATTGAGGTCCTACCCAAGTGACCCTACACCCGTGGCCTCCATTATTACACCCCATCATGTGGCCTCTCTCACCAAATTACCACCTTCATCTACACCTCCACCTACTCACCAAGTAGTCACACTTAGCTTCTCAGACAAAGAGATCACACCGCACGAAACCGATGACCCGGATCCATCTCTCTTCATCTCTATCCACATCAATGATATACATGTACAATGGGTTATG
The DNA here is from genome assembly GCA_018340775.1 of Taxus wallichiana var. yunnanensis. NCBI lineage: Eukaryota > Viridiplantae > Streptophyta > Pinopsida > Cupressales > Taxaceae > Taxus > Taxus wallichiana. Next base: position 750,943,034 of record CM031239.1, read on the forward strand.
ATTAATGGGGATGATAGCATTAATATCATCTCCTCCCATGCGTCTGACCAAATGCACGTACACTGATAATCACATGCATAAATATCCCATCATGTTAAGTTCATTCAATGACGCTATCAACTCTACACTTGTGTAGTGCCTAATTCCATTTGACATTGTTTAAATACTGATCCTACTACTTTGTTGATATCATTTTAGACATTATTATGTTTTGATTTAGTATGATGTGTAAATGTTAGATCATGGAGTATCATGGACCTTGATTCAGATTAGCATGCGGGTTGATTATTGGAGACATTATTATATGTTGGTTGAAGATATACTTGTTGTGACATAGACACATTATAGATGCTAATTTGGACTTATGATATTGGATATTTGAGTAGATCTGGTATGGTAGAATTTTTATGATGATATAGTTGAATTAATGATGTTGTTGTGATTTGTGTGTTTAGATGATTTTGAAATATTGTTTATATCATTTTGGATGTCTGATGCGGCCACGAGGCCGAAGGAGGTATTTGCATTTTGTAGGTTAAAAATCACAACAATGTCAGGGGATTGGAGACTAACCATATTGAAATTCTGGATGAACTCAACGGGGTCACCATGGCAACTGTAATTGTTTGTGTGTTGTGTTGTGTTAGGATTTCCCATGGGGGATTTCCATTATATGTGACCATGGGATATATGTGTTTTATTTATGTGTTCCCTTTTTATTATTGTTGTATGTATTTTTATTTGTAATGTGTTCTTTTTATTATTTAATTTAAATGTGATAGTCATATAGTTAAACTTTATTTAAATTTAATTGGGATGTGGAATGTAAGTAATAAAGTGTTGTCTTAGTTATTAATTAAATTGGATTTATGTCATGTATAACCATATGTTAAATAAATAAATCATTATGTCAAAAAATGTAATAAATGAAGTCATAGATATTAATTCATGTTGTAAGAATGTGTAAGAGGATGTAAGAGATGTGAAAGTTTGTGTAAGTCAGATTTTGGAGTGTAGAACACTCCATCCTCTAAGGAATTCGAATTTTTCCTTGAGGGCTACATTTTGAGGCTTGTGGGACAAGTTAGACTTGTCCCACACCTCTTAAAATCATCCACCAACCATGCCTATGGTTTGGGAGTAAATTTTAGCCTTTTTAATTAAAATTTGAAATGACTATGTGTAAGTTTTTATTGCACTTTACTTACAAATTTTTAATTCAGTCCTTGTTAATGTATGGGTTAATTTTGAGTGTGTAAGTTGCTTGTCATCTCCATTTATTATGATTAATTGTGAAGTTGACCTTCTCCTTTGGGGTTGAGTAAGAATGATGTGGCATCCCACTTGGAATCCACATCATCCTCTCCCTCCCTCTCCTTTAAAATTTGAATTCTTCCCTTGTTTATGGTTGTTGAAACTTTGCTCTTTCTTCTTGGGTCGAATTGTTTTTTTATTGTTGTTGGAGTCTTGCATTGTGGAAGGAGTTTGGAAATTGATTTGCATGCTTGGTGTTGCTATTTTGGACTACATATTTGAGCATTGAAGGAACTACTATTTTGGAAATAATCTCCACTATGGAGAGGTAGGATCTTGTCCTTTTTATATGTTGTTTTTCCCTTTTCTTGCATGAATGAAATGGTGATTGTGTTGTGTATTCATGGCTGGTTGGGTAGATTTCTTAGGGCAAGGTGTAGGAGAAGACTATGGGGTCTTATATGGGGGGCATAAGGGATTTCCAATGGCACTTATTCTATTATGGAGGGAGTTTTGGTTTTGGGATCCACCTTGGAAAAGAAACTGCTTGCATTTCTTACTATGGGGGGGGCATAAGGAGGGGTTAGGAGATATAAGGTTTATGGGTTTGATGTGTTTATTGGTGGTATGCATTCTGGTGGATGCCCAATTCCAAATTGGGAGGCATAAGGAGATTCCCCATAGTTCTTTCTCTTGATGGCTTGCTTGATCAAGCCCATGTGCTGTGTGTATGATTTTTATTGCAGTTGTGAACTGTTGTCCTTGTTTGGATTGTGCATTTTGTTGTTCTATGCATGTGAAAGGAATGTTGTTTGTTGTGAAAGAAGCCTATGTTGCCATGTGTTGATATTCATGCTCCATTTCAATATGGTTGGGGCTCGGGGGCTAATGGGGAAAGATGGCTTCTCCTTTCCCATTGGATGTCTTGGTTGGGTGGAGAGTGTTGCCTTTCCCCCTTCCTTCTTGTGATCAAAGTTACAAAGAAGAAGAAACATGCATGTTGCTGTTTGGAGAAGAAATTACAGTTTGACAGTCTTATCCCTTTGGAGCAAATTCAATGTAACCTTTCCCACTTCGAGTGGATGAGTGTATAAATGTTGTAATATGAAGTTATTGTATTGATAGTAGATGTTTGAAATTGAAATTGAGAATGTAAAGAAGAAGTATATTTGATCTCTGTTCTATTTTGGAAAGAAAATGTAAATGTTATTCCATGCTTTGTAAATTGAAATTTGATACCAATTCAAATTGGAAAAGAGATCAATTGTAAAAGTGTTATTGAATTTTGAATAAAGGATTGAAGTAGTTTTCAAATTGTATTGTATGCTGGAATTGAATTGTTGTCAAGAAGATTGAGATTTCTGTGTTGGAAGAAAATATGTATGAGAAAGCTAAACTGTATTGTTCTCATTTGAATTGTGCATTCGAATTGAAATCTGAATTGTAATTTAATTTAGAATTGAATGGCTGTCTTAATCAATCAAATGTATTTGACTAAGCTTAGGAATCACATGCACATCCAAATTACCAAAAATTGATGAACAAATTTAAAAGAAACAATTCACTGTTTTAAAACTCAAATCTGGCAATGCACATTTTAATAAAAATGAGCAGTTCGACTTTATACTCAACAATAAATTATGAAACTTGAAATTTATACTTAGGAAGACTTGAGGAATCCAAATTCACTAAAACAATCAAGAATAAATCTCTAAAACTCAAGGAATTTCAATTCGGAGCTTGCATGGTCATTTTCCCGTCAACTGTCGGAAAAATGCAAATTTGTTGAAATGAACAAATTGACTACACTAAAACACTCTAAACCCTCCCTATACTGATCCTCCATGTCTGTTTGGCATGTTGAGTGAAGGAGGAGTTCTAATTTTATTAAAATTTATAAGTTGAAAAACTTCTAGTTCACATATTAAAATCCTGTAGATTGATTTCTTAAAATTGACCCTCAAAACTTCATCAAAATCCAAAATTGATGATTTCTGTGCAAAGAGGACTTCGAGAGCTTTCTAGAAATTCCTTTTTACCCAAAATGGAGTTTCCTATCAAAATTTATGGCCATTTGAAGTTTTACTTCAAGAATGGCCATCCAAAAATTAATCTAACTATACAAAAATCAAAATTTAACCTTTGGAAAATTTCCCCTAAAAATTCCGCCGCCTCACAAACCTTTCAACCAATTGGGTGATGCCACGTGGCACTTTGGGGTTGGGCATATTTGAAAAACTTAACTTTTTGAAAATTTGGCATTGGGAAAATTTTCTCAATTTTCTCCACAACCCGCGCTGCCTGCAGCCATTCATGTGCTGACACGTGGCTTGGTGGGCACGCAGAAGAAATTTGAAAACTTTGACTTTTGGCTCTTTTGGAAAATTTTCCTTTCCCCCTCCTTGTCACCAAAATGCATGGAGTCTCGTGAGCCTTTTTGGCCTTTTAAAACTTTTGGGGCAAAATATTTTAATTCCCTCCGCCGCTCCACCGACCCACGTCTAATCATAGGACGCCATGTGGCATTTTGGTGACGGAGGAGGGGGAAAGGAAAATTTTCCTTTGGAAAAATTTGGGGTTTGAATTCGGGAAAAATTCCCAATTTTTCCCCGCAACCTATAGGCATTCGACACGTGGCACTAGGGCATCGGCGTGCGCGTGGACCTTTTTGTCCTCTTAGCGCTTTTTGGTGATTGAGACTTAAAGTCTCAACCCACTCTGTCGACCCGCCGATCCTTCCAGCCAATCGTAGCATGCCACATGTCCCTTTCATCGGCCCCATGGGCGTGTAGGGGTGTTCTACACCTTGCGCCAAAGGAAAGGAAAATTCTCAATTTTCCTCCCCGCTCTGCCAACCCACCCTAGGGAAAATTTCTCCCTGAAACTCTGCCACCCATAACTTGAGTTTTATAAGGAGTTAGGAGGACTTCTTTATATGGTTGGAAAGGTGAGAAAATTTCCTATCCAATGAGAATGATTTAGGAAAGTTTTGATGAATCTAAGTGTGTGAAAAATCAAGTTGAATCTTGTAATCCTGTTAGGGTAGGGAGGAGTGAGAATTTACTCTCCTAACCTAAGTGGTGAATTCAATCCCTCGTATTGACCTTGTGCTTGCTGTGAGATGTTGTAGAATATTTTCTGCAAGTTAGTCTTGACTATTAACCTAAAAGTGGTTGTGATAACTATGATCTTGTAACCTTCTTTACAAACACCCTTAACAAAAAAAAAAATTCCATAATTTTCCTAGCCAAACCTAGTTTTTGTTGGTCTCCAGTGGTAGTTTGAAGTCCGGCATGACAACTTGGCACCATCATCCTCAATGTTTGCATGGTCCCCCACATTGTTCTAGAGTTATTTTATGTCTTGGAGGGGGAATTTCAATATAACCTATTACTTGGTAGACCCTAGATTCATGTCATGGGTTGTGTCCCTTCCACTTTGCATCGTTGTGTAAAGTTTGAGCATGAAGGACACACCTATACCATTCCAGTTGACCCATCACCCTTCAAAACTTGCAACATGCTTTACCAACCTAATGATGTGCTTATACCCATTAAAGCATCTACCTCCATAACCACTACCTCTTCACCTACACCTCCACTCACCAGTGCACCACTACCTCGACTACACCTACATCCTCCATTCCTACCGCTGCCACAACCTCCATAGCCAAACCTGTCAGCCTCCCAATCAGTTGTCTCTACCTCCGATTCAACCTCTAACACATCGTCTATCCCAGCTACCCGCATATCGACCACTGATCCCTTAGAAGGCATTTTTCAATGCCTCACTCTAGGGAGTATCGTTTATATAATGTCAACACATTCCTTACTCCACAAGAGTATGGAAGTCTTCACCAACACCCTCGCTATGATCACCACATAGGAGAGTGCCTCCTTTATGGTCCTCCCCACCTTCACACCAATCTCACCTATGGGGAATTGATACTACCACTTATACACCTAAACCACCATCACAAACCCGCCCATTTTCTGCCAACCTCCAGTCACTCACCAATCATCATTTTGCCCACACCTTCCTGCACCGATGTGCGTGGAAGGGTTTTGGTTTTGGATTTTATGAGCAATTCCTTAGTGGTATCAGCTTTTTTGAACCACCTACCAAGAAGGCCCACATTGAACTCATTGAGGACATGAGCCCTTCCCCACCTTTTTCACTGCTCCTTCTTCACCCCCTTCATCGACAGAGTCAATGGATCCAGAATCCATTTCTCCTAACCTTTTTTCTCATAAACACCATTTCCTTGGGGCCTCGACTTATCAACATGAGGGAAAGGCTCCCTCCTCTCTTCCCTTGATGTACCCTGAAATGATTGATGACAATATGCCTTGATTAATGTCGTTCAATGTCAAGATGATAAATCTATACTCACCTACCTTGGTGTTGAAGACTCATATATTCATCATGTTACCATCCGAGACACAAACCATGTTGAACAAATCCACTATCGAAATAAACATCCATACTCAAGAAGACCCACACATTCTAAAGATTGGCCAATCTTTAGATACTTTTGAATAATAAGCCATCACTTATTTTCTCAAAGATCATAACCATGCTTTTGCTTGGTCTTACGCAAACATGCCCGGTATTGACCCCACCATAGTGGTCCACAATATCGTAACCATTCCTGATGCCAAACCCATAAAACAAAAGCTGAGGAAAATGCACCCTCACATTGCTCTTCTAGTCAAAGAAGAAATTCAGCACCTTCTTTCCGTTTCCTTCATCTTACCCATTGATTATCCCTGATGGATTTCTAACATTGTCCTTGTCACTAAGGTGACAGGGGGACTTTGTATTTGCACAGATTTCTGTGACTTGAACCTAGCCAGCCCAAAAGATGACTTTCCTCTACCCAATATTGACCAACTGGTTGACCTTACCATTGGTCACGAGATGCTATCACTCATGGATGGTTTCTCGGGTTATAACCAAATCTTACTTACCCCAGAGAATCAACACAAAACCACATTCATCACCCCTTGGGGGACCTTCTACTATCGATTCATGCCTTTTGGCCTTAAAAACACTGGTGCCACATAACAATGGGCTATGACTTACATCTTCCATGACATCATGCATCATATATTGGAATATTATGAGGAAAATCTTTTAGCAAAATCTAAATGCCACTCCGAGCACCTCGTTGTCCTAAAAACCAACTTTGATCACCTCATTAAGTATTGCATTCACCTTCAGCCCAAGAAGTGTGTCTTTGTAGTTCTCTCGTTCTGACTCCTGGGATTTATCATCTCCTTACGTGGTATAGAGGTTGACCCTACTAAAGTCAAGGCCATTCTTGAAATGCCTCCACCCACTAACCTTAGGCAACTCTGTATCCTACAAGGTAAGTTGTAGTCTATTCGCCATTCCATCTCGCAATTGTCTCGATCATTGTCCAACCATTTTATCATCTTCTCAAGAAGGATATCTCCTTTAAATGGGATGATGAATGCAAAAATATTTTGAGGCCTTAAAACAATACCTTCTCCAACTACCTGTACTCATTCCACCTAAAGACAATCAACCCTTCTACCTATAAATCTCAGCTACCGATCATTCCTTAGGGGCCATGCTCAGTCATCGTAATGAACAACACAGGGAGAAGGTGGTTTATTACATAACATGTACTCTTTTGGACTAGGAAACCCGATACACCCATGTGGAAAAACTTTGCTTATCCTTATTTTTTGTTGCCACAAAAATCTTCCATTACCTACTCAACCACAAAACCTATGTTATGACCAAAATTGACCCCCTACACTTCATGTATGCCAAACCTTACCAAAATCAATGTACCGCACAATGGCTTATGCTTTTGGCTGACCTTGACCTTGAATTTATCCATAAAAATTCCATCAAGGAAAAGATATCACGACCAATTGGCCAATGCACCTATTTTCAGGGATCAACCCTCTAACTTTGACTTCCCAGATGAGTCAATTGCTACCCTTTCCCTGGACGAACCCGCTTACCAAATGACACTCTTCTTCGATGGTTCCAAGTGTCAGCATGAGGGTGGGGCTGGTGTTATCCTCATTCCACTTTATGGTGAACCCATGCCTTTATATTTCAAACTCAATTTTGATTGTACAAACAATATTTCCAAATACGAAGCACTCGTATTAGGTCTCCAAGCTACCTATGCCTCATATATTAAGTCAATCAAAATCTTTGGTGATTCTCAATTGGTCATAAACCAAGTCAATGGTATATACCAGTGTTGTAGTGAGACACTTCAAAAGTATAAACATCATTTGGACATACTTTTGACCACCTTTGACCACTATAACCTTCAAATTGTCCCCTATTCAACCAACAAATTTAGTATACCATGGCATTCTTATCCTCTCAAATCCCCGCTTCACCTGCTAATTCTAAAATCTTTGTAACCATACAAAGACTCCAATCACCCTCCTATTTACCTCATGAATTTTACTCTATCGAACCGCTACCCCCGACCCGAGTGACCTTTGGTATAAACAATATTTAGACTACCTTTCCCTCTCCATCTTGCCTCCTAACCTCACTCGTAATGGACAATGTGCCTTTCTTAAAAAGGTCTCTCATTATGTCATCATGGGAGGCCTCCTCTATAAGTGTAGCTTCGATGGCATTCTCTTACGGTGCCTTACGAGTTCTGAAACTCCTTATATGATTAAGGAAGTTCATGATGGCATATGTGGAGGTCACTTGGTGGCCTTTCTTTGCTAAGCGTATTCTTCACCTAGGCTATTACTGGTCGACCCTTAACCATGATTGTTGTGACTATGTTAAGCATTGTGTAAAATTCCAACAACATGCCAACCTTCATCATACACCTATTCATGCCTTATAGGTCACTCGTGACCTTTCTTCCTTCTCTCAATGGGGTTTGGATCTTGTTGGAGAGATCAATCCCCATTCTTAAAAATGACATCAATGGATCATCACCACTACTGAATATTACACCAAATGGGTTGAAGCCATACCTCTCATCTCCACAAAAGCTAAGAAAATATGTGAGTTCATCAACCATCACATCATTTTTCACTTTGGTCTTCTCGTATCGTCTCATCATTGATAATGGAAAAAAATTAAAAATAAAACCTTGTGAAAAAATTGTATGGCATTTGACATCTAGTTAAGTTTCTCATCGACTTATGACCCACAAACCAATGGCCAAGACGAATCCACTAATAAAACCTTAAACAAAATTCTCATGAAAGTGGTTAACAATACTGGGAAGGACTGGCATACGCACATTCCTTTCACCCTATGGGTGTACCGCACTAGTATTCACACTTCCACGGTTGCCACACCCTTTTCTCTGGTCTATGGTACAGAGGTTGTTCTACCTCTCAAAGTCCAGATTCCCTCACTTCAAATTTCTCTCCATGACATACTCAATGATGATGACTTTCGCTAGGACCATCTAGCACAACTTAAGTTATTAGGCGAATGCCATCTTGATGCTCTTGACCATCTTCAAGTTTACAAAAACGTATCAAATGTGTCCATGAGCGAACCTTCCAAGTCGGTGACCTTGTCCTAAAAGAAAATCAAAATGTAACCAAAGTAGAAAAAATTAAAAGGGGAAAATTTTCTCCTAATTGGTTTGGACCATACATCGTAACTCATACTTATGGATCATGTGCTTATTGTTTATCTTCATTAGATGGTAAACCTAAGATTGAGCCCCTCAATGCCTTGCATCTTCAACCATTCTACTTGTTGACTTTCAATCCTACCTCACCTTTTTCCTCTTTCCATGCTCATCCCTTGAGTGCTATCCACTTCATACGCCATCACCAACTATTAAATACAAATCCTATACATACTCGTCACTCTTTTATCTTCTCTTAAATATGTGTACCATGGCGCTTAGCACATGGCATGATTCTCATGGATACTTTTGTCTACTTTTATATGAGATTCCATGGGCATTTCACCTTGACTTCTGAAAAATAATCCAATTGTTCACCTTATTCTTTTCCATGGCTTCAAATCCATCACATGGGAATCAACTCCTTGAGTCAAATTTCCAATAAAATGATGACTACCTCAAAAGGACATCTTTCTCTCTACATCACGGCTATAAATAGACTACTCCCTCAAAGGACATCTATGTAAAGCCTGCTTCAAAACCCCAATCCCTACCTAAAACCCCTTCCCACCCCTCATTTACCTAATTCTACCCTCCCCCATTCCTCTTTTACCCACTATCTTCCCCGAATTCAAATTTCATTCCCCCAAAACCCATCTCCCTCCTACCCAAATTTTTATCAATCTACTTAACAAACAAGGAGGGACATTAAATCTTACCTCATCACACTTTTGTATGCGTGTGGTGGCACCACCACCATTGCACTAGTGGTCCCCCGATCCCTCTCTTGCCTCTGCCATCACCGAATGACCTCTCGCTCTCCAACCAATCAAATCAATCCAACCCAGCTCATGGATCCACCTATCAACCAACTATCACCAGCCACATGGCTCGCCAACTCAGTCCTCCATCTCACTCTGTCACTTTCCACCTTTTCCTCTTTCTCCTATCGTTTTCTCCTCTTTTGTAAAAGACAAATGATTGGAAAAATATGGAATTTTTTTCTTTTTATAACCTACCCAACTTGATCGCGACGGTTTTATCTTGATGAACATCGGTCCTATTCCCTAGCTTACCATGGTCCATCGTGACTGGAATCGGTTCCTTTAAACCGTCATCGGTTACCCTGCTTAGTCTTTCTCCTACCCCCTACCCCCAATTTTTGACCTAAATCCTTTTTACCTCACCCACACCTCACTTGGACACTTCACTTTATCTTCTTGACCTTATCATTTACCCCCTCACCTCGTCCTCATTCGGGGACTCATTATTTTACCCATACCTCAGCCCTACCTATGTCGTGACCTAGATACTTGGACCTGGAACATTGCTAGTGACCTGTGACCTCATGTGCTCACTATACCTTGTAGCACCATTACCTATGTTTATGGACATCCTAACCTTACCTTGCCTCCTGTCGTGACCGTTTATCCTGACCCAACCCTTGGTGTACTAGAACATACCTAAACATTCCTGCACCTAACTTGCGTCATGTTTCCTGACCATATCCTATACCTTAGATACTAGAATCACCTCAACCTTGTTTGGATAAACCTATCGACCTTGGACAATGTAGAGTTTTCTTGCTCTTCAACCTAGTATCGTGTTGCAGTTTATACGTGTGCGTGCGTTTGACTGTTACTACCTTTGACCTTGACCCATTACCTAGATTACCCAAGCGAGACCTTTTTCCTATTTTTACCCCCATTTCCCACCTTCTTCTTCATCACATTAACCTTTTATCAAACCACACACTGATTCTACCTTTTTCCTCATCAGTTCCTATTTTTAGGGGGATCACTTTCACCCACACATGGGGTAACCACATCTTATTTTTCTCAGTGTCGCTTACCAATACAAGATAAGTAATAAAAAGGGGCAAAATGTAGACGCCAAAATTGGGTCACACTCCCCTTAGTCCCTCAAAAAATCACCAACTCGAACACACTCACCCAACCATGGCCCCTTTCACCCCAATCTAATATTAATTTAATTAAATTAATCTATGATCTCATAATACATATTATTTAAATATCCTAATTGGATAATGCCCACACCATCCACCTCACCCTAAGACCTATTCTTAGTATGTTGTCATAACTAGATAAGACCTACCCAAACCCTAAAAATCAAAGCCTATATTCCCTCTAACCACATTCCCGCCCATTAGAAGGAAGCTTCCATTCTAATTCGTGGAGCAAAACGAATGAGATCCCAGAAAATCAAGAAGATCTACCCAGTTTAGTAAACCTAGAAAATCCCACCCTAACCAACACCACCGATTACTCTAAACCACCGCCAGTCAATCTAGAACCACCGTCGGTTACCATTTAATCCCCAAAACAACCTTATTTCAAGGTTGGCACATCTTCTGAGAGAAAGAGACGAAACCAGAGCTGCATGCAAGTATAATCAACATTCGCACATGCATCAAAGCATCCACAGGCTAGCATCAAAAGTAATCACAGATCCATTTTCATTCACGGGAGCATCTGAGGAAATGCCAGAACCTCACCAGGTTCTTTCCATTTGATCACCCACCATTGCCAACCGGACATCAAGCTCGTCTGATAATAGTAAGTGTTTTATTAACCAACACTTGCTCATTGTCATTTTTTAGTAGACTCTTTTATTTCTGTTATTATTTTACTCCCATTCCCATTCCCCACCATTTACCCCCATACAAACTTGACCATTCCTTCACCCACACCCTTGAACTACCCATCCTGGATTTTAATCACCCCGAGTATACCTAAGACCTACACGGACCTTTCCATTGCCCTTCACTTCCGTTACCCTTAGATCGTCCCTCACCTCAAGTTTTTATTGAGTTTCCTAGACCCAACCATACCTTCCAGGTTACCCACAACCGTCGTCTCGGTTCACCTAAACCGACATCGGTCATTCCGGACGACGCGTCGATCTATCATGTTTTTACCCTCGGACCAGAATAGAACTTAAAACTTTCATCCAATACCCAAAACAACCAAGAACCTAACCACCGAAGACTAAGGTACATTACCACGACAGCCAGAGACCTTGACCTTCGATTCAATCATAGCTTAGTACATTGTGAACTAATTTTATTATTGTAGTCAAATGAGATACCTAAATCATTTTAACTACGGTAGGATTTCCTTTATTGTTAACATTAATTTTTTTAAACAAGGGATCGACAACCGTCTGCAGGGAGTATCACACTTCCTGATCTAGCATATCTTGAACTCCACCGCATATCTGTTTAAGTTTTATTTGGTGGTCTTGTTTTCCATTTCGAGATAGTTCCTCCAAGAAAATCGGAAGCTTTCACGATTAGCTATGGATCAAGAAGTCATATGCGTGCAACAACCTACAACCAGTGTTTTAACAGTATTCCTCCTAGTCCTTTACCCTTATCTATTTCGTCAACATTCAAAGAAACGATTTAGAATCGGGTGAAACAAGGTTAACAACAAGATTTTTGATGCCCTAGAATTGAAAATTTGGGTCCTACTTCAATTTTTCGACACTTTGTTCAAAGCATCTATCGATCAGATGGGGCGTCTACCTCCAATGTTCCATCCATGGACCTGGTGGCACTCGCAAAACAAACCTCACCCCTTCTTGATCATGTGGAGTACTTGAATTCTATTTCTGGCATGTCCTTTTCCTTTCTCAAGATGATTGCAACACTTGGCTAGGGTGGAACCCTAGGGTTTCTCTATCATTCACGCTTTTTTTTCTTGTATTCACAGCTCTATGTTTTTGTGGGCTTGATTATTCATGTTACATGTTGGCCTCGTTATCTTTCATACTCATTTTTAGTTTTTGTATGTATCCTTTCATTGATCAAAATGTGGGATACTTGTAGGGTGGGGACCCATCAACCCTCCGGTTCATAGCTCCGGTCAAAAGCGTTTTACTATCTAAAAAGGAAAATTATGTAATTTTTCCCTAAGTTTATTTGACAACAAGTTTCTGTATAATGTGTCTAACTATCTTAATAATGTTTATATGTATAATATGTGTGATTATCTTTAGGAAATTTATAATACAATAAAGGATTTAAACGATAATAGATATCTTAATATATATAAAAAAGTGTACATAACATTTTTATTTCTGGTGAATTCTTATTTGATTAATGTTAATTTACCTTGATAATCTACACTAGCATTACCTAGCGAGTGTTAAGTATTAACTCTCTTACTTTGATTTTTTAAGGTCATATTATCCTCTCGACTTCAAACTATCTCGCTAAAAAAATTGTTCACATCAGGTTTAAGGTATATAAAGAATAAAAATGTCAGGCACTTCAACAATCAGTGTGTTCATAGATATCATTAAAACATTTTTAATTTACTGCAATGAAGTATTTTGTAGATTTGGGATTCCAGTGTGACTAATAGTATTACAACAAAATTAAAATTATTCTTAAAATGATTTACCATAATTCTACCTTTAGAAAAGGATTTTTAATTTATTTCATATCTATATTTAATTATGAAAAGATATCCTCCTGACAAGGGGAGTAGGAGAATTTTAATTTTCATTTAAAGTGTCAAGTGTGTGAGGAAAATGTCCACAGTGATTTCATGTCCCTTCTTTTGATGTACGCAAGGATGGCGGAAGGTGACGTGGGGGTTAATGATGAATGATGTCACACATTTATTACTATTAAGGGGATGTTAATGTTCTCGTAATCCGGGTTTATTCCTCTATTGGAATCTAGGTTTAGGGGATGTTAATGTTCTTGTAATGCGAGCACCGCCGTGGTTTATAACTATTAAGGGGAGGTTAATGTTCATGTAATTCTAGCGTCGTGTGGTTTATAACTATTAAGGGGATGTTAATGTGCATTTACTCCTCTCTAGGAATATGGGATTTATTTTTCTACTATGTATTTGGTATTGCAGTTGTTTGGTCAAGTGTGTAGCATTGAGCAATGTGATTTTTTCTTCATGATAGCCTAGTTGTTAATAGGAATATGGGGAAGATTTGGTTCACACTAAGCCTTGGGATCTCAATGATGTTAAATCTAAGGCTATGGAGGTGTTTGACCGAATGGTATTCTCCCCTTTCTTAAATATTTTTGATGGGTACAATGAGCATCTCAGTAAGGAGTTTAGATCGGCAATGGCAGTCAGCAAGGAAATGGACGAGGAGCAATGTGGTGCTGCGGGGAGTAAAGATTAAATTATCAATCAACATGGTGGATTATGTTATGGAATTCCCACAGAAGGATGTGAAGTCTAAAAACCCAAAAATATTTAGCTAATAAAATGAAACTATTTCTGCGAGGCAAGGAAAAATTCACCCCTCATTTTGCGGGATTTCTTAGGAATTCCTTTTGTCACTCTTGAGGGATGCCAAAAATGTATCTATGCTTACCATCTTCCCATGCTCAATTTCCTCAGACATATTTCCTTCTTTCGATTGAGTCTTTTACTTATTTCCGCTTAACATAAAGAGTTTATCTCACATTTAGTTAAATATTTACTTTAATGTAGACAAAACTCGCTTTGGCTCTAACATGCTTCTTATCAAATCATGTGAAAGCAGCAAGTCTTGTAAAGTCAATTATTATTTTATTTTCTCTCTATGGTGAGTAGTGCAAGTTTTAGATATATGATTCTTGGAGGACTGTGACGTGAAAGGATATTTACCTATTTTGTGAGGTATATTATGGTTCCCCAAAAATAATGTTGCCATAATAAAATAACTAGCTTTTAAAATTAAGTCTTACTAGAAATATACAACAGATATAATTAAGACATATTGAAATATACAGCAGATACATACATTTAATTATATTCTCATATTCTGGATCGACACCTCTACTATTTTATTTAGAATATCTTCAATCATTCTCTAGTTATAGTGAGGTTTAATAACATCATAGTAAATTAACTTGGAAGTGTCTCACATCTCTTGAAATTCATTAGCCTAGTGGTCACTAGCCTATGTAAAAATGATAAAAGACGTCTAAATGGGTGTCAAATTTAACACTACATTGTGGCCTTCATTGTAACCATTGAAGGAAAAGAGAATATGTTCTCTATCCCATATAAATCAGAAACATGTTCTGTACATAACATGTCATAAATAATGCCTAGCGTCAACTAGACCGTATAAGCATAACATAAATAACATAGCATAAATAATGCTTAGCAAATGTTAGCCCTTATAACATAGCATAAATAATTCTTAGTAGATGCTAGCCCTTATAACATGGCATAAATAATTCCCAATGGACGCTAGCCCTTATAACATAACATAAATAATGCCCAAAGTGGATGCTAGCCCTTATAACATAACATAAATAATGCCCAACGGATGCTAGCCCTTATAACATAGCATAAATAATGCCCAGCGGATGCTAGCCCTTATAACATAGCATAAATAATGCCTAGCGGATGCTAGCCTGTATAATGGATTCCAATATTTGATTTTCTAGATTCCAATATATGGGACTTTGGAGTACATATAATTCCAATATAGGTGATTTTGGATTCCGATATATGTGATTTCTGGATTCCAATATATGCGATATTGGAATCCAATATGTGTGATTTTGGAATCCAATATGTGTGATTTTGGAGTGCAGATAATTCCAATATTTGACATTTTGGAATCTAAAAATAGAAATATTGGATTCTGATATTGAATATATTTTTTAGTTGTTGGGACTGGAATAAGTCCCAATTTAGTGAAATAAGTGTTATATTGAGTTTATGAGAATAAATATAGATGTTAAATATAATTTAATTAGAAACTTGATTGTTAACTGCTATTTCTAAATATCTTCATCGTAATAATATAGCATATATTAATTTTACAAGAATTTCTCATATTTCCCATATTTCCTAACTATGAGAATGGGCATCTATCAATTTTAAACATTCTCATAAAAGGATGTTGGAGAATTTTTCTTTCTTTCTATATTGAGTTTATGAGAATAAATATAGAGGTTAAATATAAGTTAATTAGAAACTTGATTGCTAACCGCTTCATCCAAATATCTTCATCATAATAATATAGCATATATTACTTTTACAAGAATTTCTCATATTTCCCATATTCCCTGACTACAAGAATGGGCAACTGTCCATTCTAAAACAAATTAAATATTACCTCTATTTCTTTCTATATTGAGTTTATGAGAATATATATAGAGGTTAAATATAATTTAATTAGAGACTTGATTGCTAACTGCTTCATCCAAATATATTCATCATATTAACATAGCATATATTACTTTTACAAGAATTTCACATGTTTCTCATAGTGCCTGATTATTAGAATGGACATCTATCCATTTTAAACATTATCATAAAAAGACGTATTTGCATATATTAATTTTGCAATAATTCCTCATACTTTTCATATTCCATGACTATGAGAATGGGCATCTGTCCATTTTAAACATTCTCATAAAAGGATGTAATTGTCATTCATTCTTTATGTTTCGTATAGGAGAATTTTTCTTTCTTTCTATATTGAGTTTATGAGAATGGGCATATGTCCATTCTCATCACAATGATAAAAATCTTTGTTTATATGAGAAATGACATATGCCCATTCTCATCACAATCATAAAAATCTTTGTTTTTATGAGAATGGGCATATGCTTATTCTAACCATTCTACCTCATTGAAGCAATATTGAACTTAATCATTTTTATATCACTATAAAGGATGTGGGAAAGGGAAACTGTCCATTCTAAAAATAATTAAATATTACCTCTATTTCTCTTCTATGATTCTTATATGAGAATGGGCATATGCCCATTCAATACAAGTTAAAAATGTTTGTTTGTATGAGAATGAACATATGCCCATTTTTTCTATGTGTATTTTTCTTCTATGATTCCTATATGAGAATGGGCATATGCCCTTTCAATACAAGATAAAAAAATATTTGTTTTTATGAGAATGGACATATGCCCATTATGTCTATGTGTATTGCCTCATTTTCATTGTTCTTATTACTCACTTTTTCATTTTTTTCTTCTATGATTCTTATATGAGAATAGAGATAACACATTCTAACTTCCTTTATAGAGGTATTAAAATGGGTTCAAGCCCATTCACATACAACAATCATTTTATTTTTCGTAATGTAAAATATTATTTGAAATTTATATGTATTATTAAATGATACAATATTGATGTGAATCCAAAAAAGAGGTTGAAATACCTCCAAAAACACACATAAACAACTTTTTGCAAAATAAACCAGGAGTTTTAAAATAGCTTACTTCTCATTAAGAATTCTGTGATCTATTACATCATTACAATTCTCCTTTTATTTCAAGACTACTCTAAAACCCTAAAATGCCAAAACCTAAAATGCCAAAAACCTAAAATGCAAAACAACTCGGATTGACCCCAAAATTTGCGTGCAAATATATGCATTCATAAATTAGGGCTCACGCGAAATTTGGACTTATTACGACAAGCACAACAAAAGTTATTAAAGTTCTAAGACCTAGACAAAAGCGTTAAAAACATTCAGAGCCAATTTTAGACCACTAGATGACGGAATCCGAGCCATGAAAATGTGCCAAAATGAGCACAACCTTCAAACTTCAAAGTTGTCCCCAAAGATAGTACTAGTGTATACCTACCACCCCTAAAATTTCGGGACGATCCAACTAGTCGGATCAAAAGTTATGGCCTCTATAGTTATGCTCCCGCATCAAATATTTTTCTTGTATTTAATTATTAGTATTATTAATTATTGTTGTTAATTGATTAATTTTGATTATTCCTAATATGATATGTTAGATACTTTTCTTTGATTTCTAATTTTTTTGATGATTAACGTTTAAATATTTTTCTTGGCCCATTCTAAGCATTAAAATTAATGAAGCATTCTAAATGATAATGGAGTTTATGTCGTTAATTAGTTTTATAAGTTTTACTATATTTTTATAATTTTATAAAATTATTTTTAAAATGCACTATAATTAATTAAGTATTATAAATAACGGGATTAAGTTGTTGATTACATTTATAAAGTTTGATTATATTTTTATAATATTATTTAATTATTTTGAAATTATTTTTATTCGTTTGATAATATAATTAGATGTCATTTTTTAATATAATAATTGAAGTTTATTAGTAATATTAATTTTTGTAGTTAATATTAATTGATAGGATTTTTTTTGAATTAATTATAATATTACTAATTAATTATTTAAATTAGCACTAATAGTAATTAATTATAATATTATTAATTAATGTTTTTAATTAATTAATTAATACTAATATTATATAATCACGTGATTTCTACTACTAATCAATGTTAATGATGAACTATTAATTACTAATATCACATCTTGATTAGAAACACTTTGATTTCTATTATTTCAAATTTCAAATTTTCGGTGCTTTATTATAGGGAGGCAATTCATACCGGTCATTTATTATGGTAGGTTTGACTCAAATTTTAAATTTTCAATGCTTATTTTTTACATTTTCCACAAGATTGATTCAAATTTTAAATTATATAGTTTAATTTTTGGGAGGAAATTCATAATTGTCATTTATTATGTCAGGTTTGATTCAAAATTTAAATTTTCGCCCTCTTTTTTATGAGGCAATTTATTTTGGCCAAGTACATTATAAAAATATTGATTTTGAATGAATCGGGTTTTGGTTTTCGCTCTATTGGGACCGATATTTTTTCATTCGATGTTTAGCTAGGGAAAGAGAGAAACATAGATGTGGCCAAAAAAATACGAAGATACGAGATTTTTCAAAAAAAAAAGAAGAAACAACTTCCAAAACAATGATTTTGCAAGGGAGACTATTGGAGATTTCTCAAATGGAATACAACAATGGCAGAGTAGGCTATTCAAGGTTTTTATATCTCATTTTTTCCAAGTTTACTTCTAAAGCATAAAAATGTATACTAACAAATATCTTTTAATTCACAATCAACTATTTGAACCATTTTTCCATATATCTCATGTTTATTTAAATGTCTGAAAAACATATCGATTTGTTTCCTTGCATAAACGTAACAACAAAAAAATACATAAATCAATTTGTTTACATTCATAAACGTAATAACTACCAAATATACAAATCAAAATTGTTTCATTCTTTTTTAATGTCGTAAGGTCTAAAATGTGTACCTATTTATGGTGTAAAAAATGATTAGATGGACTCAATAATGCTTGTCTCTCTTTGTGTATTTTTTTATGACAACTGCAACAAGTTTTATTACCTCTGCAACAAGTTTATTTTTCAATAATATTTGTATCCAATCAACCCAAATCCTTTGCATACCTTCATCTTTCTCCTACAAAATCTCTGAATGAAAAAACCTGCCATAAGAGAGAAAAAAAAAAAAAACTTGGCCATTAGAGAACAAACAATCAAAAAACGAGCCATTCAAATTCAATATTTTTATAAAGTATTTGACCAAGGAAAATCGCCTCTAAAAGAAAGCACCAAATTTGAAATTTGAATTTTTCATACCATAATAAATCACCACCCTTTAATATCTAAGTCTCAAAATTTGAATCTATCCTACCGTAATAAATCACCAACTATAATGCTTAAATGCCTTTAATATACTAAGTCTATCGTAAATACTTAACCATGAAAGGGTACATATTTAAATGCTTTAATATGCTATTATCCCAATGTTTAGAAACATTTAAATGTTTTATAGAGGCATTAGAATAATGAAAAATACATTGTACCATTTTTGTACATACATTCAAAATATGAATGTATAATACAATAACAAATCACCACCATGTAATGCTTAAATGCTTTAATACGCTTTAATATGCTTACATATTTGAATTGATTTTAAATAGAAATTTAAATAATGAAAAATATAAAGTAGAATTTATTGTCATACCAATTTAGACACATGTAATGTTTTAAAAATGTCCACATTTACCGAAAATATGTTTTAATAATGAAATCATGAAATTTTAAAGGTTTTTTAAAATAATGATAAAATACTTTGTCCTATTTACATATTTACTGTGTTTTAGAATGGTCACCCATTCTCATGGCATGTATAAATTTATTAAAAAATTGAATCTATCCTACAATAATAAATCAACACCTTTTAATGCTAAAATGCTTTTTAATATCCTAAGTCTATCATAAATATTTTTAAAATATATTTGAATTGATTGGACCCATTTTATGTTTTAATTAGATATTTGAATAATGAAAAATATATAGTAGAATTTATTGTCAAACCTAATTAGACACTTGTAATAATTACTATTTTTGTATTTATTGTCGTTAGAATGGGCACCCATTCTCACGACTTGTATAAAGTTAAGAAATTGATTGATATTTTTACATTGTCTTGTATTGAATGGAAATATGCCCATTCTCATATAGGAATCATAAAATACTTGCTTGGGAAGATAACAATCATAAAAGAAGAGTATGGATTAGATATGCTCACAAATTTTAAATAGCTATTCAAATGACTAAGTATTGAGTAAGTATTGATGAAAGTGCACATGTCCACTCTCATAGAATCAAAATTGCTTGTATGAGAATGTTTAGAATGGGCACATGCCATTCTCATATAAAAAATATCTTTTATTCATGACTTTGTGCACATGCCCATTCTCAAAAAAAAAAATAAAATATTACTTGTATTATAAAGTTTAAAATGGGCATATTCCCTTTATGATAGGAATAATCAAATTTAATTTGTTTTAGAATGGGCACCCATTCTCACATCTTGTTAAAGAGTTATGAAATTTATGGAGCTTTACGGAATTGTCTTGTTTTGAATGGGCAGATGCCCCTTCTCATTTAGGAATCATAGAAGAAGAATAAGAAGAGTATGGATAAAATAGTCTCACAGTTTTTAAATAGATATAAATAGGAATAATAGAGGCATACTCATAAAATCAATTTTTTGTATTACAATGTTTAGAATGGGCATATGCCCATTCTCATGAAAAAAAAATTGTTTCATCTTGTTTTGAATGGGCATTGCATTTTTAATCTGCCTATTCTCATATAGGATTCATAAAAGACTTTCTTGGGTAGATAGGAATCATAAAAGAAGAGTATGCTTTATAAATGGTCACGACTTTTAAATAGGTAAAAAATTGATTGACCATGTTTACATTGTCTTGTATCAAATGGGAAAATTCATGTTCTCATATAGAATCTATCTATTCTCATATAGGAATCAAAAAAGAGTTCTTAGGGAAGATAACAATCATAAAAGAAAAGTATGGATTAGATATGCTCATTTTTAAATAGCTATTCAAATGACTAAGTATTGAGTAAGTATTGATGAAAGTGCACATGCCCACTCTCATAGAATCAAAATTTCTTGTATGAGAATGTTTATAATGGAACATTCCCATTCTCATATAAAAATATGTTTCAATCACAACTATGCCCATGCCCATTCTCAAAAAAATAAATATTACTTGTATTATAAATTTTAGAATGGGCATATGCCCTTTATGATAGGAATAATCAAATTTACTTTATTTTAGAATGGGCACCCATTCTCACATCTTGTTAAAGAGTTATGAAATTGATGGAGCTTTATGGAATTGTCTTGTATTGAATGGGAAGATGCCCCTTCTCATTTAGGAATCATAGAAGAAGAATAATATGGATAAAACATTCTTAGGGAATAATAGAGGAATATAAAATAGAAAAAATAAATGAAGAATATGGATATGTAAACATTCTCATGCAAAAAAAATTGTTTTTAAATTTTTAAATATATTTTAAATAGGAGTAATAGAAACATTCATAACATGATTATTGCTTGTATTATCGTTTAGAATGTGATGCGGGAGCATAATTATAAGAGACCAACTTTTGATCCGTAGAAAATAGGATTGGATAAAAAATTTTTGGGGTATGGTAGATATACATTAGTACTATGTAAGGGTAAAAAAACTTTTCTTGTAATTTTATGCCCATTTTGACACGTTTTTGGGCTCGGATTCCTTCATCTAACCTAAAATTGGCTCTAAAATGTGTTTCCACTTTTGACTAGGTCTTAAAAATTAATAAATTTTGGGCATGTCCAATAATCATAAAAAAATATGTTTCATTATGATTAGTGTGATGCCCATTCTCATTTATGAATGCATATTTGTATTATAAATTTAAATGGGCATTTATAATCAAATTTTACTTTTTTAGAATTTTAGGGTTTTCACATCTTGTTAAAATAAAATTGGAGGATTGAGCTTTATGATGTAAGGGATGGTGTGATTCCTTCTCATTTAGAATCATAAAAATATTTTGATAAAATAGAAAAAATAAAAAGTATGGATTCTTATTTAAAAAGTTGTTTATGTGTGTTTTAGGAATATTTCAACCTCTAACATTGTATATTTGGATTCACATCGATAGAATGGGCATATGCCGATTCTAATGCAAACAAAATGTTTGTTTTGTTTTGTATTAAATGGACATATGCAAACAATATCACTAAGATTAAAATAAGTAGAATGGGCATATGCGTATTCTCTTTAATATTTATTTTAGAATGGGAATTTTCCTTAAGAATGGGAATTTTCCTATTCTCATAAGGGAATCATTAAAAAATGTCAATTATTGTTCATACTAGAGAAAAATGAAAAAATAATAAAAATAATTATAGAGATAATGTTAGTATATGAAGAATGGGCATATGCCTATTCTCTTTAATTTCAATCATAATAGAAAGTCCATTATTGTTCATGGAGATATGTGAATAAGTATAATAAAAGAATACATATAACGTTATTTAATTTGTTTAGAGTGGGCACTTACCCAATCTCTTCACCTTTGTAGGTGTATCAAATCCAATGTGTCACTTGTAATGATTACTCTTATTCTACATACCAGATGAAAAAAATAAACTATATGCATGTTAGTTCAAAGAACTGGCATGAATTTTCAACTTGTAATCATGTTGAATTATTATAAAATGAAGATTACAAAATGATTAACTATCCTTTATATCTACATAGTACATATTATCAATTAACAAGGTAATAATGCAATCTCTATTGGAAAACAAATTTTTTATAACTAATTTTATAATCATATAGAAAACTTCAAATCTTATAAGCAAGAAACAAAAAGTTATTCATCATCACAATAATCAATATATAAAACAAGGTAATAGTAGTGCCTAATAATGATTCAAATGTCAACATTAAATAAGATCATTTCACAATCAATATTTTACATAATCAAAATCCATACATCATCACAGAATTAATAGAGATAAAATTTAATTTGTTTTGGAATGGACAATTCCCCATTATCACAGCCTTTGTATAGATCTCAAAATGATTGACTTCAATAATATAGATGAAATTTAATTTTCTATTATTCTGCTATGATTCCTATGTGAGAATGGGCATATAGAATGGGCATATGACCATTCTCATATAGGGATCAAATAAAATGATTGTTTCAATACACATAGATAGAATGGGCATATGTCCATTCTCATACAAACAAACATTTTTTTATCTTGTATTGAAAGGGCATATGCCATTCTCATATAAGAATCATAGAAGAAAAATACACATAGACAAAATGGGCATATGTTCATTCTCATACAAACAAACATTTTTATCTGGTATTGAATGGGCATATGCCCATTCTCATATAGGAATCATAGAAGAGAAATAGAGGTAATATTTAATTTTTTTTTAGAATGGACAGTTTCCCATTCCCACATCCTCTATAGTGATATAAAAATGATTAAGTTCAATATTGCTTCAATGAGGTAGAATGGTTAGAATAGGCATATGCCCATTCTCATACAAACAAAGAGTTTTATGATTGTGATGAGAATGGGCATATGCCATTTATCATATGATAAATGGGCATCTTCCCTTCTTTATCTCATAATAATTTAACAAAAAGAAGAGTTAGAATAATTCATGCCTGAAATTTTCTTCAAATATTGTGCTTCACAAGAAAAATGGTCTTATGAAATAGAGGGAGCCCAAAGTGGAAACTTAAAGGGTCAACAAAAATTTAGTGGAGAGAAAAACAATATCTCAAAATATTCTTCAAATATTCTTCTTCAAAGGATGAAATGGTCTAACAAATATGGGCAGCCCAAAGGAAGGAAAAAAAAAAAAAATGGAAACTGGATGAAAAAGAAAGCGGAAAGGATGAACAAGAAAGAGATAGCTTCACCATTGACCACGGTTAACCTTACAATTCCCAAGATCTCTACCATCATCAAAAATAAATAATCATCATTCTCTCTACCATGCCACGGAAGAATTAATTTCCATTAATTTCACCAATTTCCCTCCAATGGGTGCTCGAAGACGTGTTTCACAAAAAAGTACCTTCAAATAATAAAAGGTGGTAAACAATTTATTTGCAAATTAATGGTCTCACTATGCCATGGACAAAAACAAATGTAAATATTAAACAATATCATAGCCATGTTTTAGGTTTAATTATTGCACTTAAAATAAAATTTAAATTTTCAAAAAAAATCATAGCCATGTTTGAGGATTTTTTTATCGATAAATTATTTTCACCATGAAGCTTTAAACCAGGGGGTTCTTAGGTCCCCTCCTTACTTAAAAACATATCTAGAAGAGGGAAGTCCAAAATAAGGAAAGAAGTTTAAGCATGGATGCCTGAAAAAATGACAAAAAAAAAAACCAAAAAAATATACTATATAACTAAGATATGCAAGAGCATTATTATTTTGATAATTCATAAAATTTAGCATTCACTTTGACCTCCTATGAGCTTCAGATGGAGTAGGAACCATCCGTTTAAAGCTAATGCAAGTTTCTTGAGAGCTATCATGTGTAAACCTTAGTAGAGAAGTATATGAAGCCATCCCCCCCTCCTCGAGTTTGAAAATTTGAGTTGGAACATGGCCAATTGGGAAGGATAAATCTTCCAAGTCTAGGGGCTATGTTAGTAGGACCTTCCTCGAGTTTTTCAATTCAAGTTGGCTCATGGAGAATTATGGAAGAGTCTGGGGAGGATAAGTAGGTGGGACCTTCCTCCTTCAATCCATATTTCTGATGAAAAACTGAAAAAAAAATCCAAAAGAGTCTTATACCTCCTTTCTAATTCTTCAACATAGCCCCAAGAAACCAAATCCCCATTAACTACCATTGAAATTTTTGAAAGAGTTGTGGGAAAACTAAAAATTTTCACCACTTCTATAAGACCAACCACATGTCTAGGTTGAATAAAATGTTGAGAAATCTACAGGGTCTCATCCTTGATCCTCCAAGGAGCAACAGGTGGGTGATGAAAAAGGAAGTGACCTCGGCATTGATGTGAGCTCAACCACAACCTTGCATGTAATCCTCCCCAAGAATAGTTTCTATGGATTTCTCCACCGAGTCAGAATCAATCTAGAAGATTGTTCAAAGCTTGTTAGAGGAGATAGGGCCATAGAAAATATCCATCTCCCTTGATTCCCCCTAAAGAAAGAGTCCCAGTAGTGGAGGGATCACCATGGCAAAGCTTGAGAATCAACAAAAAAACCTAGCATAAAGAATCAACAAAATTAATTGATACTAATTTATACTAGAGAGAGGGATATTTTCAATCATGGATAATTAGAAAACTTGTTTCAAATTTTAATAGTATTAGATTATTATTGACATGTCATATATGTTATGAATATTATTATTTACTTTACTATTACGATTGGATATAAGGTTTATGAATATATTTAAATGTTTATTACGTTCTGCACCTTCTCCATATATTAAATTTTTTTATCTTGTATTGAATGGGCATATGCCCATTCTCATATAAGAATCATAGAAGAAAAATAGAGGTAATATTTAATTTTTTTAGAATGGAAATTTGCCATTCCCCCATCCTTTGTAGTGATATTAAAATGATTAAGTTAAATATTGCTTCAATGAGGTAGAATGGTTAGAATATGTATATGCCCATTCTCATACAAACAAAGAGTTTTATTATATTGATGATAATGGGCATAAAACTTCTCATATAAACAAATTTTTTATCATTGTGATGAGAATGGGCATATGCCCATTCTCATAAACTCAATATAGAAAGAAAGAAAAATTCTCCTATGTGAAACATAAAGAATGAATGACAATTTCATCCTTTTATGAGAATGTTTAAAATGGATAGATGCCCATTCTCATAGTCAGGAATATCAAAAGTATGAGGAATTCTTGTAAAAGTAATATATGTTATGTTAATATGATGAAGATATTTGGATGACGTGGTTAGAAATCAAGTTTCTAATTAACTTCTATTTAACCTCTATTTATTAATTTCTCATCTTATAAATTCAACCTAAATTCTTCTTCTATGATTCCTATAAGAGACTGGGCATCTTCCCATTCAAGATAAAAAAATTTTTTTTATGAGAAAGGATGTATGCCCATTCTTATCATTGCAATACAAGAAATATTGAACTTGATCATTACTATGGGAAAAGTAATAGGATATAAGAGTGAAAAGGAATTGTCAATCTAATACAAGAAATATTTAACTTAATCAATTTAAAAACTATATGAAGGTTGTGAGAGTGGGAACTTTCCTTTCTAAAATGAATTAGATTTTATCTATTTTCTTATTTTATGATTCCTATATGGTATTGGGAAGTTTTCATTCAATACAAGATTGAACATAATCATTTTAATACCTATGAAGGTTGAGATTATGGGGAATTTCCCATTCAAAAAAAAAATAAATTTGATCTACTTTTCTTATATGATTCCTATTTCATAAAGGAAACTACCCATTCTAAAACAAATTAAATTTTATCTATATTCTTCATATATGATTCCTATATGTCAATGGGCATCTTCCCATTCAATACAAGAAATAAATTCTTGTTTGTATGTAAATGGGAAAAGGCTCCTTCTAAACATTCTAATACAAGAAATATTGAACTTAAACATTTTAATACCTCTATAGGAATGGATACCTAACCATTCAATGGAAGATAAAATAGTTTGTTTATATGAGAATGGGTGCATATGCCAATTCTAATCATTATAATACAAGAAATATTGAAACTTATTCTTTTCAATAACTCTATGAAGGTTGTGAGAATGGGAAACTATGAATTATAAAACAAGATAGATTTTATCTTTGTTCTTCTTTTCATGATTCCAATTATGAGATCGGGAATTTTCTCATTAGATACAACATTAAACTTAATCATTTTAATTCATATATGAAAAAATTAAGTTCAATATTGCTTAGCTCGAAATGTGATCTCACCCCGGCTTGGCTGGTCAACTGACTAGCCCATCTCGGCTTGTATGTCAACTCACCTACCAACTCGGTAGGTCATCCACCCACCCACCTCACTCGGGAAGTCAGCCTCACCCACTCATCGGCTTGGCAGTCACCACCCGCCCATCTCGTCTTGGATAGCTTGGCTGAAAAGATAGACCATCCATCTCAAATGGCCATCATTTTATACTATACTAGTCAACTTGATTGAATGGAGCTCAATAGGCCAACTCGAAGGCCAACTCACCCACCCGACTCTTGAATGTCAACTCTTCTTCCCATCTCAAAAGTTGAGCTCACCCATAGAGCTCATTCAATGTAGCTCGCATGTCCATCTGTGCCTATGTAGCTATGCCACCCATCTCATAAAATAAGTAACGTTTCCTATGTGGTAACCCCACATTGTACTTTGGTAATAAAAAAATACTTAACTCCTCGTCTTAGAAGAAAGATTGGAAGTGGATTTCTTATAATCATATACATTTTTTTGAAGAATGTGATCATGTTGAGACTCTAAAACATGCATGAAATGATCATTTTTAGATGCATCCTTTTATAACTATGGAGGATAACAACTATGCAAGTCTTACAATGAAAATATTGAAGTGATATTCTTAAAACCCATATCAAAAATACAAAAAATCTAAAATACGACATTATTTTATACCCAAAAATTTGGAATACAACAGAGAGGAGTCTGAAACATGCATGAAACAATCATTTTTAGATGCATCCTTTTATAACTATGGAGGATAACAACTATGCAAGTCTTACAATGAAAATATTGAAGTGATATTCTTAAAACCCATATCAAAAATATAAAAATCTAAAATATGACATTATTTTATACCCAAAATTTGAAATACAATAGAGAAGAGTTAGAAGTATCTTTGAAACTTATCTTCAATTTAAAAAAGAAGTAAAAAAATTTCTTCACTATAAAAGAGTAAATTATTCTTCTAATAATGAGTCATTCTCGGCTGCGGAACTCGACCAATAGCTTGGAAAATAAGAAATGCTTGTTATGGTGCCTAGGTGTAGTAAGACCACTTTGTACTTTGGTAAAATCATAACATATAACTCCATGTATTATCAACTACATTAGGTTAACAACTACATGTCTTTCAAAACATTGAAGTGATATTCTTAATACCCAGATCAAAAAATATAGAAGATCAAAAATAGGGCATTATCATTAAACCCATAATAGAATAGAAGGGAAAGAAAACCAAATGATATTCTTCATCTCATAATAATTCAATAGAGAAGAGTTAGAATAATTCATGCCTAAAATTTTCTTCAAATATTGTGCTTCAAAATCTGAAACGGTCTTACAAAACAGAGGGAGCCCAAAGCGGAAAGGGTAAACAAAAATTTAGCGAGAGAAAAAACAATATCTCTTGAAATATTCTTCAAATCTTATGCTTAATAGGACGAAACAATGTAATGAAACACAAATCTTCTGCTTCTCGAGACAAAATGATATAACAAAATACAAGCAACCCAAAGCAGAAGGATGAAAAAAATACGAAACTAGATGAAAAATAAAGTGAAAAGGATGAACAAGAAAGAGATAGCTTCATCGACCACGATTAACCTTGCAATTCCCAAGATCTCTACCATCATCAAAAATAGTAACCGTCATCATTCTCTCTACCATGCCACAAAAGAATTAATTGCCATTAATTTTGCCAATTTCCCTCCAATGGGTGCTCGAAGACGTGTTTGACAAACAAGTACCTTCATTTAATAAAAGGTGGTAAACACTTTAATGGTCTCATTATGCAAATCAATGGTCTCATTATGCCAAAATTAATTATATTAATAATAATAATAATATAATATAATATATTAATAAATTAAAAATAACATTAATTAATAATATTATAATTAATTAGTATTAGTGCTAATTTAAATAATTAATCAATAATATTATAATTAATTTCAAAAAAATATCCTATCAATTAATATTAACTACAATAATTAATATTACTAATAAACTTCAATTATTATATTAAAAATGACATCTAATTATATTATCAAATGAATAAAAATATTTTTAAAATAATTAAATAATATTATAAAAATATAATTAAACTTTATAAACGTAATTAACAACTTAATCACCATGCTTAATTAATTATTGTGCATTTTAAAAATAATTATAAAAATATAGTAAAACTTTATAAAACTAATTAACCACATAAACTCCATTAATATTTATAATGCTTCATTACTTATAATGCTTCATTAATTATAATGCTTAGAATGGGCCAATAAAAATATTTAAACTTTAATCATCAAAAAATTAGAAATCAAAGAATATGTATTTAACATATCATATTAGGACTAATCAAAATTAATTAATAAACAACATTAATTAATAATACTAATAATTAAATACAAGAAATAATATTGTATCATTTAATAATACCTATAAATTTCAATTAATATTTTACATTATGAAAAATAAAATGATTGTTGCAATACACATGGACAGAATGGGCATATGTCCATTCTCATACAAACAAACATTTTTTTATCTTGTATTGAAAGGGCATATGCCCATTCTCATATAAGAATCATAGAAGAAAAATACACATAGACAGAATGGGCATATGTTCATTCTCATACAAACAAACATTTTTATCTTGTATTGAATGGGCATATGCCCATTCTCATATAAGAATCATAGAAGAGAAATAGAGGTAATATATTTTTTTTTTGAATGGATAGTTTCCCATTCCCACATCCTTTATAGTGATATAAAAATGATTAAGTTCATTATTGCTTCAATGAGGTAGAATGGTTAGAATAAGCATATTCCCATTCTCATACAAATAAAGAGTTTTATGATTGTGATAGGAATGAGCATATGTTGTTTCTCGTATAAAAAAATAATTTATCATTGTAATGAGAATGGACATATGCCCATCCTCATAAACTCAATATATAAAGAAATAAAAATTCTCATATGCGAAACATAAAGAATGAATGGAAAGTACATCGTTTTATGAGAATGTTTAAAATGGACAGATGCCCATTCTCATCATCAAGGAATATGGGAAGTATGAGGAATTATTGCAAAAGTAATATATGCTATGTTAAAATGATGAAGATATTTGGATGAAGCGGTTAGCAATCAAGTTTCTAATTAACTTCTATTTAACCACTATTTATTTATTTATCATTGTTTAAATTCAACCTCATCTATTTAACCTCTATTTGGATGAAGTAGTTAGTGATAAATTTGGTCGATTTTTGTTATGAAACCACTAATCTATGCAATACAAATCTACTTAACACAAATTGTTCATAATATATTTCACCTATATATAATTGAATTACATTTGGCTATTATATAGCCATAGATATAGGCAAACAACTTCCTATAAAATAGGAAGTGAGAATAACAAATAACCCGGTATAGAAACACGGGTGCAATAATATAACCAAGAATCTAAGTACGTAATATTGTTTATAACAATATTACTATTAACTAACCATCCAAACTATAATGAAAACATTAATTTCCCAACATTCCCCCTCTTAATGTTTACATGGTAGTAAAATAAATTTCACACTTCCTCGCATCCTATCGTTAATGCTTGCTCATGATATTGAGTACAAAGACTCGAACTAAAGGTAGAAGAAGGAACACATCAAATTCTTATCAACCATGCATTGTTGGGAGCACATCTGACCAACGAGGATGGGAACAAGCTCAGGAATCATCTTCTTATCAACTAGTCACTCTAGGGAACAAATTTGACCTAACAATGTGGGAACTCAAACATGAACACATTTGAATAGCCTTCATTAGTTTTCCAAAGGCTAACCACAAACCTAGGTATTATAAGGAACATATCTCATTGTTCAACTTCTTCAAGACTCATGATGTTGCATTTCTTTGTTTTATCTATTCTTCACTATGTTATTGCATCAGGGAATAATGTAGGAATAGCCACATATACCAATGAACAAGAACATACCTCATCTATTCTAATTTTTCACACCATACTGAAATCCACACCAAACTAAAATGCTAAAATAAAACACACTTTGCATGCTAAAATAAGGCACACCACTCTAAATAAAAATTACACATGTGCCACCAAATCATTCATTGCAGCCCGTCGTTGGTGATTGACGAGAGGTCATTGATTGACCTCCTACCCTCGATGCCTATGTCCTCTAATGTGATTTTGTTACCTAAGAAGGATGCGAACATGAAGCACAAAAATTCCACATTGGTTTTATTTGTATAACTTCCCCCACAATGTGAAATCGTTATTTTCGGCATCGGTAACACCGAAAATGCATCCGTGAGGCAATTTTTTTTACTTTTACAATTTTTGACACTTGACTTGATTTTGATTTTGATGTGACACTATGATATTAAAAACGATATTGTGACATGATGACTCAAAAATAAAAAATGAATATTTGACTTTGACTAGACCAATAAAAAAGTAACATTATAAATAAACTTTTGATGAGGATTTTATGATTGAAAAAATATTTAATTGACACACAAACTATGAATAAAAGGCACAAGATTATAAATAATTAAACACCCACTAATATTAACATGCGATGATGAAAATAAAATGACAATGAGGAAAAAATTAAAAAAATATTCCCTAGAGGAGATCCTCATTGACTTGGCACCTAATATGATAAAGACATGATACTATATAGGCCTATATGTTTATAAAGTGACTACTCAACCACTACCCAAACTAAATTACATAATATAAATTGACTCGACATTAAATTTTAATACTAAATAGTACTATGGAAATGACTTGAATACGGATTACTAATTCCATTCCACAAATTTGATCGATCCTTCCACTACAAATCACAATTCTCATGCAGATATGCATATGTTGGATTATGTGGCATAGATTAGAACAAGTTGATGTTATTTTCTCCGATTGAATGTGCTTATATTTGAGTCATCCCTTAGGCCTAATTCAAATCCTTCGATGCAGACGTAAGAGAGAATGACAAACTTTGAGTGCGCAGGCTGTAAATGTTTGACGTGAAACAGAGAAACTAAGCGAAGTGGTAGGTTTGAGTTTGGATTCCTTGCAACAACACTTTCCGAACAAGTGCACGATGCTCTCCAAAATGAACACCAAAAAGTACGTTGTGAATGCTCAGGTATAGCCGCTCAAGTATCAAACAAAACTGATCCACAATAGTAGCAGATGCAAAGAAGAATTGACTGCAAAATCTAGAATTTGGTCTGAGCTCGAATTATAAAACACAAAACAAAGATATTCTATTCAGCACAATTTTCATGCTTTGAATAGCACTGAGATCCTAGGCATTTGATGATTTTAAATATCTACAGTGTGACCCCCAACGTTTTACACACGTGTACACGGAAGAGGTGATCTGAATATCAAGTGGATTCACCACAATAAAATCACGGTATTGGCAAATTTTGTGGATGATAGGTGTTAGATCCTATCGCTTCCTTTCCTTGAAAATGCATCTACATGCGCTTAACAGTCTTAACTCCAAAATTTTGTATAACTATGTTATAAAATTAAAACAGAACTCCACAACCACTATAATATTTGCAAATGCACCACCTAACAAAATCTTCCCAACATTGGTGTCTCATTTACATGGGAAACTAAGGAAATCCAAATCTGCCCCTTCACATTTTCAACAGACCATTTTGCCATTTCTATAACATCCCACTCGATACAAAATTATAAATTTGGTCAAAGTTTTCTTATGAAAACCAGAATCTATGTAATACAAATCTACTCAACACATAAACTGTTGATAATATATTTCACGTGTGTATAATCGAATTACATTTGGATATTATATAGCCATAGATATAGGAAAACAACTTCCTATAAAATAGGAAGTGAGAATAACAAATAACCCAAAGATAGAAACATGGGCGCAACAATATAACCAAGAATCTAAGTACATAAAATTATTTATAACAATATTACTATTAACTAACCACCCAAACTATAATGTAAACATTAATTTCTTAATAGTTAGAAAATGGAAATGTAACCTCTATTTATTTCTCATCATTTAAATTCAATTGAGTCAAGTTCAATCATAGTTTAGAAATCATGTTATAAATATTTCCAAATTATATGCATAATTTTGAAGTATTTCCAAACCTTACTGAATTATAGAAGTTTGCAGCTCATGTGCTATGTGTATTCAATATACTTATGGTTGTACATACATGATAATTTTTAATTTATTTTATGCAATTCTTTAAGATATTTTCCATCATCTCACAAAATTTGTATTTTATGTTGTTACAACAATGGATTCTTTTACATTTGTAGAGGATGATCATGTGGACTTGTTTTCAAAGGGAACCAAAGTTACTGAAGGGAAGAATATATCCAAGTAGGAAGACACTACATTGTAAATATGTGGGAAGAGGATTTGTGGTTATCAGTGTTAACATAGTATTGGATGGAAGAGTAAAATTTTCTTTCTTAGTTAATGAATTTGAAACCTTGGCAGATGTTGGGAATAAAGGATACTACATTGCTTGGGAAGAGAGTGAATTGTCAAAGCATGTAGATTTATCCATTCCCCCCAATTTGTGAAGTGAAAGCATTTGTAGTGGTTCAAATGATTATGTTAGGAAATAAGGGATAAAATATGTGCAACAATCCCTCATAGAATCACACTAATAAGAACTAATATGTAGAAAATATTACAGATCTAAAATAAAAGTGAAAAATAAAAATAACACAACACAAAGAGATAGTATTTAATGTGGTTCACCCAATTTGGGCTACGTCCACCAAGAATCGCTTATTCATATTTTATTACAAGCCACCACTCTCTCAATACAATACCCGGATCTATTTGGAGCTATGCTCAACAAAATTTACATAATTCCCACCCAAATTCGAGATACATCTGCAATGTTACATTTTTATTCTACCATATGCATAAAACCACATAAGTATACAATTGCTTAAGCAATTTTACAAAATCGTGGGTATTAAAACCATGGGCAAAAACCATCCCATAAACCTACGGGTCAAAACTCCCACCCATATGAGAAAAGCACGTTTCCCAAGATATCGTGGCACATTTTAAGGCCAAAATAGGCTCTTAGTGTACATTACTCTTAGTGTATAGTATTCAACACTTTCACACATGAAAAAGGCTCCACGCCTAGCAAAATACAATACATAGAGTGACAGAGATTATAGTGATGACAGTGAAAGCACCATCAATACAGTCCTAAAGATAGAAAATATTTTGTCACAGATACAATGTCATTCTCAAACACAAATCTTGTAGTAGAGACAATGACATAACCATGGGTTATATAACTCATGTGCTATAATTTCATGAAATTGATGGAGAGAGGTTGGGTCCTTTGAATTTTGGTGTATGCATAGAGAATGTGGTAAATATGTGTTCAGAATGCTCAGACTCGCTAGAACCTAATAAATCAATTGTTTGGCCAATAAAACATTTTATTTTCAATGAAACAAGAAGTTCCCTTATGATTAAGCAAGGGAGTTCTCAACTGGTTGGTCTGTACCTTGTACATAGTGATCAACTAGATATTTATATTGGGCCTGTTTTTGGAAGATCTAACCAAGAATTCAATCCATTGAATGATGTGTTAAACGGGAAAAGGCTACTTATATGACAAGGAAATGATAATGAAAAGATATGGATGGGATATTTTCCTTCAACAAGAAGAAAATGATGTAACTAAAAAGCTGAGAGTTCAATAGTGGAAACCTACAGGGAGAGGGTTAGGTACAAAATTGTATTGGGATTGTTTAAAGTTAAATAAAACATAGACCATATAAGATGAACCTAAAGTAGATATCGATGTGGATAGTATCATCTGGGGCATGTACTATTAAATTTGGTTAGAGTTGAATTATCATAGCATGAGGATCAAATCAACATAGAAAAATAATCAGAAATATATTCAATTCAGCTTATATTTGAATTACATTCATAGGATATTATATAGCCACAATATTAGATAAACTAATTCCTATAAAATAGGAATTCAATTAACAACTTACCCATTTATATAATTTGTGGGTATAAACAAACAATATAATATATTGTTTGTTACAACAATATAAAATAACCGTAGAAAACAATAATATATTATACCCATGTAAATATTAATTTCCTAACATTCCCCCCCTTAATGTTTACATGGTAGTAAAGAAATTTCACACTTCCTCTGCAGCTGCCGCTCATGCTTGCTCATGATCTTGGTACAACACTCAAACTAAAGGTAGAAGAAGGAACACATCAACTTCTTATCAACCATACGTTGTAGGGAACACATATGAATGAAAAGGGTAGGAACATGCTCAGAATCATCTACTTATCAACCAGTCACTCTAGGGAATACATTTGACCTAGCAGTGTGGGAACTCAAGCGAGAACACATTTGAACCCTTTAATAGTTTTTGAGATTCTAACCACAAATCTAGGTATGAATAAGAACACATCCAACTATTCAAACTCTTCAAGACTCGTGATGATGCATTTATTTGTGTTATTTATTCTTCACTATGTTATTGTGTTGAGGAAATAGGAATAGCCACATACCAGTGAACAAGAATGAACTTTTGTTCTTATTTTTCAATTCACACTGAAAACCACACCAAACTAAAATGCTGAAATCAAACACACTCCACGCTGAAATAAGGCACACCACACACACATGCCACCAAATCAGTGAAGTGGCCCCATTGTTGGTGACTTGATGATAGGTCATTGGTTTTCCTCCACCTCCAATGCCTTTGTCCTCCATGTATCTGCTACTAGCTTAGCTAAATACGCTTTGAGGATCAACTTTTTCCACATTGTTTATTATATATTCTCTCTCACGCAATGTTAAACACTTTAATTTTTTAGATGTTGGGTAACACCTAAAATGTGTCTGTAAGGTAAAAAAAATATTTTTCAATTTTTTTTTACTATAATGACAAATGATGACTTTATGACATTTGACACTATTTGATGATATGAGGACTGGACTAGAAATTTAAAAAATAATAAAATGATATTAATTTTTAAATGAAAAATGACTTTGATAATGATAATACCAAAAAAACATTTGACTCTTTTACATGACCTCAAATTTTTAATGACACTTGATGACAATAATATCTACAATAATAACATTAATATTACAATGATGACACAAGACTAACAAATAATATAAACACTATTTAGATGACTTGAGTATTGACACATACATTAATGGTAGACAAAAACATAAAAGAACTGACTATGGGGACACAACAAAATAATATTGAACTTGCCTATAGACCGGTGACTCTAAAATTGACTAAACTTAAATAGCAATGTAAAACTTTGGACAACTCGACAAGGCATGAATTTTATTAAAATGACTTGCAAAACTAATGACACTACTGACCTACTCAAAATAATATAAAATGAATGGAGGAGAATATAACAATAAACTTGCATATATTAGAGCTTTTATATTATTTCCCTTCATTCTCAAACCCTTCGCTTCCATGTGCTTGATATTTGAAGCTTTCCATATATCCAAATATACGCTTGCATTCTACATTAAGACTACCAGTTGGTATATTGGACACAATAATGTGAATGGGCACTGGAAGAAAGACAAGATCTTTGATGTATGCGTTAAAGATCAAATTTGTAAAGCGGAAAACACGTTGTAGATACTACACGAATGGAGTTCATAGAGTTCAAAGGAGGATGTAGTGCCTTCAGGAGCTCAATGAATAACACATAATGTCTTCAAATGCTGCCATTAAAATTTGACACAGATCTGCCACTAAAATTGTCTTGCCTAGCAGAGATACTCTTGATAGATCGACCATGAACCAGTAAAACATGTTTCTCATATATCTCGTGCTTTGCTCAAAGATAATGAAACTCAATAAACACTGAACCTAAAAAAATTCCCCACTTCACAAACATCCACAAATTTCATGTGAGACTGCTGGACATAAAGATAATATGGAGAATGTGAACTCACTAATCACAAGTTTAGATGATTATCACAGTGGGATCAATGTTGGATATTCTACGATGATATTTGAATAGAACTGAGAAGGGGGTGATTTAAACAAGATCAAATTAAGAATGTGTCAAAAATTCCAAGGTGATGCATTGAACCATGTCACCGTGGATTGACCAGGAATTTTGCGGCGCTAAGGCGGCCTCTTCGACCCCTTACCCTGGTAAATCCTCTCAACCGACCTCTATTGAAAAGACACAGCCGCCCTTAGCTGCTTCTGGTGGCTATTTCAGTGATAGAACTGTTGGCGACGGGTTTCCTAGCCACTCTTCTACAGTGGATCTGCACCCGAAGACCACTAGGACAGGCATTCCGGATTCCAGGGATGTTGTGAATCAGATCCCGAATGATAAATCAAATAGACCAAATACATTTAAGGATATTTTACAGGCAGGAGCCTCACGCAGGGGATGAGCCCTATCACACCCATGATCCCAGTGGTTACTAACCCTAGCATCTCTTTTGGGGATGAAGTCCTCGATTCAGAACGTTTTTACCAGGAGCATGCCCTGATCGGGAGATTTAGCGGGCTATGGCCAAACCTAGCTACCCTTCATGACTGGATTACAAAGCACTGGATCCCGATTCTATCTGGTAAGCTAGATCTTTATCCATGTGTGAAAGGTACGTTCATTGTTGCTTTTTCCTCAATTAGGGATAAGGAAGTCATAGCTAAAAAACTCTGGGCTTTTCAATCCCACTACCTAGTTTTGAAACCCTGGTTCCCTTCTTTTAACCCACTTACTGAATCCTTTTCCTGCAAGCCAGTCTGGATTAGACTGCCCCATTTACCGCTCCAATTTTGGGATAGTACCTGCCTAACCATTATTGGAAATACTTTGGGTCATATCCTTTTCATTGACCCCCAAACCATTGATTTCACGCACACAACCTTCGCCAGAATCCTTGTTGAGCTTGACACATCCAAAAATCTCCCTGCTAATATAGAGCTTAAAGTCCAAAACAGAACTTGGACACAATCTTTAGATTATGAACGCTTGCCCTTTAGGTGCAGAAAGTGTTTTGCTACTGGACACACTGCTGATGTTTGCGGTATGGAAAAGTGAAAAAATGGAAAAAACAACTGGTGGAAAAATGCACTCTCGAACACCCGATTTTCGAAGCCAAAGAGGATTCAAATACTGATACTGAAGATGTTTTTGTCCCAGAAACCCCTCTCTCGGAAATTCCAGTTGTTGAAGGCGCCAATGAATCTCATCCAGTTGGCGATGGAAAGGAAAATACAAATGATGTTAATGATTCCGCTGCCCCAGTTGGATCGTTGGAGGATAAGGAAAATACGCCTCCTTTTTTAATCCTCCAATCGCGGAGGCTTCTACAGGCTGGATAACGGTGCGCAAAAAGAAAAAAATTTTCTCCAAGAATACCGGTTCTCCGCCTTGTTAGTTTCACAGTGCTGCACGGCTGCTTTGTTGGACAACAACTGTCTGTTCGCTGTGAATCCGCTGTTTTTATGCTGATTTGCTGTTGGTTTTGGGTTTTATTCTGAGCAGGTTGTTTCCTGCTACTGGGCTTGCATGTTTTACCGTGATCTTGATCTTTTCCTTTGTTTCTAATTTGTTCACATCTGGCTTCTGGAGCCTTCTTGTATAAGGGTATAGTCCCTTTCAAAAAACTATTTGCCAATAATAATAAAAAAATGTCATTGTGAGTAGTCAGAAATATCATCACATAATCAAACTCTGGATCCAAATACCACCACGTGCTTGCTAGTAAACCAAATGAATGCTTAGGACAAGGCATGTACAAAAGAAAATAATTAGTCGACTTCATATATGTTTAATCCACTTTCTATACCGATCTCGATGCTTGCATAGATGCCCAGCACATGAAATGATCAGGTGGTAATTAAAACTCATTTAGATCAGACCCATGTTGTGATGAACAGATCATATATTGGTGTAGGTATGCATTAAAAGATAGCTATTGTGTCAGGTACTGATTTGCAAAGATTCATCAATTCTTAAACTGCGTGGATGGACGCCTGCACCCTAAAAATTCATACTCTCATTTCAAATCACCATGGTCCGATACGATGCAAATATTAAATTTAGTCGAGTTGAATTATCACAAAGACATGTGAATCGATCAACATAGAAAAATAATCAGAAAGATATTCTATTCAGCTTATATTTGAATTACATTCACAAGCTATTATATAGCCACAATATTAGATAAACTACTTCCTATAAAATAGGAAGTCAATTAACAACTTACCCATTTATATAATTTGCGGGTATAAACAAACAATAGAATATATTGTTTGTTACAACAATATAAAATAACCGTAGCAAACAATAATATATTATACCCATGTAAATATTAATTTCCTAACATGGACACCAAACAAAAAAGGAAAAGTGGATACATAAAGATACCCGATAAAGGACATGTGGCCATTAAATCATACCTTGAACTACTTGAATAGGATAAGGAATGTTGACTTGGAGAAACTATTGAAGTTTATAAATTTATATGTGAAATCATCTTGGCCGGATGTGTTTTTTTAAAAAATATTCCAAACCTTGGTCCTATAAAATTGTATACAGTTGTACTATTATTTGATAATTAAATGAAAGACTGAGTATTATATTACTTTGGAATATTTTTCCATAATATAATTCTATAAAACATTGTGTTGCTTATGGAACTCTTGAATATTATTAATGTATTATTAATAATATGATTTCCACCATGCAATTAATTTAATTTGAAAAAAATCCTTAATTATGCTCTAAGTTTACAAGGAGTTGGATCTTGTGATTTAAAGGGACATGGATGTGATTTACAAGGAACTCATTTCAAAAATTCATGCTATGTAATGAATTGATTTATGCATTCATTACAACCACAAAATTATATGGTCTTTTCCTAAAGCTATGTGCATAAGTCTAGATAACTTATTTTTTAATTATTCTAATAAATTTATAAAATGCAAACCTTTTTGAAGTCTAGATACTAAATTATATGCCTAGAATCCCCTAATTCTTGAATGCAAAACTATAGTATTTAGAGTGCCAAGATATATTATTTAATGATCTCAATAAGAGTGTCTGGAAATGCTCCATGACTTAACCTACTATCTTCCAAGATATAAATTTTCAAAAGAGGTCAAAATCCCTCATATATGAATTATAGAAGAAAAATAAATATAAATTTGATACACATAAAAATAATTAGGAACATACTTGTACCATGAGTGTGATGAGAATGGGCATATGTCCATTCTCATAGACTCAATAGTTGCTTCTTATTTCATACAACATGTACCCATATCACATTGGTTTAATTTTCAAAAGGGATCAAAATGCCTCATATAGGAATCATAGAAAAGAATTGAGATAAAGCAGATACACATAAAAATAATTAGGAACATAGTTGTATTATAAGTGTGTTAAGAATGGGCATATTCCCATTCTCATAAACTCAATATAGAATTAG
The DNA here is from genome assembly GCA_018340775.1 of Taxus wallichiana var. yunnanensis. Lineage (NCBI taxonomy): Eukaryota > Viridiplantae > Streptophyta > Pinopsida > Cupressales > Taxaceae > Taxus > Taxus wallichiana. Next base: position 750,983,667 of record CM031239.1, read on the forward strand.
GAACATACTTGTATGGCATAGTGTAAATATTGGAATCCAATATTACACTAATTAAATTCCAATAATAAACATATTGGAATCTGATATCACACTAAATAAAAACCAATAATGAAAATTTAGGAATCCAATTTCAACAATTATAAAACTAGAAATAATAATACTATAAATCTATATTCTTAGGAAAATGTTCATATTCAACGAAATTATGGTTTATGTAGCAAAGTAATTACTAATCACCACAAAAAAAAGAAAATCCACTTCCTTATTTGTGTGGAATCGGTATATATTACTTCCCCCTTTGTGTTAAACTGACATTTCTTTACTTAGAAAAGTAAGCAAGTAATATGAATGCTAAACACCGCATAACTAGTGATCTAGTTTATCAATATTCTCAAACTATATTACTTGCTTCAAACACTAAGTACGCAAGTAAATTCATGTCTAAAACCCACACAATGATGTGGCATGCATACTAGGCTTATTAATGAGGTGGAATATTTAAAAGGTCAAGTTATTCCACATCATTTCCACGCATCCTATTCACTCAGAGAGAAGTAATTCAACCTACAAACCCTAAGTAACCTTGTGCCTACCGATTGAAGAAATTTTTGAGAAATCCGACCTTGACCCATTTGCGGGAAGGTATGTTGATTGTTTTTCTTCCTTTTTCTATTTTTTTTTTTCTTTTTCTTCACTTTTTTTTTTAGTTTTATTTTACTTCATGTGGGCATTTACACATGTTTGTTTTGTCTCAGTTTTCAGAAACTACTTGAAATTAGGTCATTTCCATTGATGGTGATTTAGGGTTTTAGTGAGCTTAGGGAAATTCATTGTTATCTTGTGACAAATTTCTCCCAATTTCATCATTTTGGAACCCTTGTTTTTTACCTAGCTTGATCGGAAACTAAACATTCATTACTTCCTTCTTTGCAAAAAAATTGACCCTACGCTACTCCTAAGTAATTCCTTGCAGTGTTCAAAACTACTTTTACTTCCTCATTTCTTTACGTTAAACCAAACCACCATTTCTTCATTCAATTTTGCGGGTTTCTAAACAATTCTTACTTCCTATTCATTAAGGGATTCTCGGTTGCTTCTTCTTAAGACTTATTTGTTGCAATTTTTCCACCCTTCACTATTGCTTAATGTTTTGTAGGTTTTCGATTACTCATTAATTCGACTATGCTTTGCGCTAAACCAAACCCTTGTTACTTAAGTATTCTTCTTTGTGGGTTTTGAGAGGCCAATGCTTACCATGTTTTTGTTATTCTAAAATGTTCCTAAATTTTCCTTCTTTATGTGAAATTGAACCATCAATACTTGCTTACTTAAAGTTTCAAAAGAACAATTTAAAGTCCCACAATACATTACAAAACAAGTTGTTTTACCAGCTCACTTGTTTGAAAGCTTAAAACTTCATTTAAAAAGGATTTTTATGTACTTTCATGACCATAATAGATTTGGATATGCTCATGAACTTGAAGTCTCTTAGTTTAACTTGAATTCTACATTTGAAGTAGGTATTGTTGCTAAGATTGTATCGAGTTGTTTAGAGAAAAGTAAAGTAAATTTATGAGGCAAAACGGGGATCACACGAAAAAAATAGAAGTCATTAGAAGTAGAGGAAGTTGTTGTCATTCAGGAAGACCCCAACCTTGTTATTGAAGAAACCTCCAGGGATAGGAAAGGAAAGGGAAAGTCTAGATCTAGGCCAACTAGTGAGACAAAAGGGGGTAAGATGAAGTATGAGTATAAAGGTTATCCTATTGAGTCTTGTGTGGCATCTAAACTTGTTGAAATCAGTTACATAGACATAGGGCATGTGTCCACATATGAGCTTATAGAGAGATCAAATGCCTTAAGGAAAACACCTCTTGTCTGCCCTAACGACAATGGATTGATCCAAACAGATGCATTTCCTAGTTCTACTATGTTACCTTAGTTTGTTCTAGAATGTGCCAAGTATTATGATCCCCTATCGAGGATAATCAAGGATACCTTTGTTAATCTGGTGGTGAAGCTTGATGCTCAATTTTCCAATTATATCTTGAAGATCCCTACAAAGAAGAAAATATTGGATGTAGATATGAAGAAGGCCATCAAGAAATGGGAGGATAATCCAGGTGATTGTATTAGGATTATGAATATCAACTATTTGAAGAAACCTAAGAAGGCCTCCAGGTTTCCTAAAACCATTGTGAGATAAGACCTTGTTCAAGAGGTGGATGACATAACCCGATTGTTATGTAGAATTAATGGATAAAAGAACACAAAGAAATTCACTTATATGTATTATTTCATTAGAACAATTGAGACTAATAAGGCCAATGCATTGGTAAATTGGGCTAAATTGATAAGTATCAACATTGATCGTCAATCAATAGAAAGGTTAGACAAAATATCAACTGTAAGATGACCTCTTATATGGTGTTTACTGCAGCAACAAATGGCATTTTTTCTAGGTTGCATAGCAAGGAATTACTTCGGTACCTATTTATGAGTATTATCCTCACTTTATTTCCTAAATACTTTAAGAATTATAACAAAGTATATGATTGTTTCTTTTATGAAAAAATTTGTAAGCTCGACAATCGAGAGTCAAAGAAAGAAGAGTAAAAAATGTAGCATGGAATGCGGAACCCAATATGGGTGTATTTTCATTCAATTTTCTAATTACACTCATCTCGAGTCTATGGTTTCTTAGGCAAACCAATTAAGCTCCCCAGATAACCCAATGATAAGTGGATACTAGTGGATATATGTAGCAAGTTAGTGGAGTTTCATGAATTACAATAAGTACTTCAAAGAGCGTTGGTTAGCTTCCCAATTTTCATTAATCACTATCATTATGCAAACATCCACAAAGATCTTAATGTTTTGAAAGAAATGTTTCATAATTATACTCAAAATTATTATGTGGCTAGAACAAATTTTTTACTACATGAACGTGCACAAAAGATAGAATTTTTAGATTATATGCATCTTCGAGCACTTGAGTATTTTTGCATAGATAGCGGGATTAATTTGAGGTCAAATGAGGGATTAAAAAATGATAGTTTAACAAATTATTAGTTTTGGTTTATCAAATATTCCCAAGGCTCTCCTTATTATGGGAATGTGATCTCTGATTCTTATTATTAGATGGGAGGAGACAATGCTCCACTCCCATCCATTATAAATAAGGCTAAACTAGTTGAGGATAGAACATCAAGAGTTCTTGTTTATACCTCAAATTTCCTCTTGGATAGGGGTTACTTGTTTAGAATATTTTATAATGAAAATGATGAGCCAGAAAATCACTAAAAGAAAGGAAAGACCTAATGAAACTAACAAGGGAAATATGAAGGCACCACCAATCAAGAATCCCATATCATAACGCTCATTGCCTAAATAGGTGAAAAACTCCAAGGTCACCCTAAGTGAGACTTCTCATGTGGTATCATCATCTTATGTTGTCCCTTCCACAAAAATCCCTTCTACACAAGTGGAATTTATCTTACCATCCTTGAAGCCTACTTGATTCACCCTTCCTCTAATCGGGAAGATACTCCCATACCCCATCCTCCTCTGTCATCAAATGATTAGTCATCCACTCACCGTGAGCAATAAAATGATGTTACCATGGAGGGTTCTATACTTCATGAGGTGTCTCATTAGTAAAAGAAAGATACAACTACATTAGGGCCTGGAGAGCTATAAGAGGGAGAAATTGAGAAAAATATTGAAGTGCAAACTCTTTTAGAGACTGTGTTGGATCCCAGGAGCACAAAGAGGATTCAAAGAGAGGAGAAATGGAATTAGATTCTATCCACAGGACCACAAAGGAGAAATAAATGGAAATCCAATTGGTTATTCAGAAGATGGATGAATTGGAATAGGTATTGTTATAGGGCACTACAACTAAATCTCCCGAGACACTATGAGAAATAGGTTTGCATACTACCGCAACTATAACTAGCCAAGATAAGGTGGTCCATTCAAGTACTCCAGGACTCTTTAGGGAAAGATTTATCATCATGACTAGTAGTGTAAACACTTCTGAGTTACAAGAAGTAATTAACTTGGAAGAAATGAATGAATCTGGGTTGTTAAAAGAATTGATAAGAAAGGTAAGTGATATAAAGCATCAAAAGTAACTTCAAAGCTTACAATTAAGCCATCAGGACAGAAATTTGCTAAAGTTTCCACCCCAAAGAATAGAAAAACAAAAATATGAACTGACTAAAGAATACTTGGTGGTGACTAGATTACCTCTGGGGAAAATTACCAAAAATGGATCAAGTGAGATACGCATACCATGATTGACTGTCTTTTCGTAAAGCTTGATGAAGAAAGATCTAAAATGCTAAATTGAAGGAATAGACATCCAAGATATGTTAAATCATTATAAAGTTTATTAGGTCCTCTTCTCAACCAATGTTATCATGGGAGCAAGCCAATCCCCAAGTCATCACTATAATGGAAGAAAAAGGTGGCAAGGCCAAGGATGTAGACAAGTGGATAGAAAGTATCTCCAAAATGGCTAATGAAGAGTATATAGAGGTTCTAATCAAGATGAAATAATGTCAAGATAAGTAGGATAAATTAAAAATTTTAATACAATATGTTGATAATGAATGTGGGATTGTAGAGCTCCAATTATAAAGCCTCAAAACAATAGGCTCAATTCTTGAAAATGTGTTAATTAAAGAGAAAATTGTTCCTAAAGGGTCTATAAAGAAGGGTGAACAAGAAGAGATTACTCTCTCATTATGAAATAAGATTCTTAATCAAACAATGGAATAAATTAAGTAGCTAGAAGGAGAGGTTAAACAAGATATGGATGAGCTTGATGATGTGATTTATGAGATTAAACAAGATATGGATGAGCATCGAAAATACATGGAAGAGTTCCTTCAACTCTTTCAGCAATAAATGAATAATTTTATCACTCCCTTCACCTTTGATTCAATGGAAAAAATTTCAAATCTTTAAGAGGATGTCAAATACCTTGCATCTATTATAGGGAAAGTAAGAGTTTGTTGCAAAATATTGGTAAGGGACATACACATATCCGAAACAGAAATGCAATCCACTACAAAGGTTGATGAGAAGGTGATTAAATATATGTTGGATCAATATGCCAACTATCGAGAGAATAACAAGGTTGAGATTGAGGAGGAAGCCAAGATCTGAAACTGAATTTTTGCGATTGGAATAACTCATAATCTTCTTCTTCTTCTTCTTCTTCTTCATATTATTATTATTATTATTATTATTATTATTCCTTCTTCCTTATTCTCCTTCTCATTATTGTTGTTGCAAATCAGTAGCACCCCCTGGATGTTGATCAGATTTCTAGTTTGATCATACTAGCATCTAGTGTGATTGCACAACATTGAATCCTTTCCCCAAGTGTGGGACTTGTAAAATGGGAAAGGAATCTCCAAATTAGAGGTTGGTTCCTCAAATCCTCTAATCAATTATATCACTTGCACAATTGCAGAGGTTTAAAACTCAAAATCCTACTCTATATTTCAAAAAGGAAAGAGATGGAGAATGCAAAAATTAAAACTAATGTTAATAGGTGATACACCAAAGGAGTGGTGAGCATTTTTACTTCTTCAAGATTGACACAATCCAGAAAATGCAACAAAGAACCTCATGCACAAACTGATAATTGTAATGAAGGATAAGAAATTAACCAAACAACACAGCAGAGAGGATGAAAACTAATCACAGAGGCTGTATTGTTATTTTAATCATCAAAATCACTTGCATTACAACACCTGAGAGGAAAAATAAAGTTGTAGCTCTTAGAAAAGGTCTGATATTCCACCAAAATCACTTCCAAGGTGAGAAAGGGGACCTGCAATGCACAAAAAAAAGTTCAACCCTTTGAAAATGAGCCAAATCGGCATTTACGGTCACGAGGGCGAGCCCAGGAGAGAGAAACACGGGAAAACATGGGAGAGGTTCAATCATTGACCAAAATGCATTCAAAACAGCATGGGCATCCTTACAGACCCATTCCCTAACATTTTTAACCATGCTGGGAGAGAATGCGAGCCATTCTTCATTAAAAACGGTGGTTGAAACGTCATTTCTGCTCATCACCACATGCCAGAGACATTTTTGATTTTATCTCTCCAAAATCCATCAAAATGAAAAATTTACCTCGAAATATTATAGATAATTTCACCAGATTTCCATTGATATAAAGAACGTGAAAAACTAAGCTCTGGATCGAAAGTTATGGCCATTTGAAATTTTAGGGCAAAACAGACCAAATCGGGTCGGCGGGAATTTTTTTGAATTTTTACCCTTTTTTGCATTTGGGAAAATTTTCCAAAATTTCCCCACACTCCACGGTTTAGGTGCCACGTGGCATGCTTTTATTGGTCGCGGGCCCATCCTGCTCCATTTTCCTTCATTTTCGCCTTTGGAAAAATTTCCCAAAATTCCCCGCCGGGCTAGCGAGTTTGGGACACGTGGCACGCGCTGATTGGGCGTGGGCCTTTCTCTCGAAATTCTCCATGGGTCGCTTTGATATTTTTCAACCTGGACATGTGGCACAACCCCATTGGTTATGGGCTTGCCCCTTCTGGATTTTCCGCGGGGTTTTCTCTTCGAAATTTCCTTTGTTTCTTCTTTGGAAAATTTTCCAAATTCACCCCGCCCTCACTTCGATCCGAGACACGTGGCGGCATATAATTGGTCGCGGGATCCCCACAAGCATTTTAACTTTTGCGCAAACACATGGGAAAAATCCCAATTTCCTCCCTCGCTCCACAGTTCCAGCCTCCGGTAACACATGGCCTGATGTGATTGGTCGTCGGGAAACGGGCCAAAAATCCTCCATTGAAATTTTGGCGAAACACTTTGCCAAAAATCCAACTTCTCCTCCGCCCTCCACCTTGTCGGCTCCTTAGGACATGTGGCATGTTTTTATTGGCTGCGGGGCCATCCCTCCAAAATTTCCATGTGCCAACACTTAGCCAAATTTTCCAAATTTCACCCCTTGACACATGGCAGCTTCTGATTCGTCGGCGGGCCTTTCAGGGGAAAATTTCCTTTTGAAAATTTTGCCAAAACACTTGGTAAAAAACCAAGTTCTCCTCCACCCCCGCCACTTCTTGGACACATGGTAGCATCTCATTGGCTGCGGGCCTTTCAGGGGAAATTTTCCCACAAAACTCCATTGAGCCATAACTTCAAAAATACATGGAGTTAGGAGGAAAACTTTACCTTTCTGGAAAGATGAGAAAGAGCTCTATCCAATGGTGTCATTTCCAAAAGGTTTTGAGTGCCTGAAAAGCAAAATATTATGTCTGAGGCACAAGAGAAGGAAATATGAAAGGGAGTTAGCCACAAAATGAGCAGGGGGCACATTTTGGATAACAATTTTGGCGACTCAGAGGGGTCATCTGCCTGCTGGATGAAGTTACCAGTTGCCTGAAGCAATCCATTGGGCATGGAGTCACCTGATTTTCTATCTGATACCCCAACTGACTAGAACGTTGCAAGGAGGAACATGGAATATCACCTGATGGAGCAAGGCCTGCAAACACATTCCCAGGAACAGCAAGCCTATGCCAAAGCACTTAGGGAAAGCAAAACTAACCTACAACAAAACAATGTGCACAAGCACTTAGAGGAATGAAAACCTAAGCTAATATTTACAAGGTGGAGAATTTCCCTTTAGTAGCAATGCTTTAGATGGATCCCATTGACTGGAATCTGCAGTTCTTCACCATCCAATGAAGACAATTGGAAGGCATTGTTGTCCTTACACTTTGTGACCATGTATGGGCCACTCCAAATGGCATCAAATTTTGAATGCCTTCCGGTTTTGCTTTGTCTACATCCCATTTTAACACTAGATCTCCAACTTGGAAGGATCTATTCTTGGCCTTTCTATCAAAGGTCTTCTTTATCAAAGCTTTGATCCTTTTCCATTGCTTGGGATGCCTGATTCCTGATTTCTTGGAGCTCCATCAATTCTGCATATCTAACCTCCATGGGCTCAAACTCCAACAACTCCAACTGTTTCATGAGTTCCAATGTTGGCAACTCAAGAGACATGGGTAAAATTTCCTCTCTCCCATAAACAAGCTTGAATGGAGAATTACCTGTAGATCTCTTGGGAGTTATCCTATCAGCCCATAAAGCTGATTTCAATTTAGTATGCCAAGACCTCTGATTTTCATCAAGAGTCCTCCTAATGATCTTCAACAAGTTCTTGTTTGTAGACTCAGCCTGGCCATTACCCTGAGGGTAATAGTTTGATGAAGTACTTAGGTAGATCCCGTTCTTGACAGCCCATTCAGTCACCTTGGATCCAATGAATGCTAATGCATTATCTGATATTATTGTAGCTGGTATGCCAAACCTGGTTACTATTCCCTCATAGAAGTCTAGGATACTAGCTTCATTTGCTTCCTTGAGTGCTACTGCTTCAGTCCACTTAGTGAAGTAATCTGTGGCATTAAAATCCACTTGTGCCCTTGGCTTGAATTGGGATTAATGACTCCAATGAAGTCTAAACCCCATTGCATGAATGGCTGGTCAACTGAAATTGGATGCAATGGAAGGGCAGCTAGTCTCTCTTTACCTGTGAAGAATGCACAATTCTTGCACCTCTTGATCCATGCGTAGCAATCATTGAAAATTTTGGGCCAATAATAACTAGCCCTCATGATCTTTAGAGCTGTCACTCTTGGTGCAAAATGAGCACCAGCTGGTCCACCATGGAAATCTTCCAACACCCTATGAATGTGATTTGTACCAATGCATCTCAGCAGTACTCCATTCACATCTCTTTTGAACAAAACACCATCAACAAGGGCATATGGGACAGCCTGCAATCTAAAGTGTCTTCTTTGGGTCTTGTTCATCTCTGGAGGGCATAGGCCTGTGCTTAGGAAGTGCATTATACTTTGGGTCCAACAAGGAGTGGGGACACCATTATTTTCCTCTTGAGTGCTTCCTTGCTCACGGCTATCTTGCAATGCCAAAATAGTCTCTTTCTCATTGCATGCTTCCTTTTGTTTTCTCAAAATCAGCTGCTCACACAATCCTTTTCCTCTGACCAACTTGGTGACCTTGATCTCTATGTCATATTCCATGACACGGGTAATCCAACCTGCTCTCTTTTCATTCAAGTCTTTGTTGAGGAGGAAGTCTTTAACTCCCGCATGAGAAACCAACAATTGAACCTTGTTGTTTGAGACTAAATGCTTGAACTTCTTCAAGCTTCTGATTACTGCAAGAACATGCTTCTCAATGAAAGAATATCTCACCTCATAGTCCTCTAGGATTTGGCTGAAGAAAGCAATTGGTTGTTCATCATTGTCCTTGTTCTGCTGTACCAAAATTGCAGAAATAGTGTCATCCCCCCAAATGCATAGAGGATGAAATCCTTGGAGAAATCCGGGTTGATGAGAGTTGGGGCTTGAGAGATGGCTTCTTTGATTACTTCAAAACTTTCCTTGCCTTCTGCTGTCCACTTGAAAGCCATGCTTTTCTTTAACATCTTGGTGATAGGCCTGACAAGGGCTGCAAAATTTGGGACAAACCTCCGAACAAAATTTATTCTCCCCAAGAAACTCTGGAGGGCCTTCTTGTGGCTTGGCAATGGCAGTGCTCTTATGGCTTCAACTCTTTCTGGATCAATTGCTAATCCTTCTTTGGAGACAATGTGGCCAAGGAGTTTTCCTTCATGGGCTAGAAAAATACATTTTTTAGGATTCAAGGAGACTCCAAATCTTCTACACCTTTGGAATACTTGTCTCAAATGGGAGAGGTGGTCTGCTGTATTTTTTGAAAAATAGTGATATCATCAAGATATATCAGCACTATGTTGTTAATCAAACCTTTGAATGCCATGTCCATTGCTCTTTAGAAGGTAGCTCCAGCGTTGGACAGCCCAAATGGCATTTTCCTGTATGCATAAGTTCCCCATTTGGTTGTAAAGGTTGTCTTAAACTGATCTTCTTCCTTCACCATAATATAATTGTACCTTGAATAGCCATTAAGTAGTGAAAACCTCTCGGAGCCAGCAACAACTTGTAAAATTTACTCCATGGAAGGAAGTGGGTAATGATCCTTAAGAGATGCTCTATTCAAATCTCTGAAGTGAACACACAATCTGATTTCCCCACTCTTCTTTACATTTGGAACCAAGTTGGCAACCCAACTAGAATGCTTGATAGGGAATATGATTCTTGATTCTATCAACTTATTCAATTCTTTTATCATGAGAGGCTCCATGTGGGGGTTGGTGGCCTTTGTTTCTACACGATGGGCTTAATATTTGGATCCAATTCAATGGTATGTTGAGCTAACTCGGGATTGAAACCTTTCAAATCTTCATAGCTCCAAGAAAACACATCAGGAAATTCTTGACAAATTTGTATGAACTCATACCTTTCTTGCTCGATTGTCATCTTGCCACTTGGAGTAATTTTCCTTCTTCCACCGAGATGGACACTGAATCTTCTCCCTTCACTTGGATGTTTGCTTTATCCTTCCTAAACTGATCATTAGGATTGAAAATGGACTCCAAAGTAATAAGCCCCTTTGGTATTTTGTTGGTTTTCAGCTGCACCACCTGGTCACCATACTGCTGCTCCAACTTTTCCTAATTTTTGGCTGAGAATTCAGCCTCTTCTTGCAAGAAATGGATGATTTGCTGATCATTTTCAAACACTTGCCAACTTACATTGTTGTCCGGCACTGAAGGCCTTACAATCACATGGATGTTTGGCTATACCTTATCCTTTTGAATGCTCTCCAAAACGTCAAAGGCTGCCCCAACTGCTGCAAGCCTGTCAGCAGCTTGGTTCTCTTTCCTAGGAATGGATTTGATGCCAAAACCCTCAAAATCTTCAATGAGGTCCCACACCCTGTTCTTGTAGCACTTGAGTAGATCATTCTTGACAGCATGCTGCCCCTTGACTTGGTTGACAATAAACTCACTGTCACCAAATACTTGCAAGTTCTTTATTCCTCTCTTGATTGCCCAATGCAGTCCTTGCACCAAGGCTTCATATTCAGCAGTGTTATTAGAGCATGCAAACTGAAATCTAAAAGCTGAATAATACTTAACTCCTTGAGGTGAAACCAACATGGCTCCCCCTCCTACACCTTGTCTACTCCTTGATCCATCAAAAAACAACTACCATACCTCATTTTCATCCTTGTGGTCTGGCTTGGTGATGCTAGGGATAGGTTGATTTTCTTCATGCATGCAATAGACTCCTAACTCAAATTCTTCTATTTCTTGATAAGGATCAAAAGCATGCACCTTGTTTTCCCATTCATCAAGAGTTAGATCTGGGATACTTCCAACCTTGGTGTCAGCTTCATCAGTGCTTGGGTGATCTTCTTGATCAAACGCTGAACAATTGGCATTTATCTGACTTGGGGTGTAAGGCTCAATGTGAAAGTTTACAATAGGTTTAGACCTGATTGTGGATTTGGTTCCATATATTGTTCTAAACAACATGTGTGAACAATCAATGTATAAGTAACCTCCAATCTTAGTTGTGGAAGGTCTATTGGAAGGTCTATTATCTGAGACATCTTGCAAAAAGAACCACGTTTGGGACAGGGCATGCAAAGTAAGACTCAAGTTTTTAATCACTCCAACTGTTATTCTTGCTGTCCCATCAAACTGTACCACCTCTTTGGCTATGGTTTCATACTGAATTCCCAACTGATCAGCTATTTTCTTGGGCATTACTGAACTACTTGCCTGGAATCAATCATGCAATTGTGTACTAATTGGTTCCCAATGATCAATGAAACATAGAATGGAGGGGGCTTCAACATCTTACCTTGTTGTCCTCCATGATTCCCCTCAGGCTGGGAAGCATTTGTGAGCACCTTCTCTTGCATTTGGACTTGCTGATTTGAAGTTGACCAGTCCTTCATGGCAGCTTGTAGAAAATCTCTTTGGCCTGGGATAGATAGTGATTCCCACATTGATATGTTTACATTTGTCTTCTTCATCTGATCAATGATATTGAATGGGGATGAAGTATCCTTTTGCTGTCCCTTGGCCTGCACATTCATCCCTTGTATATGGGCAGCAACAACTGGCATTTGAGTTGGCCTAGGAACTATTTTAGGCAGTCCTTGTGTGCTTGGGATTGCATTTTGCTTGCTAATAGTTTGTGGAGTGACAAAAGGTCATGAATTACTTGGGACCAATGGTTGTTCTTCACCCAAATTTCTCCTCTTTGACCTTGTGTTGGTTGCAACACTTTGGGAAACTATCTGGTTCATGCCACAAAAATCTTCTGCCTGCCAGTTTACAAGTGTGGTATCATTTGGAGCTGATTGCTGCTGGAATGTTTCTTGTTGCTGGTCATTTCTTTGACTACCTTCACCCTCCACACCATTTGTTGTCACCATTAATGCTTGATTCAAGGCACCGTTGAAGCACATGGACTGGTTATGAGGTTCATTGCATGGGAAACACCAATCATACTCTTGAGTCATATTGTTTTGTACTGGCAATAATGCTTTAGATGTAGATGTAGCATTAGGATTATAGGGCTGAAATGGTCTATTGGCAGGAGGCCTTGCTTGATTTAGATTTACAGCTAGATTGGGTGGTCTTTGGGGTTGATATGGCTGCCTGTTAGGCTAAGCTTGGGGCTGGAAAGAAGGTCTAAAACCTTGAGCTTGCTGCCTTTTGAGTGTAACCAGCTCATTACCTAGATTTTGCAATTGCTTCATGACTTCTTGAAGTTCATTTGAGGCACTAGAAGATGAAGTGGAAGCTTCAATTGAATTCTGATTTCTAGGAGTGGGAATAAAAGCTAAATTAGGAACTTGGCTAATACACAGGCTCTCTAAATTTGGAAACAATGGCATTGGAGGCTAGGAGCTAGCTTGCCAGCTTGAATCAAACAATTTTCAGCTCTAATGGCAATGCTATAAGCAATGGGGATAGTTGTGCCTCCCATGGACTGAATTAACATAGAAATATCAGAATTTAAAGCTTTAAGGTAATAAAGAAAAGCACCTTCTCTTTGTTGGCTTTGATCGCCATTGGAATTCTCTCCCAAGTCCTTTGAAATCTGAAATTAAAATCATCACCGCTCATTAGGAGCTCTTTTGATAGTTGTCACCGCTGCTCCAAAGGGACAAGTTGTCTCCCTTTTCCCCAAACTTTGCTCATGGAGGGCTATACATAGCTGATTCCAATTTTGAATAGAACCTGAGGCAAGGCTCCTGAACCATTGTAAAGCTTTCCCTTTGAATGAAGATGTCAGTAATTTGACAGCAACTTGCATCTCATTGATCTCATGGATTGCACAAATGTTAGCAATATCCTTGACATGATCACCGGAGTGGTCCGGTTTTCTCCAAAGAAGTATGGAATGTTCTTCAATGCTGCAACCCTGGATTGGATTTTGTGCATTGAGGGCAAGTGGGCTGCTGCCAGTGAAATTGACATAGGGGTTGTTTTGTACCATTCTGATTGGCCTTAGAACCCTTGTTGATTGAATGAAAGGCCTACCAGGTGGAGGAGTTGAGAGAGTTCTGTTTGGTGGAGATGGAGACCTTTGGATTCTCCTCCCACTTTGCCTTCTTCTTAGAGATAACTACAGATATTCAAACAACACCTCTTCTTCTCTAGCTCTTGACCTTGTAGTGATTCTTCTCATGAGTTTTCAGGTCTTGCTAAAACCAACTGATTCTTCTTCCTTGGAGTCGCCAAATGTGCAATTTATAGCTCTTTTAAGCAAGAAACTTGTAACAAATGTACATCAATTTTTTTGCAATGAAGATGAAGACCTCTAAGGTCCCACCGAGCATGCCAAAATTGTTGTTGCAAATCAGCAGCACCCCTTGGATGTTGATCAGATTTCTAGTTTGATCATACTAGCATCTAGTGTGATTGCACAACATTAAATCCTTTCCCCAAGTGTGGGACTTGTAAAATGGGAAAGGAATCTCTAGATTAGAGGTTGGTTCCTCAACTCCTCTGATCAGTTATATCACTTGCACAATTGCAGAGGTTTAAAACTCAAAATCCTACTCTATATTTCAAAAAGGGAAAGAGATGGAGAATGCAAAAAACTAAAACTAATGCTAATAGGTGATGCACCAAAGGAGTGGTGAGCATTTTTTACTTCTGCAGATTGACATAGTCCATAAAAATGCAACAAATAACCTCATGCACAAACTGATAATTGTAATGAAGGATCAGAAATTAACCAAACAACATGGGCAGAGGATGAAAACTAATCACAGAGGCTGTATTGTTATTTTAATCATCAAAATCACTTGCATTATAACACCTGAGAGGAAAAATAAAGTTGTATCTCTTAAAAAAGGTTTGATATTCCACAAAAATCACTTCCAAGGTGAGAAAGGGGACCTGCAATGCACAAAAAATGTTCAACCCTTTGAAAATGAGCCAAATCTGGCTTTTATAGTGCAAGGGACGAGCCCAGGAGAGAGAAAACATGGGAAAACATGGGAGAGGTTCAATCATTGACCAAAATGCATTCAAAACAGCATGGTCATCCTTATAGACCCATTCCCTAACATTTTTAACCATGTTGGGAGAGAATGCGAGCCATTCTTCATTAAAAACGGTGGTTGAAACGTCATTTCTGCTCATCACCACATGCCAGAGATGTTTTTCAATTTTATCTCTCTAAAATCCATCAAAATGAAAAATTTACCCCAGAATCTTGTAGATAATTTCACCATCTTTCCATTGATATAAAGAACACAAAAACCAAGCTCTGGATCGAAAGTTATGGCCATTTGAAATTTTAGGGCAAAATAGGGCCAAATCGGGTCGGCGGGAATTTTTTGAATTTTTACCCTTTTTTGCATTTGGGAAAATTTTCCAAAATTTCCCCATGCTCTACCGGTTCAGTGCCACATGGCATGCTTTTATTGGTCACGGGCCCATCCTGCTCCATTTTCCTTCATTTTCGCCTTTGGAAAAATTTCCCAAAATTCCCCGCCGGGCCGGCGAGTTTGGGACACGTGGCACGCGCTCGATTGGCGCAGCCTTTCTCTCGAAATTCTCCATGGGTCACTTTGATATTTTTGACTGGACACGTGGCACAACCCCATTGGTTGCGGGCTTGCCCCTTCTAGATTTTCCGGGGTTTTCTCTTCGAAATTTCCTTTGTTTCTTCTTTGGAAAATTTTCCAAATTCACCCCGCCCTCCGCCGATCCGAGACACGTGGCGGCATATAATTGGTCACGGGCCCCATAAAGAATTTTAAATTTTGTACAAACACATGGGAAAAAATCCCAATTTCCTCCCTCGCTCAGCTCCAGCCTCCGGCGACACGTGGCCTGATGTGATTGGTCGTCGAGGAAACGGGCCAAAAATCCTCCATTGAAATTTTGGCAAAACACTTTGCCAAAAATCCAACTTCTCCTCCACCCTCCACCTTTCTAGCTCCTTAGGACATGTGGCATGTTTTTATTGGCTGGGGGCCATCCCTCCAAAATTTCCATGCGCCAACACTTAGCCAAATTTTCCAAATTTCACCCCTTGACACGTGGCAGCTTCTGATTCGTCGGCGGGCCTTTCAGGGGAAATTTTCCTTTTGAAAATTTTTCCAAAACACTTGGTAAAAAACCAAGTTCTCCTCCGCCCCCTGCCACTTCCTGGACACGTGGCAACATCTCATTGGCTGCGGGCCTTTAAAGGGAAAATTTCCCACAAAAACTCCGCCGAGCCATAACTTCAAAAATACATGGAGTTAGGAGGAAAACTTTACCTTTCTGGAAAGATGAGAAAGAGCTCTATCCAATGGTGTCATTTCCAGAAGGTTTTGAGTGCCTGAAAAGAAAAATATTATGTCTGAGGCACAAGAGAAGGAAAGATGAAAGGGAGTTAGCCACAAAATGAGCAGGGGGCACATTTTGGATAACAATTATTCGATAAAGTAATAAAGTAATGAAACTTCATTGTAAAACTTAAGTAAATTGGTTAAACACCATTACTTCAAGTTGTTTGAAAAATTCAATTACTTATGAGTATGTGGCATAACATGAGGAGTAGCTAGAGTTGGTTAGCACTATGGAACACTCCAATGGTATGTGTGCAAAACATTAAGAATTTTAAGGAGGAAAATGCTCAACCTATTGCAATTTTATAGCTAGGTGCATAAACTGAATGTAATTAATGACTCCTATTTGTATTTTCTTCCTGGATGCTATAAATAGTGAGAGAGGCCTACAGGCCAAAGGATCGGATAATTTTTGGCAAAGAGCTATTATAATTTGTGCATTGTTATTTCAAAATTTTTGTTGAAGTAATCATATGTTCATTTTGTAAACCAATTGTACTTGAATAAGAAGAAGGAAATTTTTGTGGAACTTTGTGTCTTATAAAGTCTCGTTGTGCGCCTGTGGATTTTTATGGTAAACTTTTTTATCTTAAATCTCCATTTGAATGCATTTCTTTTCATTTTCTGAAATTGTTGAATTCATCAAGTATTTGTTTATTCCATGTGGGTGTAACGAACTATGTTATCTACTTGTTACGAAGCACGTTTTTTTATATAGGTGTTGTTATTCCCCTACATTTTCTTCCCACTCCTCTCAAATCATTTTTTCCCATACGATTTGCTTACTTGTTGCACAATTTTTTAGCTATAGTCTATGATTTGTACAATTAAATTAATACCCAGAAGTTAATTAATAGGCTATAGAATAAATAAATACATCACACGTGAGCTTCACCATTAAATAAAGGGGATTTATCCCATGACTACCTAGATTTTTGTGTACATAAAATCTAGCCAACAAATGGATAAAGAGAAGAGTTATATGGAGACAAACATAATGAAGATGGTGAATGAGAAAGTAATGCATGGAGTTGAGAAGCAACAAGACATTGAATAAAAATATAGAAGAGGCATTCAAGCCTCTAATGTTTTAATATAACATTGTCTCAAGTTTTAAACGTGTAGGTACCAATGTAGTCAATGAAATTACGAGTCATTGGATGAAAATCATGAGGAAATCCGTCCTTGAAAAGGGGAAAGCAACCTTGGAATATGTACAAACCCAACCCAAGAAGTAAGGAACATAAAAAAAAAGAGACAAACAAGCAGAGTATAGGGATGATGGCATATAAAATGGGTGAAAATAATTTTTGTCAAACATAATTTCTCCTATAATGAATTATGTATAGGTCTAATAACTAATAAGGAGATAGAACAAACAAGAAAAGATGACTTTTTCAAACCAAAACTATTATATCGTAATCTTGAAAATGAAATATGTAAAAGAGGATAGAAAGAGGATAAAATAAATATAGTAATAGTAATGAATGATGGAAAATAATCAAATGAGAGAATGACATGGGTGTATATATTCAAAGACAATGTGGATAAGATAACATACAAACTTGGAAGAAATATTTTACTTAACTATAAGACCATTTTCGAGATAAGAAAACATTTAAGCAACATGAAGGAACTCAAGAAGACTTGGGATGTATAGTATGCGGTTAAAAGGTATTTCAGAACATTATCATCAATTTGAAAGATACAAGAAATTTTTAGAGAAAAATAATAATATTCGTTCATATATTTCTCTCATATACATGCCAATATATAGGAAATAGTTTTCCTATAAAATAGGAGATCTAACTATCTCCAAAACAACCCATAAACAAACAATTATATTCGTGAGTTGTTATAACTCACTCAATCCTATTTATGTGGGTTATTAACAACTCACCCACATAGTTACATCACACTAATAATTACATTTTACCACTCTGTAAAATAATGTGAGCACTAGAATAATGAATTCCTAACATTCCCCCTTAGTGCAAACATGGGAGAAAAACAATCACACTTCCTTTACAGCGTGTCGCCCGTGCATGCTCATGATCTAGATGGTTTTTTAGGACAGCCAACAACCTCAACAAGGATGGTTTTACAAGAAAACCAACAACCTCAACAAGGATGGTTTTACAGGAAAACCAACAACCTCAACAAGGATGGTTTTATAAGACAACCAACAACCTCAACAAAGGATGGTTTTACAGAAAACCAACAACCCAAATATCATGATGTTGTTTTTCCTTTGCTTTCATCTGTCCACTATGTTTTTCCTTCAAGGAATTATGTAGGAAACACTACTCATTGAATACAAATCTAAAAAGAGGGAAAAATGAAAATGGAACATTGAGACCATGTTCCCCCCTTAATGTGAACTTTCCACTTATTCAACACAAAACAGGAACTTTGAAAGTATATTGCACACAACTGAAACAAAATGTAACTTTGAAATAAAAAGAAAACTCACACACAAACTCTATCACCACAACTTTGTGTGGCCCCATTGTTGGTGACTAACGAGAGGTCATTGATTGACCTTCATCCTCCTCTTCCTCTGTCCTTCAATTTCATCTTTGCTAGCTTAGATTCATTTGGATATGAAGCTCAACAGCTTTAGAATTGGGTTTATTTGTATAACTTCCCATGTAATGTGAAATTTTTATTGGATGTCGGGTAACACTTTGAAAATGCATTCGTGAAGCAATTTATTTTATTTTATGGACTTCTTACAATTTTAACAATACTTTACTTCAACAACACAACATGAAAGTAAAACTTTACTTTTGATGACTTATGAGTTTTACGACAACAATTTAACTCAGACTCACAATAAAATTTTGATGAGACACTCAATGATGATACATTTAAAAAAGATGATAATGACTCAAATTTGACTAGATGACACTTTGGAGTATAGGACAACAATAATGATAATTGAACAAAATGGAACCAAACAACTCTTATAACTTTTAACGTATACAATAAAATGACATGACTTTATACTTTGACGACAAGACTAAAATTTGCACACTTTAACAATCCCGACCATAAAGATAATTATTATATTTTACAGAAACTTGGAAAACAAATCATTTGAAATAAAACTAGAAACAACTTACTATGAATTTAGACCTATTAAATTTCTAAAGGACCACTAACAACACAAAATAAACAAGTTTGAGATTAGTGGACACAAGACTCTAAGCCTCTAATATATCATTAGGAGATATATATAATGGGATTTGCAGGAATATATTTTTACCTATATGAACTCTTCGCCCACAAGGAATTTAACTGTGTATTAGTTTGTATCTTGCAAATATTTTTATAAGAACTTGTAATTGCATAATTTTACAAAGGCAAGTTAACACACCTTTTTTAATACTTTTTTGAAACTGAAGTGTGAGATGGTTTTGGGTTGGAGACATCCTTCAAAGTAACTTGGGATTGTGGTAAATCAGAGAACCAATGCAAAAATACATAAGCTTTGAACTTCACTGCACAAAGTGATGTAAACAGACATGAAAGGAACGTTTATGTATATATTTGTGCTAGTGATCTATTGTCACCCTCAAAATCCCCCTCATTTTCTAGACAAGTTTCAAAAATTTTGAGTTGGTGATATGTTATCCCAATTTTTACCCCTGCAAAATTGATCAAACACGACCCCACACGAAGAAAATTGGAAGGGGTGGTTCAGTCATGCGAGCCCACATTCCAAATCCAAAAATGAAGGGGAAGGTTCGGTAAAGGATGCCAATGGCGTCAAAGGAGATTAGAGTGTGTAAGAGAAAATGGAGAAAGGAAGTGTTCAACCGAGGCCCGAATCGACTAAGTATAGAAGGACCGCAGAAGGTGCCATGTGTCTCTTCGGCGCACTTTTGGTATGGCACACAAACAAGGAGACCCCAAATGTGTGCAAGCCCTCCACGTGGTCTGAGTCTAAAAATACAAAGCCAATCGTTTAATCAACTAAGTATAAGAGGGCCGGTGGAAGCCTCCACATGTCCCAATAGCACACCTCCAAAGATAAAGTTCAATGCATGATCCTAAGTGAGCACAGACTCTCCATGTGCCTCATCGGTGCAAATTCAAAAGGTGCGACCTAAAGAGAGAGTCCGAACTTGCACCATCTCTCCATGTGTCCAAGGTCTAGAAAAGGGATAGAGCCGACCATTTAATCAACTAAGTATAAGAGGGTCGGTAGAAGCCTCCACATGCCTCATCGGCGTAACTTCATAAGTGAGAACCAAGGACAGACCCCTAATGAATGTCAGCCCTCCATGTGGTCAGAGCCTCAAAAATTTAAATCGGCCGTTGAAAATTCTAATGCCAGGTGGACGGTGCCACGTGTCTCATCGGTGCACCTTCAAGGGTCGAAGCCAAAGGTGGTTCCCCAAACAAGCGCTAGCTCTCCACATGTCTAGGGTCCAACAGAAGTCAAAAGGGGCAGAACCGACTATTGAATTGGCTAAGGAAAGGAGAACTAGTGGAAAGCCCCATGTGTCCCTTCGACACTCTTTCAAGGGGTGAATCCAAAAGCAGGTCCCAAACGTGCGCCAACTCTCCACGTGTCTCGGGTTAGGAAAAACATCTCTGCCAACAGGAAGGACTTAGGTAGAATACAAAGGAAATGGATCAGGCCAGTGCATGATGCCATGTGTCCAACCGCACACCTCTAAAGGTCAGTCCAAATAGAGTCTCCAAATGAGTGGGAAGCCTCCACGTGTCCCGGGTCAGACATAAAGCCTTCACCAAATAGAGGGACTTAGTCAAAACAAAAAAATATAGAACAGGCCCGCAAAGGGACATGTGGCCATGTTTCAAGTCAAGGCGGGAAGGCAGATCATCGGAGCACTTTGAAGATTTTGGCTTTATTGCCAAAAGGGATAAAGTCAAATGTTGAGCCCGCATCGAAAGTCAAAGCGGAGAGGCGGGTTTTCGGGACACTTTAGGAATTTTGGCTTTGTTTCCATAAAATGCGTAAACTAATAAAATGAACCACGGCCCCGCTAATGCCAAAAGGGAAAAAGTCAAATGTTAAGCCCATGTCGAAAGTCAAAGCGGGGAAGTGGGTTGGCGGAGAACTTTGAGATTTTGAGCCTTGTTTCCAAAAGAAATAAAATTATAAAGTGAGCCGTGACTCCGTTACCACTCAGGCAAAGCCACATGTCAAACCTACATCAAAAGTGAAGTTGCGGGCTTAGGGGCTACGGGGAACTTTTTCACTTTTGTATTTTTGTGCAAAAGGTGCAATTTCAATTTTGGGCCCGCAGATCCATTTTGCAAAAATTACATTTTCACCATTTTTGTACGGATTCGATTCAAATATTCAAATGAGCATAACTTTCGCTTCAGTGTTTCAAATTTGACAAATTTTATACTATTGGAAAGGTTTTGGTCTCCTCTATGCCATGGAAGAATAAAATATTGTTTTAAATAGGATTTGATGGTTAGAAATCTAGAAAACATCTTTCACATCATTAATATGTGATCTGATTGCTTTAAACAGATCAGATTTGATCTGATCTTCATCCTTCCTTCTCCAACATGCCAAATAGACATGGAGAACCAACTGGATATCTTGATTTGGGTGAAAATCTAGAAAACATCTTTCAAGCCATTAATATGGGATCCGACTACTTCAACTAGATCAAATTTTATCTAATCTTCCATCCTCCCTTCTTCAAAGACGCCAAAGACATGCGTAACTAGATTTGATAGATTATAGGTGGATTTACAGGGGCATTGATGGTTGGTGGTTGAGCTTACAATCAAATTTTCTTCCTTCTCTTCTTCTCCTCTTTTCACTTCATCTATAAATGTAAGAGCTTGGCTCATTGCAAATGTTTGGACTCTGATACTTTTGAAGTGTAAATAGAATCGAAAGTAATCAATATAGAAGAATTTCCCCTTTCTCTCTATCTTCATCTATTGTCTCTTCTTGCTTACCTAAAATTTGTGGATCATTTATCTTCTATAATAAGAAACTTTGTGTTCTTATTGATATGATTTCTAGAACTTTGTGTCTATGGAATGATATCTTATGTTGTGAATGTGAATGATTCTGTTATGTATCACCTTTTCTCAGTATGTATAAGGTTATACTCTGCTATCTATATTTCTGAAAGTATTGTTATATTCTTCTCTTTCCTTTCTTCATTTCTTCCATTCATTTGTATTGATAAGCTATTTTGGTAAAAAAGCATTTCAAGATGTCAGAAGTCCAGCCTTAAGATGAAAGTTGTACATTTGTATATAAGCTTTGCTACTTGCTTTCAATAAGGGAACCTCTCCCATAAAGAGGAGGGACTTGTTGTCCCCTGAATATGGTTTTGTTAAAGTACCATTTTAAAACCCAAAATGATCCAAGACACAATATTTGAATTTACTTGATACATAATCGGAAGATAACAGAATCATGCAGCTTGTTTTATATTGACATGCAACATATAGATAGATAACTACACAGAACATAAAAAAATAATTTAGTTTGTGAGTGCCAAAAATCAACTTACTACCACACATTCAATGAGGAAAATGTAAACATGACCCAATTACTCTACTACACTCTTTCTCTAGACATGTCTAGTCATTGAGTGATATGATAGATAGCTGCAATTTTGATGAATAATTATGTTTACAATGTCTGGTCGCTGGATGTAGATTTATTATATTTAGTTAGATCTATGTGAATCCCTTGATAAAACACAACCACAACAATCTTTTCTTACAATCCTATTTTCATTCACATGCCTTATTCTAGCTAGTTCAACATTATCATCTTCGACTATTCTCCCATATGGATCGATCAATGAACAGGTAGAATATTTTTGTAGGGTCCTTGATATGGGGATTTGCATATAAACACTGAATAACAATAGAAATACCAAACACTATCTAAAAAATTCATCCAATGCATATATAACTCATGCAGTCAGGGCATCAATACAGGATATGGTAGTGCCCCTTAGCCATTCTATACTTCCATCTCAAAATTACACCCTTCTTTGGTACCAAATGAAAGATATGAGTGATTTACATAGAAATAAAATAATATTCTTTCATATATTTCTCTAATATACATTCCAATATATATGAAATAGTTTTCCTATAAAATAGGAGATCTAACTATCTCTAAAAGAACACATAAACAAACAATTTTATTCGTTAGTTGTTATAACTCACTAAGTCATATTTACATGTGTTATTAACAACTCTCCCACATAGTTACATCACATTAGTAATTACATTTTACCACTCCATAAAATAATGTGATCACCGAATAATGAATTCCTAAGATAGTTGGAAGTAAAGAAAGAAAATAGAAACAAGTTTGCAAACAAACGTTTTGGGGAAACTTTGTCTTTCCCCTAGGAGTATGATGTTGGATTTTTTGGAAATTGTGGGTAAGTGTTGTCATTGATTTAAACTCCATTTATGGAAATTAGTTTCATGTAGTTATGTGAGTTCCCATATGATTCCATTTGAGTGTCAAAGCTGAAGGTTGATTGTAGTGTCGGGATTTGGTGAGTTCAAGTGTTGTCTTGGAGTATGGTTAAGTGAGCTAAGTCATTGTTTGTTCTCTCTAGATCTGGATGGAGGTTTTCATGAGGCCATTAATGGTACATGAGGTGTGTTACATGTGTCTATGACTCTTCATTAAGTCATCATGGTCATTTCATGTGTCCTATCCATTGAGTCAAGTCATTTTAGACTTTTTTCTAATCCTAGAGCATGTAAAATGAGGTAGAGATGTGATATTTTGACCTAATAAGTCATGGTGAAGCATGGTATCAATATGGTAATGATATATAGGGAATGTATGATGTGTTTCAGGTCTGCATTCAATTTTTATGTGCTTTTATGAGGTCCTTAGGAAGGAAGCAAGTGAAGAAAAAACAAGTAAACATAGGTAAGTCATTGTGGCTGGAGAGTTTGAGAGATATCTATGATATATGGTCAATATGGAAATTTATATAAGATTATCATGATGGTTCATGCCAAATTTTAGGTAATTCTGAATAATATTTTAGAAGATATGTAATTTTTGGTGAACCTGGGTAAGTGACAAGTGTGTTTTTAGAGAAAATGTTTGCCTTCTGATGCTTGTTGTGAATTGTATGCTTTACATGGGGAAATTGTTAGAGTAGGTATTTACCTTAGCTCATGTTCACCTAGGTAATTTATTTACCCTTACTATATTCATCCTCACCCACTTATGTGTGTGGATATTTCTTTTTATTTATTTAGATATTAGAGGGATATTATCTAGTTGTTAGGTAAAATTCTTTCTTTGATCTATGGTATTGAATAGTTCTTTCCTTGATCTATGGTCTTGACTAGATCCTTGATGTCTAGTTCACTCCTAAATATATTGTCTTGACTAGTTCTTTGATGACTAGTTATTTCCTTTATTTATGGCTTGATCTACGACCTTGACTGGTTCTTAGATTATTATTCCTTGCCTATATAAGTAAGGCCCATTCTCATTGTATTTCATTGAGTTTCATAATAATATATGACATTGTTGTTCATTTGTTTACAAAGGTTTTATGTAAAGTTATTCTAGAAAATTGTTTTCACCTTATTGATCATGGAGTTTGATTAGAATCTATGTTCTTGGCTTGGTATGATTTGGCTATCATTCCTTTTATGGTATCGAGAAAGAAGATTTTTGTTGACATTCGTGCCTGTAAGTTTTGTTTTGCAAGCATTCATTGTATATTAATATATTTCGTATTTGCTCATATTTTTTGCTACCTATATTTTTATGTGTTTTTCAAAGGTCACCTCTCATTGAAATCCTTATCCCCTAGTCATATGGTGTGGTCATATGAGTGATTAAAGCTTGTGATTCATACTAGTAGGTGCTTAACTTCATCCCCTTTCATTTTATTTGTGTGGTGAAGGAAAGAGCATTTTATTTTGTTTTAGCAAGAAACTAAAATAAATAGTAGAGCATAATATGGAAAAGCTTGTAACTTTTTATCGATAACTTAGTTTTGAGTGCCATTTTTGCAAAAGTTCTTGTTTTTTCATGCTATTTCCATTGAAGATATTTATTTTGAGAATCAAACTATAATTATAAAGTTCCATATTGTAACACGCACTCGTTATAAATTGCCAAAATCCAAGGGGGCTCTTGTTGCATTTCATGGTTCTTACATTTATTTTGGTGATTTTATTGAGGATGGCATATACTTCTGCATTAGATCATGTTGATCCATTAATAACACATAATTACTAAACATGGAAATCAAGAATGGACACAATAATTAAGGGGAAAGGATTATGAGATTTAACTTCTTCATAACAAACAGTTTCACTAGAGAATATGAGAAATTTCAGTACCAATGCAAATTTGATGAGTGTATGGGTTTGATAGAAAATTATGTAAGTGACATTATTTTGTTTCATTTGGAAAATTATGACTCTCCTTTCAAAATATGGGAGAAATTGAAGGCTTTATTTAGTAAAGTGGATCATATGAGAGCCATGCAACTTGAAATTGAGATCACCTCTCTTAATACCGAATATTTTCCAACAATTATAGATTGTCTTACCAATTGCAAGCATTTATTGACACAATTGCAGGGAGTGGAAGAGATAAGAAAGATGAAGATTATGTTTACTTGATTCTATCCAAGTAGAGAGGACCTTTTCAAATATTTTATTATAAATTTTCTCTAGCATGGATGCCTTAGGTGACACATTCAAAATGCCTAACTTAGAAACATTTTGTGAAAGACTTACTAGGGAAGAATCCAAATTGTCTCACATTGAGTCTTTTACATCTCAAAAGGCATTAGTTACATCTAATCCTAAGGGCAAGAGAAAACCAAAAATTAAACCCAAATCCACCCCTTCTCCATATCAAGGTGCTCCTAAACCCAAAGAGAACAACTCTAAACCCAAGGAGTCTTCTAAATCCAAGAATAATTCTAGCCTTTTATGCTCTTTTTATGGGGGTATTGGTCATGAAGAACATGGGTGTTATAAGCGAATGCAAGCCTTAGAAGATGAAATCAAGAAACAAAAAAATTCTATCTCCACTCCACCTCCTTCTAATCAACATGGCAAAGCACTTAATGTTGTTGGGAGATCTCAATCACAACTTGTAGATAGTTGGGTTATATATTCTTATTCTTCACATCACATGAGTTCTTCCAAGGAGTCTTTTTTTTTCTCTAGGTTTGAGTTCTACTTCCCAAATTAAGGTTGGAGATTAATCATTTCTTTCTGTTGACGAAAAAGGTGATATACAACTTGATGGTGGAAATATCCAAGATGCACTATATGTTCCTAACATCACTACAAATTTGTTTTCTCGTATATCAAATTTATCATCCCAGTCAATGGAAAATAGTGGCCTTATTCACTTTTTTGCTCAGGGGTTTTGTTGATCATAGTTCTATACTATATCACTTTGAGGGTTTTGATGACACTTCTTCTATAGGGACATGATTGGTTTCTCATGTAGATTCGAGTGTAAGCTTTGGCATGAAAGATTTGGACATCTTAATTACAAACATTTGAAGGAGTTGAGCACTCATGGTATGGTAGATGGTGTTCATAGAGTTTATTTTCTTGAGGGAGTTTTCTCTAGTGTGCATTAGGAAACAACACCAAGATCCATTTCCTAAGAATTTTCTAAAAGAGATTTTTCATCACTTGCCTTTGTGCATAGTGACTTGATGATTTTTCTAACCCCTTTTTCAATGGAGCTAAGTATGCACTTACCTTTATTGATAATTTCTCAAGACATACTTGGGTTTATTTTCTCAAGTACAAACGTGATGTTTTTCACACTTTAAAGTCTTTAAGGCTTTGGTCGAGAAACAATATTCTAGTTACATAAAGAACCTTCATACCGATAATGGGGGGAAGTACTTCAACAAATGTTTTTCTACATTATTCACCAGCATTTTGTTCCCCATACTCTACAACATAATGGCTTAGCAGAACAGAAGAATAGAACTTTGAAGGAAATGGATAACTATATGATACATTCTATAGATTTACCTCCTATCTATTGGGCATAAACATTTAATTGTGCTAACTACATTAAGAATCACACACCACATAGAGCTCTTGAGCATTTTACTCCAAAGGAAGCTTGGTCCAACACTAAGCCATATGTTTCATTTTTGAGTCTTTGGGAGCCATGCTTGGGCCTTTTTCCAAAGAAGAAAACAAAATATTTGGATACAAAGAGTAAACCCTTGATCTTTGTAGGGTATTTTGAGGACACGAGAGCTTATCATCTTTTAGATCCTGATACACATGACATTATTTTTCAAACACATGTTCAGTTTGATGAGTGCTTCACTCCTCATGATTCTTCATCTTCTTCCATGCCTCCTTCTTCATCATCTCATCTTGAGGATCCTTTATTTGAGGAGATTGATGAGGAGGTTATAGATGCCATTGAGGATCCTATTCCCACTGATGTTGTCACTATGCCTAAGTGCGCTTGTACTATAGTTTCTAATGTAGCACCTCTCATACAGGGATCTTCCACCCACTAGGCATCATCACACACATTCTACAATTTACTGGACTTTTTGTTGGGCGGTTTACGAGGATCCACAAGTATTTTCAAAGGCTCATGGGATACGGAGTGGGATGATGTGATGGCGGTTGAGTATTCTTCTTTGATGAAGAATAATACTTGGGATTTGGTATCTCTTCTTAAAGAAATAAATATTCTTAGGTGTAAGTGGGTATACCAAACCAAATACGTAGGTGATGGGTCCATTGACAAGTATAAGGATCATCTTGTTGCAAAGGGTTTTTCACAAGTTAAAGGTATTGATTTCTCCGAGACTTTTACACCCATTACCAAGATGGATTTTGTATGCCTTAGACTTGTTATTGCTGCATCACAGGGTGACCCGTATACCGGATGGACATAAAGAGTGCCTTCTTACATGAATATCTATAAGAGGAAATACACATGGAGTAGCCGATGGGATTCGTTCAAGATTCTTCTCTTGTTTGTAGGCTTGAAGGTATCTCTACGGTATCAAATAAGCCCCTCAGGCTTGGTATGAGAAGATGGATTATTTTCTTCTATCTACTATTTTTTTCCATTACCACTCGATCATACGGTGTATCTCTAGCATATTGGCGGGATATTGTGATACTTGTCTTATACGTTGATTATTTGTTACTTACCATGACAACTCTTCCTCCCAAATTAAGAGTATTCGAGAGGGATATTTCTACACGATTTGGCATGACAGATCTTGGGTTATTGCATTATTTCCTTGGTTTATAGATTTTTCAAATAGATTAAGGGATTCGTTTGAGTCGAAAAAAAGTACACCCATGATCTTCTTAGGCACTTTGATATGGTTGATTGTAAGAAAAATTCATCTCCTTTTCAATCTTGAAATACTCTTACTTTCACATGTACCACACCACTTTGTGATCCTACATTGTATAAGCATTTGGTTGGGAGTCTCATGTACTTGACCCATACTCACCCTGATATTTCATTTGCAGTAGGGCTTGTATCTCGGTTTGCACATTCTCCTCATAGTAGTCACTGACATGCTGCTAAAAGGATTTTACACTATTTGCAGGCACTTCCCACTTTGGCCTACACTACACTAGGGGTTATACTCAATTGGTTGGGTTACATATTCAGATTGGGTATGTTCTATTGATAATAGGTGTTCCACTTGATGTAGCCTAGAATTCAACAATACAAGCAAAGGCACATTGACACATCACTCGGCCTATCTTGAGCAGTCACACGAAGTGTGCAAAGGTACCAAGCCCCTCTTTAGGGTTGTTGTTGAAGGATGTCAACATGATGAATACTTTAACCATTCAGATCTATAGCTAATATATATTTCAAACAGTGCATATTCAGACCTAGATATAGAACATAACAGACTTAATAGATAACCATAATGGAATCAAGCATGCAATACTAAATTATAACCATGATAACACCTTGTTTTTAGTCCATAATCTCCATTATATTAATTACAATAAATACATAGAATCTTCCTTACAATCATAGTAGTATACACTCATGCGCGTAACATATTTAACAACATAATCTCACTATAACCTAGTTCTCACACATATATCTATATTCTTTCTACTACATAGTTTAATACATATTTATAAGGGTGGGGACTTTCCCTTCACCACTTATCTAATCCCAAAATAGGTCGCATGCTATTATTAGCCACACACCGTTACAAAAATAGGCTTACATGCAAGAGTGTTAACAATAGATCTCCCTTAGTCAACTATCAGTTCACCATTCTATCTTTAGCTTGCATCCATGTAAATTGCTTCATAGCCGATCATCCAAAAATATCCAATGTGTGATGCACAAGTCTCTAATCAGTTTGAGTGCTCCGCATGCTATCTCCAAAAATAGATCCTCATCATGAAAATGGCTAAGTCTCAAATCTATCTCTATTCTGTGTGTGTGATCCTCTCTATTTTGATTCTGTGCCTTTGAATGTGCTCTGTTCTCCCATGTAAACCTTTTTTATTTTCTCCACTAAGTGCCGAGTATGACTTATCAACATTACCCCACACTAGTTTGCATTTCCACCCCAGCAATGGTTGTCTCCAAAAACGAATCAAAGAATATGAATAGAAGAATGGAAAGAATTTTTATGAATAAAAGAATTTATTTAACCTACAGTATCTTCTGCTGCAACTTGAATAATAAATTCAGGATATTATTCTTTTATCTCCACCTCTAATGTCTTCCAATCATTGAGCATAGCCTCTGCTTTCTCTGGAATATCCACTGTAATTGACTCTAATTCATCCCTTGTAATCTCTTCATTTTCATTCTGTAATACCAACACAATGTTGGACATGCCAGTCATTCTCCCTTCCAACAAGTCCATCTTTTGAGCGATGAGTTTCCCAAGCTCATCCATCCTTTCCCTATGTGGTTCTTATTGGTGCAAATCAGCAGCACCCGTGGATGTTGATCAGATTTCTATTTGGTGGAGATGGACATCCAGTGTGATTGCACAACATTGAATTGTCTCCCCAAGTGTGGGACTTGTAAAAATGGGAAAAGAATCTCCAGGTTAGAGGTTGGTTCCTCAACACCTCTGATCAGGTGTATTACTTGCAAGTTGCATAGGTTTTGAATTCAAAATCCTACTCTAAATTCCAAAGGGGACAGAGATAGAGAATGTAAAATTGAAACTAGTGCTAATAAGGTGATGCACTAAAGGAGTGGTGAGCATTTTTACTTCTGCAGATTGACACAAATCATGGAAATGCAACAAAACTTCATGCACAAACTGATGAACTATAATGGAAGGTCAGAAATGAATCAAACAACACAAACAGAGGATTAAAACTCATTCACAGAGCCTGCATTGTCATTTTCAACATCAAAAACATGCAAAAATAGGTTACAGTCTTGGAAGAGGTCTAATTTTTCCACAAAATCACTTTCAAGGTGAAAGAGGGAGCCTGCAATACATGAAAAATGTTCAACCTTTCAAAATTGAGCCAAATCTGGCTTTTACAATGCCAGAAACGACCCCAGAGAGAGAAACACGGAAAACATGGGAGAGCTTCAACCACTGACCAAAAATGTAATAAAACAACATGGGCATCCTTACAGGTCCATCCTCAACATTTTTCACCATCTTTGGGAGAGAATGCCAGCCATTATTCATTAAAAAGGGTGGTTGAAACGTCATTTCTTTTCATGACCACGTGCCAAAGGTGTTTTTTAATTTTCTCTCTCCAAACTCCATAAAAATACAAAATTGATCCTATAATCTTGTAGATAATTTCACCAGCTTTCCGTTGATATAAAGAACGGAAAAAACCGAGCTCTGGATTGAAAGTTATGGCCATTTTAAATTTTAGGGCAAAACAAGGCCAAAACGGATTGGTGGGCGAAAAATTTGAAATTTTCCACTTTTTGCATTTGGGAAAATTTCCCAAAAAATCCCGTGCTCCACCATTCCGGTGCCACATGGCATGTTCTGATTGGATGTGGGCCCTCTGCGCTTCATTTTCCATCGTTTTGACCATTGGAAAATTTTTCCAAAAATCTCCGCCGGCCGATGATCTAAGGACACGTGGCGTGATTTGATTCACTGCGGGCCTCTACCCCTTAACTTTTCTGTCACTTTTGGCCATATTTTTGACTTAGACACGTGGCAAAACCCCATTGGTTGTGGGATTTTCCTTTGAAATTTTTCTTTGTTTTGCTTTGGGAAAATTTCCCAAATTTTCCCGCCTTCCACCGGTCCGAGACACGTGGCAGCATCTCATTCGACGCGGGCCTTGGGGCAAACATTTTTCTTTTCATTTTAGCCTTTGGGAAAAAATCCCAATCTCCCCCATGATCCTCCATTCCCGAGGACATGTGGCACCATATTATCGCTACCGTCCTTTCAGGGAAAATTTTCCACAAAACTCCGCCGAGCCATAACTTCAAAACTACATAGAATTAGGAGGAAAACTTTTCCTTTATGGAAAGATGAGAAAAGATATATCCAATGGTGCCATTTCCAGAATTTTTGAGTGCACGAAAAGCAAAATATTATGACTGAGGCAAAAGAGAGGGAAGAACGAAGGAGTTAACCACAAAATAAGCAAGGGGCTCATTTTGGGTAACAGATTCTGAGTGATGTAAGGGCCTCGCGCTTCTACTTAACAAGTGCTAACCATTTTGTGTGGCCCAATGTCTCATCCTTCATGGCCTTTAGGACCTCATTGTCTTCCAAAATAGTCTGGTCCTTATAACGGCCTCTAGCATTGTATAAATATTCAGTGCTTGATCCACCTTCTTGAGTTCCTCCTACAAGCTCTAAAGCAATCCTTCATATGATGCAATCTTCCACATCACTGAAGCCTTTTCTTGCTCTACTTCCTATGTTGGATCCTTTGGTTTTGGCATGCACAAAGGTTCATCTTCAAGCACTAAGTCCACCAATGTACTTACATAATGTATTGTTGAAGGAAACGTCTTAGGTACCTTTGGCTCTAAGTGTGGCCTAGCCTTCATGACATTGTCACCAATCTCCTCCACCATGCTGATAAAAAAACATTCTTCTTCTATTCCAAGTATTTTTCATGTTTTAGGTGTGTTATTTCCTCATCCTTAGTCTTAATCTCCTCCCTTAGCACCCTAATTGTGGCAGCTTTATCCATATTCGATGTGCAACTTCTATTGAGACTTTCACCAAAGCATTGCTCACCTGTTCATCTGACATAATAGTAGGATTTACTATTATGTTTCTGGCCTGAGGTGTATTTTTCAACCTCCTTGACATGCATGACTCCTCACATACATCAAATTCTGGTTCATCCATGTGTGTGTGCATTGACCATGACAATTGCTTCCTTGTGCGCATTTTCGCCATATCTTCATCCATTAACTCCCAGTAGTATAACTCCTTTTGTGCCATTGTCTTTATGAAAATGGGAATGGAAAATTTTACTCAAGTCCTTGGTATAGCCCGTGGCTAGTGGAATATGCTCCCCACTTGTTCTTCTTGTTCTAGGCTACTTAGGAACTTGGGCTTCAAGATTGGGAACTTGTGTTGTTATTTGATTTGCAATATTATAGACCACTCCTTGAGACATCTTCTTGGTGACACGCAACCACATTGTGTTTACCTAGGACCACCTTCCTTGGTCATTCAACTTTTTCACAAGATGTGCAGCTACCTGCACTATTGGGTACTTCTTCAACTTTTTAATGTTCATACCGCATGGAGCCTTGGTATCTCCTAGCTCCTTCCTCATCTCCAAGATTACGGCCTTATCAATTAAATGACTATCTAAATCTAACCCTGAGGCCCTTAGTCCTATCACCATTGAAATAAAAACAACTGTGATTCTTACCCTCCATCTGACGAAGTAGAAGAAGTCCTCATGGAATCTACTCATCAGCCACCGATACAACAGTTCATACTTTCCAAAATATGGTAGCTCATACGGATGATAGACTCCATTCCGCTTCAGCAAATTCTCACCAAAGATCATCATATACCGACATATCCTCTATCATGCACTTTTTCATTTTCATGCTCAGCCACGCATCGAACTACTTCTTATTATCCGATGTTTGATGGTTGTATTCATTTATTTTATATTGACGGATATGGGAATCCCATTCTTTTCCCACAATCATGCCCTCTGGATACTACATTTCTAAAAAATTACTCTTGGGAGAAATCTCTTCTTCCACTTCAACCTTCTTCTTCCCTTTATCTCCTGTTGTGGGTGCTTTCTTTGGTTCCATTTGAAAAATATCTCTTTTCTTCCCTCTATAGTTGAGCAAGTCAAAACCCTAGCTTAAATCTTCATGCCCTAGTGGAAATTGCATGCCCTAGCTCATTTTTAACGCATCTTCTTCACTCAAACCCTTCTCTTATAGGAACGCAAGCTTCTCTAGTGCACATCCCTTCTCTCCACGTCTAGTTTCACACACTACACACCTCAACACAATTTCTTGGCTCGTTCACACTTAACCCTTTTCAAATTTTCTCAAATAAAATGGTAAAAATGAACTCGCATCCCATCCTTATATAGAATTTAAAAAAGTTAGTGCATTTATTACTCCTCCACCTACCAACAATCCTCTCATTAAGTGACCATTCTCATTATTTCTACATGGCACATCTTCACGCCCAATCTATAACCTTCTAGCGCACCCTCCTAGCTTTTGGCTATGGACTTCACTTTAGTGCACTTCCATGCGCCTAAGTACCTCATCACTACACCTTCCACCGGTATTCTTTCTCCCCCTACTTATCTTGTGTTATATTTATTTCTTCATTCCTCTCTATTTATGGTCCTTGTGTCTAGAAGAAATCTTTTTTTTTCAATTTTCCAACCTTAAATAGCACCCGTAGATAGTTATTTTCATGTGGACTTAATTCCATTAATCATATACCGGATATCAACAACCTACCCCACACTAAGGGTATGTGTAATCCTCTACGCATAAAAATTCTTCAAATAGTAATTAGCTTCTAGCGCGTAAACATGCTTATTACAAAACACACCAACTAAATTGACAAAGCATAGAAACAAAGAAGGAAACACATTAAGGGAATGTAGAATTGAAAGCCTAATCTAAATGGCAACACTGCCTTATTACAAACACCAAGAAGAATTATTTAGAGTAGGGCTTTAGCCTACTCCCAATTAAGTAACCGAGTAACCATATTCCATCAAGTGCCTCTAACTGAAAAGTGCCTAATTTGAGTATGTTAGTGATAACATATGGCCAATTGGTCAGCGATAGCCTAACCCTTGATGGACTTTTGATGAATGAATTCGAGGTCAAGGTCAGCTAAAAGCATAAGCCATCATGTGGCACATTGATTTTGATAAGGTTTGACATACATGAAGTATAAGGGGTCGGTGTTGGTCACAACATAGGTTTTGTGGTTGAGTAGGTAATGGCGAGTTTAGTGGCAATGAAAACTAAGGCTAAGAAAAAAAAATAGGGATGGGTGTGTCAGGTTTCATAGTCCAAAAGAGTACAACTTATGTAATAAACCACATCCTCCTGTGTTGTTCATCGTGATGAGTGAGCATGGCTCCCAAGGAGTGATCGGTAGCTGAGATGTATAGGTAAAAGGTTGATCATCTTTAGGTGGAATGAGTATGGGTGGTTGGAGGAGGTATTGTTTTAGGGCCTCAAAATATTTTTGATAGTCATCATCCCATGTAAAGGAGACATCCTTCTTGAGCAGATGGTGAAATGGTTGACACCGATCAGATAATTGTGAAATGAAACGACGAATAGACTACAACTTACCTTGTAGGCTAAAATTTTTTCTAAGGTTAGTAGGTGGAGGAATTTCGAGAATGGCCTTGAATTTAGTAGGGTCAACTTCTATACCACGTAGGGAAATGATAAAGCCAAGGAGTTTTCCGAGAGGGCCATGGAGATGCACTTCTTAGCGAGATTCATTTTAAAAGACCTCTTGGAAATCGGAGGTGGAAAATACCTGGCGAATATCCCCGAACCGGTTTCATGGGAAGGTGAATTTTTATTTTCTACTTTATTTTGCAAGTAAAGTTGATAAATGATTGAAGATGGAATAGATGATGAAGAAGCCTAAGAGAAAAATAAGTCATTTCAAAGAAAATGCAAAGTTAAATAACCAAGTATGGGATCTAGGTGGTTTTAAAGTCAACAGGAAAGTGAGAGAATGGAAAGAAGACTAAAATAATGCCAAGAAGATGAAGACATGGCTATACAAGAAATGTACATGGACACTTTTCTCCTCCTTGGGAGTATGATGCAAGGGCATCTTTAATAGATATTAATCAAGGAAAACTATCACAATTATGAGTTTAATGTGAGTATGAGAGAGAAGGTCTTATATGTTTAGGAGTTTGAAAAACTCAAATTTGTGTTTCCCTCAAATGTTGTTAATGCTTATTTCACTAAATCTAGACTTATTCTAGTCCAAGCAGCTAAAAAATATAGCTAATATTGGAATCCAATATTACTAGTTTTAGATTCCAAAATGTTAAATATTGGAATTATTTGCACTCCAAAATAACACATATTGGATTCCAATATCACATATATTGGAATCCAAAATCACATATATTGGAATCCAAAATCACATATATTGGAATCTAAAAATCAAAATATTGGAATCCGACATTGATCTGCAAAATAAGAAACATAATCTGTTTCTATTTTGTATGGGCTAGCCATACACCAGGATTTCATATTTACTTTGGAATAAGGTTCTTATTAGTTTTAAAATTTATTTAAGATTAAACTATGTAGTTTTTGGAAAAATAATTCAATGATTTCATGGAATCCAACATTGATATGCAAAATAATAAACATAACATATTTCTATTTTATACAAGCTTACGGCAGGATTTAATTTTTTCTTTGGAATAAGGTTTTTATTAGTTTTAAAATGTCATTAAGATTAAACTATACAGATCTTAGGAAAATATTTTAATGATTTCATGGAATATGACATTAGTCTGCAAAACAATAAACCGATCATGTTTATTTTTATATGGGCTAGTGACCACTAGGCTTGATTTTTGTTTGGGAATAAGTTTCTTATCAATTTTAAAATGTCCTTAAGATTAAACTATGCAAATCTTGGGAATATCTTTTAATGATTTCATGGAATCCAACATTGATATGTAAAATAATAAACATAACATGTTTCTTTTTTATAAGGGATAACGACTACTAGGATTTAAATTCTACTTTGGAATAAGGTTCTTATCAATTTTCAAATGTTTTTAAGATTAAACTATAAATATCTTGGAAAAATCATTTAATAATTTCAAGGAATCCACCATTGGATCCTGCAAAACAATAAAACGAACATGTTTCTATTTTATATGGGCTAGGGACCTCTAGGCTAATGAAATTCAAGAGATGTGAGACACTTCTAGGTTCATTTACTATGATGTGATTGAGCCTTAACATAACCAATGAATTATTGAAGATATTTTGAAGAAACTAGTAGAGGGTGATGATCTAGACTATGAGAATATAATTAAATGTAAAATCATTCCATATATATTTTCATATTTAAATATAGATATCAAATTAACTATAAAACCATTCCATATATATTTTCATATTTAAATATGGATATGATATTAATTAAAATTAACTATAAAACCATCCCATATATATTTTTATATTTAAATACAATTAGTGCAAAATCAAAGCACCCCCAAATGAGTTATGGATCTACTTTTCTAAGGCAAGGTCATTTGGTGTGATTTTCATAACATTGGATCATTCCCCAAGATATGCGACTTACAAATGGGAATGATCCTCCAGAGAAGGTTGGTTCCTATTCCTCTATTTAGGTGCCTACATAGAAACTTGCAGAGGATTTTTTCTTAAACCTAATCTAAACTTTACCAAGGAGGCAAGGATAAAAGAAATACAAAAATTAAAACAAAGCTACACTACGAGGTGATGCACCAAAGGAATGATGGACACTTGTTTTTTTGATAGACACAAACCAAATAAAATGCATACAATAATCAAGCATAGATAACTAGATTAATGATGAAAGACCAGATGAGAGCAAAGAAGACAGGAAGGATCTAGAATCAATCACAAAACACATTTTATTGCTCTGTAGATTGATACAATACATTAATAGACAACCAAGAGGTGAGAAAGCGTATTACAATTTTTATGGAAGGTCTGAACTCCACGAGTCCCTTACTAGAAGGAAAGGGGAGCTTGTAAAAGACAAGAGAATGTCCAACCCTTTACAATGAGTCCCGAGCTGTATTTATATATCAGATACAAATGAGAGAAAGAGAGAGAAGTGGAAAAACAACTCCAAGCTCAACCACCACTATCTAATGACTCCCATGAAATTTATCTTAATTGCACCAAACCATGATTCGACACCTTGAAAGAGGGGAAAAGCGATGGAGTAGATCAAATCTAATTGGGTAGTTGGAGGAAAGAGATCTTGCATTGAAGGCATGAAGTCATTTATCCATTTTTCCCACCCAACCTACCAAAAATTAAGTTTCGGACCTTCATGGCATGATTTGAGGTCAAGATCTTTCCAACGGTGTCAGATTTTCAATATTTCGAGCCCTGAGTCGAAAGATATGCCCCTTCAAAGTTTGCATCAAGTCCATACAAATAGGCAGGAAAACTAGTTTGAAAAACGGGCCCCTTCTTTAATATGGGACAAGTGGCAGACAGATTAGGGAAAAATCAGGTTTGCGGGTTCAAAATTTATGTTTTCCCCCTTCTCCACGAGAATCTTAAAATCCAGAAAAATCATGTGGCCCCGCCGTTCTACTTGGACACATGGCACCCTTTGGTTCGCTCAAGAGACACGCTCCAAATTTTCCTTTTGGCCCTTTTGTCAAAAGAAAAAATTTCACCTTTTCCTTTGACTCCTACTTTGGTTTGACTCGGGTTCAAATGCTGAATTTTTCCCTCTTGGGAGTCGTGACCCATTTTGTAACTTTTACACCCTTTGGGGTAAGGGGAAAAAAACTAAATTTTCCCTCAACGACCCACTTTGACCTGGGACACATGGCGACACCACGCTTGTTTGGAAACCCGATTCAAAATTTTCCTTTGGAGGAGCATTGAGTTAACACTTGGCAGCCTCTGCAGGTCTATGTACTTTTCAACGGTCCCTCTTATTCTTTTGGACTATGGGCTACACGATGAGCTCATGCTCATTTGGGTCTCCGAATTGAGACCAAATCTTAGAGATGTGCCATTAAGACACTTGGCATTCTCTGTTTACACTTTTATACTTAGCCAATTTTGAGGCTTGCCTTGTTTGCCTTTTTAACTCTGTTTTGACCATTTGCTAAGTTAAGGGCTGGCAAGTTTGAGTATCTCGCCTGGATTTCCCTCTAGTTTTGCACTGTGACACTTGGCACTTCCTTTTTAGTTGAAGACTTTTCAATGCTCCACAATTTCTTGGGATTTTGGACGCATGGAAGCCTGGTGCAAGTTTGGGCTCCCCCTTTTGGATTCACCTTTGGAGAAGCGTCGTTAAGACACGTGGCTCCTTCCACTGCCTCCTCCATACTTAGTCATTTTTGGACCTTTCCCAAACTGTTTTTGAGCCCAAAAACTTTGAATCCTCGCCATTTTTCCCCTTCTTTCTCCTGGCCTCTCTGCGGCACCGCCCCTTCTTCTCTGACCCTGCAATTCCATTGTTGAGTCTACTTGTAACTTGCAGAATGAATTTAAGACACGAAATGGATTGAAAAGTCATTTCTTCTTGCACAAGGCCGTTTAATTTTTCTCAACCCCACCACTTCATCATTGAGTCCCTCTGTGACTTTTTTCACAAGATTTGAATGAGATTTCTCAGGTTCTTTCTATGCGGGGTCATGGATGATCCAATATTTTTCCCAAGGGGGTGAAATATGGATAACAAATACATATATGAAATAAATTAAATTCCTTTTCTAAAGGTAGAATTATGATAAATCATTTTAATAATTATTTGAATTTCATTGTAAAACTATTCGTCATGATGGGATCCCAAATTCACAGAATAAATTGTAGAAAATATAAATTATTTACACGATACATATGAATAAATGATTGTTGAGGTCGTTGGGAATTTTTTAATTCCTTAAATTCCTTAAACCAATGTGAACAATTTGTGTAGTGGACATTTTGAAGTCAAGAGGATTATATGACTTTAAAAAATAAAAGTAAGAGAGTTAAAACTTAACGGTCACTAGGTAATGTCAGTGTAGCTTATCTAGGTAAATTAACATTAATCAATTAGAATTCACTAAAAATAAAAATATTATGTACACCTTTTTATAGATTAACATATCTATTATCGTTTAAATCCTTTATTATATTATAAAATTACTAAATATAGTCACACATATTATAGATAATAACATTATTACAATAGTCACACATATTATACAAAAAGTCATTCTAAAATAAATTTAGGGAAAAATTACATAATTTTCTTTTTTAGATAGTTAAACGCTTTTGACCGAGCTATGAACAAGAGGGTTGATGGGTCCCCACCCTACAAGTATCAAAATATTAGATCAATGAATGGATACATACAAAACCAAAAACATGTATGAAAAATGTAAATAACGAGGCCAAAATGTAACATGACAAACCTGTCCTACAAAAACATAGAGTTGAGAACAAAAAAATAGAGGGGGAATGACCAAGAAACATCAGATTTGCACCTCTAATTGGTTCGCTAATCTAGGCATTGAAATATTCCTTAGAAAGGTGAAGAACACGCCATAAATATTCTTCAACTACAACACAAGATCAGAAAGGGGGAGGGTAGGGTTAACGAGCGTGACCAGGTACAAGGATGTCACCCTAGAGACAGATGCCCCATCGGAGTGAAAAATGTTTTGAATAGACTTTAGAAATTGGAGGGCCCAAATTTTCAGTTCCATGGCATCACAAATCTTGTTGTCAACCCACAAAGGATATGGACAAGGACTAAGATTGGCAAAGATAATAGAAAGTCATACTTCTACCAAATCTTTGGCCAAACCAGCATGATGATGTGAGTAAATGAAATGGGACATGACCACCATGACCACTGCCTTATCTACACTCAACAACATGCAATTGAACATGAAGATGCATACAATATCGGAGTTAACATGAGATATCTAGGTGCTCTGTAGATAATCCACACTTAGGACTTTCTCAATCATATTCAAAATAGGTGTAATGACCTATGAGGAAGACATTGCATAGAAGAGTGGAAGAAACGGGAGTGAGGAAATTCATTTCTGGCTTCTTTCCATGCAATAGGATGAGAGGAACATAGGTAGATGCCATGAGAAGGAAGGGGGAAACATTGGAGAAACAAGAGAAAACGAGTGAGGGTAGCTGAAATCACAACCCAATTAAGTAGTCCCTTGACTCGTGTGAGGGAGGTTGGTGCAATAAAAATGGATGACATCATCAATATTTTCCCATGAATTGTCTTGATTTTGAATAAATGTTTTGCTGATTTATAAACACACATTATGCAAAATAACATTACTAAATATAGTCACACACATTATACAGAAAGATGTTATCAAATAAATTTAGGGACAAATTACATAATTATAATTGGGTTATTGATTTAATGACATCACAAATGTCTTCCACATCCTTCAATAGGTGTAATATAGGCCACAATTCATCTATCAAGTAGTTGTTAAATGTGTTAGCAATTATGTAGTTCCCCACATCATTGAACTTGTTTATCTCTCTAGAGTCATCTATAAGCACTATATTTTTACAATTGTAATATGCATTACACTTTCTCTAAATGGTGCTAATATTTTTGAGAAATATGTTGGGATTCCTGGAACCTCAATAATCGGTACGTTTGGTCACGATGCAATCTTCCTATGTGAATATAAATTCAAAGCTGCCAACCTCCAAGCCAAATTATGTATCGTAGGAATGAAGGCATTGTGTCATTAAAATTTGACTTTCTTGCCAATGTCCACAAAATAATAAATAAAAAAATCTCTAAATAACGATATGCAAAATAATAAATAGAATTTTTTTGTTTTATACCCGCTCACGACCGTTAAGCTTTATTTTTCTTTTGGAATAAGGTTTTTATCATTTTTTAAATGTCATTAAGATTAACATATGTAGATCTGGGAAAAAACATTTTATGATTTCAAGGAAGCCAAGATGGATATGAAAATCAATAAACATAACATGTTTCTATTTTATACGGGCCAGTGGCTGCTATGCTTAATTTTTACTTTGGAATAAGGTTCTTATCATTTTCAAAATGTCATTAATATTAAACTAAATGGAACTAGGAAAACATTGTTTTATGATTTCATGGAAGCCAA
The DNA here is from genome assembly GCA_018340775.1 of Taxus wallichiana var. yunnanensis. Lineage (NCBI taxonomy): Eukaryota > Viridiplantae > Streptophyta > Pinopsida > Cupressales > Taxaceae > Taxus > Taxus wallichiana. The sequence continues at coordinate 751,024,839 of CM031239.1, forward strand.
CATCAATCTTCAAAAAAATAAACCATATATGCTTCTGTTTTATACGTGTTAGCAAGTGCTAGGATTAATTTTTCTTTGGAATAAGGTTCTTATCAATTTTAAAATGTCTTTAAGATTAAACTATGTAGATATGGGAAAACTTGTTTTTATTTGTCCATGATCCATGATTGTATCCTCTCCCTTAGAAATAAAATTTATTGTTGAAAAAAAAAGAATCGAAAAAAATTATCACACACTGTAAATCTTTAATAACTTTAAGGTAGTTATTTTATTCCATATAAATGTGCAATACATTGTTGGATTTAAAAGTAAAATATATAATTCAAACTAAAATGGTGCATTTGAAAGTTTTCAATGATCTACACATGTTCTTGTGTTCTCCTGCATGTTTCAACCATGTACATAATTCAATGTAAATTAATGAATCAGTCTTATAGTTTCCATCAAATCTCCAGTATGTTGGGGTTTTGAGAGTAATTTCTTCTTTGACTTCATACGATAAGAATATCACGTCATCAATCAAAAGTATATTGTTTTCACCATAGAAATTACCAAAAATTTCTACTATCTATTGAATGGTATTTGTTTTGAGCTTACATTGGTGGCATCCCCAAATGAACCTAAAGTGGGTATCTCGTAGCCAACTAAATTTTTTGATGAACATGTACTTCACCATTGTTGAATCCATAAATGAAGACCATAAGAAAATGTCAAATATTTTGATGCAGTTCTTATAAATTCAACACTAAATACTCATTCAAAGTATTCAGTATTCTCGGATCTAAAATCTGGAACCATATTACGAGGTATTTTGTCACCAATACCAGAAATTCCAAACAACAAACCTTTAACTCCAAAAACTAGTAATTTCTGAGGCTTCTAATTGGATCTATAAAAATAACTCAAATTAATGTAAGCTTCCAAAAGTGATAAAAAAACAAGTCAACATATTATTGTGATATATTTTATTTGGGTAATTCACACAAACAACTTATTAAACTATAATATCAACTTAATCACAGTGAAGATATAAATACTGTAGAATTTTAAATTTGTAATATCAACATATAAAATAAAGAGTGACCATATGAATGTACGAATGAATATCATTATAAAAATTATTTTGAAATAATTAATAGTTATATAATTTTTGCTTGCTGCAATTTTTTTATGCCCTCTATAACACTCAAACTCGAAATAATATCTTTGATATGTCATTGTACAAATTGGTAATTAACCACATATATTTGAAACAATTTTCTCCATTGGATTTTCTCCCATTATAAAATTTTCCGAGAGGGTTTCCTTTGGGCCTATTGTAATACAAAATGTGTCAGCAGAGAAAAAAATCATCTCTACTCCAAATATTTTGGAGATATTTTACTGCAATTTCATCTTCTATAGAGAAATGTTATTTTCCCCAAAAATAAATGGTTTCAATTCAGCTACTATTTTTTTCTTCAAATACTTTATCAGCTTTTTAACTATGATGGAAGAGAGATAGCTAGACCAAAATCCCACTTCACATTTTGCTAATAGTAGCTTTAAAAATTCCTCGAGACATGCTCTAGTTGATAGTCTCCTTACCGAAATTGAATGCATCTCTATATGGGATTGGGTTTTCTCATATAAAAAACCATCAAAATCTAAAATAATTAAATAATCCTTTTGGCTAACTACATAGAAGTAATTTTTTCAATTTTTCACAATTTTTTTTTTATTAAAAAAATACCCATATATTAAATAATGAAGTACAATGCTAATCATACAAAAATGGGTGGAAAAGATCACACCCCGTATGCAGGATCAAAGTATCCGTAAAGGCTACGAGTAGCAAAGTGTCATGTCAAAAGATGCATTTTCACTCAAAAAAGCTTAAAACAAATAAGCCGAAAACCAGAGAAACTCCAAACATGGAGCTAAGTAGCAGCAGCAAACATGGAGGAAGGTGGCGATGGCGGTGGGCTCTTTGGACGGTCACCCCAACCACCAAGAGTAGTATTAGGGCTTCATCGGGTTGCTTCCAACCATCGGTATGATGTTGTTCCTCCTCGTTTCCCAGTAGGGAAGGTGAAATAGCAAGAGAAAGCTGCACAAAACTTTGATCGACTAGGTGCACCGCCTCTCGAAGCCACCACTGCCAGAGCCCAGTTGAACAACACCCCGGAGTAGGCATATTCCAAGATGGAGGCGAGAGACCCAACGATGAGGAGAGGTGCTACGCCGCCCATGAGCCAGACCCCGGTCGAAGTTGTGCCACCCATGGGATGAGTGGAGACCTTAAGAGCGGGAGCGGTGGCGAGGGGAATCGGGTGGGATGTAGCTAACAATATAAGGGGCACTCCCTCAATGGTCTAATAGCGTTTGCAGTGTTTCAAATTCAATGCGAGACTTTCTTCACCGAACCTAGATCTCAAGTGAAACAATGGAGATGAAAAAATATTGTTAGAAATAGCAAAAAATCTATCCACTGTCTCTTTATTAAAAATAGCAGCATTTCTAGATTTCCAAATGTGATATAAAATAGTTGCTTTGAAACAATGCCAAATGTTGTGAAATTTTGCAGGAATAAAAGTCAGATTCCCCAAAAGAACCATTTTCCACGTGAAGAAGGTGGACAAAAAGGTTAAAAAGGGTATGAATCCAACACCAGCGATCGAGCATGAGGGAAAAACCAATAGAGATGAAGAAGAGTCTCAAGATGGTTGCAGAATGGGCAGCATGGCAGGGGAGCTCCCAAGAGAACAAGGCACTTACCCACAGGAAGCCCTTGATGAAGAATGCTCCAAAGAAAGTGTGCAGCTTTGGGCTCTATAGGAATGGCCTAAATGAATTTGAAGTGATGCTTCCACCCAAAACAAGTGGAATGCAGGCTCCATCGAGCATTTAAATTTTGGAGAGGAAGTTGCTTTTAGGTGAGAAGATTGCAACCCAACTGAGGTTTATAGTTTTTGAAGGGGGTGGCAGAGGGCCAGTGCCAATCAAACCACCACGGCTACTGCATACTAACACAAATTTTATGCAAACAATCACTAGGTATGAGATCTTGAATGATAGAAATGGCTTGTTTTTCGTTGTCATTTAGAGAAAAATTAGATTTTAGGCTATCCCATAAAGCTAATCCTGGTGATGGGACACAAAAGGTCTGAATATACTAAATTCCTTTTTGAAAATATGCAAACCCTTTAGTTGTAAGGAAAGAGAAGGGGTTTGTCATGAAATTGAAGCACCGGATTCCACCACAAACTAAGAAAATTAAGAGAGATACTGTTCTAAAACCACCACCTGCCAGAGTAGATGGGGTTTGAGAAGTTCCCAAGCTTTCCATATGCTTATTTCCATGAAAGAGCCACCTATTTTAACAATAGTAGGGCATAAAATTAAGGAGTAGTAGTTCAAACCCCGCCATACCTTTCAATTAAGTGGAGACCTTGAGAAATACAATTTTTGAGAAGAATTTTCCAAGATTCCTCACCTTCAAGGTGTGAATAATTCATTTGGTAGTGAGAGAAAACCCCTACATATGAATGTTGATTATGCCAAGACCACCAATTTCTTGGGTGTACAAACATATGTCCCAAGCAACTCTATGAAAACCATGGTTCCCTTTGGAGTTGGCCCATATGAAATCACACAGAATTTTCTATAGCCTTTGTGATAAGCATCTTTAGAGGGTGCCCAACATGATGAGTAATAGACATGAGTGGCGGCGAAACCTTGGAGTAGACTTGGAATTTTCCAGCAAGAGACAAATGTTTGGTAACCCAAAATATATTTTTACTCAACTCACTGAATCACATAATTCCAAAGATTAGTAGGGGATGCCATAAAGGCAAAGGGAATGCCTAAAAATTTGAATTAAACACTAGGTTCAATCCAAAACCATTGGAATCCCTCTAGCCAAGGAGGTTTGGGACCCATTGCCTATCTCGTAACATTGGGTTTTCTTCCATTGGATAAGCAGAACCAAAAGCAAGACAAAAATATCAAGGAATTTCATGGCATTAGTGATAAAGGCCTTTGTTTCAGGTGAAAGTGAGAAAAGAGTCATCTGCAAAGTGACCATTAATCAATCTTGTGAGAGGAAGGTAGTTGAATACCTTTAACAAGACCAACATTGGCAGCATTAGTAAGTAAGTAGCTCGGACCGTCGGTAGGAATGACATAAAGAGGAGCAAGAGGGCAACATTGCGGATGGAACGATGAAGAGAGAATCTCTCGAGATGATGACCATTGATATTAATACAGGCACCTACATTTTGAAAGAGAATATTGATAGAGTGGATGAATCGGGTAATAATTTTGAATAGGAAGGGCTTTGGTAATAATTTTGTATGAGACATTGAGCAGAGTTATTGGCTGCTAACTGGTGATAAGCTTGGGATCCCCAAACTTGGGAATGAATTTGATGTTGCCTTGGTTGATCAGATTACCCAAGGTGTTGGAGGACATCGCTTCTAGATAGAATTGATGTAGATCCGGACCAACGGTTGTCCATAGAGACTGGTAGAACTCACAAGGAAAACCATCAACACCGGGGGCTTTATCAAAGGCCATCTGCATAACAGCTTCCTTCAAGTCATCAAGAGTGAGAGGTCTATCATAGGTGATGCACTAACTTTCAGAGAGCTTGCAAGGAACAACATCAATGCATTAGAGGAGAGCAGCCTCACGAGCCGGGGTAACAGGTTGAGCAGCAAAAACAACATGATAGTGATGCACAAAAGCTTACAGAATGTCAGGTAAGAGAGTAAGCCTTTGATTTCCATCCTTGATTGCTTTAATTTTGGTGAGATTTTGATTAGTTTTAAGGGAAGAAAAAAACTCCTTAGTAACTCTGTCACCAATGCGGAGCCAGTGTAGACGGGCTTGAACTTGGGCTCCTCTAGCCTTATAGTGCTCCTCAATTTGAAGCTTATGTTTCCAAAGGTGAGCAGCTTACACTTGCAGTGGGCATTGAAAGGAGAGATGCAGATTAAGGTCTTGAATAGCCCTCGAATATTCAACATGGGAGGCTTCATGAGCATTCTTGTGAAAAATAGCTACTTGTTTCCCATAGCTCTGAAGGAAAGAAGTGGTACGAGTGATGGCATGATACCACCAAATAATCCAGCTAATCCCATCAGCAAGTCTCGGATCAAGATTCCAAATACGTCTTATACAATCCAATGTCTTGGGATGAGAAAGGTGGAATGTATTTAAATAGAACTTGGTGGACTTGGGCTTAGGGTACTAAAACCTCCATTGAATCCCAAAGAAAATAGGTTTATGGTCAGAAACCAAAGCATTTTCCACCACCGAGACCGGGAGGCTGTATGAAGAGTCAAAGGAAAACCATTGCTTCTCTAAAATTAGATCTCTGTCAAGATGCTTATAAAATCTGTCATGGCTAGCTCTAAAATTAGACCAAGTGAACCAAGCAGTAGTAGCAGAAGAGTGCTTTGGCAGTGATTGGGATAAAAAAACAAATCTTATTGCGTAAATAAAACCAGGATTCGCATTCACCAAAGACACCAATGCATTGGAAGCCGTCCCAATTTGTCTTATGGGGATTCAACCATGTTGAAGTATCCAAAAAAATCCATGTAGCAGAGGGTAGATGATTAGCCAACCACCGCCAAAAAGAAGAACGTTCAAAGGCATCATTGGAAGCATAAATATTGGTCAACCCAAGAATGTGGTTGTCAAAATAAAAAGGTCCACACCACCCGATGAGTGGGGTGAGAACCCCAATATATGATATTGGAGTTGAGGTCGGGGCTTAAAAGAGTGACAACACCCCATCAACCATTATTGTGAGCTGACATCTAGTAGAGAAAACCAAGCCAGATGGTACACATAGCAGCAGAAAGATGGAAGCTAGAGATTTTGACTTCCTGTAGACACAACACCTGAAATTTTGCAAAATGCTTGCAACTGTCTCTGACAATATATCTTCGAGTCAAATCAGTAAGACCCTTGAAATTCCATGAGTAAACTAACATGGAGAACTATCAAGCTACATAGTTTCCTCCTCGAGGCCGCTAATGCTCCAAATCGGTTAGAGAAAGTGACTTTCTGCGCATTCCCATGAATAAAATTACTAAGATCGAACTATCAGCAGGGTCTCTATGAGAAATATTCCTAGAAAGGAGGGGAAGGACTTTGGGAACAACATCGGGAGCCTTTCTATCTATCTGAGGAGCTGAACCACTGGCCGTGAGATCTAGAAAGCTTGAGGTATCAGGAAATGATGGTTGTGAAAGAGCTAAGGGCCGAGGGCTGATAACAACAATCGGCAGCTTTGCGGAGACCGAGAAATGGTGGGCATGGGCTTGGGAGGGGTTATAGCAAATGGCTTCAAAGGAGTAGAAGCGGGGGTGACCACCGTTTGTAAGTAGCCTATTGGTGCTTATTTCGGGTCGAGGCAGAAGGTTTTTTGTCATTGATAGTAGTCCATCCATTAGAGAAGGGAGTGTTGGATTTAGGGTCTATCACGGTTTTCTCTGAAACTGACGGTGGGCTTGGGTTCATAAGAGGACAATCCTTGATCATATGGTCAGCAGATTGGCATCAAAAACAACTATTGGGAAAATTTATGTATAGAACTTTCTATGAAAATCACGTGTCTCCAACCTGGATATCAAGGGTATCTTTGAGGTCTTTTGAGAGATCAATTTCTACGTAGACCTATTTTTGGGGTCGAGCCGAGTAGAACTTATTTTACTTGTGGCGAGATGAGATGACCCAAGGTTTGATAAGTTGATCAATGAATCCCCACGAGAGCAAAGGAGGCTTGGAAATTTAACCCAAATAGGAATTTTGAGTTTGTCTTGCTCGAGACTTGAAAATCTTGAGTCCAGTGGGAGAAAACCACAAGGGTATTGAGAATAAACCATGGAACGTGGTTAACAATGGCTTTGTAGTGTTCAAAATTGGTAAAGTGAAATAGAAAAAAACCCTTGGTCATGTTTTGGAATCCCTCTACCTTGACTCTATGAGGTTTCCAATGATTATGAATCCATTGATAGAGGATACCTTCGGGGGAATTGGCCCACAAAATAAGCAACAAGAGAAAATATTCAAAATAGTTATGAAGCTTTGTCAAAAGATGGTAAATCAAGAACAATATCAGGGAAGGAGTATCGTATCCTTACCTCGTCGAATACCTTCGGGACGAATTTCCTCACTCATTTCAGCATCATTGTCTAGAGATCCTAGGATAAGACCAGCATTAATAGATGCATGGCCCGAGGAGGTGTTCATTTTATAAGCCATCACCCAAGGAACACTTTGGTGATCAATACAAAATTAATGCGAGATAATCCCACAGGATCTGGAGATTGGCGATGTGACGTGATGGCGGCATATGGCAAGGCCAAGCATTCACTGTGAAAATAACTCACTGAGCCTAAACCCTAGCGAGAACAATCATTTGTCCGCAATTTGATATTAACCAATTAAAATAATCAAAATTTCAATAGGTTAACACGAACCGATCGATATTCTAGATTAGATTACTTCATGTTTTCCCTCTATAAATAAATACATGATACAACTTGATTTTATACAATGTACTACTTTTTGGACAATATTGCATAACTATAGTTATATATTAGCGACTACTAGGATAAGCCACTAATGCCTGGACTATGTATGGATTGACAGTCTTTGATGAGCTTAGTGACCGCTAATGGCCAACTACACAGAAGTAATTGTTTTTCAATTATCCACAATTTAATGTTAACCAATTAAAAAAACTTAATCAATTGAAAATAAATATCATGTCAACGTAATTAAATTCGTGATACAACTTGCTTCTATACAATGTACTACCCTTTTCTAGATAATATTACATAGATATAGATGTATATTAGTGACTGCTAGGCTAAGTCTTTACTGTCTGAACTATGTTTGGCTTGAAATTCTTTGATGAGATTAACGTCTACTAATGGCCAACTACACATAAGTATTTTTTTAAATTGTATGCAAATTTAATATTAACCAATTAAAAAATTACTCAATTCAAAATAAATCAATTTAATAGATGTATGTTAGCAACTTCTAGGCTAAGTTGTTACTACATGTACTATGTTTGGTTAGACAGTCTTTGATGAGCTTAGTGGATGGCATGTTATGTATGGAGATTGTATGAAATACATATAACAAATAAACCACTTTATTATAGGTTCCTACAATTATTTGGGGCTTATAAATGGTTTTGTTTATAATTGCACATAACTAACATACCAGCTTATGTCTGTGAATTCATGTGTGACAATCGAAAACATATCAGAGTGATAAATTTATAAAAATGATTAAATGTCACTCACCTTATATAGATTCATTGGTGTTAGAGATCACAAGATAACTGAGAGGGGGCTTGAATCAACTATCCAATATTATATCTCAATTTCAATTATTAACTTATACACATTCATTGATTTAGAAAACCATTCACCATTCAAAACAAATAGATGTATCTTATTTCTCTAATGTGAAAGAGGTCGGCCTTTTATCTATATTCTACCTATATGCTTTTATTTAATTCAAGATGCAACAGTCACATAAGACCCAAGAAGCTTGACTTTTTACCTTTCATATAATCTTCAATCTATCCATCTATATTATGAGTTGGCCTTCCCTTTTCTGGAATATTCAATTAAACAATTCATCACATGATTTTTGAAATTTTCATGGCACAATGTCGGCTCCTACAAATTTCCTCTTCTTAGAGTGACTTAAATTGTGTTCCATGACTATTCTCTTTACTTCGTAGCTTTTCCAAATTCACATAATTTTTAGTAATCTACGATATTGTTTGGTCTTTCATGCGGAACTTTTAGTCTTTCACAAAATTCTCTAGTATTTCACAACACTTTTAGTCTTCTGCGGATTTCCTTCAAACTTCCTTACTCCCGAGGATTTTATTTTAGATAGTTCTTACTTCCGCGGTTCTTCCTTCACATCCGCGGCCTTACCATTTTTACTCACTACATATTCTTTAACTCCTTTTTCTTTTGCAGCTTCATTTCTTTATCAACTGTCTTCTCTAGTATTCCACAAATTATTTTAGAGTCCTGCGGCTTCTTAAAAACTTTGGCACCTACTTCAAGACTTATGTGGATATCACATCAAATTTGTGGCATGTACACAAAGCTGATTAAGTGCCTTAGAACTTCTCCTTGATCATATTGAGGTATCTCGAGAGATGAAATTATGAATCAACATTCATTATTCTCACTTTCTCTTTTTACCAATAATCCATTTTTTCATCAATAAAAATTTGACATTAATGACATTACATATGACAAAGAAAGAGGTTAAACAACCTCCTAGTATGTTTGTTATAACAATCTCACCAATTACTTCTTGACATCAATGACAATACACACTATAATGAAATATCTCCAAAAATCTCCCCTTTTTTCATTGATGGAAACACCTCACTTCATTTGATGGCAACACCTCACTTTTAATATCGACAGAAACCTAAAACCTTTGATGAAAAAATAATTTTTCGTTCCTTTTCCTTGACATATTTTTTTTTTCAATTTCTTTATCTTTTCTCATGACAAATGGCTTCTAGTTTTAGTTTCTCTCCCCTTTGCATGTATCAGGCTGGTTTCTGATTGTAGCTTCTCTCCCTCTTTTAGAATTTCCATGACTTTAGTTTCTCTCCCCCTTTGAAAAAAATGACAAAGGGTCGTCTATTATGCTTCGTGATCCTAATGATCTGATGTATACATGGAATCACTCCCCCTAAGCTTATGCATGATCTAACTAAATTGAACTAGTAGACTAGCTCCACCTCTCTTCAATATTGTTTGACACTAATTAGGAACTGATATTACCTAAGAATGGTCCCTCACTTTTTCTACACATCTTCTAGTTGTTTGCGAGATAATAAATAACCCCCAATTCCTCCCTTCAGTGCTCAAATGTTTCTTTTGGTAATGGTTTTGTCATGATATCAGCAACTTCTTCTTTTGTATTCACATATTCCAGACTGATTTTCTTGTCATTCACTTGTTCTCTCAAGAATTGATACCTTATTGGTATATGCTTTGTCTTTGAGTGGAACACAAGATTCTTAGAGACACTTATTGCACTTGTGCTATCACAAAATAAAGGAATTGGACTGTCAGATATTACCTTGTAATCTTCCAATGTCTTGCTTCATCCATAGAACTTGAGTACAACACATCATGGAAGCTATATATTATTCTTCACATGTTGAGAGTTCCATTGATGATTTCTTCTTTCTCAACCAGGATACTAAAAATTTCCAACAAAGAATGCTCCACCACTTGTACTCTTCATGTCATCAACACTTCCTACCCAATCTGCATCTGTATATGCTTTCATGCTGAAATCATTATTTTTAGGGTACCAGAGTCAATAATGAATTGTTCCCATAAGATATCTTAGAATTCTCTTTATTTCCTTGAAGTGTGTTTCTCTTGGATCTTCTTGAAATATTCCAACTAAACCAACAACTTGCATGATATCTGGTCTTGATGTTGTGGAGTACAGTAGACTACCTATCATAGATATGTACACAGTTTTATCTACATTTGGTGAGGTATCATCCTTTCTCAACTTGCAACCCACTTCCATTGGTGTTCCTATAGGTTTGCAATCTTCCATCCTAAACATTTTGAGTATTTCTTTTATATATTTGGTCTGGGATATAAAAATACCTTAGTTTGTTTGAATGATTTGTAGTCCCAGGAAGAATGAGAGATATTCAAGCATAGACGTTTCAAAATATTTTCTCATTACATCAAAACTCATGAGTCATTTTTTCATGATCTCCTTCAAATATGCTATTACCCACATAGACTATGAAAATGAGTAGATGATTACCTTCCTCTTTAATATAGATATTTATATCAGCTACACCTTTTCAAACCTTTCTCAAAGAGATATTTGTCTATATTTCTATACCAAGCTATAGGATCTTATTTTAATCCATAGAAAGCATTCTTCAACTTGAACACGCAATATTTATCATCTGTTAAAGAAACACCATTAGGTTGTTCAATATATACCTCTTCATTTAAATATCCATTCAGGAATGGTGACTTAACATCCATTTGGTATAATATGATTTTATTGGGAGCCGCATATGCCAAAAAAATATTATTGTTTCCATTCTTGCCATTGGTGAAAAAATTTCTTCAAATTCAATTCCTTCCATTTGTGCATATCCCTTACATACTAGTCTTGCCTTGTTTCTTGTCACTTCTCCTTTCTCATTCAGTTTGTTTTTTAATACCCATTTAGTTCCAATCACATTCTTATCCTTAGGTCTTGGAACAAGTTCCCAAGTTTCATTCTTTTCTATCTAATCAAGTTCTTCATTCATGACATCAACACAATGTTGGTCTTTGAATGCTTATGAAATATTCTTAGGTTATATCATTGTGAGGATTTCTATGTCATCATGGTTATGTTGTTTTTTTAGTCTTCTTCTTGTGAGAACGTCACCTTCTCTATTTCCAATTATCTGATTTGAGGGATGATCCCTCTTAACTTGTCTTGAGGGAGCCTTAGTGTTTGGTCTCTCTTCCACTTCTTCTACTTCTTTACAGTTTCACATAATCTACATTTATTCATCATCTTCTTGTTCTTCATGACCACCTCGGGCTGAGTGCTAGATCTTGGGAGATTCATCTACCTTTACATTTGTGCTTTCAACAATTTTCTGTAACCTCTTATTGTAGCACTGGAAGCCACACTGACTGTTGAGTAACCAATAAATATACCTTCATCACATCTAGAGTTGAACTTAATCAGATTTTCTTCATATATTTTTATGTAACATTCACTTCCAAAAACTCTTATGTGTTTCACATTTTTAGGACTTCTCTTCGACAGTTATGTTGGTTGTAGAATTTGATCTTTTGAAAATAAGAAATAGTCAGGGGACAAAAGTCCCTCCTCTTTATGGGAGATGTTCCTTATTAAACATAAAGGAGAAAAAATAAACTACTATTTACAGTAAAAATATTTGTTCAATATTTTTGGTGAGGATTTTGATATTTAAGATGCATTCATCAAAGGTTCTCAATATAGAATAAAAAGGAAAAGTCAGGACTGATATTTAGAAGAGAGGAGAACACTTTTAGACATATAGATAGTAGAAATATATCTTACGATACTTGATAAAATAACCTTGATTTAAACTATGCATATAAAAAACACAGGACACACATGTATCATACACAAAGTTGCAAATACACTTATCAACTAAAAGACACAAATTTATTATTTGATTATGCATAGCTTCACATGAATTAGATAAGGAACCTAAAGAGACAAATAATGAGAGAGGGTGAAAACTTATTCTGTATTAAATAGTTCAATGTTATTCTACATATAGATATCAAAATCTAGATCCTTTATAATGATAAGAAAAGTTATTTAAAAACTCGAGAAATGGTTACAAAAAGCCTTTTAAGTTTCCTTTATTTTAATCTCAAAAGATAATATATAATTAAATATTACAAACTTTAATTCATCTCTTAATTTCATAATACATGACTCAAGAGATAAATCCACCTTAATTATATATTTCCAAAATAATAAAGGAATATAGAAACTAGGAAGTCGAGACACTAGAAGAAACACTTGTATTCCCCTTTAACTTTAGCACTTGATTCTTGAATCACTTTAATGCTTCATTATTTCCATTCCTCGGGGAATTGTTGTATTAGCAGTGGCATGAGTCTAACTACCCAAACACTTCTCCATTAATTTCTGAACTCTACATTTTCCAAGAAATCTTTTTATGCATTTGTGATAGCACCATGTAGTGTGAAAATTTATGTCATTTTCTCCTTGGATATGGTGTCATGCTTGAACAAATTTTCCTTAACAAAATCCTTGAACTGGGACTTGATATCTTGAATAGTGAATTTATCATTCGAATTCTCTTCGAATATTTGGAAATGTATATCCAAGAACAAAGACTTGACATAGGCTTTGAAATCATCTCCTTTTTACAACATATTTCTGATTTCTCGAATATCCTCTTCTAGAACCTTCATTTTCTAGTTAATACTAAAAACCCATTATGTCTGGACAAATTCAATTTTGCATCATCAAAAACCTAACTTGATAAAAGGGTATTTATATCTATCTCACTCATTACTCGAGATCTTGAATGCACTCACTCCACAAATTTAATTCCCTATCCATCCCACTGAGTGTTGTAGTGAATTTCAATTGGATATTAGTGATTTTCTCATATGCCTTGAATGCTTCTTCAATGGAATTTAGACCTGAAATTATCAAGTCATCAACCATGGCTTCCATTTCCTTCCCATAAGTCGCATGTTTGTGAATGTCTTTGATGGCTTGGACTTGATCACTGAACATGATAGAAGGAGGTGTAATAGAATCTAGGGGAGTATGATCAAGTACCTTATCCTCTTCTAATAAGGATATGATGAAACTTGATAAAATATGATTATGCTTTTCTAACTGATCTTGTGTCTGCTTCTTTTTTCAACTTTTTCAATCACTTTATATACATTATCTCTAAGATTATGCACCTCATTTTCAAGTATTGATTCACTAAGAGGGATTATTTTCAACTCCAGATCACCCATTGATAGGTCTTTTTCATCTTTTTTAGACTTGGGTTTTGCAATTTCCATGAATTTCTGCACTTGGGAGTTTGAATCTAGTTTTGATGTGACTTTGGCCTTTTTAACCAAAGGAGGATTAGTACCTAAAAGAGATACCATTACATCAAAATTGTGATAAAAAATACTTGAAGTGACCTTTCTTTTCTTGCTTTCAAAAAATGGTTGTACCCACGTAAATGAGAAACTAGAAGTAGAAGGAGCAATAGGCCCAAGTGTAGATGCACTTATGGCACTAAGAGTTTGCACAACATCCACTTCCAACACATAGGAATTAGTCTGAGTGGTGTTAGGATCTTCCTTGGAAGATATATCAACAAAATTTGAAACCATTTTCTCTAACTAATCCTCTTTTACACTCCTTTGTTCGTATGCATTTTCCTCGGGCTTCTCTTGTTCTTTTCCTTGAGTGTCATTGTCTTCATCTAAGTCCACAATTATTTCCTTTATTTCATATTTCTTGGATGGGGTTCCCTTTCTTGAATTACATTAAGCGCCTTATCATCCTTTTTAGCTTTCCCCTTTTTGGTGTATACCAGAGTTGATGATTAAGGAGGAGAAGCAAGAGATTGTTCAAGTACCTCAGGAGCTACCACAAGTATTTATTTTTGTGGAGTAGGAGTATATTTGGAAGTAAACCTGGATTTCCTTTCCTAAACATCTTAATTTTTCTATCAAGCCAAAGTCTAGTTCTTACAAGGACAAGATTGTTGAGCTCCTTCAAATCATCTCTTTCCTTGACTAACCAATCAATAGTTTCAATAGGAGTGTGCTTGGTTTCCCTTTCATACTCAAGATACTATAGTTCCTCATCACCATCCTCCAATCCTTCAAAAAAATCAAATATACCAAAATGTATGATTTGTTGTAGAGATAATCTTCCATAGTACCTTCTCCGAGCTTCATAATCATCATCAAAATATGCCCAGTAGTCTTCAATATCAGGGAGATGCTGATAACCCATTATGAATTTGGAAGATATTAAATCCTTAATGTCAAAGAAATATTTGGTTTATAGTAATGGAGAGTGAGAGGGGAAATTGTACTGCATCAACATTCTCGAGCATCTAGGGTAGTCCTGCAAGTATAGTTACCTAAGATGATTGGGAACTGAGTACATATAATTGTTTTGTCCCTATAGGTCATATGAATTTTATTGAATTATGTGCATACCTCCACCAATTCCATCTTATCATTGTAGTACATGGAAGCTTCAAGGGTTGTCCCTCAAATCTAACCAATCTTATATATGAAAAATTCTGAATTGGGTGAAAAAACTACCATAGAAACTAATCAATTGTTTTTCCTCATCTAAAAATCTTTTAGATGTGTCTCCCTCCAATAGTCTGATAATGTACATAGTGAATGCATCATTAAATTTCCTAAAATGATGATTCCTGACCTTCAGGGTTAACTGTGGTCGATACATATAAATATGAGCATCTTTCTTATCATCTACAAGGGAGAAACCCAACCACTCTCTATAAGTTGCAATGGAGTACATTAGATAGGAGGTCATGTAGAAGTTTTGAGTTCTCTAAACATTTTCCAATTGCTCATTCAGGCTATCAAAAATGATTCTTTCCCATTTCAAGTTTTTCTTACCCTCACATATGATATTGATGTAGGGGCACATCCAATAGTGAAACTCATTGGTGGAGGGAATTCCCATTATTCTAGCCAATAGAGTAATGACATCCGAGAATTATTCATGAAAATCAACTCTGACCATTGTCTTGGGTAGGCTTGAGGCTCCTTTTTTAGGGTTCTTGAACCAAGACTTGGCAACTCTGCTTTTGTACTTTTCACTATGTTGATAAAAAGGGTTTGCACTGGTCCATGGTAAGAGTATTTTAATTTTCAACCATGAGAATTATCAGAGAAGTACGAATATATTATTCATCAAGTCAAGCCACCACCTAACCTTGAGGATTTATAATTTCCTTTATTTCTAAGTCAAAACTAGAACTGTAAGCTAATACTATGTCAAAACATTGAACTGAAATGGGAAAGCCCCTTACCTTCGTGATCCCATTGTCTTTGATTAATTGAACCATAGGAGTAGGGTTTTAACAATTGATTCGAGTGTAAAAATATTCCAGTCCTAGATGTTGAGCTTCACTATCACCAATGTTTGGTACAACTATCTCTAAGGAAGACAGGTGCTCATGACCTTTGAAGTTGATCTTCATTTTACAACGTAGGAGTATGAGATTACTTGTGAGAGATTTCCTTAGTTCGTCGACCAATATCCCAAAGTTTCACGGCTTCTCTTTGCACCTGAAGAATTAAAAACAATGGAACAAGACCTGACCATGGCTACGAATAGTGCAGAGGATGGAATCTCAAATGATCAAAATACCAAATGTAAATGAGGTGGTGAAAATGATCGATTACCCTATTATTTATATGCATTTAAACTCAAGTAGGTTGGTAGGGTGAAATAAATGAGATGTTTTATTCTTCATGCTGACATTAAAACAATGAGAATTGCATAAGGTAGATCGAAAGATCACAACTATCCCGAGGACATTGGGACAATTGGGAGGCGCAAAGCTGAAACAACTAATTTGCAGATAAAGAAGAAAAAACTTACACAACTGTCCTAAGGGACATTGGGACAGTTGGGATGTGCAGAGACAAAAAAACACATTGAGTGGGACTTGGAAAAAGTAGACTTGTGAGGAAATTACGGTCAAGTGACACTTGTGACACGCAGGACAAGAAAAGCTGAAATACCCGCATCAAGGGAAAATTGAAAAATTCAGAAATATTTGACACAATCCATTCTTGGGACATTGGGACATCATTTATCAAAAAATATGAAAAGTATGAAAACAAATGAAAATCAATACCAATCGACAAGCTCATAAAATTAGGGAACAGACGCACTGGAGGAACTTAGGACATGAGGGATAGAAAAAGCCAAAACCCCACAAAATAGTGAAAAAACCTCAAAACTCAAAATTTTGAAAAATGACTAGCTACTTAGAGCTATCTCTTTCTTAGGATACGTCCCACAAGGTTATTTTGATTATTTCCTACTTTGAAAAATTTAAAAATTAGAGAGGAAAATTCACAACACTTACGAAGGTGACAACAACTGGCTCTTTTTAGGGATATGGCTTGGATTGAGCACCGAGACAACAAGACATAGTATGAGCTCTAGAATCTCAGGATTTCTAAAAACAACCATTGCCTTATCTATTGGGAAAAATAGAGTCAAGGATGAACTAAAACAGAAGAGACACCCACACAACACCAAACAAAGACCAAAAACAAAAACTATATAAGATTGTACAAAGGACCACCTAACAACCTAGGACTGAAAAAAAACTTCAAGTACTACCCACTATATGGTAATGGAAGAGAGGTTCCATCCATATAGTCCAAGTAGAAATAATTTTCTCTAGAAAAGTGTCTGATCTTGAAAGGACCCAACCAGAGAGAATCAAAATTTCTATGACTTCCCTGAGGCTCTTGCCTCTTGTCCCAGAGTAGAACAATATCTCGAACCTGGAAGTCTCTAGGTCTATCCTTTTTATCAAATAACTACTTTATTCTTTGTTGATGTGTAGCAATCCTATCCATGACTTGCAATCTGTCCTCATCCAACTTTTGTAGGTACATGATCCTCTTCTCCAAGGCACTAGTGACATTTGAATTTTTAATGACTTTCATTAGCTGCAAGGCTAGTAGTTCCATAGTTACTGACAAATGAGCTTCAGTTCCATACACCACCTAAAAAGGAGACATTCCAATTTCCCTCTTGGGAGTAATTCTATCTGCCCAAAGAGCATCATACAACTTCTTATGCCAATTTCTCTATGATTCATTGCCAAACTTTCTAATGATGGTCAAAGAAATTGTTTTTTTTTTTTTTTTTTTGTCCATTTCCTTGGGGGTATTAGTCATAAGAATGTGCAAGAGAAATTCCATACCCATTTTAGAAATCCATAATTTCATAAGAAGAGAAGATAGAGGAACTATCAGTAATAATTTTACTTGGTACCCCAAATCTAATAAGAATGTTTTCCTTGATGAAGTTACATACCACTTCAAAGGTTGTGATTTTTACTAAAATATCTTCCACCCATTTAGTGAAATAATCAGTGGTGGTCAATACATGAGTGTGTCTGACACTGGAATGAGGATCAAGAGTACCCACAAATTCTAGTCCCCATTATTGAAAAGGTTCTTCTATCACCACTGGTTTGAGTCGCAGAGTGGCTAACTTAGGCCTTCCCACAAAATTTTTGCCAAATTTCACATTTGCTCACCCATTTAGTTGCATCTCAAAATAGGGTAGGCTAGTAATAACTCACATGAAGGATTTTATGAGTAGTTACAATGAATGAGAAATTTCCTCCACAAACTTGATCATGAAAATATCTAAACAACCTCTTTTGTTGTTCTTTTTCCACACATCTGAGAAACCTTCCATCAATCCCTCTTTTGAACAAGGAATTGTCCCAAAGCACATATTGTGTAGAACTCAAATTAATGGATCTTTTTTCTTTGGTGTTTAGGTGTGATGGGAATTCTCCATAGACAAGAAAATGGGAAATATCAGCATACCATTCGTCAGTTGAACTAAAAAAGAGAACAATTGGAATATGTGTATCTTCTTGGGAAGGGCTATCTTCAAAGACTCCTGCAGAATCAACTCATAGAGGCCTTTTCCCTGGACTAGCTTAGTTGGCCTGATTTCAAAATCATACTCTTGTACCTTTGCCACCCAATTTCCTATTTTTTTCCCAAACTCTTGTTGTGTGAGAATAGACTTAACAGTTATATCCAGGACAAAGACAATAAAGTGGAATCTAAGGATATAGAAATGAAACCGCTTAACTTCCTTAAACACGGAAAAAATAGGTTTCTCAATCTAAGTATATTTAAATTCATAAGTTTTAAGAACATAACTCATGAAAGCAATGGGTAACTCACACCCCTCAGGATTATTTTGTATTGGCATAGCAGCCAAAGTATTCTCAGCAATATACCAGTAGATTAATAAGTACTTCTCAAAATCAGGGCAAGCAAGAATGGGAGTTTAGGAAATTTCCTTTTTGATATTTTCAAAATACCTTCCCTTTTGGTGTCCAACCAAAAGACTATTTCCCTTTCATTAGCTGGGATACACTCATAGTTAACTTTGTAAAATTAGGAATAAATCTCCTTAAAAAAATAGCTTTCCAAAGAAAGAATGCACACCGCTTTTACTTGTGGGAAGAGGAATTCGCTGGATAGCTTGCACTCTCTCTGGATCTATCTTAGTCGCTTCTTTAGAAACAATATGTCCAAGCATTTTTATTTTAGTGATCCCAAAAATAAACATCTTTGGGTTTAGAGACACCCCATGTTCCTTGTACTTTTGAAGGACAGTTTCAAGATGTTGGAAATGAACTTCCCTCTTCTTGGAAAAGATATTTAAGTCATCTAGATATACAACAATGAATTTTCCCTTCAAATACCCAAAATCCACCATTTTCCACCGAAAAGTGTCACCAAGATTAATCAGACCGAATGACATCCTCTTATAAGAAAAAGTTACCCATGGGGTTGTGAAATCCATATTTTGTTGATAGGGGACATCAACCTCGATCTGATTGTACCTTGAAAATCCATCCAACATAGATAAAATTTCAGAGCCAGTAATGGCTTGCAGAATCTAATCCATCATGGGAAGTGGATAATTATCCTTGAGAGAGGCTTGATTTAGATTTCAAAAATCCACACAAATCTGGATCTCACCATTCTTTTTCTTATTGGCACAATATTGGCCACCCAAGCTGAGTGATGAATTGGGAAGATTATCTTTGCCTTCAAGAGTTTCTAAATTTAATTGTAAATGGTATATAAAATCTTGGGGATGTATTTCCTTTGCTTCTGCCGAAAAGGCTTGATTCCTAGCTTCAGAGGAATATAATGTTGCATTTCTCTTGGTTTGAAGGATTTCAAATCATCATATGAATAGGAGAGTACATCAACATATATTTTTAGTAAATTTCTCATATTGTTTCTTTCTTCTTTTGTGCAATACTTTCCAATGTTGACAAGCTCAGTTTCTTCTTCACTTCCAATATTAACATTTTCATACTTCGCAGATTGATGAACCCCATGTGATATCTTTGAATTTATATACCTATCATGCTTCTCAAACAGATCTTCTAGGATTACTAATCCTCTGGGTATCTTATTACCTTTTAAATTAATACAACCACTCGATCAGATTCTTCCTCAAATTCTTCTTCAGCCATAGGGGATGATGTGGATTCATGAGGAGCATATTCACTTCCTTAAAAATACAACTGATTTGAAATTATCCTAGAGCTCAATAAAAGAAATAAAATTATGATCATCATTGAATACTTGCAAATTATTAGCATTATCTCGGAACACTCGACTGTGTATCATTTAGATTGTGAAATTTTCCTGGGAAAATTCAGGATGAGGGATCAACAAGGATCCCGAGACAACTAAAGCTATACTATAGTATTATTTTCCCTGGGAACAACTTCTATGGAAAAGGCATCCAATAATTTAATAGAATCCCACACCATATTCCTATAATGTTTTAGCTTCTTTTTTAACTCGGAAAATATCTATGGCTTGCTTAACAATAAGTTCTCGCATCTCCATGTACATTAATATTATTAATCCCCATCTCCCTATCCATTGATAGTCCCAAAATAAGAGCTTCATATTCTGCTATATTATTTGTGTTTTCAAATTGAATCTTGTAGGAAAAAGGATAAGATTTCTTTTCAGGAGAAAACATGACCACTCCTTCTCCAAAACCAGCTGAAGAACAACTACCGTCAAATTCAATAATCCAAACACCATTAGGTTCATCCACCACACCTTTGGAAACTCTCATTTCTTGTTCTGACATGATCATATAGTTCCTGTGACCAATTTCCTCATAGAGGATTTGTGCTTTAGGATCATCGGTTTTTATGCAAAATGTACTCAGTCTACCTCTCAGGTAACACATTCTTCATCTTTCCATTAACTGGAATGAGAGCATGTGACCAATCCATTTGGATTTATCCACCTACTTCTTTAAAAAAGTTCCTTCTTAATAACATACCATAGGATGGGGGAATATCTGCTACTGGATGGTAGCTTTAAGTCTTTTTCCTCGGAAAAGAAGCATAAACAACTTGTGCATATTTAATCCTTTCTACCAATGAAACCTCCTTACTTTCCATGGAGTAACAAGAACCAGAGGTGCATGTTAAATTCAAGCCTAAATGATGATAAAATTTATTAGGCATCACATTTTCTAATGCCCTGCAGTCAATGAAAATTACGATCCTATGACCGGATATAAACAGAGTGATATAAAAGGCTCAATTTTTCTCGGTTATGAAAGGGGTCGTGGAGATTAGGTTTTTTGAGGTGTAGAGGTGGGAGTGGGTAAAATACCTTTAGAGGTGGTAGGTTTAAGATTGGATTTGGATTTGATAAATTTTACAACTTGAGAAAAGGCATCGGGGGGTCGATAAAATTTAGCCTCTAGAAATCTGAATTTTAGTTTTCTTAAGGTGGTAAATTATGTCAAAAGATCTTGAGATAGATGGGATGTCTGGACTAGAAGGGGAAGAAAATTTAGGCCTATCAACTTTGACATTTTAGGTTTCCTTATTCACGGGTGAAGAAGTAGAGGGAGTATTAGCGTTACTTACCTTTTGAGTAGAAGTGGTAGGAATAAGAGCTCCTCTTTTCACAACAAATGGGATGGTAATTAGGACCTCCTTGGATCTTCTTTTGGGTTGGACCATTTAATTTTTCTTACACATTTTCTCTTGGGTCATGAAAACATATGATTCATTATTCATATCTATCACTACTTCGTCATAGTCATCTGTGTCATCATCAATTCCCTCAGTGTTGAGGAAGTTAACTTGAGAATCACTGGCTTCTTCTAGTGTTTCATCTACATCCTCTTCAATTTCCTCATATCCTTTAACCTCATCTACATATTCTGGTTCCTGAACCTCACATGTTGGATTGAAATGGAATTTGAGGGGAGGCCCTTAAATTTCCAACTTTGGTTGGATAAGAGGAAACCGATTTCGAGGCTGAAAATTTCTTCTTGGAATATCCTTATAGGGATTATTATGGGATAATTGATTTTTGATAGCTATGAGATCATTTTCCAATTTTTGTACTAGCTCATCTGAGTTATTTCCTGAGGAAGAGGCCTTAGATTTAGCAAGTTCCTTTTTAATTTCCCAAACATTATTAAATCATCCTCAATAGTTATGGCCAAGCATTGATCAAAATCTAGAGTAGCAAGGTTAGCCCTTCTCAATGCATAGCTTACTTATGGAAATTATGCATTTAGGAAAAAGTATTTTTGAATTTGATCCACATGCCCAAGAGCAACTGGAATCTTACTGACTAGTTTTTTAAAATTGACAAAAAACTCTCTCATAGGTTCACATGGTTCTTTGTTTATTTGAGACATTTGAGCGAGAAGAGTGTGTACATCTTTAGAAGGTTTTAAACAATCCTCAAATTGAGTTCTCATGGTGGTCCATTCAGTGATAGCTCTAGCAGGGAGATGATAGAACTAGTCAACAACATTATCTTATAATGTCTCCACAAAAATCCTAATGGAAATGTCTTCATGCTCAAATCCAAGTATCCCACATGCCACAATGAATGGAATGATGTGTTCATCTGGATGCACTTTTTGATTACCTCTAAATTTAGGAAACTTTTTCCTATTTCATTTTCAGAGATCATGTAATGGTTGAGAAAGGGCCGAGGTCCAACCCTCTCGACCCCAAGGTAGTGGTGCTTCCATTCTTGGAAAAATAGTTTGCAAAGGAATTGTGACTCCACCAATATCAAAGCTTGATTGGGTTTGTAAGTTTGTGTTCCTTGTAGTTATATTAACATGGGGAGTACTTGTGCATCTTGTTCTCCTCCTTCCTGGGGTCATCCCAAAGCCTTGTTGTTCTAGTAATTGAAAATATGGATCTTCAATACCATGTGCCCTCTAACCTCATGTATATATTCGTCTTCCAGGTGCTAATTCTTTCCAGTTTGAATGAATTTATTTCGGTGGATATGCAGAAAACGTGCCCCATAATGGGTGCCAAAAATTGTTGGTTGTAAAATTTGATCTTTTGAAAACAAGCAATAGTTAGGGAGAACAATCCATCCTCTTTATGTGATAGCTTCCTTATTGAACACAAGGGAGAAAAAACTAAAATACTTATTTACAATATAAACATTTGTTCAATATTTTTGGTGAGGATTTTGATATTTAAGATGCATTCATCAAATGTTCTCAATATAGAAGAAAAAGGAAAATTTAGGACTGATATTCAGAATAGAGGATAACACTTTCGGACATATAGATAATGAAAGATATCTTACGATATAAAATAACAGGATTTTAAACTACACATATAAAAACACAAGACACACATGTATCAGACACAAAGTTCCAATTAAAATTATCAACTAGAAGACACAAAGTTCTTGTTTAAATATTCATAGCTTCACATGAATCAAACAAGGAACAGAAAGAGACAAAACATGAGAGAGGGTGAAAAATTCTTATGTATTAAATATTTCAATGTTCTTCTACATCAAATTATCAAAATATCGTTCCTTTACAATGATAAGAAAATTTATTTAAATAACCTTGAGAAATGGGTACAAAAATCCTTTTAGTTTCCTTTCTTTTAATCTCAATAGCCAATATCTAATTGAATTATTTAAAAGGAGCACCATTTTTCCTATCTCCAACTTTTTATCCTTGATGTTCCTATCATGCCAGTTTTTCGCCTAGACTTCTATTGTTTTTGAATCCAACATGCTATGGCTTGTCGTTCATCCAATTGGATTAACTACTCAATGCATTCTTCTAATGCTTTCTCATCAGCAAAACCTCCAGTGTGTGTAATACACAAATAAGGTAGCATAAATTCCATAGGAAGAACTGCTTCACGCCAAACACTAACTAAAATGGTGTGGCTTTGTTGAACCTTTTATATGTTGTATGATATGCCCAAAGTACTGCAGATACTTTATCATCCCAATATTTTCTTCCAACATCACATATTTTTGTCAATGTCTAGCTAAGAATTTTGTTCAAAGCCTCAGTAGTCCCATTTTCCTAAGGATGATAGGGTGTAGTATTATGGTGTGCAATCATGAATTATTCCTATAGAATTCTAATTGTATCACTAAGAAAATGTGTTCCCATATCACTGGTCAAACATAAAGGACATCCATACCTTGTAATAATATTTTCCCAAAGAAACATGGTTGTTGTGGCCTGCATTTGATCCTTTGTAGATGTTTCTTCTATCCACCGTGTCGATAATCTTTGTAAGTTATGATGTAACATGATCCAGCTTCAGACGCAGCCTAGTGAAATGGGACCCACAAAATCTATATTCCATTTCTCAAATGGTTCTACACTAATAATGGGTCTTAGAGGCATTTCATCTCATTGACCTGGTTTCCCAAGGCATTGACAATGATCACAAGCCTTACAAAATTCCTTACAATCTTTATGTAGGGTCTCCCACCATAATCCAACAAGTAGAATCTTGTGCATAGTGACATCACCGATGTAGTGGCTACCTACAATACCACCATGGGATTCTTCCATAATATCTATTTGCTCATATTCCAATACACAACAACATAGTACCTCATCTCACCTAAGTTATACTAGTCACCACCACCATTAACATATAGAAGGCTGCACGTATAGAATTTTTTTCCTTGTCCAAGGATTTCATTCCTTCTCGTGCCATCCTTTTCATAGAAATACAACAATTTCTTCTAGTTCGATGGTGCTCATTGTAACATGTATAATCGTGCATCCGGAATGGTGTCTTCAATTTTCTGTGCTTCTTCTCCTGGATGTATTCTTGATAGATGGTCTGGTCTAGAATTATTTTTCCCTTGTTTGACCACAATTGTGAAATCAAATTATTGAAATAAGAGCACCCATCGACATATGTGCCCTTGTAATTTAGGCTTTTTTACCAAATATTTCAATGCCATGTGATTTGTATAAAAGACGAATGGTGTAGCTAGTAGGTACTGTTGGAATTTATGTAACGCATAGATCATTGACAATTCTGTCATGTAGGAGTCATTTTTCTACTAGAAAAATAGATGGGATGATCTGTAATACCTTCTTGAGGTTGAGCTAACACCATGCCAATGGTCATGCCAGAGGCATCAACATGTACATGAAATTTTTGGTCCCACGAAGGAAAACATAGAATAGGCGTGGTAGTATGTTTTCCTTCAACGTCTCAAATGTGCATTACTATGGTTCTCCCTAGTAGAACGTACCTTTCCCTTTCAATAAATCTTCCAACAGAGCGGAAACTTTGGCATATCCTTTGATAAACTTTCTATAATATCCTATATGACCTAAAAATATACATGCCTCACTCTAAATGATAGGCTCTCTTAGGCCTATAATGATTGAACCTTGGTTGGATCAACCAAAACCTTCCTTACAGATTATGTGTCCAAGAAATATCTCAAATGGTGTAGAAAATATGCACTTCTTTATGTTAAAGGAGATACTCAACTTTCTACACATTTCAAACATTAAGCGCAAATTGTCACAATGATCCTTAACTAATCCATACAAAGTCCAATCATCTAAATATACCTGAAAGAAGTTGTGAATAAATTCCTTGAATGCTTGAACAATTATGCATGAAAATACAATAGTCGCATTTTTCAGACCAAAAGGCATTACAGTATAGGAAAAGCTACCCCATTTAGTAGTAAACATAGAATTTTCCCGATCCTCTTAGGAAATATGAACCTGATGATACCTAGAGAACCCATCTATAAATGAATAGATTTCACGCCCTCTAACACCTTCTAGTATTTCCTTGGTGAATGGCATAGAACAGGGATTAGTCACACTTGCAACATTCACCTCCTTGTAGTCCACATAAATCCTCATCTATCCATCCTTCTTGATACATCGATCACCATTGGACTAACCCATTCGACTCATTAAGGGGTTTGATAATCACGACTTCAACATTTTATCAATCTCTTCTTTGAACTTTTCACACAAGTCTGGGTTCATCCTATAAGGTCTCTTTCTAACTCGGCATGCACCCTCTTTAATATTTATCTTCATCTCCCCTAATGATTCATGGATTCCTTTAATTTCATGGTACCCCTTAGGGAATAAGTCTTGATAATCCCTTATTAACTCTATGATTTTTTCCACTTCAAAGTTTGACGAATATTCACCAATTAGGGCTTCCTTAGGCTCATCCTCTGATCCAATATTCACCTTAGTTGTCTTCATAGGTACATGATAGGTGTGTGTGGTCGTATCTACACTATCTAATACCTCAAGCCTACCTATTGAATGGTTTACATCCATATTTTCTACTTCATGGTCATCCACTAAGTAGACTTTTTTTTCCTTCTCAAGGCAAGTACATTAAAGTAGTGTTGCATCGCCTCTAGTTCTTCAACAAGACGTGCTCCTGAGTCTCCTTCATCTAATAACTCTTGAAGGATTTCTTCATCCTTGGCACTATCTCCCATAGTTAAGCACTTTATGACTTTCAATGCTTCTTCCACCGAAGGCTTTGTAGAGAAGAATTCAAACATCTAGGTCATTCCTGCAATTAAATCCTACCAATTTCCAGTCTCTCTATGGAGTTCTACATATACATACCAAGCACGTGTGCATCCTTGTAAAGTGGAATAAAACTTGTGCACCCATAGCGAAGGTGGTAAAGCTTCCTACCCTTCTATCCAGAGTCTCTCACACTTCTGAACGTGGTGCTGAATAGGTTGATTACCATGATAAGTACAGATTTGAGTAGGTGCATTGCTCCTGAAGAACCTAGTAGTAAGGGCGATCCTAATTTCATTCCATCCTACAAGATTATCATTGTGGGCCATCCACCAGTGTGTTGTTGTCCCACATAGTGTATATGATAGCATATTTCTTCTTTCCAATGGGTCTATCCACTGTTCTTCCATGGCATGTAGTAATACCATAGGATCTCCTTTTCTCGTGTAATAAGGTAATTTGAGTTGTTACTTATTATCATGGCATAACACAATTTTCTACCATTAGGAAATATGGTCTTTACTTCACGTCCTACCAACTCACAAGTGCTATGAGCCCAATTATCACAGAAACACTTGTAGTATCGCTAATAGATTGTGCATCCTCCCATTGAATTATTCCTTCTTTATTTGGCTCAAGAATCTTTGGGTCTCAGATGGCGCGTACATAAATCCTATTTAGATTGTCTTCACTTTAGGGATCAACATAGACGACAAATTTTCCATCTGTTAAAGAGATAATAATTCTTTCCTCCTTGTTTTAAAAAATGATATATCCCTTGTTGAACCGAAGATCAACATTATTTCCATAGCACCAAGGATGCCCCAATAGAGCTGGGAAGCTATTTGACTCTACCAATGCTAAAACCTCAAAGTCTCTAGTGAACTTGGCTCCTTGTATGGTAATGGATGTGTCTTTCAAAATTTGATGGGAGTGGCCTTAGTTTGATTAGCCATGAAAAATATATAAGAGGATGGCTGTAATGGGGGTCTCCCCATTTATACCCATGCATCTAAGGTAAGAACATTGACTTTCGTGTCTGTATCAATCAGTATATTACTCAATAGCCACCCATCCACAACAGAATTCAGAGTGATTTCCTTGTCATAATCTAGGCTATGAGGGGGAAGATTTACATGCAGGATTTTTCATCCAGTCTCAATACTTGCGCATGGAGTGTTTCCTTTAATCAATCCCCTAACAACAAAATGATATTTTCTGGCGTAATATTTTTCACACTTCCCTTAAGTCATCTATATTTTTGGACCATCTCTCGATACTTTATTTTGCTCCATCTTCCGTGATTTCTCTTTTAATTACTTTATCTCACCTTGAAGATTCTTAAGAAATTACATGGTTTCCTGATAAACCTCCTTTTGATGGGCAGGATCCAGTACTATGCATATAGAACCTCCTCCCTAGTAATGGTAGGCTTCTACTGTAATGCTTCTCGGTGCATGCCGCCTTAGTGCGGGTCATGATATTCAATTGTAACACCTCGTACTCTGCTTCAAACTTAGGCATCCATTGATTTTACATAGCGTGTTGTGTCCTAACCATTCCCGCGCCTTTGTTTTCTTGTTTATGTTTCTTACTAAGATTCTCATACAAGTCTAGGAACTCCTCATAGCTATGGTTCTTTCCACAAAAATAACATGTAATATTCTAAGGACATTCACGCCTATAGTGGTCAAGAGATCCACATGTATAACATGTTCCATGAGGGAACTCACTTCTTCCACTACCACGACCTCATCCTCCAAATCCACCATGGTATCCTCGACCTCTGCCATGACCGCCTTCAAAACGCCCTTCATTCCGATCATAGCATGCCTAATTGTGATCCCGGTCCTAATGCTCATTCTTTCCCTTAGAGTTATTTGAAACTCCTATCTATCATACACCAATATCTATAGCATCATGGATCTGACCAATCAGTCAGCAGTCTTCCATGTCATGAGTTATGGACCTACAGATCTTACAGTAGCTTGAAAAAATCTTTCTTATCACATGTTGTAATAAAGGCTAGTGTCTAGCATCATGGTTTAAATTTCATACCTCACAATCCAAGAGAAATGAGCATACTCATTTGTGAGGAAAACTATATTTTGTGTGACCTTATACTTCACCATATGTACACCAAATCCTTGTGCGCATCTTTTGTGCTAAATTTGTTGATAGTTTCTCCAACTTTTTTACCATAACTGTGATATGTGCTTTTAAAAATAGTCTCACCCTAATAACAATACTTCCAACTACCTCAGCGTGTAAGTTTGCTTCAAGTGCTTCACGTGGATCATTGTATGTCTTATGTAATAATTCCCTTCTAAAAGGGGTAATTAGGCCCCCAACGAACCACTTTGCATGTTGGATTACATGTATATCATAAGAAATCTTAGATAACAATGTTTTAAAATGGGCATCATACTCTCTAACACTCTCAGTAGTGCCTTGCTTAATATCCTTGAGTGCACTTATACTCTTCTACTCAAACTCAAGGATGTGAAACTCTTTAAGGAATGCATCTTTTAAAGTTGTATAGTCTATGCAAGTCTGATCAAGGTCAAACTTTATGTACCAGCTGTGTGCGTGCCCTTGTAACGTAGTAGAAAATTGTCTTTCCCTATGCTCAGAAGCCATGATTCCTTTTATGCGCCATAGTATTTCACACATATGCACATGTTCAACAACATATTCTATGCCCCTATAGTCTGGAAGATGAAGAGACATATCCATGTAAATATTTTGGGGTTGGTGCACACCTTGCCTACCTGATCTAGAACCTCGTGTGTTTCCCCTACCCTGAGAAACACCGAGATCTTCCGGAACTAGAGCTACCCATGCCTCCTGAACCCAAAATTGTAGCTGATGTTGGGCCGAGAAGATGTACTCCCTTGTGTCAAGACAGAGAATTTAAATATACCCCAACAGTCCTACGAAGTGTTACCACCGCCAAATGTTAATCCAAAATCATCACACCTGTATTCTCGTGCTAATGATACACTCAAAAATTACTCCCATATAACAATGAATCCATTTGTGTTTTCATTATTGTGCCTTTCATAAGACTCGCTCCTACTTTCCCACTTCTTGAACTCACTTGTTGACTACTTGTACTAGATAATCTTTGGAAACCTAGTGCAAGGGAAAGGTTGCAAGTGGATTCGGATGTGCACCCATGGCCTAGGTCCTCTCTACTCACGTTCTTCTATGTGAGGCCGGGGAGGGTTCCCTATCATGTTTTCCCAAATGGGGAAGTTCCTGAGGCTCGGGTTCCACATTTTCTGTGTGAACTTCAACTCCTTCTCGAACTATATTTCTCCACAACACCATTTTATTTACAACCTCCTTTTGCTTATGTACCTCCCTCTCGCATGCCTCATTATACTTAAGCCACCTTTCCTCTCTTTACCTTTCTTCCGCTAGGTCTTGCCATATTTCACCAAACCTGCTCCTACCCCGCATATGGTGGGGTTTAGTTAGCCATCAGTTTACTCTCTAAATTCAAAGTTACCATCAAGATCTTAATCGCCAAAGTGGAATATCTTATAGGTAAGTTCCCTTGATATAGTAAAAATTGGAATTTAGCTACCTCTAGATATGAATAAGTGGAAATTGAGTACTCTAAGATATAATTGTTCAAAATTCCATAGAACCACATATCCACAGCTCAATTCCAAATCAGATCAGCATCATAAAGGGCCTAAAATTCTTCTTATGTCTAGAAAAGTGTGTAATACCTCTGATTCTACTTAGATGCATATGCAATCAGCCACTCATACAATTATACTAGAAAGATAGTGAAGAAGCTCTCATATAAACTATTATACAGGTTATGTTCCACCCACACACGTGCATTAAAATCAGATCCATTGCTGAACCTCCATGCATATACTTCTTCCAGATCATTTATCCACTCCTCAACACTTTCTAAGGTCAACCAATATGTCTTCATCATGAACCATCCTGAAAACAACTGAAAAAGAGGTCCCGAAATAGAACCAATGATGCAGCCTAGAATTCAACAATACAAGCCTATGTGTACTTTGGAATATCACTCGAGACTAGACTAAGCACTCACCTAAAGCATGCAAAGGTATGAGGCCCGTCTTTCAGGTTGTTGTTGTAGGATTTTAGCATGATGAAGAATTTAACCATTCAAATCTATAGCTAGTATATATTTCAAACAGTGCATATTCAGACCTAGATCTAGAACATAACAGACTTAATAGATAACGATAATGGAATCAAGCATACAATATTCAATTATAACCATGAGAACACCTTGTTTTCAGTCCATAATATCCATTATATTAAGCGTAGTAAATACACGAAGCATCCTTACAATCACAAAAGTATACACCGATGCACGTAACAAATTTGACAAAGATAATCTCACTATAACATAGTTCTCACGTGTATATCTATATTCTTTCTATTGCACATTTCAATACATATTTATAAGGGTGAGGACTTTCCCTTCACTGCTTATCTAATCCCAAAATAGGTCACATGTTATTATTAGCCACACGCCGTTATAAAAATAGGCTTACATGTAAGAGTGTTAACAATAGATCTCCCATAGTCAACTATCACTCTGTCATTCTCTCTTTAGTCTACATCCATGCAAAGCACTTCATATTAAATCATCCAAAAATATCTAATGTGTGATGTGTAAGTATCCTATCGATTTGAGTGCTCCACACACTATCTCCAAAAATAGATCCTCATCATGAAAATGGCTATGTCCCGAATGCCTCTCTTTTCGCGTGCGATCCTCTTTGATGCTTCTGTGCCTTTAAATGCACTTTTTTCTCCCGTGGGAACCCTTTGTATTTTCTCCACTAAGTTCCAAATTCTGAATGATCAACACCACTTCTAGATTTTTTTTCTTGCTTCTTCTCTAGCTACTTGGGCATGCAAAAGGAAACACATTATTATACTTTCATCTTCGTAGGCAGAGTACAAGGCAAAGATTATAGTGAGTCAAAGAACTTTAGCTTTGACAGTTATTGATAGAGTTTAGATTCCCATAGGATTGAATGACTATAATTTGGTGTGACAACCAAAGTGCAATTCACATTTCGCAACCCAAATTGAACACCAAAGGACCAAGCATATTGAGATACACATCCACTTCATTCGTTAGCACATTCAGGGATGGATTTCTTTTCTTGGAGTACATTCCAACTTAGTTGTAGGTTGTGGACATCTTTTGGAAGCCTTTTGCATCACCTTGCTATCTTGAGTTGTGTGGAATGTTTGGGGTTTCAGAATTTGTTCTTGGGGGTGTTCGCAAGAACATCTTCCTTCTTCTTATTATTTCTCTTTCCTTATAGCAAGATTCTTTCCTTATTTTGGTTCAATATTTCTTCATGGATATATTATACATGAGTAATTCATCGTGCCTAGTTTTCGGGACTCATATTGTGGACATTCCACTTATATTTTCTCCCCTATCTTCACTTGATGGGGGTGTTAGAGTAGGTATTTACCTTATCTCATGTTCACCTAGGTACTTTATTTACCTTTATTGTATTTATTATCACCCACTTATGTGTGTGGATATTTCTTTTCAAAATTTTTTTCTTGGGGGTGTTCATGAGAACATCTTCCTTCTTCTTCTTCTTTCTTCTTTCCTTATAGCAAGATTCTTTCCTTCTTTTGGTTCAATATTTCTTCATGGATATATTATACATGATTACTTCATCAGAGCCTAGTTTTCGGGACTCATATTGTGGACATTCCACTTATATTTTCTCCCCTAGCTTCACTCGATGGGGGTGTTAGAGTAGGTATTTACCTTATCTCATGTTCACATAGGTACTTTATTTACCTTTATTGTATTTATTCTCACCCACTTATGTGTGGATATTTCTTTTTATTTATTTATATATTAGGGGATATTATCTAGTTGTTAGGTATAGTTCTTTCCTTAAACCGAGGTATTGACTAGTTCTTTCCTTGATCTATGGTCTTGACTACATCCTTGATGTCTAGTTGACTCCTAAATCTATGGTCTTGACTAGTTCTTTCCTTAATTTATGGTTTGATCTATGACCTTGACTAGTTCTTAGATTGTTATTCCTTGCCTATATAAGAAAGGTGTGTTCTCATTGTATTTCATTGAGTTCCATAATAATATATGATGTTTTTGTTCTTTTTTTTTGCAAAGGTTTTATGTAAAGTTATTCGGTGAATTTATTTCATCTTATTGATCTTGGTGTTTGATTAACATCTATTTTCTTGGCTATGTATGATCTGGTTATCATTCCTTTTAGATATGATCTCTTTGGCATAGATTTTTAGGTCAGTTATGAATCTTTAACAAAAATAATGTGGTGGTTTTATCATCATGCTTTTAAATGATTGTCAAGATGTTGAAGTGGTTTGAAACTTTAACTAAACCCTAGCTTAGAGCAGCTTGTAGAAAACTCAATATACAAAGCCTATTTTGATTGCTAGTGAAAATGTGATGACTCGATATTTGAAAGGACTCTTCTATATTTCCATAAAGGTATGTTGAAGCCTCGTAGTGATATGTGGGCCCCACTTGAATATGCTAGTTTTTGAATAGGTCCAGTTTAAGGAAGAGCTATCTAAAATAAGGTAATGTATAAATTTCCATTTATGAAATCCCAGGAGTTTTTCAAGATGTACATGAAATTTTTTTATCATGGTTGTGATGAAAAAGTGCAAAGTGTTCCTTATCTGTGTTGATTAGTTTTTAGGGAAGTTTGGAGCATCCTGGAGTAAAATTTAGATTATGGGAGATATAATGGGAGTTATGACTCCATTCAAGTTTTGTTGTGAATATGGTTAAAATTTATTTCCAATGGTATATCAAAACTAAGGTTTGGACATGGTATGCAATATTTATGACTTGTTCTTTAAGGGTCAAGTTTGGAAGATGCTCATTCTAATAGGGTGGAAGTAGCTACATGAGGTAAGATGATGATTATGATTTTATCAAGATTGGAAAAGATTGTTTATAACTTATAAATAATTTTTAAGTATGTTCCATGCTTTGTCTAATCCCAGTGAGTGAGTTTTAGTTTTATGGAGCATGTTGAACTATCGATCGCTTCTTGAGTCCAAGAAGGGTGAAAAATCAGTTTGTAGAGATTATCCTAGTTGAAGGCCTTCCAATTGGAGTTGGAAGGAGTTATTATATTTTATACAAAGGTAATTAAGAGATATTTATAATGAGCTATTACTTTTCTCATGATGAGATGGTTTGTTTAGTATTTTTAGGTTAATTTGTGAAGAAGTTTGATCTACCATTTCAGACATTCTTATTCTTACTGACACATTGAGTTGTTTGGAGAATCAAATGGATGATTTGATTCTTTTTATCACCTGTAAAGTGAATAGGAATGAATTTTTTTAATCCATTTTAGGTCTTGAAAGAGTCATGAAGGGTGCTTAACTAGTAGCATTTGTAAAACTACTTTTTAGGAAGCTTGATTTGGTGAAGGAAAACGTTGATGTGGTTTGAACCAATGATTTTTAAATGAGATATAACTTTTTAATAATTGTTATAAAAGTTATGTATTTTCCATTGAGTGTTACCATGCCATATTTGAGTTGTTTTGGGTTATCTTGAGGCCTAAAGTTGCAAACAGGTCTTTGAAACAAGTGTTTTGAGAAGCTAATGAGCCAATGGGCTCATTGAATGAAATAATTTGATTGGTTATTGAAATGTGTGACAATTTATGGTGATTTTATTCTATTTTACTCATGTATGGTTTATTTTGAGGCTTTACCAAATATGATTTTGGAATGAGTGGTTTTTTTCTCATTCTAATGGTAGGGTTTTGAGGCACTTTAGTGCATAGATGAAGGTTGTTGGCATGGCCAACCTATATGGATTATATTTTACCATTGTAATGGATGTACTTGAATGGTATAATGTTGTATGGATCAAATTTATCATGATGTACCAAACTCTTTTGGGTTATTAAGATGAATTACATATAGAAGTGAAGTTTGAGCTCTATTTGTGAGATAGTCTTGCATGGGGGAAAAGTGCAACCTAGAGGAGAGTGTTTTTCTAGTATGATTGAATATTTTAAAGGATGATGAAGATCATGATAGGTATAATACTGATTGAATACATGGGATAATAGTTTTAGATCCAAAGAAATACCAAGAAGAAGAATATTGAGAAAGATTGAAAATCTAGGGTTTGTGAGCTGAAAAAGTGATCTCCATCAATTGTCAGGCAGCATAAAAATTAGAGATAAAAACATTAGGTGTTTGAGTTAGTTCTTAGTCATCTTAGGGGTTTTATCCTCATTTTTTAGTTGGTAATTCACTAAATTAGGGTTTGGTGCTCCTTCTAGGGTTGGTGTTCCTTATGAAGTTGGTGCTTTATTAAATTACTTTGTTGTGAGTAATATAAGAAAAATTTCAATGGGTTTTCCTCCCCATTAAAGGTTATCACTTATATATGGGGTTAATTTTTCTTCTTATTTGTTTCATTTTGTTGTGAATTCCTAATAAACATCTAATGCACACATATGGTTGTGGATGGTTAATGGATGAATGTATCAATGAATGTATGTAATGGTAAATGAATTGAAAGATTTTTGACTCATTCACCCCCTCTCTCACCCATTATGCTTCCAACAAGATCATCCTCCCTAATATTTAGATAGATCTTGTAATTCTCAATTTTCTCTTGCTAGTAGGTATATGAGGTCATAGAAGAGTGATTAGTATATGTAGTCTAGTTTTAATCCTTCACAAATTCAAATTTTGCATTTTCCCTCCAAAAATGCATATTTGAATGTTGAAGGCCATTTTGGATTGGATTAGGTGTTTTGGGGTGGTTTAGTGGTCATTCATAGGTTTTAAAGCATGTTTTAAGATTGTAATAAGACCTATAGATCTTTTAGAGTCATAATTGAGTCATATGTTAGAAGTTTGGGGTTTTAGTCACAAGAACTTAAACGTTTGCCAAGATTTTTCCATGTGACTAAGAGGTTAAAAATTTAAAGATTAATTCAAAGATATTTTTGAATGTATAAGACCCCAATTTAACTATCTTGATCTCATTCCATTTGAATGAGAATTAGGAGAAAGTTCAAAAGAAGTTGGTGAAAGGATTTTCTTGTATACACAATTGTCTTACTTTGTAATTGTTCTTGTATAACTTTTGGTGATGGTTTTTTATAATCTTGTGGTGAATCTTAAATTCATGTAGGTTTATTATGGGCATGATGAATGATATAATATAATAGATTAGGAATCCTCCTTTGTACTTAAGAGAGCACATTGTTGAGCATAGGTACAAAGTTAGTGTAACTATGCAAACCTGAAAGAAAGATTTTAAATGGGATCAATTTGCATTCTTGAGTGTAGAATTTGGGAAAGACTTGACAAAGAGGTAATGCATGTATGTGAGAATAATTTTTATACCAACACAAACCTCCAAACATCTTTAAAATAGTGAAAAGAGAGTGTACTAGGCTATACTCATTAAGATACAAAGAAGAAGGTAGATAAACATTGATTCTAAGAGCGAGAAAGAGAATTTTTCTTGATGTACAATATTGAAGAAATTTCCATCCATATTAGTAAGGTAAAAAATTTGGAGGAGGATCATAAAGGATTCTAGTAAAATTTCAGAGCCTTGAAACTTAATCTTTCTCATTTCATTAGTTAGAGGCTTTAAATATGGCATAAGAGTGTGAAAATTTTCAATTAAGACACTCACATCATTTCCCTATGATTTCTAGAGGTTTTAGATCATGAATAACTAGTAAGAGTTTATTTTCATGATATTCTTTATGTTGAAACTATAGTGCATTACATTATAGTGTCAAAGGATTAAAGATTAAGAGAAAATAATTGGTGGAAGCCCTAAGCGATGAATCAAACCCCAAAAATTGAATAACTCATCTTTGAAAGGGATAAAAAAAGCCATGAATAATCCTTGTGAAAGAAGATCTTACTTATTGAATGTAAATGACAGTCTTTCCTTATTCATGTGATAGAGGGTAAGGAGGGTTTGTTGAAAAATTGAGAGTTTAATATTTTTACATAAAATAGATATGTGGAAATTCACACATATCATTTGAATAGTACATAGGTTGAGGTTAAATAATAATTCCTCCCTAAACATTTCCCAACCGAGAGAGAAACATGACAGATTTGAATAAAGCACGGTGGAATTAGGACAAGGATAATTCAAGAAGGAAAAATGGAATTTAGAGTATTTGTTACAAGGTAAGACCTATTGAAACTTGGAATGGTCATTAATAGGCCCAATGGGTATTTGAAATTTTTTTTTGTAGTATGATTTCCTAATACAAAAATTATCTCAGAAAATCCATACTACCATGGCTATTAGGAAAGAGTTAGCCTAAAAGAGAAAAAAGGAGATAAATGGGCTAACAAAAGGATTTAATACCTAAAATTGAACCCATTCCTTGAAAATAAAAAATGGTACATAGGATTACTCTTGGTTTGTTTTGTGTATGCCCCAAATTCCCTAACCATGAATATAGTATTGGCCTTGCTTGAGAAGTTCTTAAGACAATTTTGACAAAATTGAGTTGATTGGTTGATTCTTTTTGCTTTTAATCCATTTTATGGTTGAATAAGAATTGGTTGAAGGTCACAATTAAAGTGAAAGAGGATAGAAATATAACGGTTCATTTTGGGGTCAAGTTTGATTGAAGAAGAGGAATCCAATGCCTACCAAAGTGGGTTTCTTGACTAGAAGTGTACTATTTAGGAAGTTTTAAGATAATTAACCTTGTGTGTTGATTGAATTGTTATGTATCTCTACATAATTTGGTATCAAAGTGTGTAAAATATTCTTAAAATTTAGAAGGGATATTATTTTAATTGTACTATTTAGGAAGTTTTAATATAATTAACCTTGTGTGTTGATTGAATTGTTATGTAGCTCTACATCATTTGGTATCAAAGTGTGTAAAATATTCTTAAAATTTAGAAGGGATATTGTTTTAAGAAGTGATTGGAGGAAATATAATATAGGATGGTGCAAGTAAGAGAAGAGAGAAACCATATTTGGAAGAGAAGATGGATAAGATGATGGATGTTTTGATGAGAAGGTTGACTGATATAGAGGAAAATTAGAGACAAATGAGATCTGCAATGAATCTCATGAAGAGGAGAGATACAAGTAATATAGTACAATTCTTTCACAGACATAAGGCATATGAGTACAAAGAGATGAATATAGGGGTGAGAGAGCATGATACAATTGTTGATCATGTATTACAAGATAGAGGTAAGTAATTTTTATGTAGAATATTACTTATAAAACCAAGTAAAGTGGTGAATGAGATAACTCAAAGAATATGTTTGTTTAGAACTATATGTAAGGCTAAAGGAAAATGTTGTAATGTTGTCATTAATAGTGGGAGTACAGAGAATTTTGTTTCATTTAAGATGGTAGAGAAGATTGGATTGAAAACTATTATACACCCTAACCCATATCAAGTCTCATGGATGCAAAAAGGACACCATATTCTTGTTAGGGAACAATGTCAGGTAGAGTTTCAGATTGGGAGGTATAAAGACAAAGTTTTGTGTGATTTGGTTCCAATGGATGTTTTTCATGTGTTGTTGGGTAGACCATAGCAGTATGAAATTAAATAAGAGCATGATAGGAATAATAATACCTATACTATTGTAGAAAATGGATTCATCCATACACTTTTACCTATCAAAGGTGAATAGGAACCACAAGCAGGATTAGTCATGATGTTGTCAACAAAGAAGTTATTGATGGAAACTCAACAAGCATGCAAAGAGACCATTATGAGATTTTTAAGCCTTATACATTAGATCTGAAATTTTTTTGAATATGTTACTACAGGTATGAGGAAATAAATATAGTTTTATATTTTTAAAGAAATAAAGAGGATTAAGGTGAGATAATATTATGAGGTTAGAGAGGAAAAAGAGAGTGAAAAACAAAAAATAGCAAAGTAGATGTATAAAAGGAATAAAAAAGAGATTGAAAAGGTCATAGAAGATGCCTTGGATTTATTTTTTTATCCTAGTGATGGTAAACATGGTCTAGTGTCTAAGGAATCACTCAAAGATAAGGGTGGAGAGAGAACCGAACAAGATGTTCTAGTGAAACAAGAGAAAAGTGAAAGAGTGAGAAGAGAAACACATAGTTAAGTACCTGAGGAATAAAGAGAAGGACAAATGAATAAAAATTCAGCAAATAAGGATATAAGGGATGAAGATAAAAGTGATATGGAGACAATCATATTGAAGATGGTGAATGAGCAACTAATTCATGGAGTTGAGAAGTAACAAGATGTGATGAATAAAATAGAAGAGGCATTAATGCCTCCAATATTTGAATCTAACATTATCTCAATTTTTAAATGTGTAGGTACTAATGCATTCAATGAAATTATGAGTCATTAGATGACATTCATGAGGAAATAAGTCCTTGAAAAAGGGGAAAATAGCCTTGGAATATGTACAAACCTAACCCAAGAAGCAAGGAAAATATAAAATCAAGAGACAAAAAAGTAGGGAATAGGGATAATGGAAAATTAAATGGGTGAAAATCATTATTGTCGACATAATTTATCCTTGAATGAAGTATATATATGTATACTAACTAATAAGGAGATAGAACAAATAAGGAAAAATGACTTTTCAAACCAAAATTAGTATATCCTAATCTTGAGAATGAATTCAGTCAAAGATGAAATAAAGAGGATAAAGTAAACAAGGTAATAGTCAAGAAGGGTGGAAATTCATCAAATGAGAGCATGCCATAGATGTATAGCTTCAAACACAAGGTGGATAAGATAACATACAAACTTGGGAAAACTTTTTCTTAAGTATATGACCATTTTAGAGACAAGACAACTTGTGAGCATCATGAAGGAACTCATGAAGACTTAGGAGGCAGGGTATGTAGTTTAAAGGTGCTTTAAGAAGGTCATCATCAGTTGGAAGAAAATGAAGAAGAGAGAAGCAAGTTTGCAAATAAATTTTTGGGAAAACATATTCTTTCCTAGGGAGTACATGATGTGGCAGCATCCTCCTTTATGTAAATAGAGCTTTTAATAATCAATTTTAAATTTCTAGTAGGTTCATGAGGCCATATAGGAGTCATTAGTGTAGTTAGTCTATTTTAAGTCCTTCACAAATTCAAATTTTGCATTTTCCCTCCAAAAATGCATTTTTGAATCTTGAAGGTCATTTTCGCTTGATAAGGTTATTTAATATTTTTAGTGCTCATTCATAGGTTTTCAAGCATGTTTTAAGATTATAATAAGACCTATAGATCTATTAGAGTCATAATTGAGTCATATGTTAGAAGTTTGGGGTTCTAGTCAAAGTAACTTAAAGGATTTCCAAGAGTCCACCATGTGACCAAGAGGTTAAAAATTTCAAGATTTAGTTAAAGAGATTTGTGAATTTATAAAACCTAAATTTATCTATCTTGATCTCATTCCATTCAAATGAGAATCGGGTTAAATTTTAAAAGATGTTGGTGAAAGGAGTTTCTTGGTTACTTTTTTATTATTATTGTATAACTATTGGTGATGGTTTTATATAATATTGCGGTGAATCTTGAATTCATAAATGTGTCCAATTGGAATTTTGAATGATAATAGATAATGGATTGGGAATCTACCTTTGTACTTATGAGAGAATTTTATCGAGCATAGGTACAAACTCGGTGGGATAGTGAAAAGTCTGGAAGAAAGCTATCAAAAGGAGAAATTTAGATTCTTCAAAGGTAGAATCTAGGAAAGACTTGTCAAAGAGGTAATTGATGTATGTGAGAAACATGTTTAAACCAACACAGACCTCCAAACATATTCAAAGGAATGAAAAGAGAGTGTAATAGGATATACTCATTAAGATACGAGAGAAGAAGGTAGATAAACCCCAATCCTAAGAGAAGAACTGAGAATTTGTGATTGACCTTGAAGATTGAAGACATTTCCATATACACTGCTAAGTTGAAAATGTGGAGGGGGATCACATAAGATTCTCAAAATTTTAGAGCCATGAAACTCAATCTTTTTCATTTTATTCTAAATTATATCCTATCAGGAAAGTTGGAAAAACCAACTAGGGTTTGCTATAGTTTGATTTTTTGAGGCCTTAAAGGTGTTATAAGAGTTTAAAAAAATTTAATTAATACCCATACATCCCCAAATTATGATTTTTATAGGTTTTATATCATGATTGACTAGTAATATTTTGTTTTCCATGATAGTCTTCATGTGTAAACTATAGTGCACTGCATTATAGTGTCAAGGGATTAAGGGTTAAGAGAAAATAATTGAAGGAGGCCATAAGAATTGAATCAAACCCACATAAATTTAATAACACATCTTTAAAGGGATAGAAATATTCCCTAGAAGATTCCTTGTGAAAGAAGATCTTAATTTTTAATTGTTCATGATGCTTGCCTTAAGCCTCCGACCTAGGTTAAGGAGGGTTTGTTGAAAAATTGAGAGTTTAAGCTTTAGACATCAAATAAAGACATTAAAATTCAAACATATAATCTTAATAGTACCTACGTAGAGGCTCAAGAAGAATTCCTCCCGAACATGTCCCAACCGAGAGACAAACATGATGGTTTGAAGAAATGACAATGGAAACTAGACAAGTCTAATTCAAGAAGTAAATTATGGAATTTAGGGGATTTGTTACAAGGTAAGACCTATTGAAACTTGGCTTAGTCATTAATAAGACCATTGGGTATTTTAAATGATTTTTTTCTTGTAGATTTATTTCCTAAGAAAAATTTATCTCGTAAAAGCCATATTACCAAGGCTATTAAGAAGGAGTTGGCCTAAAAGATCAAGAAGGAGAAAAAGGGGCTAGCAATAGGATTTATGACCTAAAGTTAAACCCAGACCTTGAAAATAAAAAAGTACTTAGGAATACTTTCTTTTTGTTTTGGATATGCCCTAAATGCCCCTACCATAAATATAACATTGGCCTTGCTTAAGAAGTTCTTAAGATAGTTTTGAAAAAATTAAGGTGATTAGTTTATTCTTTTTCTTTGACTCCATTTGACGATTGAATAAGCATTGGTTGAGGTCCAAAATCAAAGTGAAAGAGGAAAGACGCATAAATGTGCATTTTTCGGGGTCACATTTGACTAAAGAAGAGAAATCCTAAGGATAGAAAAGTGGATTTCTTTACTAGAAGTGTACTATTTAAGAAGTTTTAACATAATTGACCTTATGTGTTGATTGAAATTTATTCTATCTATACATCATAATACCTAGGCTAGTATTGTGGGAAAAGGAAAACTAAGTCTTGACAATGGCATAACCATTTTTAAAAATGTGTTGTATGTTGAGGGATTGAAGCATAATCTTTTGAGTGTCGTGCAAATGTTCATGAAGGGATATACAATGTTATTTCATGATCGGGGGTGTGAAATAACAAAGACAAAATTAGATAAATTGGTATGTAAGGAAAAAAGAACCAAAAATAATATGTACTCAAAGAGATCAACAAAGAAAAATGCTTCAATACCAAAGTTGATGAGAGTTGGATTTGGCACAGAGACTATGACACCTCAACTTTTACAATATTTTCATAATCATCTCCATGGGATGTGTGAGGAATATTCCTAAGATTAAAAAAACCATTTAATAAGATTTATAAAACATGCCTTCATGGAAAACAAACTAGAAGAAGTTTCAAATCAAAAGAGTACTCTACTACAAAGCCTCTAGAGTTTATTCACACTGATCTTGTAGGACCAACAATAACTGAAAGCATTCAAGGAGATAGCTATTTCATGTTTTTGATTGATGATTTCACAAGGATGACATGGGTTTCCTTCCTCAAGGAAAATCAGAAGCACTAGAAATTTTTAAAGCATTCAAAGCACTAGTGGAAAATGAAAATAATGCAAAAATCAAGAGTTTGAGATTTAACAGAGGAGGAGAGTTTTGGTCAAATGAATTTGATGAATTTTGTGAGACTCATGGAATAAGAAGACAATTCTCAAGGTGACAATAATACCTCAACAAAATGGGGTAGTAGAGAGAAATAATAGAACAATACAAGAAATGGCTAGAACTATGCTTAATGAGTCAAGATTTCCAGATGGATATTGGAGAGAGGAAATTGACACAATAGTATACATTCTAAATAGCTCAAATCATAATCAACCACAAGAATACACCTTATATGAGATTTGGAGAGGAATACCTGCAAGTGTGAAGAACCTAAGGGTGTTTGGAAGTAAGTGCTACATCAAGAGAGATGATGAAAATCTTGGTAAGTTTGACTCAAGGTGTGATGAAGGTATTTTCTTAGGCTACTCAGTTGTTATTTCAACATATATATGTTATAATAAGAGCCAAAAAAATATATTTGAGAGCACTAATGTTACAATTGATGAATCCCATCCAAATAAGATCACAACTCAGCCCAAGGAGACTCCACAAACTACTGCAAATTAGGATGATGATGAAATTTCAAAATTTGAATAAGAAGAAGTTGAAGAAGAAGAGAGATCTAATACTAAAACGCCTTCAAGGAAGGTTCAAAGAGATCATTTTCTATGTTAGATCATAGGAAATAAAGAATCAGAAATTTAAATAAGAAGAAGGTTGAAATTTTCTCTAAATAAAAAAAACCTTGCTTTCTTGTCGAAAATAGAACCAAATAATGTCATGGAGGCTAGCAAGGATAAAAATTGGGTCAATGCAATGAATTAAGAGATGGAAAAATTGAAATAATGAAACATGGGAGCTTATACCTAGGCCAAAGGATAAAAACATCATGGAACCAAGTGGGTGTTTAGAAACAAACTGAATGAAAAAGGTGAAGTTACTAGAAATAAGGCAAGGCTGGTTTACAAAGGATATGCTCATGTTAAAGGAGTATATTTTGATGAGACATTTTCTCCTATGGCTAAGATGGAAGCCATTAAGCTCTTCTTAACATATGCAGCACACAAAGGCTTCAAAGTATATCAAATGGATGTGAAGTCAGCATTCCTAAATGGGCACTTGAATGAGGAGGTCTACATTGAACAACCAAATGGTTTTTCTCTTACTGAGGACATGGATTA
The DNA here is from genome assembly GCA_018340775.1 of Taxus wallichiana var. yunnanensis. Classification (NCBI taxonomy): domain Eukaryota; kingdom Viridiplantae; phylum Streptophyta; class Pinopsida; order Cupressales; family Taxaceae; genus Taxus; species Taxus wallichiana. Next base: position 751,068,151 of record CM031239.1, read on the forward strand.
TGTGTGTAGGATAAATAAGGAACTCTATTGACTCAAGTAAGCACAGAGGGCCTAGTATAACAAGTTATACAAGTAATTTATTGAGAAAGGATTTAGAAAAGGTGTAGTTGATAGCATTTTTTTACATAACAAAAGAAGAAAAATATCTGTTGATTTTTGTTGTCTATGTAGATGACATAATTTTTGGGAGTAATAATGAGAGCATGTCACATGGTTTTTCAGAGGTCATGAAAAAGGAGTTTGAAATGTCAATTCTTGGTGAACTCTCATTCTTCTTAGGGCTACAAATTATTCAATCCAAAGAAGGTATCTTCATCTCACAAACAAAGTACATCAAGGAGATGCTCAAAAGATTTCAAATGGAATATTGCAAGCCAGTAAGAACTCCCATGAGTGTAGGATGTAAACTTGGTAAGGAAGATAGCTTGCCAAAGGTAAATCAAACCCTATATAGATCTATGATAGACAACCTTTTGTATTCAACTGCATCTAGACCTGACATCATGTAGGAAGTTGGTTTGGTTGGGAGATTCCAAAAATATCCAAGGGAAATTGATCTCCAAGCTGTCAAAAAATATGCAGTATCTCATGGGGACATTGGAATATGGTCTTTGGTATCCAAAATGCAATGAGTTTCAGATCAAATCCTTCACATATGCATATAAGGTAGGCAACATTGATGATAGGAAAATCACAACTTATGGATCCTTCTTTATAGATAAGTTCCTTGTGTCTTTGTGGATTAAAAATAAACCTCTTGTATCTCTTTCTATTTGTGAGGCTGAGTATATAGCAGAAACTATTTTTATACTCAAGTGATGTGGATGAAGAAAACACTTGAAGACTACAAAGTTGAAAATGAAGGTCATATTCCTCTATATTGTGATAGCACAAGTGTTATAAGTGTTTCAAAAATCCAGTGTTGAATTCTAAGACAAAACACATGCCAATCAAGTATCAATTTTGAGGGAACAAGTGAATGAGAAAATAATTAGGCCTTAACATGTGTCTACAAAGGAAGAAGTAGTTGATATAAAGACTAAACCTTTGCCAAAAGTAAGTTTTGAACATTTAAGACACAAATTAGGGGTAAGACCAGCCCCTAACAGTCACTAAATATATCATATTGAATGGGGTGTCATGGTTTCTCCAAGAAGGCTCAAAATGAGTCTAGATAGGAGGAGTTAGTTCACTAGCTCAAGGTACAAGTCAGAGAAGACTGTAAAAGGAATATGTAAATGGTGAAAAGGTATAATTTCAAGGAGATCATGCTCATGAAGAGCATTACGTCTATGAGATGAATAAAGCCATGCAATTGTTTGAGTTTTATTAGATAAAAGAGAAACACCATTCAAGGGGGCCTTCTTGAGGTAAGGACACACTTTCTCATTGTTTTCTTTCATGTTAATCATGTTTTTGTTGGTGTCCAAATTTTTATAGATGTCAAAGGGGAGAGAGAGTGTTTTCTGAAAAAATAATTTAATATATGAAGATGTTGGTGCATTGGCTTTCCATCAAAGTTTCTAAGCTTGTTGTCATCAATGACAAAGGGGAGATTGTTGAACCCTTTTACATTGGTTGGTGTTGTGATTGATGTCACATGGTATTAATGGTAAATGATAATTGAAATGTCATGCATATAGGTTTCTTTCAATGGCGTTTAGTGGTCTCAAGTTGATTCATTGAGCTTTCAGGATGGTTTCAGGGTGCTACTGTTGCTTTGTTAGTGAGGTTGATTCCTACTGGAGTTGTGAAGATGGTTGGTATGCTTGTTTCAAGTGTTTTATATGCCATAAATTATGTTTCCTCCATGTGCAATATCTTTTCAATTGAGCATCATGTGAAGTGTTGGGAGTCGAGTAGTAGAAAATAGCTCCTTTAGGCCTAGTTTTAAAGCCTAATGAGGTGTAGGAACTCAATGGATGTCATGAAAAACATAGGTAAGCATGGTAGAAGCCTAGGAACACTCCCTATGTCATGCATGATCATCTACAAGTTTTACTTTAGCTATTGGAGGAAAATTTCTAGCTCTTAGCAAAACGACCTTTAAGAACTAATAGTGGAAGATGAGGTAAATGAGATTAGTATGAGATGAAAAATCATATTTACAGGTAAAAATGATATGTAGCATGTAGAGGGATGTTTTTGGTTCTCTATGTCAAATTTCATCAAATTTTGAAATGGAATTTTGAAGTTATTCAAGTTTTACTAAAACTGGTTTCTTGAGGAATGCAATATGAGCACCCTATCTTCTTAGCTTCCAAATAAATTTATAAAACCTCCTTCAGATAAATCATAGAATTATTTTTTAAGATAACTCTAATTATGAAAATTTCAAAGATGTTGAGCACCAAATGTGGAAGGACGAGAAATTTCTCTTTGTTTTTATAACCCTTTTTCTCTCTCCTAAACACCTCGAATCGATGGGAGTAAAATGAGTTTTTATTCAAATCACTTGTATGATTTGTTTCAATCTTCTCATGGTTTATTAATGATTCCTAAAATTCAAATAATGTTATCATTTCTCCTCAAGTATGGCAGGTTCAATACAAGTCCTACTCAACATGTGCAAATTGTGTGACTATAGGTATGATGTGTGAAAGAGATGGTCTTGAAGGTTGTGGTTGAATCAAATGATGAGATTGAAAAATAATTTTACTCCCTCTAATATTCCTTGTTGAATTATCAAATCTCAAAAAAAATCTTAGTAAATCAGTGTGAAGCCAAATTCTTCATTGACCTTAAACTACCTCATAGGCCAATTCATGGAGTGTGTATTCTAAGTTGTAAATGTGGTCTCCACCTCATAGTTCATGTTTTCAGATTATTGAAGATTTTGCAGTGGTCTTCACATCATAATACATTCCTTCAAGATGCTAGAGAAATGTATAGTTCTGAGTTGAAGGTGATAGAGCTCAATGGTGATCATATTGTGAACTTTGGTTCACTATGCAAGGACATTTTCTAAAGAAAATTTGAAATTCTCATATTTACAAAGGTGTTTTTTGTTGAGAATTTTTTTGGGTCCCTCAATGATCCTTCTAAGACAATAAAATCATATAATCATTGATGAGGGTTGTCAATCCTCACCATTAATAATGTCAATCTAGGTTGGTGTCCGAAGGTTGTATGCATTAAGAGAAGAAGATCTTGGAAAGCAGCTCCCTTAAACACAATCCAAACTTGCATAAATTGAAAGCACACATGTGGAAATTTAAATGCACACTTGTAGAAATGTAAACACACTTGCATAAATGAAATCACACTTGCAAGAATAAAACACACTTGCATAAATTGAAATTGTTGAATTAGAAATAAGAAAAATTAAATGAAACACCTGCAAGTTTACAACAGATTGAATGTTACAATACAAAGAGAAGAACAACACAATAAGATGATAATTACAAAAAAGAAATAAACACAAATTATTACAAAATAAAAACATAAATATACATATCCATCTTCCTTAGAATGAGTGGCCAGCTCATTCCTTGGAAGAGGATTTAAACCATGCTTCGAGATCTTAACTCAAAACTATAGAATATTAGAGAGAAAAGAACAAATTCATTTCTTGGTGGTAAAACATTACATATCTGAGTGTGGAAGGTTGCATTTATAATTTATGCATCCAACCAACTCCTTATTTTGGGAGATACAATCTGATCTTATATTTATTCTAATCCTAACAACTAAGATCTTTGTGTCCACAAAATATGGAGAGATATATATTATTGGAGTCAAAGTCTTATCTCACTTATTTTAGGAAAATTTGCTCCCAAATATTCTCCTTGATTTTTGGTAACAAGAATCACAATGATTTTATTCTCCTACATTATTGGAAGGAGGATTTTCCTCAAAATATTATTTTGACCAAATACCTTTCTCAGATTTTCCATTTGACTTTGTTGTTTTTTACTATGGAACTTTTGACGCTTGTCTGATATGATTTTTCCTCAAACTGCAGTCCACTAAAAAGTTGATTTATCTTCATTAGTAAAACCTGTTGCAAATCTGAATGAGGTTTTTGTTAAACACATTTCTATGAATAAAAACCTCTCTCATATTTTCCATTTAACTTTTCTATTTCTTTTTATGGAACTTTTAGCACTTGTTTGATACACTTTTCCTCGGACTACAACTCACTAAAAGTTAGATCTCTCTTCATTGGTAAAACCTGTAGCAAATATGAATGAAATTTTTGTTAAACACATTTCTATGAACAAAAATCTCTCTTAGATTTTCCATTTGACTTTTCTGTTTCTCTTTATGGAATTTTTAGTGCTCTGCTCGATACACTTTTTCCTTAGACTACAGCTTCACTAAAAGTTAGATTTCTCTTCATCGGTAAAATATGTAACAAATGTGAATGAGGTTTATGTTAAGCACATTTCTATGAACAAAACCTCTCTCATATTTTCCATTTGATACGAGTTACGAACTAAATCATGCGAGTTCCGTAAACTAAACTTGTGAGTTCTAGAACTAACTCTATGAGTTCCAACTAAACATGTGAGTTTGAGAACTAACTCTATGATTTTGAAACTAACTTTGTGAGTTTCGGAGCTAACTTAAAATAGTTATAACTTTTGCATACAATCTTGGATTGAGATGATTCTTTTTTTGAACTTGCATAATTTTTTGAGAGGAATCTGAATATGAAATCAATTTTGAGTTTATATATACCATCCATGATCAATTCCAATTTTCCAAATACTATAATTATCTTTATTTTATGGCTTGTATACACAAGACTTTTCATATTTTCCTAAATAATCAATAGGATTAGTCAACAAAATAGATAACAAATGATTTCTAAAGAACGGACAAAATATATATCCTATATTATATCTTAATAAAACTATAAGTTCCTAGATTACACTTAAATTCAATTTCAAAGGTAACTTAGAAGGAAAAAATAATGGTAATTTATGACCGATTATGGCCTCATCAATCATACCCAAAGCCAACTTCACTTTGATACAAAAGCACTCGTCACTATTTTTCCAAGTTGCGACTGTCATTTTCTAGCTAATGGGAGTGAGAATCATTGTTTCAAGATGAGTTTGGGCATGGAAAAGGTTCTTTATGCTTATATATTCCTCTAGGATCTTAAAATTTTTAAAACCATTGGGTCGAGCTCAATAATTTGCATATTTTTCCCTCTCGGACTTGTCTAAGAGAGAAAGCCCTCTATCTAGGGTTTCGATAGAAGAAATTCTTATAACTTGTTTTTGTACCAACAAAATATCATGAAAATTATAAGATAGCTATTCTTTGATGTCTTCTCAATGATTTTCCAAGTATTTTTCCAAATCACACTATGTCTTCTCCTATCTTCATGACAGTTTATTCTTGACAAGGTAAAAACCTAGTTCTCTACAGTGACTATAAGATAAATTCATCCTTTTACTAACTTTGAAGACTTGAAACCTTATGGAAGTCCCAAAAGTGATAAAGGGTGAAGAAATTTTTTTTTTTTTTTTTTTTTGAAAGTGTTGGTAAATCATGAAATCTATATTATAGCTAAGATTCATAATTAGATGGGCTAAAACCAGAGCTAGTCGGTCAAGATACTTTGACTCAAGATAAGCATTCAATCTAAAATCACTTAAATGGGGTCTATGCCTTTTAAGAGGGCCTAAAAAGGATAAGTTTAATCCACCAGTTGAATATAATAGCGTGCGGTGCTCTCAAACTCATAACATGGATGTCTTAGCTCATAGTCATGCTCAAACATATACTAGGTAAATGATATCTAATAGTGTGAAGTGTTCTCGGATGCTTTCAAGTAAATGTTACAATGATCAAAACTGGTGTGTTCTTAGCAACAATGATAAACTCTTACTCCTTCATGCTTGATTCATAGTTCTTAAATATTGTAATAGCTAGTTCTTGCGATCAATGAGTTTTTTTTTAGGTCCGAATGGAAGAATGAGTCTCAATAGTGAAGGGGTGAATTATTTTAGAAGGTTAGAAAGATGTTTTGTAATATTTGTAATGTGTTGTTCAATTTTATCTCCTCTTGCAATGACATAACTCTCTTTATAACATTCTTGAGCTCACTACATCTCAAAGGTCGATTAATTTTGTCTTGTGAGTCGATTTTGGAATATAGGATGACTTAAAGGAATGAAAGGAAGTTCAAGAAAGTCCAAATTTCAAATCGTGAACTTAAGGAATCTTGGAGGGAACTCAAAAGTGTATTGGCATACCAAATACCTAAGGTGCATTCATTATAAAAACTAGGCGATTACAAAGTTAGTGTTTTTTTCCTTTATTTCTCAATCCATCAAATGAAAAATGTGAAAGGTCAGGAATATGAGCATATATTATATACAAAATCATATTTTTGTGTCAAATTTTTGTTTTTTATAGTTCATGAGTGCAGGAACTAAGTGAGAGTGTTTGAGAGATGAAATTGTATTCAATTTATTGAAAACTAAGAGAGTTGTGTGAAAGCTAGTAATGAGTTGAAAAGAATGCAAAATTGTAGATGGAATAAGAGAGTTGATGAGATTATATAGGGTAATAATCTATTTTTAACAAGATAATTAAGTCCGTGATCAAAAATTAATGTAAAGAATGAATTTTAGCTCAATAAAGCTTGAAAGTAGAAATTTAATTGCAAGTTGTAACTTGGAAATCATTAAGTAGTAGCTTAATTTGAAGTAGGTACTTCATTTTGATTTGTATCTCAACACATTTTTAACCATTTTGATCATCTAATCCATTGGTTTAGTGGTTTTTATCCTAGTTTTGGATTTCCACTTAAAAATCATTGTCTCTCTCTCTCTCTTGTGTGTTCTTTTTGTAACATGTAAATTGTGTTGTTGTAATCTAATATAAGAGCTAAAGAATCTTATTGGAGATAAATTGTCATACAAAATTTGAATTAACACTAATTCACCCCCTCTCATTTTCCTAGTTTCTAACACACACACACGTATGTATGTATGCATGCAATTTTGGATTCATGTGTCGTGATTGATTTTGATGTGATGTTATATGAGCTTTTGATTTGATTTTGAGATATCTGAATAGATTATATGTATTGATATGATTTTTGATCTTGATGTTATGTGACTTAAATATAATGATCTTTGTTTTTTTCTAATGCATTTTAACATAGTCAAGAGTAAATGTAAGATGTTTGTTGTTGAACTAGATTATATATATGATCTGATGGTAAATTTAATATGTATGACAATGCATTTGAGGCTTTGTAACAAATGTTAACATATAACTAACAAAAGCTAGTCACATGTAGGATCATAGATATATGGAACGAGATTATACACCTTGTTCCAACATGGAAGGGTTCATATGTAGTTTGTATGGGGGAAATAGGTTCTCTTTTGATGGCTTATAGGCTTGTGCCCCAGCAATATTTTTATTGTAAAAACTTATCAATGTGGGAATTTTGATTTTTTGGGGAAATTTGATCAATGTGGGAAACTTTCCTATGATATTTTTGATTATTTTGACTTTAATGTGAAGAATGATCTATACATGAATCCTTTTATAGTCATTACTGAGTAGTCATCCTTTAAGGGGTGGTTTATAGCATTTTATTTTTATTTTAGATTTTCATATTTTGATGTAATATTTGATTAATAGTTTTCCCTCAAGGGTTAGTCTCGTATTTTGGTCAATAATGCTTAATAGTTTTCTTTCAAGGGATCAGTCTATAGTTTTGATAGTATGCATCCATTTGTATATTTTTGACTTTGTTTAAGCTGAGGGTAGGCCTATTAGACCATTTGGGGAGGTGAAAATACTTGTGTACAAAATACACATGTTTACCCCTTAGCATTATTGTAGTTCGTAAATGAGGGGAAGATGGAAGTATTTATTTTAGGGTTTCTAATTATGAAGAAGAACTTTTCTATGTGGAAAATGCAATTATCATAGCCATGGTACTCATTTTTAAGGTCATGAATATAGGATATTGATGGGAGACCACATAATTCTAAATTATCACAATGGTGGATGACGGATTGGTGATGGAAAGAGGTCTTTGATGTAAATAATGTCACGAAAATAGATATGTTAACAATAGAAATGCCACAAGTGTAGAGAATTTAGGGTTTCCTTTTCATGTTTACCATCTAGGGATGATAAGTGATAAAATCCAAACACATATTTATGAGTGATGATATATGGACCAATCTAGTTTAGAGAAAACTTCCCACGTCGACTCCTATCTAGTGTAGTGATATTTTGATTCTCTTTAAGGAAAAGATCACAAATATTGAAGTCAAATTCTTTAACACATTTATTGTATGTTATTTTAATGAATTCTTGATATACATGATGATGTTCAAGGGATGTTAGGTGGAATTCATCTAACAATTCAAGTTGTGTCAAGCGCTCTTGATGATAATCATCATCCTCATTAGAGATGAAATATTTGAGGGAGACACAGAGGGATGGAGTTTGGAATTCAAGTGGGGGACAACCTCGAGCCATAGAATAAAGAAAAGGGAGTAGCACCTTTAGGAGTACAGATTTTATTTCTATAGGCCCATAGAGAAAACAAAATTGGAGATTCCAATTCCTAGCTGCTTGGTCAATATTTTTAATGAAGATTTTGTTAAGTGTTTTGTTAGATGCCTCTACTTGACTATTTACTTATGGATAATAAGGATATGAAAGGATAAGCTTAATGTTTTAGGTGTCACAAATATTTTAAATCTTTTTGTTTTTTAAATATTTTCCATTATCTGTGATAATTTGGTAAGGAATGCCAAAGTGAAAAATAATGTGATGGTGGATGAAGTCAAAAAAATATCATCTTTAGTGGAGATGAGGAGAATATCTTCCACCCATTTTGCAAAGTATTTGATAGCATTGATAATAGACTGATTTCATTGTGATGAATGAGGGTTTTTGAAGCCAATGAGGTCAAGTTCCCATTATGTGAATGCCATAAATCCTGGGCAAGTTGTAGGGCCTAACTTAGGATGTGAGAGAGGTTAGAGTTTTTCGACATTTGACACATTGCCTAATGTAATTGTAAAAAAATGATTAAGGTTAAGCTAGTAATAGCCCATTCGTAGGAAAATATTAGAAACAACCAAACCAATGAAGTGTCCAATGACATATGGCATTGTGTAATTCTTAGATAAATTTAGTTGATTCAGGATATTTGAGGCATTGAAGTAGGAGGACATCAAACCTATGTTTGTACAGACACCACCTATGATGAAATAATAGTTAGCATTTTTACAAAATATCTCTTAGCATTATTAGATAGATCAAATTTTATTTAAGACTAAGAAATATAGTCATATAATTGAGTGTTCCAGAGATCTAATTGATTTTCCTTGAAAATATTAATGTATGCGCGGTTTGTTGGTATGAGATGGTTGATCAAGTATATGCACAATAACTAACAACTTAGAATCTTTTTTTGATAAGGGGATAAATGATGCTAGATAAGCTATGGTGTCCATGAACTTATTGTATAAGTGGGGAACTATTTGGATTGTATACTAATTGAAGGATTCTAAGATGAAGTCAACAATGTTTTTATATTTTTGTAAAATTTCATTCTTACATTGATAAGTTCCTTTAATTTGATTGATGATAATCTGGGAGTCTCCATATATGTAAAGTATTTGAATACCAAGCATGAAATTTGTTTAGAGACCCATAATAAGATCTTCATACTCATCCATATTGTTGGTGCACTTAAAATTTAGTTTGAAAGATAGAGGAATGCCGATGTAATGAAGATAATACCCCTACAAAATCATAGAACCATAGAAGAAGAATTTCATTCTAAGGGGAGTGTATTCTGATTGATGGTGTTGATGGACTCGTTGGGAAATTATTCATAAGGTGGTTGATTATTATGGATGGGAGATTGCGTGAGTTGATCGGTGATGGATTTCCCCTTTTTTATTTATGCTACATGAATTATAGGTCAAATTTAGTCATAAGTATAAGCCACTGGTGATGCAATCACTATGATATGGTTTAGAATGCATATATTTGAGAGGATTAAAGTTAGTGATGAAATAATCCTTATGATTAAAGAGATAATGATGAAGCTTTGCGATTTGTAAATTATAAGGTGAAATACAACTTTTCTTCTTCATGTAATGAGTTTTTATTCATGAAGAGTGTGGATTACGTAATAAACTTCCTACTCTCTACCTTTCTCATATCAATATACTAGCATAACACCCAATGAGTGGTTGGTGGTATATATATATAGATAAAATGGATCCCCCTTGCGTAGAGGTGTGATCACAGGCGGTGATAGAAGATAGTATTTGAGTTCTTAAAATGCCTTTTGAAATTTTTCATCCCACTTAAAACGGGCATCCTTTTGGAGGAGATGATGAAAAGGGTGTCGAGGTCTAAAAGTTGAGAAATAAAGAAACGAACTAATTGGAGTCTCTTGGAGACTACGAATTTGTTTGAGATTGGAAGGAGGGGGCATCTCAATGATGGATTTGATTTTGGCAGGGTCTACTTCAATTCCCCTGATAGATATAATAAACCCTAAAAAAATGGTGAGAATGCCAAATATACATTTAGATTAGTTAAGGAAAAGGAAGTATTAAATAAATAGACAAAATATGATGTCGAGGATGATGATATGGTCGCTTCAGTGTTTGGATTTACCCAAGAGATCTTCAACATACTATTCTATGGTTTTATGGATGATATCATGGAAGATATAAGTCGTGACACATTAATAAGTGGATCATTCATGACTTAGACAAAAGGGAATGATTAGTAGATAAATTTCCCCCATGGGGTAGTAAAATATGTCTTATGTTGATCATTTGGTGCGATGAGGATCTAGTTATACCTAGAAAAACCATCCATAAGAGATAGTATCTCATGTCCTATCATAAGGTTGACAATTTGATCGATGTTAGGAAGAGGGAATTCATCTTTACGAAAAGAGAGATTAAGATATCATAAGCTTTTGTAGATACGTAACTTTAAAGGGATTTCTTTATAGTTATGATATTAAATACCCACTATGGATAGTCAATTTTTAAGATGAAATCAGTAGAGATAAGGCATTATAACTCTTATTTTATGAGGAGGGATACTTGAGGATGCATCCTTCATAAATTTTGATTTACGAGCCTCGTGTTAGGAATTATGACAATGTTTTGGACAATTATGTTAGTGTCAATACCTAGCATGTCACTATATGACCATGTGAAGGCCTGATTATGCTGAAAAGAGAAGTGGTGAATTCGTTTCATTCTTTCACATATAAATACTTACAAACTTTGACTATGCAAGGTTCTTGTGAGTTCCCTATTTTGATGTTGATAGTTGATTCATTAAGTAGTGTAAACTTTTCAGTGGTAGAGTCCTTTTAAGATAATGATCCTCCACCCCCATGTAGTCTAGGATGGATTCATCGTCATGGCATTGAATAATGTCGATGGTAGGGAAGTATTCCTCTACCATTTTGGGTAATACTAGTGGAATATTCTTAGAGCCTTTATTAGTCCGATAAGTGAATGATCCTAAGGTGATTGTATTGATTAAAAAAGGTTAGGAAGGATGGATATGGTGTTGTCTTTTTCCATGGAGTCATAAGGTGAATATAAAGAGGATGGATTTTTTTTTCTACTACGGATTTAGATGTGGTGGTTGTGAATGTTTTCAAGGAAGGATCATTGAAGCCTAGTATAAATTTCTCATGTGGCTTCCGAGACTACTCAAAGGCTGATTCATGTATGCCTTGTTCATAACATCCTAAACCAAAACCTTTCCAGTGTAGCAATGAAGATAAACTTGGGAAATCGATTTATTATTTAAGAATGTGAAGTCAGATGTGAATGGTTTGTTATGATATTGGTTGTCATGATGTGATAAAGGATGATCGATCCCTCTGTAAATGAGATTGGTTTTCATATGGGGAGGACTAAAGGCTATAATATATTTTATTTTTTCTTCATAAATAGGTTATTTTTGGGTCTCGTATATGTTTTATGTATAGGGAATGAGCTGAGGGATATAAGGTGGTATTCCCCAAGTAAGATATGTTGTATAACATCTTTGAAGGAGTTTTAAATGCAGTAGGTTAGATGAGGGGATGGAATATCTAGTAGAATCTTGGCATGTGGACGTATAATTTTGTAGTAGAAGAAGTACATCATTGGGCATGTAAGTCATGTGATAGGATTTGAAAGAATTATGTTTGTTGGGAATAATGAAGGTTTTACCTTTGTCCTTATACTTTATAAATCGATTTTTATTGTTAATGGGATTCAATTCATAGCATGTATCCAATGTCATCCCAAAAACATGTTATATTTGAACTCTCCTTCCACATGATATAATATCTCATGAAGGATTTTAATGCCTACATTGATGGGTAAAATGATCATGCCTGATGTAGGGGAGACGATGTCATTAAAGGTGTATAACACAATAGGTGACTAGGTGATGATGGTACCCGGTAAGTGGAGTTGATTGAAGGCTTGAGAGGATATGATATTGATATTGGTGTTATTGTCAATCATAACTCTCTTGATGATAGTATCATTGATTTGGGAAGTGTTGTAGAGTAGAAGGTCATTTTCTTCAAGTTGTAAAGATGGGTTTTTAGAATTGTCAAAGGTGATAGTGATGGACATTTTAAGAGTCTCGACAAGGTTGGAGAATGGTTGATATTCATTTAATGGTACTAAAATGGATTAGAGAGCCTCAATCATTACTTTTCAATGTTGTGAAGAAGTTTGAACAAGCTTGTAGAGAGACAAAATTATAGGAGCTTGGTGGAGTTATTTAATGACGGTGTTTTGTAATGACATGGTAGATTGGGTGTGTGGGGTTCAAAGGATAAAGAACTTGACTTTAGAAGATGATGGGTTAGGTACTTCAAGGGGATCAAGAAAGTGAGATACTTTGGGCCTATTTTTATTTAGGTCCTTTGAGTCTTGTGCATGTGCTCTTGTACTTATACGAACAACATCTATCCGATGGAACAAGGTTTTGCTAGATGAATCCTCAATCTTGTTGGATGTGGATGTGGTGATGGGTGATGGCTCAAAGGATTAGTTTTGAAGGTTTAATGATATAGTTTAATTTGATGGATAGGTTTGATTACATCTAGATGATTTAGATATGTGGGAAGAATCCCTTTTCTAACAAGGATTTGAATCATATCATGGATGGATTTATAATCCTCATTGGAGTATCCTGGTGTTCGATGGTATGTACATAATGCTTCATAATTATACCACAAGGGTTTCCACCCTCAGGAGTTTAATGTATTAATAGGGGTAATGTTATGATAGATGATTGGATAATATTCTCTAGGATTCTAGCATAGTATCATGTTGTAGATATTTGGGATGATGCTTTGAGGACAAAGGGGTTTAACTTTTGTTTAATGATTTAGATCCTTGAGATAAGGGGCGTGCTCTAGGTGGCACATTTAGGTTATAGTCAAGGAACAATATTAGATTATGTAATGGTAATCATGAACTTAGATGAGGGATGAGGCCCTAATATGGAAGGAAATGGCTTCATATTTCGTGGTAAGGTTGTATGAGGATTGGGTGGTATAATTTGTATTTTATGTGTGAATGATTTGTAGATTGTGTAGTGGGATTATTGAGATTCTTGATATGGTGTCAAGTTACATGGTATTTGAAAGAGATTTCTATGACAAGTTTCTTATTTGGGACCTTCAAAAATATAATGGGTGGTTCTAAAGAGGATATGATAGGTGCAGGAGGACTCGTGATTTTAACAGGACAACACTAGAAGAATCGGAAGATTTGACTAGTGCTTCTATCATAGAAACATTGTGTATTGAGGGTGTAACTAGGAGATCTTTCATAATATTAAAAGTATAATGAGATTTTATAGCATTGGATTGAGGTTGACTATTATGTGGAGGATGATTTGGAAAAGGCTATTTAAAAAAACTCAACTTTTGATTTGGAGATGCGTTTGGATTGTCAAGTTACAATTCTACTTGATCAATAAGATATTGAAGGCTATTTATAAATGAACGATACTTTTTCGATGTTGTGGCATCGTATTTGATGGTATTTAAAATAATCATTATCTTAATACCATGATATTTTAGATGTGGATGTGTCAATAGATTGGATGGGAGGGATTTTTCTCATGCATGTGGATAGAATTTTTTCGAAGACCATAGTACAAGACTCCTCAATATGTGTGTAGTTAAGTTGAGGCTAGGTTCGTTTGGATTTCGAACGAATTTTGGATGTGGATTGATAAAAATCACATTTTTTGAGATTTTGGATTTATCATTTCTAGAATATGGTTTAAATGAAGACTCGTGCTTGGGTTTCCTAGACTTGATTTTAAGCTTACCATCTTCAATAGTGTGAAGCTCTAGTTTTTGGGCCATGGTAAAGGCTTCATCAAATCTCCGAAAGGAGTAGATCTTGAGAGTTGATGATAAATGTTTAGCGCAGGATCGAGTGAATAGATCAATAAACTTAGTTTTTGGAAGAGATAAGGATAATTTGTTGATAATCACTCACCACCTAGTGATTAAATTTACAACATGATTCATCTTAAAATTATTTAATAGCATAGAGATTAGTGATGGAGGTTTTATGGGTAATGTTGACAGAAATTCTCTAAGAGTAATTATGCAAGTTATGTTAAAGAGAAGAGAGAATATTGTGGAATTTTTTTATAACATTCAAGGTTTGTCCCTAATAAGGACATGGGAAATGTCACAACATGAGATCCTGGTCACAGAAATGAGATATCACACATGGAAAAATACCCTAATGTGTTGTTATGGTTCCTCATTACTATATAATTTGATGAACTTTGGGAGTTCCCAGTGTGGGGGATAGGACTTAAAATATACCGATGGTTGGCTAGGTTTGTTACAAATTTTTAGTAGGAAAGGTCATTCATGTCAGCTTTAAGGTTTGTAAACATGCTCATGAGTTCCTGTAGAGGATTATTTTGAGATGCTTGTGTATGTGAAGAAGAGGGGAAATTTTAGTTATAAGAATGGGGGTTCGATTGTTGATGCAAACAATATGGTAAAGGGATATTATTATAGAAAGGGGCACTCATCGAGATGTTAAAGGGGTGTTGAGAAACTAAGGCTTGTGAGGGCTAAATGTATTGATAAGGAATAGGAATGGAAGTTTTGACAAGGGGTAGGGATGGTTATGGTATATATTGAGAAGGAATGGTGCTATATAGTGAGACAGGGAAATGGATTCCTGGTTTGAAAAGGGTTTAGTACTAGTGATGGATATTTATATTGACATGCGTATATATGTGGGGATAAATAACACTAGATTTTTATTGAGGGTGTAGGTTATTGTGATGGGATAATTTGAGATATGATAGGAGAGGTTGTAGTAAGAGGAATAGCAATTGAGCTTGTAGGAGGTGGAGGAGGAGCATTGGAGGGTACAAGACTAGATATGGAAGGATATGTCATGGTGTGGATTTGTATGGCTAATGAAATAAATGAAGGATTTGAGTATGAAGATGGTTTTTAGTTGGACGTGTCTTGTGAAGAGATACCATTAAGATCAAAATTAGAAATGTGAGTTGATGAAGTAGGGACTGATGTTCCCGACTCACTAGAAATGGAATAGGGGCCTATTTATTGGATAATTGGCTCATGATTAGGGTCAACGAGTCAAGAAAAATTGATGGTGACAATGGTAATCGGAGGTCATTTTTATAGCTCTAATTGTTAGAGGAGGACACTATAGGAGGCACTGCCGTAAGCATTAAGGGCCAATGGGTTAGACTCTCGGTTATATAAATATTGGATAACTATTATTGAAGAATTGTGGCCTAGATGGATCTAGAATTTATGTTGTATCTTACTGAGTACTAGGAGAATGTGGGGGTTTTGGGCCGGTCTTTAAAGGTCGTCAAAATTGATCTATTATGCCCTGGAATATATTGAATATGAGACTCGAGAGTGTTCGAGGATTGATGAAGAGGGTTTTTCAAATTATCGTTGTGTTTTGGAGATGGAATTATAGTTTGGTTAAACCAAGGCCTAATCAAATAGTCAATGAAGAACAAGAAAAAAAAATTGTGTTAGTATGAGGTGTGATATTGGGCGCACCCCTCATTTCATGTTCCCACAACAATAAGGGTGTAGGGTGCTTATTTGATCTACTACCCACCAAATTATTTATACTCAGCGAGAACATCAAGTCATATTTTCCTATTAAATATGAAATCCAAGTAGGTCCACCTGGGAAGGATTTCTTAAATTTGAATTTAATGTTATATGTGATTTGGTTTTGTGTGAAGGGAGTTTTATGAATGCAATTCTTTTAACTCCTAATTAGACTAGATGAGCAAGAAGAATGAGAGATCATTATTAAGACCCAAAGTAAATGTTGATTTCTATGAAAACAAACCACACAAAATGTAATGTTGAAAGAAATAACAAAATAAAAATGATGTACTTGTGATCATTATTCCTTTTTTTACGCATTTTTCAAATAACAAGAGAAAAGAACCTGAAAGATGACAAGTTAGAGGATATTGAAAAGAAAAGAAACAAGAATATATTAAATATAATCAAAAAGGGACTAAAGTTCCCATCGGGCATGCTAGGATGTTTATGGTGAATTTCAGTTAGTTAATATTATAGTGAAATACCAACAAATCTAAATAAAGAATGGTCTCCCATACCTATGCTGAAAAATGTAATGTCGAGATGAATAGATATATGAATAAATAATGAGGCTCCTTCCTTTCACCGAGTGAGAGGACCTTATATAAAGACAATTGAACCAGAAATGATATTAGATAATTATTAAACATGTTTGTTGGAAAAGGATTTTGATCCCAAGAATCCAAAGGGATTCCTTGAAGGGTTTCAAATTGTGTTTACAATTAAGTGATATGATAATGAAATAAGATAATGACAATATGATTAAAATTCTAGAGGGATAGGGAGATCTTACTCCACATAGTAGGTGGCCTAGGCTAGGGCTATTGCTAGTTCGAGTCCAATAAATAATCAAACCGGCTTGTTCTCCTACATCCTATATTTCATGTATGATCTCAAGTTGGTCATCAATGTTTTTGATTTTAGGTGTGAGGGAAATATCACATAGCTAAGTTCAAGTGAGATATCAAGATGCTCACACACCAAGGTTTGTTGCGTAATCGGGATATTTTATATGCTTATAATGGGATGCACCTATCTTAGAACAATCATCTAACGACAAGACATGATGATAAATTTATTTGTTCAAAAATTTAGATGACAATATATCAATATAAGGGGAAATGACATGGATCGACTACAATTGGGAATCGAGTGATCAAGTCTAAAATGATACATTTTAACAAGGGTCGGTAAAATAGACTATGTTTGATGAAAGACATGAACTTGATAGTGCTAAGATGAAGTAGGGGAACTCTAGAGACAAAATAGATGCAGAGAATAGATATTTTAGTATGTATAAGGAGCTAATGAGAGTCAAAGGGAGTTAGGTCTCCAATCAATGACGATTAGGGATTGGCGGTGATCCCTAGTAATTTGACATATTGAATAAAGAATTGAATTAATGGATAAAATAAAGAATAAATGTAGGATGGTTGTCTAGGAGTATTAAGGCAATTTTTATGAAATGATGTCAATTGGACCCTATACATAGAAACTAATAAGTGATAGGCAAGAGAACCTATACATACTAGGGGTAGGAGCTTATCTATCAAATCATCCAACCGAAACCATCGAATCATCGGTTATATCCCCAATGGGGAGTTGAGATGGTGATCCTTCCCATCCCATATAGAGAGAGGGTCCCTATCTAATTAATTGGTTGGGCCTTATATTGATTGTTTTCCCTAACATGATTTAAATAATGTAAGAGAGTGAATTATACTTTTTGGATGATGTTAAAGATGACAGAGCTAGAAATGGTAGATTGAATGCTAGATAAGGACTCTAAGGAGGTGGCGAAGAAGGTTGTGAAAGATCTTCCAATGTTATGAGGTTTTGTAGGGTCTTAGCTATTTTCCCATGAATCCAATCTCTATCTAATCTGCCTAACCGAGAAATGATGTATGATGGCGTTTACATAGGATCTATGGCATTTGTAACAATCATCGGTGATCTCGTCCAACATGTTAAAAACTAAATAAAGGATGTAAAATAATTGAAACAACTTTCCATCTAGGGATCGAGGTTTTTTTAGGAACGGTGGTAGGTTAGAAATCCAGTAGGAAGAGGTTAAAGGATTAGGAGTGTTAGGGTAATTTAGGTTAGGTTTGTTTTAGGTGGTTAGGGAGGGTAAATGAGATTCTATGTTGATAAATGGATGTTTACATTGGTAAATTAGACTAAGGATAATGGACTTAGGACAGTGATAATATTGTAAATAATTATAGTGTGATTAATATGTGTATGGTCACGTAGAGGCGAAAAATTGTGTCTATGTGGGCTTTCTAAAAATAGTGAAATGGATAAATATGAGTATTAATAATTTATGTAAAATAATTTATATAATAAAGATATATAGTTGTACAATAACTTGTGTTGAAATTATTTTTCAATAGCTATGCTAAGTCGTTTTGTCCCATTCGGTGAGTCACTTGTCCTCCTTTTCTTAACCTCGCTTTGTAACCTAATAGTTGCTTACTTTTCCTCTCTATTTTAATGATAATATTTTTCAAATATTTAATTAATAAAAAAATAAAAAAATTCATATATCATAATTTGAGTTAACTAACCTACAACTTTATTATTCTCCTATTGGATACATTTTTCATAGAGGTCATTCCAAGATTCTTTAAGCACGTTTGGTGGTTAAAGAACTCTCATCTCTACATCAATGTTTTCTTCATATTTTAGTTGCATAGTATAGATATAAAAAATAATAAAAGAGTATTTTTTAAATGTGTTATTTACACAATAAAATTATAAATAACACAAATTTTGTGTTTATTTAGGTTTTAAAGGTGTTTGATTCAATTTAGGTTGATCATAGTTGGTTTTAAACCATTTAGACTTCATAAGTTCAAATAAGGGATTTTCCCTCCATTTTGTAATTTTGAATATTTGAATTTAGTATTAGGATACTATAGTGTTAGATGTTAATTTAAGATTCATATATGATGTAAGAGGGCTAGAAGATACTTATTCCACCATGTCATAACTCCCTCACCTTATTTATACTCTAACTCAACCTAGTTAGCCCAATCCTAGTTAAGGAGGGTTGAGTTAAGAACCTTAAATAACCTATTCTTACTTATTTGTAAAAAAATACATCATGTATTCAAATTAATAGGGGAAATGGTGTGTAGTAAGAGGGGTTATAGGAGAGGATCTTAAGGAATAGAGCCCGAAAACTCTTGAAGTTGTGCATGCATTGAAACCTATCAATAAAGCTTCTTACATTTATAAAACTTTGTAATGAATGTTGTGGTTTAATTGAATGTGATTATTCTAGATGAATCTCAGTGATGTTCTATGTATATATAAATTACATATAGGAGGATATGGCCTGAAAAATTCATGAATTACATGAAGTAAAGAGCAAAGTTCAAGTGACAAGAAATTTCATATGAGTAAAAACATGTGACAAGATAGTCTTGTGGTAAGATGGTAATGAGAGAGTTTGGTACTCAATACTTATATGAATGGATTAATTATTAAACACATATGTTTGATGAAATGTGTATGAGTGGAATGAAGGTTGGAAATCCTTGGGTTCTGTGTTTACTTGATTAGGAATTGAAAAGTGTGAAGATTATCTTAAAATTGTGCATAGATTTTCTTCTTATTGATTGATGAGTCCTTGAGATACCACTACATTCTCTACCGAATTGTACTGATTCTAGGAATAATGTGCTAACTTTTTGGAGGTTGAGAGTCTTGAAGAGTCCAAAATAGACTATTAAGATGTGAATAATAACAATAACTCTATTATGGCTATGAAAATCTTGTTTTAAGGGTTTATAAGGTAAAAGACTTGACTGAGATTGATTTAATGAGTTTAGTTAGTCAACCATAAAGATTCGGTATCTAAAAATTATTCACAACTATGTGTGAAAGGTTATGTTAGTGGAAAGAAATATCAATATGTTAAAACTTGTTATCATATATGTGGTTGTACAAAGCACAATTTGGAGGATTAGAGAAGGGTATTTTCAATAGAAAGGTCCATATCATGCTTGTATAAAAACTTGTGAAGTCATATATCTAGCTTGAATAAGGTTTAATGGAGTAAGAAGATAGGTAATCCATTGAATCACCCTAGAGTTTTAAATATGGATGAAAAGAAAGTGGGAAAATACACTCTTATCAAGGTTTACACAACTTGCAAAGTTAGAGAACAAGTCATAAGGTTATAACTTATGTTTAAAACTCTATGAGAGTGTGATATTTATATGAAGGAATTGAAATCGATGAGAATGATCATTAGAAGGAAAAAATATTCCTTGGCCAAAAACAATGATACTCAGGGTGGACTGTGTATGCCCAGTCTTGGGCTTAACATGAAATGACTTTTGAAAAATATTAAGTTTTGGTGCTTGTGAATCTTGAAAAAGGCTAGGAAGGAGGTTTAAGAGTGCTAAGGGTGTTACGAAGGGCTAATTGGAATAAGGGAATAAAATGAGAGGTTGGAAGACATTAAGGACAAGCTACAATCTTGTGAATCCTTGTCACATTCAAACCAAGTTTGAGAAGAAATAACAAGTTATATTTGAGAAGAATAATGGTTTTGTAAAGGTTATTAAGGGGAAGAGTATGTAAATGGAGTATTAGTTCATAAATGCATTAAATATAGTGTAAACTCGCACAATAATTTATAAAGGTTAAAGAGAAGGCCCAGATTTTATTGTGATAATCTTAAGGGTGAAAGTGTATGTTGTCATGCAAATGTGCAATAGGGAAATTGACAATTTCAAAGCATGACAACGATACCCCTATAACAAATGTTTTCAAGTCCTGTCAATCCAAGACACCCTGAAATTTTCATCCAATCCAAGTGAGAACCCAAAATAATGTTATCTCATCCCCTAGGTAATTTAGGAAAGTCCATTCATTCCCCTAGGTGATTTTAGGAGTTCATAAAAAGTTGCAGTAAGCTACAAGCAATTGTGGGAAGGGCTATCACTGGCCTTCCTAAGGTGGAGAAACCCCATGGAGTGGAGAAAAAGATCCTAAATAGATGTGGAGGTGATTCAAATGTCTTGGGACATCATGGAAATGATTCATGAAGTTTTTGGAAGGGCTCGGAGAATTTGGGGCGCTTTTGCCAAAATTAAGGTTCACTAGCCTAGTCAAGACATAGGCCAAAACAATAGTTGATCTTCGGAAGGTGATCCTGGAGCTTCGGCTAGAGTTAGGAGAAATACAAAACATCAGCAAAAATATAATTCAAATACCTAGGATATGATAAAATCATTATTTTCATAACACTTTGGCGCATTAGTTTTGCAAGCGCTTTTCTCAACCATAAGTGGAGTACTAAATCAAAAATCCATTTTTTCGAGAAAAAAATGGAAGAATAAAGACATGATACCCCACCATTGGATTAAAAATGACTTTTCTAGTCAGGATCATATAAAAAAAATGAAAAATTCCATCGGAAGCTCAAGTTATCATCGTCACAAGTTGTCCTTTTGAAGTGAGATCAGGAGTTAGCTAACTTTTGGGAGGACACGTTTCAGTTCCAGAAGCCTGATAGGATTTTTTTTCCCTAATGTCCCTTATATTCAGGGACATCAACCTTGGAAAAATTTTCCCAACCCCTATGTGACCTTCAGGATTATCAGTTCAGCCCTCGGGTGTAATTTGGAGCTCAAATTCCTTATCCTCGGATCTCCACCAAGTGTCAACTCTAGGATTTCCATAGAATTTAATTTCCATCACATGTTAAGTACATCAAACCTTGAAAAATGTTCCTATACCTTTAAGGGAGAATTTTGGTCACCCATGTGACCCGCTTCCACGCCCCTCAGTGTTGATTTTCTAACTCTCACTCCCTACCGTCAGATCACTACCACATGTCACCTTCTTGCTCAGTAAGGAAATTGATGTCCCTCATATCCCTTTGAGGTGATGGAAATTAGGGATAAGAAAATTCACCCAGCACCTCTCTATGTAATTTTTTTAATAATTTAAATTTGGCACTTAGCCATTATTTCCCCCCATTTCTTCTTCATAGCTTCATACCTTGCCATGGATTTGTTTATAATTGTCCAGACACTGGTCCACCATTTTGCTCCGAACCGATCAACCATGGCTAAAAAAACCACTCAAATCCATGAAAATAAATAGGTCTTGGGGGAAGTATTGATCAAAATTGTTCAAGAAATGAAGAACGAGGAGAAAATGAAGATTTTCTCGCGATAACCACGAAGTCACTCAATCAAAAAAATCTCCATATACTACAAGATACAATTAAGATTCAGTGCCACATTTTTAAGACTTGCAAATTTTTCAATATTATCAAGATGCAACAAATGAGAGGTCAAATGGTTCCTGGAAACATTTGTTCCAACAAAATCCACACTTTGTGCACCAGCTCACATTTTTCATATTTCCCATCAATCTGACAATGGAAACGAGATAAAAACTTGCACAAAGACTCCAAATGAAAAACCTATCACGATGGATTTATTTTTTCACAAATGGAGACAAAAATAAGACCTACAAATTTTGAGCTCCATTAATGGCCGTCATGGCAGCTACGCACAAAACCAATGCTAGGGAAACTTTTAAATTTTATTTCCAAGCATTCTAGTTGGAAAAATCAAGTGAAATTCAAAGGGCATGATTGACAACAAGCCAAGTCTAAAAAAATATTTTTCATCACAAACCAAGATGTGGAAGTTCAGTTTCTAAAAACATTAATTTTTCCTATACATACTCGCTATGTTTGGAAAGCCATCATCAAAAGTGGCTATGACAAAGGTAGTGTGCACTGAAGATCACCATGAATCCAGAATGATTATCTGGAGCAGAAAATAGTGAAAATGACCACTTACTAAAAATAGTAAGTTCCTTATATGGGTTCTTACTAAAAATAGTAAGTCAACCCAAGAAGCGGTCGAGGAAAAGGTAGTGTGCACAAGATTGAATGAGGGAGTTCATCACATCACGATGGTCAAGAAGAGGAAAAAATCACCTCTCACTAAAAATAGTAAGCCTGCCATTTGAACACTTACTATTAATAGTAAGTTACACTCAAGGGGAAATTTTGGCACAATGGAACATAGAGGGATGATCATTCAAGTCAACACCATCATTCGGGATCATCCATGGGCATTTCTTCTAAATAAAACATAATTTATGTATATCATGCATTCCATGCATCAATCAATTTGTTAACTCGATAATTGTCAAGCCAAGATGTAACATTCCCATTTTAAGACTTCACAAACAAGGGAAAAAAATTTTTTACACAATGTTCTCTATTCTAAATAAAACATAATTTAGAACACACATTCCATGCCAATCAATCTCATACCGATCTCATATGTTTGTAAATCTTTAAGTATTGAATACTTTTATGTATACTACGTATACTTGGTTTTCTTACCCTATTCTAGGTACTTGAGTGATCTGTTTAAAGAACCTATCTGAATATTTGTTACCAATATTCATCTAAAATCACATTCCTTAAACTAGGTGACATAGGACAACGTAACCAACAGCTTGTGATACTTTGGCCAAATATTTCCAACATACTGTTCATGTTACTATTCCTAGATGACATATTCATCAAAATGAAATACGTCCTTCACCTCACTCTTCTGTTATCTAGGATGGTCTTTACTTTTTCAGTCCACTTGTCCTAGGTTTGACCCTAACCCAGGTTAGTGATATAATTTGGTATAGGGAACCACTCATGATGACTTAGGGCATATGGGCATGCTCAACCAACCTAAGTTGATCAAATGTGCCTAGTTACCCTAAGTCATAGAGAGCTACTTCCTATTCTAATTCATACTACTAACTTGTCCTAGAGAGAAACTAAGTTCAAGTCCAAGATGTGTGTAGATCTAGATGAACTAATATGGAAGGGTGTTGCAACATGTCAACTACAACATTGTATCCTCATGTGAAGACCCTAGTCTTCATGAAGGTACAGTTCTATAGTTGGTGTGTGCCAACATCCAACCGAAACTACTTCATCACGATGTACATACCTCTAGGAGGTCATTAAAACATAATTAGTTTAGGTTTAAGATTCAAATTACAACAACCTTGCAAAACCCTAAATCCAACACTCCTTAAGTTCTTCATCCATATTTGGTTTAATTAATATTAAATAACTTCATTAACTCATAATTGCTTTTATGTTTATTAACTTTGGCTTGGCAAGTAGTTATCCAAAAATAGAACAACATACATCATAAGGTTAATTTTAATGTAACTCAGGTTGTTCCAAGAAGGTGTATCAACCACACAGGTTCTACTAGAGTAGACTTCATAGAAAATGAAGTCTAAATGATTAATGATCATAAACACCATTCTTTTTCTTTACATTCCTTTGAGAGAGAAGAATCTTCCTCTTTATGGTTAAGTGTTTAGGGTTTATCATACCCTTTTATCTTTCACACCTTCTATAATTTAATTGTATGTTCATTTTACATCCCATTACTATATTATATTTGTTTAGATAAAGAATGTCATCTTATGCAACTTAGCAAGTTGCATCCTAGTAAGGGAGAATTGAACTATTTCCCTTCATCCAACTTATTAAATGATAATAAAATAAGGATACAAATAGATATGAAAAATATCAACAAGATAGTATTCCAATTTCCTTCATAAAATGTACAAGAGAAATTACACAAAATTTGTAGTAAATCTCCAAACTTTTCAATTCATCATGATAGAAATACACAATTTACAAGACTATGCATTTTAGACATATTGCATGTCAAATAGCATAAAGATCATTAAAGAATACAACTTTTCTTTTTCAATACAACTCAAGAATGAATCGGAGTTCTTCTATAAAAGAGCCAGACTTTAAATCAACCAATACATCATACAAGTTATTGCCTTCCTTTATCACTTACGAAGTCCATCTATAAAAATTGCTAGCACAGGTCAGTTCATTGAACTGAGCATGATAAGCACTAAGCATTAAAATGAAGTGCCTTCAACTAATTGTTTCATTAAAGCAACTCTGCTTTTATGAAACAATAGGTGAAATCATACAAATAAATCATAAGTAATAACAACCATAAAAGAAGCACAATAATAAATCTGAATTCACTTTATAGGAAGAGATCATAATATAATCAACAAACTACTGCATTATATCATATAAGTATTGTCCCAAACAATTACTTATTTATATCAAATAACAGTTCCTATCAATTAATTATTTCATAATTCTTTCTGAATTTGAAATACATAATCAACTTCACTATATAAACAAAATAGTTACTTTCATAAACAAATACCTTCTTGTTCATCTTTACAAAGTTTCAAGAAAACATGTACAATCAAGTTCATTCCAGCATAGTAACATTTATAGGATGATTCATCCAACAAATTAAATAATTAAGAGATTCACAATTCAGATGTGGCAGCCTAATTCTAGGTCAAAATTATATAGCCTAGGTTCTTAGATTAGGCCTCTTATTAACATTAGAAAAGTATTTCCCAGCCACAATGTTTTACTTCAATTAACTGAAACAATTATTAATTTCCTTCAATACAATATAAGTGGAGAAGTAAGTAGTAACAATTACTACTCAATTACTTTAATAAAAGTAATGCATTTGATTCTATTAAACCTATAACAAGGTTTATCTAAAGAAAGGAAGATCAAACTGGAGAGTAAATAGTTTACAACTTCCTCATCATTCGGTTAAACCAAATTCCCATATGCATCTTCAGAAAAGAAGAATCAACATCCTACCCTACAGTTTCCAAAAATGAAAATGGAGAGCTTACCACTGAGAGTGGAAGAGAAAGGAGTTATGCCAGAAGAGGTTTCTATTGTTCATTCAAAATAAATAAGGTTGTAAAAGAACCAGTAGAGACAATTCACCATACCCCAATTCTTTTAAGATATAGAAATCAGGTACAAAAGATACATAACCGATTACATACATAATTGTATCTTCAAATAAACCTTCAAAGAGATTCACCATTTAAAGAAATAACAATCGTTAATCAGATACTTATTTCATTCCAAGAAGGATGCAAGAAACAAAAATAGTTATCAACTCACTACAACCTTAGTGAATTGTTCTACATCATTGAAGATTCCAGTCAGTGATCCACAACCATTCATTCCTTCAAGAAAAGTAAGTCTACGAAAATATCATCTCATATTCGTAACCATTCAGAGAAGGAAGGAACCATCCTTTGAGTGAATAGAGATCAAGAAATCTTACAACAGAAATGATTTGGTTCATTCAACACACAAAAACAAACAATCAAAGAGTTGAATTATCCATTCAACGAATCCCATGAAGTTACAACAATCATATCTTACATGATACATTAACAAATTACTAGGTAGTTTCCTAACTCTGACGAGTAAGTTTACCAACCACATCCAAGTCCTAAAAGTGTTAAGGATGGAAAGATCAAACTTAAGAAATTCAAACAGAGCTAAGAATGATAATAATGGTATCAACTTGGAGAAGACCATCTACCAATGTATTTTCAAACAACATAACTTCAACTATCTACAACAACTCAACTTCCAAAATTTTAAAGGAAGACTCAAACATAAATGAACTACACAGAAGACTTCATCACTACTATTTCCACAATTAAATTCCAAGACCATTTAAAACCCATAAGTCCTTTCAAGAGTTTTGAAAGAGAATACTAAAACCAAACAACAAAGTTTTAAGTCAAACTTTCCTTCTATTTCCCTCACGAGCTCAAACTGAAACTGTTAATCAAAATACCATAACTTACTCAGCTCCCATCAATTTTAAGGTTTGAAGTAGTGGAGATCAATACAAAATAGAGAAAGTTATTCCTTCATGGTTTTTATACAAGTTTAGAGTACAAAATACAAACAATTCCATAAACCTCATTCACCCATTAACCTTTTTTTAACACGAGTTTGAGTTCATACTAGATCAAAGTATACAAATACAATCCCAAAAAGGAGTATTTAAACTTCTACAAAACAAGATATGACATAGGAGAGTATTCTTCTACCTTCCAAAAACAATCAAAGGCATTCAGTTTGAACAATGCAGGTTTACCTAGAATAGATGAAACAAGATATCCATTCCTTACCTTCATATAAGTTCGTGTTCAAGAAATGATTTGAAATATATACCCATACCACAAAGGAGTAATACAACTTTAATAACTCAAGGATGCATCAGAGAAGAGTATTCATTTACCTTCTAATTTCAAAAGAGACTTCCATTTCAAGCTCAAGGCAAAAACAACTTACTTAAACCCTTTTTCAAGAAAACAAACTAGAATACAGATTCAATCAAAAACACTCAAGTCTCAAACAACCCCAAGTGTATTTTTCCATTGACTCATTCAGAGAAAGCACCCAATGATAAAATTATCATGCAAAGGTTCCATAAACCAAGAAAACAAGGTTCCTTTAGCAAGAAAAACAAATAACCATAAAAAAATAGAAACCCATTTATCTCATGAGAGAAAAGTTGCTTTAATGAACATTTTGAGAAAAGAAAGAAATCTTAATGGATAGAGCCTATCATGCCTGATAGTGCTTCTGTCGATTTGAAGAAGACTTCCAACGAGCCTCCAAAACTTCTTCTTCTCCAAGCAAGATCAACAACCAAAAACTTTCTCAAATGTCTCATATACTTCCCTTGAATCGAAAATAGACCAAGGGAATAAAAAATAGCCACAAATTGAAAATAGAACTATTGGTTCAAGAACTAGATAGCTCCATGTAGAGAAAAAATCAGAAAGCATGAATGACCAAACAACCTCCAAAAAATCCACCCGCATGGTTTCCAAGGTAGTTTTCTCACCAAAAATGAGGTTCATAAATGCCATTAATTCCCAAACTCCCACCTATCTCTCCACGCCACCGCCATCCAAAATTGGTGAGACCCAATTCAACTTCTGCATGCATCACTAAATCTTTGTGATGACTCCACGTAGACTCCCACTAAATTTACATGCCTCTTGCCTAAACTTGCAGTACGCTATTGTCCATTTATTTCAAAAATCAAATCAAATTAATAACTTAGGAACCATCACCAAGCTTCCAACTTGTCATACGACCCTTAGGTCCCCTTCCAACACTTCATTAGTTTAGGATAGATACCATTAGCTTAGAATATGACCATAGGATAGTTTAGAAGTATTTACCATAGGTTTACAAAA
Organism: Taxus wallichiana var. yunnanensis; assembly: GCA_018340775.1. NCBI lineage: Eukaryota > Viridiplantae > Streptophyta > Pinopsida > Cupressales > Taxaceae > Taxus > Taxus wallichiana. The sequence goes on from CM031239.1 coordinate 751,096,451, forward strand.
TTACAATAGGTAAATTGCCATCCTAGGATAGGTCATACTTCACAACAATTTAGTATTAGGTATTAGGTTAGAAATAGACCTAGCATCACCTTAGGTTATTCCCCACATCCCAACTTAGAACATGTAACTTAGGATAGGATGTTATCCTCGAATAAAGTAGACATAGATAGAAAATAGGTACATTTACCTTAGTTTAGAATCTCGTTAGGATAGATCTCATAGGTCTAGGACTTAGATTTTTCCTCAATAGTCCTGAAGCAGGCCTCATTCCACTTAACATCATTAAGCATCCTGAAGAGATCAATCAAAAATATCTGAGCACATAACATACAATAGAATGCAGGCATGATCTTTCAAGAAGATAAAAGAATTTGTAAACATACAAGAGTTCATTCCATTATGTCTTTAAACCTTTGAATGTTAGTTTACCATTCAATCAGGTAAGAAGATTTAAAACATACCTTGGATCAATGGAATTGATCCAAGGATGTGATATTAAATAGAGATAAGTTTACAACCATCATTACTAGATTACAACTTATCTATCTGAAATAAAAATGGATTCTTTGCAAGCAAAAACATTTCATCCTAATGAATCCAAGAGCAGAAGTGACTTATCCATGGCAAGCATGATTTCCAACAATCAAAGGAACATACCTTATCAAGAAAAAACACATGTCAATGCTTGCAATGCAAAAGAGGAACGATAACAATTTTTCAAAGGTGTTACACAAGATGAAGGAATTTCTCAGGGTATAAAATTTTTGGAGATGTAGAGTTCACTATAGTGGAACATCTCATTGAATTATCTAGAAGGAGATGTGGACTTTATCAAAGGTGGATCATTCATCATCGTTGTTTCTTCCCCTTCTTCTTCCTTATTTCTCTCATCTCTTCTCTCCCCTACTTTATCTCTCCTACATGTTCTAATTCTTTGTTGGGGTGCACTTTTTAGATGTCCTTTAATGAAATTAAAAAAACAACTTTATGCTTCTAATGTAAAAGTTGCCTTTATGTTATAAAAAGGGACTTAAATTTCTCCTAGGAATTTGAAAAGTTTTAAGTTATGAAAGGACATATGAAAAACCATTAGGGGGTAGATGATGAGTCATCTATCATTCTATAAATTGTAAATCCATTCTCTTTTCAAATTTTTGGTAAGTGATCTTGTAAACTCAAGAGTGCATTGTGCTTAGAGAAAGCAAAGGAGATAGCCATTATCTTCTACTTTCCTCCTCTCTAAAATTTCTTCAACTCCCACACTATGTAAAACTTATGTTTAAGCATCAATACAAGAAGGATTTTCATTCCTTTTTTATGATAGAAACTTTGAGTTATCAATCTTAACTCATCTTGTTGCCATTTGCAGTATTTTTTTCTTCTTAACTTTAATGTTTGTGTGAAATTTCTGGTTAATGGGTGTGGGGATCAGATTATATACCCATGAAATTAATCCCCTCTTTCCTTTCCTCACTCCCCTTTCCCACTCTTCAGAAAAAATATTCTCTAGCAAGAGATTACTAGCTTTACTACACGGTCAAGTAGAGTGTCCCTGTTGGAACCCTACTAAAGGCTACTGCGAATAAAACTTACATTTTACTTGTGCATGCATATACATAAGTTTTACCAATTAAGTAGATGGACTTATATTCCCAAATAATTGTAAAGATAACCACCAATTTGTACCTAAAACAATTCGCACCAATTATTTTTGGCACCCACCGTGGGGTAGATTTAATAGCATCTCGCACCCAAAATATGACCGCAAGGTCCAAAAGTTAAAAAAATCAAATATTTAAAGAAACAAAAACAAGTTCATGAAAAGTCATTGCTGAAAGACACACTATCAATTCCTACACATGACCTTTCATATTCCATAGTTTCTTTTCATATTCCCACTTAAATATTTTTCAAAAGTTGGTCAAGGAAGATACACAAGGTTAAACAGTCAAGAGGTGGTGTTGATTCCAATCTCAAGGCTTTTAAAAATCAGCAAGAATGAATTAGAGATAATCCATATTTCTTCTCTCAAGCCTTTTCTCCATCTGAGGGTTTTTGTTAGTGGTGAATATTCATAATATGATGAATATTCCATTTTTGGAAAAATTGAAAAGGTGAACTTTCTGGCATGGGTCAAATACCTATTAGCCTAAAAATTACGCTTTAATTTTTTTAGGGTCGGGATTTCCTACCCTTGAAAATAAACCCTATATAATCCTAGATTATTTTCCAAGTAGAACAATACTAGCTCACTCATACCACCCGGGGCATATGTATTATCAAGTATAGTAAACACGTGACAGAGGGCGAAGGCTACGATGTGCGGCAGAGATTTTTTTAACACCCGAAAGGAGGGTGGAGGCTATAGACAGATGATAGAGAGTTTGTTGACATACAACATGGAGAGTTTGTTGATGCATGATATGGAGAGTTTGTTCATGCGTGACAAGATTACGGAGGCTTGAGGACACATGACAGAGAGTTTATTGACATGTGACATGAGGGCGAGAGGCCGCAGACTTTCTTTCACGTGATAATAACCTTGTTGATAACTGACAGGAGGTTTTCTATCGCATGACAAAAATTTGTTGTCACACAACAATAAATCTTCTATCGTACGTCTATAGCCTTTATTTCACACCACTTGAAAATAAAGCAAAAAGTTTACCTTCCCATCAAACCAGTTAAGGGATATTCATGGTATTTTCCACCTCCGATTTCTAAGAGGTCTCTTAAAATGAACCCCGCTCCATCCGGCTCTTCAAGAAGTTCACCCGACAATCCTATCCAAACTCCTGTTGATACTCCCCCTTTAAATTATCCCATTTTTCAACCACCATTGAGCATTGAGTTCCCGGAAGAAGAATAATTTGAAGAAAAATTTTACAAGTGGAAACAATGGCAGATGAACTAGAAAGACCTCAACCCATTGTTCCATGGGGAAGAAATACAGCTCATTCACTTATTAACCACCTCTTCATGATCTATCAAAAAATCTCATAAGAAAATTCCAAATCTCAAAGGTTATGGCACATAACTCCTTGAAGAGCACATATCGGCCTTCACCACATCATGTGGGATTCTTGATGTCCAACATGAATATTTTGTTGTAATATTGTTTGTGGAGTCTCTCCAAGAAAAATTAGAAGAATGGTTCTACCTCCTACCTTCGCATGATCCATCACCTACCTGGAATGACATCAAAAGGAATTTCAAGGAAATATTTAGATTTACCGAGGACCTGCCAAGACCTCCTTGTTTAATTGGCACAAATAAAGAAAGGAGAAAATGAAACTATGAGAGACTTCATTTCTCGTTTTGACCGATTGCTTCACAGGATACCGAGGATGATTTACCATTAGAAAAAAACATCAAGAGATTTTTATTAGTTCTCAATCACTGGAGGTATTATTTTTCTTACGAAGAGTTCAACCAAGGGATATTGCAGAAGCAAAAATATTGTCCATTGAACTTGATGACAATCACATCCTATCCGGAAATATCAAGAATCCCTCAAATGGTAAATCTCAATGTTTGGGAGATGAAATAATTAATCCCTTAAAGTATAAAATGGAAAATGAAATGTCATCGTTGAGGAGGGAAATATTTTAACGAGTTTCTTCTCAAATAAGAAATGAAAATTAAATCGTAGGAGCACCCCAGAAGGCTTTCCTTAAAGGTCACACCTATCAATGCAAAGTGTAGGAGTAAGGAAAATGAAGAGGAGCTTGAACCAAAGTGAAGGTGGTGATTTCCTAGAAAGTGATGAGTTTGAGAACAATACACAAATAAGATTATGTGAGAGGTGATGATGAAGGATAAAAACATGCACCTAGTTTATCATGTGTGGTATTCACTCGCTCTCATTCTTAGAAAGGAACATCTCCCTCCACACTTGTAAAGAAAAAGAAGATTGAAGATCCTCATGTGGCGACTCCAAAAACAAAATAATCAGTCAAGGATCTCCACTCCCACCCTCCATGGAGTTTGCATTATTGAAGCCTGATCCTGTAGTATGTAAGAAGACTCCCATAATTCCAAGTAAGTCTTCTAATGCCTCTTCCAAGTCTAAATCTCAATCCAATCTTGTAAAATCTAGTACTTTGAAAGATCTTATTGTACCTTATAAAATACCCTCCATTCCAAAAAAATCTACTCCTACTTCCAAACCAATCCTAAATCCAAAATCACTCCTTTCATCACCTTCACCCACATCTGCTTCTTTTGATTTCATAGAATATGTGAAAAAGACAAATTCCAAACTACTGAAACTAAATATTTGCAGACTCATCCTGATCAATTTGAGAGGTTCGTTTGATATATCAGAAGTGGTGGTATAACATCCAATGTTGTAACTTATAGTTCCAAAGGCATGTTTCCAAACCCACCTACACCTCCCTCATAGAACATGCTTTCCTTAAGTGCATCCAAGACTGAAAAGGTCGATCCTTTCTACGTCTCCATTCTTATTGAGAATATGTACTAAACAATTACATAATAGATTTTGGTGCCTCGATAACGTGATGCCTTTGAAGGTCAGCAAAGGCTTTAAAACTTACCATGAATCCACCTAGTGGCTCTTTTACTATGTTGAGTCAAAAGAGGTCTCACTTGTAGGGAAGGTCAAAGATGCACAGGTGGCTCTCGCCAAATTTCCAGACAAGAAATTTTCAGCAATGATTTTGGTAGCAGACATCCCAACCTCATTTAGAATTTTGCTGAGAAGAATTTTCTACCGAGACTTGGGAGGGAAAATTCAGATGAATTGGTCATCTACAACCATACCAGTAAAGGGAGATATGGAGAAATTTCTTCCCAAGAATAAGATAAGGTATACGGTGCAAAATTTTAGAAACCCAGAAGTTAACATTTTATACCAAGATAACAAGTGGATCAATCACTTTGTGAAAACCAAGGAGGAAGAGGATATTCCCATCTTGTTAGGGCTATACATGACTTCTATGAGAGCTATGGGCCTTGAAGAAGCATTGAGGATATTTGAATTACAAGAGGTCAGCCCTAAATTTCCGTGATGATGCAAACCATGAAGAAGAGGAAAAGGTTCTTGGTGAATCTTAAATGGAAAAATCAGCTTATGTGCTTATCCGTGATGAAGAGATATTCTCATTCCCATTTGAAGATGAGAACTCCCTTGATCATGTCACATAGGAAGAGACCAAGCCGAATTCATTTTAAGAGGCCTCTTAGAAATCGGAGGTGGAAAATACCCGAATATCCTCAGAACCGGTTTTGGGGGAAGAAGAATTTTTTGGAGGTCCGACAACAAAATTTTCACCTAATTTTTAAAAGGCGTGATAGAAGGTTGCAGACACGCGATAGGAGATTTTTTGTCACGCATCAACAAGGTGGTTAACACACGTCAACAAACCTCACTAACACGCGTCAACAACCATGTTGACACGCATCAATGAGCCTTGCTGACGTGTGTTAACCACCTTGTTGACGTGCGTCAACGAACCTCACTGACATGCGTCAGTGAGGTTTGTTGATGTGCATCAACCATCTTGTTGACGTACGACAACAAATCTACTGTCACAGGTCTGCTGTCTCCGCCCTCTGGTCATGCGACAACCAAATCTCCATGTCACACATCAACAAACTCTCCATGTCACTCATCAAAAAACTATCCATGTCGCATGTAAAAAAATCTATCACTGTCTCAGATCCACCCTCTTGTCATGCATCTGTAGCCTCCGCCTCCTGTCACACATTTACTGTACTTGATAATACATATGCCCCTAGGTGGTATGAGTGATCTAGTAGTGTTCTACCTAGCGAATAATCTAGGATTATATAGGGGATAGTTTCAAGGGTAGGTGAAGCTGACCCCTAAAAAAATTAAACTATAATTTTTAAACACGAACAAAGTCATTGATTCAGTGCACGAAAATTCACCTTTTCAAATTTTTCAAAAATGGAATATTCACCACTAAAATTATCCCCGGACCAAGCTAGTCTACAATGAGCCCTTGAACAATGGGAAAGAACTACCTAGACAAGAACCTGCTAAGATTCATGGAAGAAACAAAGACCCCGAGCTCACCTTGAACTCCTTATGTAAGCCATGAATCTACAGGACAAGTGTGAATATGATTTGAAACACTTAACCAGTATGAAGGTTGGCCATATTGAAACAATTCAAGCTAATAAATTTGATGTCCCTCCTGAGCCAATGGTTGATGGATACAAAAATGAAATCAAGGTATTTTCTTTCCCATTTGAAGAGGAAGAATATTTCCATGATGAAGAAATTGAAGAAATGAGTATTGAGGCCTTTGAAGCTAAAGCCCATCTTGACGAAGGAGTTATAGAATGCAACATTTCCCAAGATTATGAAGTAACCCCTCTGGATATTTTCCTTGAGCTTCAAAATAAAGATTCTTTGAAGGCGTACACAGATGAGATACATGAAGTAACAAAGGAGGCCTCCATGTAATAATCATCGAATGTGATAGAATTTACGGAAGACCCCAAGTTCATTCTTGATCTCTTAACTTGTGTCATGGCCATACAATAAAAGTATGAGGTTGCTTATGGTCCTCCCTTCAGTACTCAAACACCTCACAATGGAGTAGAAAAAAGGATAAGTCCAAGATTTATCACGAAGAAGAGGTAAATGAGCATAGTTCTAGGAAAGAAAAGAATTGGGAATATTCAAGCAATTTGAATGAAAAGTAGCCCAAGGGTAGCAGTAGGATGCTCACTGAGAAATCAACTATGTGGATAAATGTGGAATGCAACTGGCACCATGAAACTAATTTCAAAGAGGATGGAGGCAGTGAAATTTCTAAGTTAAGACCTAAGCATCAAGAAGCTCACATGGACTCACTCCTACAAAAACACAGATGGTCATGAAAGCACCTAGATTTCATAAATAGTTAAGGAGAGGAGGCTACTTTCTGGAACCATTCAATGGCTTCACATAACAAAGCATCACTTAGGTTTTCCTCTCAAGGGTAATGTTTAAGAAATGAAAAGTACATCGGTGAAAGTGAGTTTTCCCCGCCTTGTACCATAGGTCATTGATAGGTTTTCTTCCCTCTATGTTGTGTGTTTCCCTTCATGTTGTGTGTCGTGTGTTTCCTTTTTATCATTTTCTGTGTGTGTGTGTTTTCCTTCTTCACTCTCTCTCTTTTTTTAAGTTGTACATGACTCTGCAAGGCCCAATGGATAAGGTACTAGTCAACGGATCATATGGTCTAAAGTTAAGATTCTAGATTCTCCATGTCATATCTTCATTGTGCTCATTCCATGTCATGTTCCCAAGCTAGAGCCAGTTGTTGTGGTGTAAATGTGCAACATGGAAATTGATAATTTCCAAGCATGACAACGATACCCCTATAGAATTTGTTTCAAGTCCTATAATTACAAGACCCCCATGACTTTCTAACCAATCCAAGTGACCCCCAACTAATGTTATCTCATCCCCTAGGTTATTTAGGAAAGTCCATTCATTCCCCTAGGTGATTTTAGGAGTTCTTTAAAAGTTACAAGCTACGGTAGTTGTGGGAAGGGATATCACCGGCATTCCTATGGCTGGAGAAGAAGATCCTACATATATTTGGAGGTGATTCAAAGGTCTTGGGACATCATGGAAATTATTCGTGAAGATTTTGGAAGGGCTCGAGAGAAGTTGGGGCGGTTTCGCCAAAATTAACGTTCACAAAGCGTAGTCGGGTACACAAGACAAAACAACCACTAAGCTTCGAAGTTGATCTTAGGGAGATCCAGATGGAGTTAGAAGAAAAAACATCTCCGTAAATATAATTCCAAGCCCTACAAGATGTTGAAATGATTTTTTCACAAAGTGTTTATGCATTAGGTATGCAGAAGTGTTTCTCAAGCATAAGTGGAGTAACAAATAAAAAATATGATTTTATAGGTATCAAATGGAAGATTAAATACATGATACCCCACTATTGGATTCAAAATTTGATTTCTAGTAAGGATCATATAATATTTTTCCACAAACGTCTATCGGGAGCTAGAGTTATCATCGGCGCAAGTTGTCTTTTTTCAAGTGAGTTCGGGAGTTAGCCAAATTTTAGGAGGACACCACAACTCCAGGAGCCTGGTGAGATTTTTGTGTCCCTAACATCCCTCAAATTCAGGGACATAAACCTTGTAAAAATTCACCCATCCCCCATGTGACCTTTAGGATTGTCGGTTAGCCCCTGGTGTAATTTGGAGCTCAAATTCCCTGCAGTAGGATCTTTGCCACGTGTCAAATATAGGATTTCCATGGAATTTTATGTTCATCATGTCCCTCACATGTCGTGACACCCATCCCTCTAAGGCATAATTTTCATCACCCATGTGACCCTTTGCTTCCACCCCCTTAGTGCTATTTTTTAGCACTCACTCCCGCCATCGATCACTGCCACATGTCGCCTTCTTGCTCACCATGGAAATTGATGTCCCTCAAGTTCCTTTGAGGTGAGAGAATTTAGGGAATAGAAAATGTGCCCAGCCCTCTCTATGTAATTTTTTTAATAATTTAAATATGGCACTTAGTTGTTATTTCCTCCCATTTCTTCTTCACAGCTTCATACCTTGCCATGGCTTTGTTCATGATTGTCCAAACACCTGGTCCACCATTGTTTCTCTGAACCAACTCTACCATGGCCACAAAAACCACTCAAATCCATGAAAATACATAGGTATTGGGAGAACGATTGATCAAAATTGTTTAAGAAATGAAGAACAAGGAGAAAATGAATATTTTTTTCCAGATAACCATGAAGTCACACAATCGAAAAAATTTCATATCTTGCAAGATACAATTCGGATTGAGGTTTTGTATTTTTAGACTTCCACATTTTTCAAGATGATCAAGATACAATAAATGAGAGGTTAAATGGTGCCCTAAAACATTTGTTCCAGTAAAATCCCCACTTCATGCACCGACTCACATTTGTCGGGTTTCCCATCACTCAATGGAAACTAAACGAGCTAAAAACTTACACACGGACTCCAAATGAAAAACCTATTGTGATGGATTTTATTTCATTGCAAACAAAGATAGAAACCAGATCTACAAATTTTGAGCTCCATTAATGGCCAACATGGAAGCTTCATGCCCAAAAGCCACTACTAGGCAAAAAATTTAAAATTTATTTCCAAGCATTCTAGTGGGAAAATCAAGTGAAATTCGGAGGACGTGACTATGGCAATGAGATGAGTCTAAAAAATATGTTCCATTAGAAACTGAGATGTGGAAGTCCACTTTCTAAAAATATTAAGTTTTCCTATACAAACTTGCTATGTTTGGAAGTTGAAAAGTTTTAAGTTGTGCAAGGACATATGAAAATCCATTAAGGGGTATATGATGAGTCATCTCTCATTCTATAAATTGTAGAGCCATTCTTTTTTCAAAGGGTTGGAAATTGATCTTATAAACTCAAGAGTACATTGTACTTAGAGAAAGAAAAGGAGATAGCCATTTCTTCTACTTTCCTACACTCTCAAATTTCATCAACTCCCATAGTATGTACAACTTCTATTTAAGAATCAATACAAGAAGGAGTTTCATGCCTTTTTTGATGAGGATATTTTAGAAACTTTGAGTTCTCAATCTTAACTCGTCTTGTTTCCATTTATAGGATTTTTTTATTCTTAACTTTAATGCGTGTGTGAACTTTCTAGGTTAATGGGTGTGGGACTCTAATTTTCTACCCACGACATTAATCCCCTCTTCTCTTTTCTCACTTCCCTTTCCCACTCTTCAGATAAAGTATTCTCTAGTAAGAGATTGTTAGCTTTTCCACGTGGTCGGTGGAGTGCCCCTATTGGATCCCCGGTGAAAAGGATACCATGATAAAACTCAATTTTTACTCGCACATGCATATATGGTAGATTCACCAGTTAATTAGAGACGTAGATTCCCAGACCATTGGCAAGATAAACACCAATTTTTCCCTGACAAATTTTCTCGCCAATAGTGGTATTTATTGATATTGTAAGTAAAGTTGTAAAGAGGTATTAAAGGTAATTATATGTGTTTTATCGGAATATTAATGTCAACTAGGAAGGTGAGGATACTGATTCTAGTGAGCCAAGAAAGTTGTGAGACAGGGGTTGAAGTCTACATTGTACCTAAAGGCATGAGAGAACTCAAGAAGAAAAAAGTTGGGAAAGAGTCCAAACTAAAGTTAGAAGAGTGAACCAATGAAGAGAAGAGAAAGTATAAGAGTCTCGAGAGGTGGAAAAAAATTAAAGATGGAGATCATGGGTAAATTGTGAAACCCAAAATTAGCCCTTCAAACCCTATCATGACCTTAAGAAGACCTAATAAGAAAGAAAGAAGTTGGTTTTAAAATAGATGTCGATGGAGTTAGACCATAAAAATTGGCATGATGCAAGATGAGGTAAAGGAACTCAGAATTTTTTTTTTTCTTCAAATTTTTGGATATCTCCAAACATATAGACTTGTATGGGATAAGTGTTAGTTGAATGACCTAGAAGAAAATGGTAAAAAATGGAATAAAACAAATTTGGTTTGGATTTAATGCATGAAACTTTGTAGGATCCTAGAATGGGATAATGGGTAGTGAAAAAGGATACCATTGAGAAAATATTCTTTGTATTTTGTGTTCTATGCCAAGAAAAACATGTTAGGAGGGTTATAAGGGCTTTAAAAGGTCTAAAAATGAAATAGTGAAAAATGAACGTATGAAACTCATTGAATTATCCTAACATGATGTATCGGTGATGTATAATAGTTTTAATGATTTTTTATCCTATTTTTATTGCTTTGATGCATTTTTTCCTTTAGAGCACAATTCAGGATACTTGAATAACAGGTAAAAGTTCTTATTTTGATGAATGTGACAAATGTTTTTGTTAACTATTATTATTGGTTGAATCTAATCAATGCCTCTCCATCATGGTCATACGTAAATAAGAATTAGTTTCATATCAATTAAAAAATGGCACATAAAACACATTACAATATTGCACAAATCATTGCTAAAGGAATCATTAAAGAGCTGCACGTGAAATTAATCAAAGGTGGGAAGATAACTTGGGGCACTATTCTTATTTTGATAGTATTTTGGGAAATAGGTGACCGAACGTGCCTAAAGAAATTTTTTTGGATATACCCTATTGAGAATAATTCTCCCGCATAGAATTTTGTAGTTTACACATCCAATGGAGGAATTACCAATTCATATAAGCTTCGGGTGGACAAGTTATATAAGAAAATGCGTGAGGCATTCGAGGATGAGTGGCACATACCAAGGAGTTGCCCTCAATTCTAGATGATAGGGATGAGTTCATAGTGCATCAACACATTTTCTTAGGAAGGTCCTTTCTTAGCACTAGAGATAAAATTCCATGGTGTAAAATACCTTACATTTTCACTTCCAAGTACTTCCAAGCATTAGTGAATAGAATTTTGAATGCGTAGAAGTTGATTTTAATGCAGACAGGGGTAGATGTTGACTACCACACATTGCACACAAAGTATGTATATCCCTCAAACTTTTCTTATGTGGATTTGATGGATTTCAATAATATGAATATTACCCCTATGATTCTTGTAGTGGGGAAAGAAGTAGCGAGTATATATATAATTAAGGCCAAAGATAAATAATGGGAAATGTTTGGATACTAGAGACCTTAGCCTTCAAAATTTTCCTTAGGGAAAACATATTGTGGGCACCAAAATGGGGTGTGAGGAGACCCTCCCGACATGATGAAGAAGAAGAAAATGAGAAATATGAGGATCATGAGGAGGAGGAGGAGGAGGAGGTAGAAGAAGAGGATGATTTTGTGCTTGACCACAGTCATAGGATAAAATTAAGTAGAGGGTGTAAAGGACAGAATATTAGTGTAGAGAATTAAGAAGCAACAAAGAAGTCTCCTAAGGTTACTCTAACCAAGACAAACCTATACAAGAATACAAGTCCTCCTAGGTGAAGAAGGTGAAGGTTGGTGACCACTTATTAGAGTGAAGAGGAGAAGTTTGTAGAAGATGCCACATGCAATGGGGAGCTGGTCCATGACAAGGAAGAGGTTAAATATGATACTTCTTAACATTATACAGAGGTACACAACACACATGAAGAAGGATCCAAGGAAGAAGAGGAAAACAAAGGTGATTGTGAGCCATCTAGAGAAGGCATGGGAGCCATAGAAGGAGATGGGGCAGCATGCATTTAATCGATGAAAAGGAGGTACCAAAAGGAAAGCATAGTGGAGGAAGGAAGAAAAAGGAGGAGATCTTGAAAACACCCCAGATGAATTATGTAGATGATAATACAATGGTGTTACAAGTAATATTTTAGAGCATAGTACATAACAAGGACCTTTATGACTGGAAGTAATTAAACTAGAAGTATCAAAAATGCACACAAAGAAGATGTTATTCTAGAACATGAAGAATCACATGGAGAAGCTTGAGTTTGAAATTAATAATGAAGCATATGTCAGAACAAGATGAAGAAGGTACCAAGTACAGTCCTCACAACTATCAAATCCATGGAGTTGATCAATGAGCAAGCTAGTAATGCTCTGAATAAAATAACAACATAGTTAGTGCACAGAAATATTGATAAGGCTCCTATGATCGAGTCTTTCTTGAAGAATATAATTGTAAAGAACAAAAATTCTAGAAACTTATGGAGGAGTTGGGAAAGACAAATAAGTGTGCAAAATTTTCCTTCAATAAAGTCACTAACATTGTGAATGCAATCACAACAATGCACCCAGACCTGGTAGAGAATGTTAAGGATGAATATCCATCATAATTTCACTACTTGGTAAGAATTTGATTACATGAAAAGAAGTATGTGAAATTTTTGTCAAAGTAGAGTTTTCTACAAAGAGATAAAAACAAGGAGGTAGTAAAATAGTTGAGTATGAGGTGTTGAGCACCATGATCAAAGATGTGATGAAGGAGGTAGGGTGCACATTTGAGAAATTTCAATAGCTTTATCCCATCCTAAAAGCACAAACCACTTAAGATGAGGATGAGCTTAAAAAGCGCAAGCAACCAAGAAAGACAACAAGGTTAGGTGCAAAGAGATCCCTGGCGGAAGTGACGTCAAACAAAGATTTATTTAAGAGCATAAGAGATACCTTTGACACAATGCTTAAGGAAATTGGATCATTGGCTTTATGAAAGATGTATGTATTAGATGGAATGACATCAAGCCTTGCTAGAATAATCTAGGAGTTAAATCAGAAGGGTGAAGAAATGACCCTTGAGCAGTACTAGATTTTATTGGATTGGTTTCGAGATGTAGATGTTAAGGAACTTGTAGGGTGGGAAGAGCTAGAAAATATCATGAAGATATATTTCGTATAACTACTCCATCCGCCCCATGAATATTTTGAATGTGGAAAGATATTATTTAATTCATTGGGTATATACCCCTATTCTTTGGTCTTCCATTTCTTTATTCATTCATTAATTAAAGGCACTGCTTTTTATGTATTATTGAGGATGGACAATATCCCTAGTGTGGGGTAATTTTGTCTAAAGAAAATTGACTAAGTAACAACATAACACAAAGTATCACACAAAAGGTTGCATATGCGAAGAATAAAGTAATGTGTAAGGGCGCGAAGGATATTGAAATAGGTCTACATGCAAGGTTGCGCCCATTTATGCATAAAATCAAGGACTTAGAAAATTTTCCAGAGAGACTAAAAATATAAAATCACAGTTGGAGTGGCATCCAAGAAAGGTTTAAAAATAAACAAAGATAGGATGGCTGGGGACGTACACAAAGGATCTACAACTGGAAAAATCACGTGCAAGGCAGAGATAAAGATCACGCATGGAAGAGGCCTGATAATAGGATTAAAGCATGTTGTATAATTATCTTAATCTATATTAGCATCAATTGTAAAAAAACATGTAGGATATTGTAAGCATGGCTATTATTAGGAATGTGTAAGAAAGTGGTGAAGGGAAAGTCCCCACCCTTATATATAGGTAGTGCATCTTTGTTATAAAAATATTTTGAGTTCTAGTTGGAGCTAGAGCTTAGTAACCTAGGGTTTGGAGTCCGTATGAGGGCACACATGGTTTAGTGCATGGATTTACTTTGGGTAAATTGTATTCTACATATCTATTATGTAATGAACTATTTTAGTAATGCATGATTGATTATGGTTTTTTAGTATCACTATGGTTGAACATGGTTTAATTAGTATCCATATTTTTCTTTTTATCTTTCATGAATGATTTTCTTATTATACGTGTTTCCATCTCTTATGCTATGTTGTATCATCTAGAATGACTAATTATGAATATGAACATGCATGTTAACATCTTGATAAGAAAAGAAAAGGAGGGACCTGGTGGTTGTGTGTGATAAAGGAACGATAACCAGATCCTACCAAGCCAAGAACACATATGCTTATCAAACATCACGATCAATAAGATGAAAGTAATTCGCCATAATAACTTTACATAAACCTTTGCAAACAAATGAGCAACAATATCATATATTATTAAGGAACTTAATGAAATACAATGAGAATGGGCCTTGGTTATATAGGCAAGGAATAACAATCTAAGAACCAGTCAAGGTCATAGATCAAGCCATAAATCATGGAAATAACTAGTCATCAAAGAACTAGTCAAGTCCATAGATTTATGAGAGAACTAGACATCAAGGATCTAGTCAATACCATAGATCAAGGAAAGAACTATACCTAACAACTAGATAATATCTCATAATATCTAAATAAATAAAAAGAAATATCCACACACATAATTGGGTGAGGATAAATACAATAAAGGTAAATAATGTACCTAGGTGAACATGAGCTAAGGTAAATACCTACTCTAACACATGATTTGGGTGAGCTTCCAGAATTGTTTAGATGAAGTACCAACATGCATAGATATTTTTGGAAATAATAAGACTACAACAAAAATAATCATTCCTTTGTGCTAGTGATTCCATCGTTGTAAAATGAAGGGCATGTATGTTTATTGTCGCTATCTCCCCCAGTCTACAAACAATGTAGACCTGCCATAATGAAGTTTAATTATTTTTAAATGACATTAAATGGTTAACAAATAATGTAAGTTTAATCAATAAAATGAAATAAAATTGTATTAAAAACAACTATAAAAGCATACCTCTATAGTTTCTCCCTAGCTATCGAGGGATGACCATTACTACAAAGATGGTTATGATAAATAATATACTGTCAATATCAATTTATATGATTAAAATTTTTAAATATGATCAAGTAATCTTCGTGAAAATAAAATTCAAACTAATACCTCCTTGAAGGGTGTGTTAAGGTTGATAGACATGTAAACTAGGAAGGGTATCATGGTAGGTTGTCCAAATCCTCATCCATGTCATGTCATACTAAATCAAGAATACTAGATCCTTTACACATAACTCCGTGTCGATAAAATGATCCATAACTCCACGCCATCTCTAATATCAAAAAAATATTCAAAATAAATAAATATAAGAATAGTTATATTGAAATTATACAACACTTCTAATGTAATTATAAATTTTGTACAACATTTAAAATCATACAACACTTTTAATACAATATGTCACATTTTTACACATATTTATTTGAAGAAAAAAGTGTGGAGCTCTAGATTCATATTTTTATTTATTTAAAACCCTCTAATTTAAACTAGGTTAAAAAAATTGTAATAAAAATATTATGATTACTATTTTCTCTCTCTATACACAAGGGTTTAGGGTTTGATATAAATATTATATGAATATCATTTGGAGGGTTGAAGAATTCCATCCATAATGTCAATGCAAAATTTATCCACTATGAATGCATAATAAAGTTATACTAATTAATTATTTAAATAAGTGTTTGTTAGTGCCAAGTCATTCCATACATTGGTATTTGGTTATACCACATAAATTAGACACATATCATGCACCAATTGAGTGGTAGCTAAATTATTTATCTCTAAGGACAAACAATTTAAATAATAATAGCCTTAAAAGGAAATAGTTTATCCTATTGGGATCGTATAATTATCTCCCAAAAAATATTTGAAGACCACATTCAAAATAATATTAATGAATGGACATGAACGATATTTATTCCCGAGATAACCAAGTAATGTTAAGTAAGTTTGAAATTATTCAAATGAGGATCCCTAATATAATGCAATATATGCATTGATATAATAACACAAAATGTATCAATTTTTTTAAGGAACTCTCACCAAAGGAAATTTTCAAATATTATTCTATACTATGATATATTTAAGCATTATGTCAAAGCTTAATTCACATATCTTCCCATCGTTGACTCTATTTGCATCATTCAATATACATATTGCAACTTCATAGTGATTGAATTAGAGGTATATCCCTAATGGGTCAATATTTCTATATCCCTATCAAACTAACCAACATAAAATTTCTTATCATTAAGAAGCATACAATTTTTAGGAGTGTGAAATAAAAATTCTAGGAAAATGTAAAGTATAACTATGAAGACAAATTCAAAAACCTTTTGCAACATCCTACCGGCCTATGTCCAAAATGGATATTTACAACAAGAATTTTAAAGCGGTTTTCTCTGAATTTCAAGCCTAAATTTTGAAATTAAAATAATCTCAAAGCACCGGAAAACATTCACCCGAAATCATACATTTATTCCGATGAAAAAATTCATTAATAAGTGTTTAAACAATTATAGTAAATAAAAAGATAACAAGATAAGGTACAAGACACATGTTCTAGTCTTTTTATCTCAAAATGTAGGCATAGATAATATGTATAGAACCAAGTGTGATGAGGAAGGTTTAAAGTAACTATAGTGAAACAAATTCACATATAAAGCATGGGGCATGCCCCAAAGAGTAGTTTAAGGAACCAATCTGACATATATCATCTATATATATCCTACATCACACTCTATATACCTTAAGAACACGTGTTTGTATAAAATATATAGAAATTATATGTTATTTATCAAACCATCATGCATCAATTGACAAGTTATTCAATCAATCTATAATAATGTCCCGAGTTTTTAATTTTTGTAAACATGTGAATTTTTTATTATGTGATAATTTAAATATTTTTTAATTATTTTAACAATATTTATGTACAATAAATGAGTTAGAATAGGATACACCCAATAATATCCCTAGAAAGATGCCCATTACACTCGGAGGGTGAAGAATGTCCATGCCCTACAAGTGATAAAGAGAAAAATGATTCTCATGCATGATCAATGTGGAAGCCACGGCATGTGCCATAGAATACCTAGGGTGAGAATACCCATGACGAGTAGTATGCATAAAAGGTGACCTAGGAAGAAGTTGAGGTGAAAGTATAAAATTAGAAGTAGTAAGTGACTTGAATGAGTGAGTATAAGTCCTAGGATCAGTGTGAGGTATTAAGATGGATATGTTACATGGATGATCCAGAGAAGGTTGAGGTGTAGATGAGCTATAAGGGAGTGTCCTATGAGATGTAGCATGATAATTAGAAGGATGAAACGTGTATTCACTAGGACTATGAGTAGTTGTATGTATCTATCTAGGTTGTTGTGATATATGGTCCTCGAATGGAATACCCCTAATTGTACCACTTGTTTATTGTAAATGAACTTAACACATTAGCAAGCAATAATGAAGATATAGCCACAAAATTATGAAGCTAATAGCTACCTAAAATCATGTTACATAAGCTAAGAGAATACTCCACTAAGATTTGACTAAGAGAACAAGAACAATATTCCCTATGTTTTTCCTAGGGTCACGTATGATTTCCTTATGATAATATATGAGGGAACATGGTAATTAAAAATTAAATATATTATGGGGATTATTAATATCAACCAAAACATTATGAATAAAATATTGATAGAAAAAACATGAATATAACATGTATCGAAAAAAATTAATGTTATCACGAGGTAATAACTAGAAAATAAGGTGTAGTAATGTAATAACAATCATAACATAAAATGTATGATCATAAGAGGTTGGGGGTGGTGCAATGTAGTAAGAACTATGGACCTCCAAGGTATATTTAACAAAGATATCATGTTTTAGAAGTGGATCATTAAATAATTTGATCTTTCCATTATCATTAATGGGTTTAGGTTGAGGTGAAGCCTCATATCCAATACCATAATATCAAGGATATCTATTATAACATGATGAATCTTAAAACAAATATTAATGGAGTGACCAATGCATCAATGATAATAAAAATTGAAATTAGCATCAAATATATTACGATGAAGTGCACTTTTATCGACATCAAGAGGTGGAGGAAGAGATACAATATTACACTCAAGTAATTATTTGAGCATTTTCTCTGTAGAGTAGTGCATAAGGTAAATGAGTGAACTATCGTTGATAGGGTTGTAATTGTAGCTTTGTAAGCTAAAATAAACATTTAAAGTGGATTTAAATCCCAATCTAGCATTAGTATATTTTCTTAAATGTATTCTTACTTTGAAACTTTTGGTTAAATGTGTCACAAGGATTAAAAACATACTTGAGTTTGTTCATGTTGAGAATCTTAGCTTCACATTCTTTAAGGGTATGATAGAGATGATCGAAGGAAATAAAATTGTAAAAAAATTGATTCTTGTAAGCGAACAAGGATATTACAATTCACTATCAAAAAAATATTATTCATATTAGTAATCATGGTCTTATAGTGTAACACATATCACTAATGGGCTCATTGGAACATTTTCACATTTTATCCATATGAGTGTAAGATACTTTATATTGATTGATGATAAAAATTTATGCGAGAAATTGGTTTTCCAAAGGACTGAAACATAAAACAAAATTCATGGGTAGATCGTATGGACAAGATCCGAAGATGTAGACGGATAAGGAGGTTGATGTAGATAAGGCAGGCGCACACGCAATTCGCACAATAGATCCGAGTAACTGCAGAGACACCAATGCTTGAGCGAGAAAAAGATGGCGTTAAAGATATTTGGGTGGTGCCCGAAGCGGGTCGGGAAGCGATAAGCTTCCTCGGCGGATGTCAGTCCACGTTTTCAATTAAGTAGAGAAGCATACATGATAAAAGATGTACATATAAGACTAGATTTTATGATTATAGTAATGAAACCGAATTTAAACAACAGACAGAAAGCTACGAAAAACGAGAAAACTATGTAAAATAAAGCTGGTTTGTGTTACCTGTGTCCTTTTACCTGTCTGCAGGATGATCGGCGTCGATTATGTAGAATCGGCGTCGATTGATGTGATCGGCGTCGATTATGATGAAGATCGGCGTCGGCTAATAAGATAATCGGCGTCGATTGAAAGTAGATCGATTGATCGGGGCAGTGCGAAGATTCAGAAATTGGAAAGTGATGGACGAGATAGTCGGCGTCTGTTGGATGTGCGAAAGTCGGTAAGATCTTTGGAGCGAGTCACCAGAGGATCGATGGATGCGTGTGATGTTGATGTGATAGAAACAGAGTAACGGTGCTCCTCTCAGGGATTGATTCGGACAGGATCTGCCCTCATTTGATACACTTGATGCTAAAAGATTTCTCTTTCTTACAACCTGTGTCTCTTTCGCGATCTCTCTCTCTCTCTCTCTCTTCGTAAATGTGCGTCGTTTTAAATTCGTTGTTTTGTGTTTTTCGGTCCCTAGAACTGAGTTCTGGACTTGTATTTATAATCGGCGCCGCTCCTAGAAAATCGGCGCCCGGCCGTATAGAGTCGGCGCCGATCGCGAGACAGAACTCAGAGATGGCCAAAATGATTGATTTCTAGAAAGATGAGAATTACCCCAAATACGGAAAATATCCCGCTTGGGGAAGAGGAAAAATAGGGGTGATACATAGATAGAATAAATTTGGGGTAGATAAGTGATTAGGATACATGGGAAGAGGTGTAATTAAATATTTAATATTTAATTACTCATGGGTAAGATACAATGGGGTGAATTAAATTTAAGATAGGTGTTTAAATCACAAATCGGATAATATCCCAAGGGGATAGTGGTGACGTAAACGTGCCCCAGGTTACCTAAGCAGGTAAGCGAATGTGAGGGACACTAAATTGAGTAACCAATTTTAAGTGTCTACATTTTGCCCCTTTTTGTCAAGTAACTTGCGATAAGCAAGGTTATGAGACAAAAACAAAGAGATGGAAGAAGGGAAGAATGAGTGATGATGTGATCCCCCTCAAACTAGGGATGGGATGGGTGATAGAACAGACGATCCCAAGTTTGAAAGAGGTAGATGAAAATGCAGGATGCCCCAGTCGGATGTCTGGAGTAGATCTGATCATTGATGACGCATAAAAATAAATAAAAAGCGCAGCACCTAAGGAACTCACATTGGTAGGAAAAACTAGGCGGTCTCCTCATGAGGCAGCGTTAGTACCTACAGACCCATGAGTGTAAGGAGAACTGCAAAATAGTCAGCATCTAAAGAGAGACACATTGGTAGGGACAACTAGGCGGTGCTGCAAAAAGCGAGCGGCGTTAGTGCCTACAGACCCGTTTAACTCAAGTTGCCCAAAAATGCAGTGTCCCACGCAAAGGGAACAAAACCTGAAATAGACGGTGATATCGAAAAGATGCGCCGAAAGGCAATATTCAGCACAAAATAATGATCAGATGGATAAATAAGCCAAGCATCAACACTATGGCAAACAGACATGGAAAATCGACGGCGATCACGATGTCGGCGGCGATCGATGCGGCAAGATAAACGCGTCGATCGAAAAAAATCGGCGCCGACCAAATCGTAGCGCATATAAATATGCGAACGGAAAACGTAAACGATTTATTTTCATCGTGACGATTGATTCAGAGAGAGTCAGAATTTAGATTTGAGCACCATGGAAGCCTCTGGGAGCGGTCAGAAGCGCAGGAGGACACGACCTGGGGTAAGTGGTTCTTCTTGAACCCGTTGAACTTAGTTTTTTTTTTTTTGATTTTTTTTTTTGTTTTTTTTTTTGTGGGGGCGATGGTCCATTTATGCCGACGATCGACGCGTCGATTGGTAAAATCGGCGTCGATTGGTGTTTGGGCGTCGATTGATATGAATCGGCGTCGACTAGAAATAAACGACGCCGATTTTATTAAATCGACGCCGATTGGAATAGATTAGATTTTTGTTGTTGTTTTGGATGTTGTGAGTTGGGACTAATATTGCTCTTGATGTCGTGGGTGCAGGCACGAGAGGCTCTACACATGAGGGATGCTATTCCCGAGTTACTGGAGACTATTCTCCCGGATGTGACCGATGCAGATTGGCGGCATCTAGAGTTAGCCGGGCTCGGGGGCTTCAGATACTACAGACGAGTGCCGCGGGATGTGGAGCTGATGCGGGCACTAGTGCGACGGTGGGACAGCCACACGTGCACTTTTTGGTTTAGGACGGGTGAGATGACCATCACCCATGAGGACATATACAGGATTCTGAGATTGCCGATCACTGGGGACCTATCGAGATTACCCCACGAGAGCAGCAGCAGAGGGCCCTAGGTCGATTATATAGAGAGCAGGCGAGATGACTCGAGAGATAGTGTCAGGGCGTGAGATAGCCTCACGTACGAGCGAGATAGTCCCGGAGCGAGACGGATAGTGCTGATTCAGATGGCTATATCCTACTTTGCTCTTCCAGATTCAGGAGGTGGGAGATTCCCACTGTTATTATTAGACTGTGTTTGCGACATTCTGCAGTTCAGGCAGGTGTTTGCTTTTGCTGATGCCCTGATAGCTCAGATATACCATGAGCTATGGATGTACACCACAGGCCGGAGGACAGGTATAGATGTCAGTTTTGTGCTCCATTGCTGGGCCTATGAGCATATAGCGGTGATCAGGCCATCCGGGCTTCCTTGGATGCCAGCAGCAGTGGGAGGTGTTGATTATGGATTCCGGCGATGGCGGGCTGACATGGCCGTTGGGGATACAGGGAGATCGGCTGATTGGTACAGCGAGCGTTTCAGGACGCTGACACCGGATCAGGTCATTTGGAGGCCATATCGGGCATTTCCGACATGGGCTGGTCAGGATGCCCACTTGGTGGCACTGAGACGGAGCAGGGTGGTTAGGGGCCGCAGGCCTGATATGTGGGAGCGAGTCCCGTTTATGCGGGTATTGAGACAGTTCGGCCTAGTGCAGACAGTGCCGACCACCTACACGCCTTATAGGCGGGATAGCAGGGAGACCGATCTGCCGATTTTGATCCCGGCAGATCCATTGAGAGAGGCCCCACCCTCACGAGACAGAGCGATGATGATGCGGGGTAGATAGGAGGTTATGCGGCATGGTATGATCTGAGCTTCCACGACATCTCCGGCATCTATAGATGCGGCGAGGATGATTATAGCTGCGATCTTTGGATAGGCTGGAGGAGAGCATGCCACCACGACACGAGACACATCAGGTAGCTCTTGAGGAGATCAGGGCTCTGACAGAGGAGAGGGATGCCCTAATTTTGGAGAGAGACACCGCTCGCCAGGAGCGAGATATAGCGATCCAGCAGAGGGATCGCTACCTTCGACATAGGGAGGCCCTCAGGGCCAAATATGGGGAGACAGGCACCATGTCGGAGTCAGTGCACACGCGAGTGCGACCACTAGGAGGAGCACCACCGCGCGCGCCGGCCCGCCCCAGGCACCAGCGGCACCATTACGAGCACACGAGTGCTGTGAGCTTGAGCACATATCAGTCTCTCCTTGCTGAGGTGAGATACTATGAGGATGCCTTAGCGCAGCATGCCCCAGATGTGCCTCGGTGCAGGGCGAGAGGAGGAGCGGCGGCGGCTACGGCGGCGGGGCCTCGGGCGGAGGAGCAGGGAGAGACAGAGGTGGGCGAGACCTCCGGCGGCGGTGCATCTAGCTCGATAGGCGGCGGTCGGGAGAGACGGCTGGTCGAGAGGAGGGGGTGGAGGAGATAGTGTCCTCCATGCATCAGACTTTACCATATAGGGATTGATGTATTTTGTATCTGTATAGTGATGTAGCCTCGATTGGAAGGCATTGTATAGATGGCTTGATTGAAAGCCACCCATTTTTGTTGTACAGACACACATGTATATATAGATTCATCATTTTATTTGTCATATAATTGATCTCATGCGTTTGATTTTGATATACATGGATAGATGTAGCGTAATTGTGATGGATCTAAATATAGACTGATAGATGATGAATAGATGTGATTGGATAGATATAGACTGATAGAGGATAGAAATAGATGTGATTTGATGGATATAGATATGTGGATATAATTTTGATGAAAATAGAGATAGATAGATGCAATGTAACTTGGATTTCGATATGTTGATGGATAGATAGATAGATGTGATTGATGTATGGATTTTATTTTGATGAAAAATGGATATAGATAGATGTAGTGTAACTTGGATGCACCAGTTTTTCGATATTTTGATGGATAGATAGATAGATGTGATTGATGTACTCGGCATGGTTGAGATGTTAATTTAATTTTGATGAAAATAGATAGCCAGAAATAGATGTGTTGATAATAGATGCTTTGATAGATAAGATGAAATTAGATAGAAGATAAATTTTGATTGAATTAACATGTGAAATGTCAATTTGACTAGATGAAAAACAAAGAATAATGGGGAATACTCTTTGCGAGAGCCAAGGAGGTAATGAAAATGACCTTGACTAGGAATAAAGAAAATATACCCGGATAAGAAAGAAAATGACAAGTTGGACTCCCAACCGACCATAGATAGAATCTAGATAGGAAATCACAATATCATGCATGTAAGGCCCTATATGAGGTTAAAATAAACTGACACTAACTAGCCGCAAAAAACAGATCTAGGAGGGAAAGCGAAAGGAGCGATAAAAGTACGTATCTTGTCGGAATTTACAAGGGACGAGAATACATGTCCATAGTGGGAAAATAGGATTCTCCATATGATCTACAAAAGGTCTTAAATCTCGGCTTCATGATTTTGGCGAAAAAGCAAAGCGATCAATCAATGCGGGAAGTTTGCTTGATATGGAAAAGCCCGATCGATACGGGGGGAGTCTTTCAGTGATGCTAAAAAGTGTATAAACTGACTGAAAGGCTGATTAATTGCAAGAAGCCTTGAATATATCTTTGAGAAACAGCCGTCCTTGAGGAGCGATGCATATTTTGAATTTCAATGATAGCCATCCTTGAGGTATGGTCTATATTTTTTCTTTTTGATTCATTTGATAATGTAGGGATAGCTGTCCTTCAAGGGATCAGTCTATCTTTTTGGATAGCATCTCTTCTTTTTTTTTTTTTTTTTTTTTTTTTTTTTTTGAAAATCTTTTTGGAAGAAGCTGAGTTTAGACCTAGATAGATCAGATGGAGGGGAAGAGAACATAGAAGAACATGCACTCATGCCCAGAGTAGATCCGATTAAGATAAGCACTTGGGACAGATGAAGTGGTGATTAAGGTATTCCTACCATGAGGAGGAACATATCCAAAAAAAAAATGCAATGAGTAGAGCCGCGATACTCATATTTTAAGGTAAAAGAGGCAATAGGCGGAGAACCACATAGTTTGAATCACCATGAAAGTATATGATGGTTGTTTAGATGGATGAAAGATACGTGTTTGCGACTAGACTTGTGTAAGATAGATTTTAACAATAGAAGGGCCGTAGATGCAAGGCATTAAGAGGTTCGCTTGGGTATACCATCCATGGAAGATAGCGATAAGCCCAGAGACCCATATTTATGAGTGATAATGTATGGGCCCATCCGATTGGGAGCAAACTTACCACGTTGACTTCTTTCGAGTGTAGTGACATTTTGATTTTCTTTAAGAACAAGATCCCCAATTTTGAAGTCACGGTGCTGCAAGTGCTTGTTATAAGCACGTTTGACACGCTCGAGATAGACTTGATGATGTTCGAGAGCGTTGAGACGCCGCTCATCTAATAATTCAAGTTGTGCTAGACGATTTTGACGATAGTCCTCATCGGAGACAAATTCTCTGAGAGAAACACGGAGAGATGGGATTTGGACTTCCAAAGGAAGAACAACTTCAGACCCATAGACGAGAGAGAAGGGAGTAGCACCAGTAGGAGTACGAATGCTAGTCCGATAAGCCCAGAGAGCAAAAGGGATATGTAAATGCCAATCCCTACCAGCTCGACTAGTTACCTTTGCGAGGATATTACGCAAAGTTTTATTGGAAGCTTCGGCTTGACCATTAGCTTGAGGATAGTATGGAGAAGAAAAACTGAGTTTGATATTGAAAGCGTTGCAGAGGTTCTGCAAATCAACGTTCTTGAAAGACTTGCCATTATCTGTGATGAGTTTGTGTGGAACGCCAAAGCGACAAATGATGTGTTGATAGACGAAATCAACTATGGGTTTAGCCTTTGTTGAAGAAAGAGGGATAGCCTCCACCCACTTAGTAAAGTACTCGGTGGCAGTAATGATAGAATGATGATGTTGTGAAGAACGGGGATTGATGAGACCAATAAGATCAAGACCCCATTGCGAAAAAGGCCACAAATCCGCCGTAGGTTGCAAAGCTTGACTAGGGATGTGTGTGAGATTGGAATGTTGTTGACACTTGACGCATTTCTTAGTGTATTCACAACAATCTTGATTAAGAGAAGGCCAATAATATCCCAAACGTAAGATGCGTTTAGCCACAGCCAAGCCACTAAAATGTCCACCACAGATACCGTCATGGACCTCCTGGATGGCTTTAGATGATTCATGGGTTTTGAGGCACCGAAGCAAAATACCATCAAAGCCGCGTTTGTAAAGAATCCCGCCTAGAATAGTATAGCGATTAGCGCGTTGGATAAAAGATCTTCTACCATTGGAAGTCAGATCTGGGGAAGCACCGAATGAGATAGATAATCAACAATTTGTTGATACCACTCATCCTGAGTATGGGTTGTGACAGCATGGATTGAAGTTAGTTGCCTAAGATGAGATGGTTGATCTAATCGTTGTACAGCCACATAAAGTCGCGAGTCTTCGGTAAAAGGTGGGATAAGTGAGGCTAACGAAGCCATTGTATCTGCGAATCGATTTTGCGGTCGAGGAATAGCTTGGATAGTGAATTTATCGAAAGATTGGAGTTGAGCAAAGCGATATCACGATATTTTTGAAGGATATCATTCTTGCATTGATAGACACCCGTGACTTGATTAACGATGAGTTCAGAATCACCAAAGATGTCAATATGGCGCGCGAGATTAATGGCATTTTGGAGACCTAAGACAAGAGCTTCGTATTCAGCCATATTATTGGTACACTCAAAGTTCAATTTGTGTGCGACTGGGATAGGCGTACCCCAAGGAGGAATCATCACGAAACCCGCACCTCCCCCTTGCTGGCATTTGGATCCATCAAAGAAGAGCTTTACTTTAAATGGAGATAGACCAAAATCAATTTGTTGGATATATTCATCGGGGAATTGAGCAAGGGGGTCTTGAGTGTCCGGAAGAGGAGCATCAGCTAATTGATCTGCAATAACCTGACCCTTGATAGACTTTTGCGGGATAAACTCGAGGTCAAATTCTGTCATAAGCATGAGCCAACGAGTGATACGATCATTGTGATAAGGCTTTGCATGAATTGTCTTGAGTGGATTGACACTTGTGACAATATAAGTTTTGTGATTAAGGAGGTAATGACGAAGCTTAGAAGTTGCGAAGAAGAGAGCACAACATAGCTTTTCAGCTTCGGAGTAACGTGTTTCATACTCATGGAGGTGCGGCCCGATGTAATAGACGAGCTTGTTCTTTACACAAGTGTCCGATGCGAAATCATGGCTCCCGAGCATGGTCGATCACGAGAGATATAAAGATAGAAAGGCTCCCCCTCGCGTGGAGGTGTAAGCACAGGTGAAGAAAGAAGATAAGCTTTGAGATCATCAAAGGCCTTTTGGCAATGTTCATCCCATTCAAAATGAACATTCTTACGGAGGAGATGATGAAAAGGCTGACAACGGTCAAACAATTGTGAGATAAAGCAGCCTTGCGATTGAAGGCGTCCTTGGAGGCTGCGGAGTTGCTTTAAGTTAGAAGGGGAGGCATCTCAAGGATAGCTTTTATTTTTGCGGGGTCCACTTGATACCCCTATGGAAATGATAAAACCTAAAAGTTTACCGGTGAGAACGCCAAACACGCACTTAGATGGATTTAGACGAAGAAGACAAAAGCGGATAAGCCTCTCGAAAGAGAGTGCGAGGATGAAAAGATGATCTGGCGGCGTTTGGACTTACAGGAGATCGTCAGCGTAATCTTCCACGGTTTTGTGTAAGAGATCATGGAAGATGTAGGTCATTGCTCGGCGATAGGTTGCTCCTGCGTTCTTAAGACCGAAAGGCATGGCGCGATAGCAAAAAGGTCCCCGAGGAGTTATGAAAGAAGTCTTATGTTGGTCTTACAGTGCGATGAGAATTTGATTATATCCGGAGAAACCATCCATAAGAAAGCATCTCATGACCCTTGATTAAATCCACGAGTTGGTCGATATTAGGTAGAGGAAAATCATCTTTTGGACAAGCAAGATTAAGATCCGGAAGTCGGTACAAAAATTCAAATTTTCCCGGTAGCTTTGAATTCTTGGTACTACATTGAAACCCATTGTGGATAATCGATGGGTTGGATGAAGTTAGCCGAGAGCAAGCGTTGTAATTCTTCTTTAACAAGAAGGGCTACTCTAGGGTGCATTTTACGTAATTTTTGTTTAACTGGCTTGATGTTGGGAAGAGTAACGATATTGTGGACCACAATATCGGGATCGAGTCCTGGCATATCCTCATATGACCAAGCAAAGGCTTGACGATGGTTGGAAAGAAAAGTGGTAAAATCTCCTAACTCCTGTGGATTAAGGGATTGGCCGACCTTAATGATGCGAGGGTCTTCAGAAGTCCCTATATTAAGGTCGACAGTGGCTTCGTTGAGAAGCGTAGACGTGTCAGAAGGAATAGTCTTGGGAAGATATGAATCCTCTGCCCCCAGATAGGTGAGGACAGAATCATCATCCGCACAGTGGATAGTGTTGATAGTAGGAGAGTCATCTCCAACTATTTCAGGGAAGATTAACGGTATGGAAGCGGACCGGTTGTTAGTCTTATAGGCTAGCGGCCCTAAGGAAATGGTATTGATCAAAAAAAAAAAAAAGTTAGGTGGGATGGAAATGTCGTCGTCCACATCGAGTGATGCTTCTGACTTAGCGGGAGAAGATGGTTCCTCAATAGGAAGAGGCTCATCGAGAATAGTGACGGTGGCTTTTGAAAGAGGTTTAAATCCTAAACCAAATTTTTGATGTGGCATGAGAGTAGGAATGGATGTGAGGTCATGCACACCTTGCTCATATTTTCCTAGACCAAAACCCTTCCACGCGCATCGATATAGATAAGTTTTTGCAAACGTGGGATTTTGTAGATAATCGAACCCTGTTAAGTAAGGTTTGGTCCTAGGAGGAGAATCTGGGTGATAATGAGGCGTATCAAGACCACCATAGATGAAATTAGTCTGTTGATTGGGCAGACCAATGGTGACGATGCGACCGAGACCTGGTTGATATTCAGGTTGTTTGTCCGGTCTACCATACTCACTAGGATTGAGATGGGCGTCGAAAGAAAAGAGAGGAAGCTCTCCCAGTGAGAAACGCTGCAATGTCTCTTCTAGATTTTGTAAATCCGGTAGTTTGGTTGCAGGTATGGAAGAAGATGAGGCCCCGTCAGGAGAAGAAGTATTTTCCTTTAGAGGGGCAGACCTTGTGGTCATGTCGCATTGTGCGGAAGGAAAAGGATCTCCTGGATGAGTATATATTTTGCCCTCATATTGATATTTTAAGCATCGATGGAGGGTGGATGGGACCTGCATTGCGCGAAATCCGGGAGCGTCAGGATCATATTATAGTGGAATTTTCCTTGACAATGTAGAAGAGTTCATGAAGCGACTTCTTACCTACTCGAATGGGTAAGACCACGGTTCTAAAGTAGCTTGCTAGCGATCGTTAAATGATCGAAGGGCGAAAGGCGGGGGTGACACTACGTTCTTTGGTAATTTAAGTTGCTCAAATGTGTGTGAGGAGATGACGTTGAGTGCAGCTCCTTTATCGATCATAACGCGTTTTAACGTGGTGTTGTCGATTTGGTGTGATAAAGAGGAGCCTCGAATCCTCGAAGAAAGAGGAGGAACTTCGAATCTTCAAAAGAAATGGCGGTTGATGGTCTATTCATCAACAACCAACTCGAAGAAGGTGGGGCTCATCTGAATTTCTTTGCGATGCGGCAGTTATCAATCGAGCTGGCGATGTTGTGGAAGGATTGGATGAGGTCAAAAAGAGACATTTTGGCCGGAGCACAGTGAGTTGTTTCATAACACTCTCCTCAGCCCGACACGGGGGAATTTGAGCCGAGGCGCGCACGAATAGAGACCTTAGGTCGTGGGGCTAATGAGGAAGGAGGAACTCCTTCAGGGGCTGCAGAAATGATAACCCGTGGTCGAGATGCTGTAGAGGAAGATGGATTATCATAGTGTTGGGTTCTAGTGGCGATATGGATTGTGTCAATTTGAGAAGGTGGAAGGTCAATTGGAGTGGAATCACTAGAGGTCTGAGTGGATCGTTGGGGCTCAGATGGGGCTAAGATGACAGGAGATACTTGTTCCTCCTCCTCCAGCAAAAGATCACTTTCTTCCAAAAGGTTGTTGACAACAGCTTGAAGAGCTTTACATCCCTCAGTATCATGACCCAGGGTACGGTGGTAAGCGCAAATTAGATCAGAGTTAAACCAGGTAGGTTTAACTCCTTTAGGGTTATAGGGTTTAATCGGAGGAAGGGATATGGATGAAGATTGGATAAGTTGGCGAAGGATTTCGGTGTAGAACCCGGTAGATGAAGATGAGGATAGAGGTGATGAAGGTGCCTCTTTTGCCTTAACAGACTGCCGAGGCAAAAGAACCTGCATGTTAGGTTTGACAGTCTTTTTAGGGATCATCTTATTCTTTTGGACACTTGGAGGAGCAGTCTTGGGCACTTGAGATGGAAGTAAGTGAGACATGATTGATTTTGGTGGAGGAGGAGCCCCTAAAATAGATTTTGAAGATGATGGAGATGTGACAAGTGTTGTGGTCTTCAAAGATAAAGGAGGTTGCTTGGTCGAATTTACTGATGATTTAGATAATGTCGATTTAGATGAGGAAGAAGCTCCCAAAGTAGGTGTAATCGGAGGGACATAGGGCGCCCTGGCTTTTGGTAATGAAGATGATGATCCTGATAGAAGAGGTGGCGTCTTGTTAGTAGGTAAATCCACTTTTCGGGGTGTTGGTGAAGAATGTGTTGTAGAAGAAGATGATGGTTTTGATAAGTGTGTAGAAGAAGACGCCTTCTCAGCGGATAAATCCAATCTTTTATGGGGCGTAGAGAGAGATTTTTGTGGGAAAGCACCAGGGTCTTGATGGTTGAAATATGGGCTTTCCTTTTTGGGGATGGTGACAACTTCAGCGGCATAAGGTGATTGTAACCTTTTCGGAGGAAGCAAGTGGGGAGAATGCTTGATGGCGCAATGATGTTAGATTTTGGTTGTCTCGGTTTAAGTTCGGGAACCGGCGTATAGGTGTTAGTGCTACTTCTTTTGATTTTTCTTTAATGGGCGAAGGCACTAGTGGTGGAAGAAGTGAGTGATGAAGAAGTAGTTCTTTGCGAAGGGACTACTTATGGTGCAGTAATTATGGGTGGAACTACTGTAGGAAAAGAGACGGGAAGAGTCAAAATCGAAGACGCTTCCGTCGGAGTTGGCACAATTATAGGTACGTTCACCAGGGGCATAGTTGCAGCGAGAATGGGAGCAACAGAAGTAGATGTATCTGTAGTGGAAACTCGAAGGGATGTAATTGCCTCGAGCATTGAAAGAATGTTCGATGATGAGACAGATGAGGATGACACTGTCTCGGGTATGGATGGAAGGTTAGACAAAGGAGTGGAGAGAGATGAACCCGTATCTAGCAATGTAGGAATATTCAAAGACGGGCTATCGGAAGATGGTGGAATTTCAGTGATTGGCGAAGTGGAAGGAGGTTCTGATTCGGTTGATGTGTTCGCAGATGGCTTGGTTTCAGAAGAAGATTCTTCAGTAGAGATGAAGTTGATAGTATGAGTGTTTGGTTTTTGAGACTCTGAAGCATTATGGTTCGGGGAATGATTGGGAAAAGGTTGTTTAAAAACATCCAGTGCCTGATTTGGGGGAGCATTTGGGTTATCCAGAATGAGCTCGCCTTTATCGATAATTTACTGGACAAGATTTTTGAAAGTCGACATCGTTCGATGTCATGACCTTTGGTTCTATGATAATGGCAAATCATTTTCTCTATACGAGAATGGGCGTTCTTGGCTTTCATCGATATTCCTAATAGGGGAAGTTCGATCATGCGAACTTCCAACATTTTCTCTAAGATAGAGGCATATGATTCCCCCAATGGAGCGAAGGATCGAGATGATGAAGTCCCTTTTCGAGAGGACGAGGAGTCTCTCCGTGTTGTTTGATTAGAAGTATTATCGGCTCGTGATGTTTTTAATACGATGGCATTGGTGGATCCACGATTCTTGTCTTTAGAAGGGAAGAATTTGGTTTGGTAAACCGAGAAAAATCGGGTTTAGATTTAGAGCGAAGTTTTAGCTTCCCTTGTTGATAGCGCGAGATTCAAGTTTGCGTGCCATTGTAAAGGCTTCTTCAAAGGTATGAAAAGTTTGGATCCTTAAAGTGGAAGAAATGTGATTAGCACAAGATCGAGTAAACAACTCGATTTGTTGGGATTGAGGAAGGGAGAAAGACAATTGGTTGATTATCCCTCTCCAACGAGCGACAAAGTCTGCAATAGACTCATCATCGAATTGTGAATGTTATAAAGATCATGTCGAGATCTTATGCGCGATATTTATTGAAAAGTTTTCAACAAACATCTGGGCCAATTGAGAGAAAGAAAACAAGGAATGTTGAGGAATGTTATTGTACCAGTCTAAAGCAGGACCTGCTAGAGACATAGGAAAGGTACGGAGCATAAGCTCCGATCTGGGACTATGGTAGCAAGCATGTTTGAATGCTCGCAAATGTTGTTGAGGTCCTCTCGACTATGAAACTTTGAAAATTTAGGAAGTTCCCATTGGGGAGGATAAGGCTTAAAAGCCAGAGGGGTGAATGGGTTCATTACACACTTCTTGAAAGGAGTATGAAGGGCGAGCCCCTTTTGTGGAGGCTTCAGTCTGCGATTTTCTTGAAGAGAATTTGAACCACGTCGGTTGAGGAGGAGGCACACCTTTGGCATGTCCTACATAAGAAGCAAATGGTGGATGTTGTTGAGGTGTCAATGGAGGATTCATCTGTTGATTGATAGGATGATAAGAGGAGTAACCGGGCGTTACAGGTGACACACAGTGGGGTATTTGTTGTGAAGTACCTTGTGTATAGGGTGTGAGATAATAAGTGGTTGAGAAAATGAAGGTTGGATGACGGGTGGAGCACATGATTGGTGGACTCCTATGCTTGTTGGTTGAATCGGGATAGATTGAGGAACATGAGTGCAATTTGATTGGACATATTGGGAACAAGACACGAAAGGGCCTTCTACTTTGCCGGATTAGGCATTAAGGGTGCTTGATCTTTAAGGATGGGTGAAGGTCACTTTATTCTTTGGAATATTGGAAGAAAGACCCACTTTAGAGGGCGGGAAGCGAGGAACCAGCGGCTATTCGGGAGGGTTGGCTCATAAAGGGGTATTGACCTTGGGATCTGATGGAGGGCATAGATGAATTAACAGCAATATGCGGGTGCGCAGACGCATTCATTATAGCCAGGGCAGAGGACCTCTCAGAAGTAGGTTGTGGAATATTCGAGGTAGCTGCGGTGTTAGGAATAGGTAAGACTATTTGAGAACTAGTCGATATGGTTGGTGGAAGAGAAAAAGGAGGCACAGGGGCCCCACCCTTCTCCGTGACTCGAGGCGAGAGAGATGATGCAAACTGTTCTCTGAAAGGCACAGGATGGTTCACGAGAATAATCGTACACTTGCTTTGGATTGGTGGTCCTTGATCGAGATATTTGAATAGACTTGTGTACTAGGTAGTCCATAAGGGCTACGGATTGCGATCGAGGAACGCACGAAATTCGGGATCCCCAGAGGAACATACTCGAGTCGAAGTAGATGATATTTACGAAGGACTAGGGGAAGGCTGGGACGTGATGGGGTTGCTTTGGCTTGAAAGAAAGGATTATATGACCGGGATGGGAACCAACTAGCGGCGGTCCCAGGAAGATTTGGGGGTGCGAAACATCCACACTAGTGGTAATCTCGGAAGAAGAAGGAGCCGGTTGAGCCATTCTTCTAGATTGTAACAGTGATGACCGTCATAAACACGCGAAAAAAAAAATTGACCTAACTAATGCCTGAGACAATTCAAGCGGCGCGAGATGATTATCTCCTTTAAGTTTTGATGCTTTTAAGAAAGAAAATATTAGGGAAGGCTTTTAGAAGCAGGAACTACTCGAATAGCCAAACTAAGGATGGTTTGGGAATGTTTGGTGAGAGTCCCGAAGGCACTTGATAAAAGACCGTCGTGGCTTGATATAGGGGCCTACCCCGCACTTCACACACACCATTGCGATAAGGGAGTCGGGTGCTTTGCCAATATATACGAGATCTTCCGTGAATTTATAGCGCGGCTTTGAGTACGCGTAGGCTCTTCCTCTTGGATATCACTTCCAGTAGGCGAGGCCGGGGAAGGAGTTTTGTTTAAATGCTTTATACCTAGTGATTTTGGCTTTGTGTGCGAGGTGAAAAATAAAAATCAAATAGTGTCACTACTGATTTTGATCAATTTTCCAGCCTAATTAAAACTAGATGAGAAACATGCAGCAATGACAAAGAGAAAAGTTCTTTTTAAGCACTTAAAAAATGAAGTGTTTGATTTCGATGAAGACAAGTCAAACAGATTCTTTCCCAAATGCGATTAAATTCCTTTTAAGCACCAAAAATTGAAATGTTTGGATGTGATAGACAACCAACAAAGAAATCCTAAAAAGGAAGAGAAAACACCGTAAAGAGAAATACACATAGATTTAGCTCTCAAGGTGTGTGGACTTCAAAAAGCGCGTTGTTGAGCTCTTCCCCTCGAACAATCCCACGATCAAGCAAAGTGCTCCATGAAAGAGAGTTAAGCAAACAACAAACAAGATCCGGAAAGATATATCCGGATAATGATGAAAACGAAAAATTTCTATTCTAAGGAAATAGAAAAATTTCAAGATAACGATTCCGCATAAAAAGCAAGATTGAAATGATGAAAAAAAATGCTCAAGCGAAGCGATAAAATCGGTGAAG
Organism: Taxus wallichiana var. yunnanensis; assembly: GCA_018340775.1. Lineage (NCBI taxonomy): Eukaryota > Viridiplantae > Streptophyta > Pinopsida > Cupressales > Taxaceae > Taxus > Taxus wallichiana. The sequence continues at coordinate 751,130,758 of CM031239.1, forward strand.
AAAAAGAATCAAAGCTCAAAACTAGAAAAGAAATGAACTTACCAATAAGGGACTTTGGTTGGGTCCCACCAGTGCGTGCCAGAATGTAGATCAAGGATTTTGCGCTTGTTACTGTCCAAGTTAATGCACCAAACTAAACACAAAAACCCTGAAAAACTCCAATGAAATCGATACCTGATGGACAAGATCCGAAGATGTAGACGGATAAGGAGGTCGATGTAGATAAGACGGGCGCACACGAGCAATTCACACAATAGATCCGAGTAACCTGCAAGACACCAATGCTTGACAGAAAAAGATGGCGTTAAAAGATATTTGGGTGGACTGCCCGAGAAGCGGGTCGGAAGCGATAAGCTTCCTCGGCGGATGTCAGTCCACGTTTTCAATTAAGTAGAGAAGCATACATGATAAAAGATGTACATATAAGACTAGATTTTCTGATTATAGTAATGAAACCGAATTTAAACAACGAGACAGCTACTACGAAAAAAGAAAGCTGTAAAATAAAGCTGGATTTGTGTTACTGTGTCCTTTTACCTCTGCTGAGGATGATCGGCGTCGATTATGTATAATCGGCGTCGGCCCGATGTGATCGGCGTCGATTGAAGATCGGCGTCGGCGTCATAAAAGATCGGCGTCGATTGAAAGTAGATCGATTGATCGAGGGGCAGTCTGAAGATTCGGAAATTGGAAAGTGATGGACAGATAGTCGGCGTCTTGGGATGTGCGAAAGTCGGTAAGATCTTTGAGAGCAGTCACCGAGAGGATCGATGGATGCGTGTGATGTTGATGTGATAGAAGCGAGTAGCGTGCTCCTCTCGAGGATTGATTCGGACGAGATCTGCCCTCATTTGATACACTTGATGCTAAAAGATTTCTCTTTCTTACAACTTTGTGTGTCTCTTTCGCGATCTCTCTCTTTGTCTCTCTCTTCTCTGCGTGCGTCGTTTTCATTGTGTGTTTTTTTCGGTCCTAGAAGGCCCGAGTTACGGACTTGTATTTATAATCGGCGCCGCTCTAGAAAATCGGCGCCCGGCCGTATAGTCGGCGCCGATCGCGGAGACAGAACTCAGAGATGGCCAAAATGATTGATTTCTAGAAAGATGAGAATTACCCCAAATACGGGAAATATCCCGCTTGGGAAAAAGGAAAAAGGGGTGATACATAGATAGAATAAATTTGGGGTAGATAAGTGATTAGGATACATGGGAAGAGGTGTAATTAAATATTTAATATTTAATTACTCATGGGGTAAATATAGGGAATTAAACTTAGGATAGATTTTTAAATCACAAATCGGATAATATCCCAAGGGGATAGTGGTGGCGTAAACGTGCCCCGGGTTACCTAAGCGAGGTAAGCGAATGTGAGGACACTAAATTGAGTAACCAATTTAACTACGACAAATAAAACTCCAATGTGTAAGAGAGATGTGATAAAATCGTCAACTAAGATAGAAATAGATTGATGTATTGATATAAATAGATGTGTGGATGGAAAATGAGGAACTTCCCAACTATATAGTAGTATACAAAAATTAAGTTCTTGTTCCTCTGAATGAGTTCTGGAGATGAATGGCTTGATTATCTTACAATTCCTTTGGATCGACCTTTGATGGTCCATAATAGATGCTTAGAAATTATCTTTATTTTTTTCACATAGCTTTGTATTTATAATTCCCTTGTTTGAATTTTGTGTTAGATTCAAAAGGCTCACCCAAATGTCAAGATGATGAAAAGATAAAATAGACACAAAATGGGTGAGTAAGATAAAAAGAGTTGAACTATACGATGGAAAAGTGACAAGCGAGCGTGGGAATATACAAGTAACTCTTCCTCGCACCCGACCTCCCGAGGTCGTGCCGAGACAACCAATGGGGATGGAATATACGTGGGGTATAGAAAAACTAGTTAGGTAATCTTATATCTTCGACACACACTAATGGAATCTGTGAATCTAAAGAAAAGAAGGCCATCCTAACTCCGAATTGGTGTGATAGATCGGTCAGGCGAGGATGACTACTCGAAGAATCCAATCAATATCGAGCTCGGCGTGATTCGATCTATGGGTTGTAGGATATGTAAAATGACACAGGATTGTTTTTATGTCTCCGAGATAGGGTCATAAGATGGATGATGGATATATAGTGGATTCTATGGGTGATTCTCTGGTCTAGTCTAGAAATCCTTAACTTCATTAGCTGTTATATCTAATAAGGATAATTGTGCGATAATATTTGGTGGAAGTGGAGTGGATCTAAATACTAATGTGTGTAAACCAGCATCAACGTCTGATTGTCCCACTGGTCCCATTAGGTTGTGGGACCTATGAATCATGATCCGTAAGTTCATGGTTGTTGTGGACATCTTATGGTCATATAAAGAATCAATCCTAATCTCTAGTATCCAATAGTCGTATGCCTTTTTGGCCTCTATATTTAGAACTAAAAGTTGTGTAATCTTCTCGAGTATCTTACAAGCATTCCGGCAACTTGAATTCTTAAGCTAATAGTGTCTATGTCAATGAGATATCTCTTGCATTTGGTTATGGGACCAAAGGATCACAACCGAACATTTGCTCTCTTTGAGGCCTTCTACGATCATACGGAAATATTTATTTAGGGTAATTTGTAGTTTGGTTGGTTTGACCAAAATGTATGTGCTTTGTCATCTTCTATGTTTAGTCCTCTTAGCTATGTTGATTTCTTGTAGGTATGTTGTTGTTGGAAGACTTAGATTCTCGAGGTTTTAATCCATGTCAATTATTGCTAACAAGATTGGGTTGAGACACGATTGGCTTCGAATATGTATTCTCTGGGCTAACTAGGTCCCATGATTGTTATACAAAAGGAACAAATAAATCTTACTAAAGTAAAGTAAAACTATGTAAAGTATATCTATAACATATATCACTTCTCTATTGTGTTTTTGACAATATTTGATAGATTCTAAATCTATAAAAAATTATTTAATAGATCTAGAAATTGAAAAATAAACTAATAATGAAATTTTAAAAAAAATAAAACAAATAAGTATAGTATAGTTGTTTGCCTACGCAATTGTAATTCTATTCTAAATAACAGAAATAGCTGATCTAATCTATTTGAAAGACTCTTGATCCTACCTCATAAGTGAGGAATGAATCATAGTTTCTTAGAAAATATCAATCCCCACAGCTTCCCCAAATATCAAAAGTGATATTAACTGAAATGAAATGATTCACTATTCTATTTGATATATTTTAACTAGAACTTTGAAAGTTTGAACCTAGATTTTGTAGAATAGTGGCGAATCCAATGATTTGTGTGGCTTTTCCCCTTAGTGTGATCTCCTCGTTCTTCATGCTCACGTGAATCTAGAAAAGTGTGTAATGCTAGCATCAATAGAAATAGGTATTAGAACAATGCAACTTTGGATGTAGATCAATATAATGTGATTAGGAGAGGGATACACAAGAGAACAGATCTTGGCTTATCTAATTCCTAGCGGGATTTATTATGAGTCATGACACAAAAACATCCGAGAACACGAAACTATCCTTTTTGTGACAAACAAAACCTGCAACTCTAATGGCTTCGGACTAAAAATGAAACTATCTATCTCAATTGATTATATGAAATAGTAATAACACTAGCACAAGAAGATTATGTAGCTTCTAAACAACAAAACAATACTAACTATGCATGCAACAAAACCTAAAACTAACAATCCTAAGAACGAAAGACTATAATTGAAATGAGAGAGATGAGAGGCAAATTTTGAGGGGCCAATTTTTAGCGGCCAATTTTGAGTAAATTTTGAGGGCCATTTGAAATCAACTAGCTATTTATAGAATTCCCATTTACCCAAAGGTGAAAACCAATTTGAACTCTTTTATAATAAACAATGGAAAAACACTATTCCAGGGAACCAAAATCATAAATACGAGCAAAGGCGGTGAAAAAGGTCAGTAGTAAACGTTGAAATTTTATGTGAGTCGCGATAAAAGGAACATTTTAGAAAAATGCGTGAATGACCACTACCCCGAGCAAGGTGGCGGTTACTGTTTCATAACTTCCCGGGTACGAGACCAAAACGCAAAGGAAAAGACAAAAGTACAAAGAAAGGAGGGGGGAGAGAAAAACAAAGCATGTAGAGGCTAAGTGGGGCATGCGGGATGTTAATGTACACTTGGAGGGATTTTTTGAATCCCGAACACCTTGCGAGGAGACCTGTATCATCATTGGGGCACGTGTGACATCGTTTCAGTGGTATAGTACCCATACAATTTTGGGTACGTACATATTTCCCCCTCAGAAAAGCACTTTAGCCATGAAGAGGCGTAAAAAAGTGGGTCCGAGTATGGCGGTCCCAAAATGGGAAGTTAGAAATTATACCTGACATGTCCGTGTGTCGAAATGACACCATCCAAAATTCCCGCTACCTACAAAATGAAAAGAGGACTCAAGTGTAGATAGAAAAATAAATCGAAAATAAATACTAAAATAATATGAAATGAGAACTTACCATTCATGGGGGATAAGATCTTACCTCTTTCGGCGCTCCAAACCTGCGAAAAGGGGCATTCAAAATAAGTCAAGTCTTATATATATATATATATATAAATATATATATATATAAAAAGTCCCATTTTCCTATTCATTTACACGTGTTGATTTGATTGATTTTGAGCTCAGGACCCATGGTGATGTTTTTTTATGAGATTATAGTCAAAATGTTCATGATGAGATAGTGATCATGCCTCTGCTGCGAGTGGAACATCGACCGTGAGATCACATGTTAGTTTTTCTTGATTTAACATTTTTACCCTCAAAATGATAAAATGATAAAAAATTTGTCATGGGGGATTATTTTTGAAAATGTTAGTGTTAATAGGGTCACTTAGGGGGGGCACCTAATGGGTAGGCTTTGTTTTAGTCAAAATAGTATTTTTTTTACGTTTTTAGGCATTTTTAGGGCACGTGACCCATTTGAAAATTTGGGACACGACCGTTGCCTCCCTAAGCGGGTGGCGGTTACAATACCGATGCCCTTTAAGGAGGTGGTTTCTGGAACCGCCCCTCCTTTCAAGCGGTAGTCCTTTACTGAGAATGCCAAAAACTCAGTGTTTTGAGCTTAATTTTCATTTTAATATTCTTATATGTTTTATGATTTCCAATGTAATTTGAATACTAACTTACTCCATTTGGCGTGTTTTTGGGTGTATGCGGTGAAGGAGGAATATATCGAGATGGCCGAGAGAGAGTGTGTGTGTTTCTTCAGCGAGTGTTGGATGCACTTTCTCGAGCTGAAGCGGATACTCTTTAGAGGGCCGGCATATTACATATATCACGAGTCCCACATGTTACACCTTCTAGTCACATACTTTGTGACTTGTTTTCATATTAGGATGTTGATTGGAACTTTCGATTTCCGAGTCGGGGTAAGTGGACCATCACTTTGGAGGATGTCTACCACATCTTGGGAGTCTTGATCATTAGGAGATGACTCACATTTGAGACAGCGGAGGATCACGGGTTATGATAGCTCAGTGGGCTACATACATTGGAGATGAAGTTTTCTCCTAGTTCAAAGAAGGGGGTGAGGGTCCGTTCCATTCCTAGCTTGCCTATCCCCTTGATTCATCAGGCCATTATGGGGATCCTTGCCTCGAGATTGATTAGGGATAAGGGAGGAGACACTTTACTTTATTGCTGGTCCCCTATTATTACACAGATTGAGGCACATGGCTAGATTTATGCATGGGGAGCTGATATACTTGGGACCACCTACCATGATTTTCTACTGGTGGTCCGCACTTATAGGGACAGTCCTTTGAGCCATCCGATCATGGTTATGAGTTAGGTCTATGAGTGTATCATCCCTTATGGGAGAGTTGTAGAGGTGGTAGATCCTGGAGCTGTGAGGGCAACTAGATGGACAGATATGTCGGTGCATAAAGCACCCCACAAACTAGTTACTTCCACGACTATCGATGATATGGAGGTCACACCTTATCGAGCCATGCCATGGCGAGGTTGGGGCGAGGAGACCTCACTTTGATTTCCTACTCTACTATAGGGCAGCTTGTGGATAGGATGGGGAAGGTGGAGACACACCCTTTTGATCGAGTGCCTCAGCAGTTTGGCCTTCCTTACGTTGGTATGCTTCCCCCTAGTGGTGCCAGTGTTTAGATCAGTTCGGGAGGCTAGGGGAGGTCCTAGAGGCTAGGGTTGTACCCTTGTTACTCCTGGCATCCTATTACATCTAGGTGGGTGAGTACGTGCTCAAGGAATCCAGGTGCTCCTCAAGAACCCTTACTTGGATTGTCGCCGGTCCTTCCCATCGCATCGGCGACCCCATTGATATAGAATCTGAGTCTGAGGAGTTCGTAAGGGGAGAGACGGAGGAGGAGACCGAGGATATGGAGGTCAACAAGTCGAGTGGAGAGGAGGACAGCGATCCTAAGTGGCATGACACTCAGGAGATCTTATAGGCCGAGAGGGTAGAGTAGAGTGCGGAGAGGGTGACTCTAGTCTCAGAGGAGCCACCCTCTCAGGACATAGGTGGGGAGGATGAGTCCATAGTAGGATGTTATGTTTCCCCAGGCACCGGGAGGATCACATCAGTCAGTGGCGGCATCATATGGTAGGTGCTGATCCTGGGGATCCCTCTTGGAGGCCCGAGAGATCCAGTGAGTTATCTCCTTTTTTAATGCTTATTTTAGCTAGGATTTCTTAGTTGTTATCTCTCCTCTTTTCATTTTTTTTTTATCCTTTTATTATCTTCTAATTTTCTTTTCTCCTTTTCTTGTAGAGACTATTGATGAGTGGCGAGACCTGATTCATCGGTATGTACTGATACTCCAGATGCTCCCCATGGATAAGACTCACGCTGAGCTATCCATGGACACAGGGGAGCCCTCAAAAGCCGATAGGAAAACCAACATTTTTTCCCCTATCTGGCATGTGGCCAAGATGGTGACTACCCTTTGTACTGAGTTGGCCGGGTATAGGATAGCAGAGCTCCTGATGAGGATTCACTCTCATAGCAAGGCCTCAGCTGCTCCTCGGGACCATGAGCCCTCAGTGCATTTGGAGCACCGGCGTATCCGAGTCCTAGATGTGGTCATGCACCTTTAGAGGGGTCTCATAGGGGTTGAGAGGCCACTTGGCTCTCTTAGATTGTTTATATGATTTATTTTGTATTTCCCAGGCTCATTGAGCATTTTGACCATGCCTAACACATGATGGCATTATACAAAAAATTGATTATATATATATATATATATATATTCTTTTTGGATCAGACCCTTGGTATCTAGGTTTTTGTGATTCATTTCCACATGTATATTATAATGTTTTTTATATACTTTTCAGAATGTATGCAATGGAGAACAAATGATACAAATGCTTTCTTTCTTTTTGTATTTCGTGATGCTGATATATGATAACATAGACACAATGTGATCTTGAACTTTAGCTTCTATAAGCAATTTCCGGTACTTCATATTTATTTTGACAAAATGAGATGATAAACCGGTATGATGAGTAGATGAACTTGCCCCACTCCTAACTCCACACAACTAGTAAGATGTGAGGGCTCACCACCGAGAGCTAGAAAGGGCACAAGTTATGAAATTTGTTGAATGGTAGTGATGAGAGATAGACAAAGATTTGGTGGAACCAAATTAGGATGCTACAAACCTACTCTACTCAAGTGACTCCATAGTTTAGAATGCTGACTTGCTTTGGTTTATCTAGACTTAGATCCATAGATGGCCACATGGTAGACAAAATTTGGTTTTCGGGGTTTTGAGCTCTCTTGGAATTTTGGACACCTGATTCACTTGTTTTTGACTCAAGATTTCAAAGGTTTATTTGAACTATTTGTTTACGACCTTCAACGTTTATTATCAAGAGGACCCCCTACACCTTGCCCCATGCTTCTAGTAAGAAGCATGGGCTCATCACCATGGAAAAGGCATAGGTGAGTAAGGGCATTCCCATCCTTTCCCAACCCTACATCATTAGTAAGAGATGCAAGCTCATCACCAAGATTGGTAGGGAAAGGAAATGTGTAAAAATAAAATTTTCTATTTGATCTACATTTGACTTATTTATTTAAGCAAATGTCGGTATATTCTTATTTCTAAATAGATCTTATATATGGGATAGATGTGACACTATAAATCTTCTAGAACAGACCATAGGCAAGACACCTATCCTAGGAAGAAACAAAAGTGAGAACAAGCATGCAGATGTTAGTATGGCTACCATTAAGACTTTTCATATCTAGCTTTATATGGATGAAATGATTACGAGATAGGTGATGATGTTATGAAAATGAAGAAGTATGATTTGAATGCTTATGCCAAAACCGTCAAAAGTTTGTAATGAATTACTTTAAGAATAAGTCCCTTGATCTCCGAACTTTGTATGAAACAAGTGAAAAAATGAACCTATCTAAATGAAGATGTAATGTAGATATAATTATACAAATAGTGTTACGCTTCATGTGTAGAATCATTTAAGGTGCAAGGAATTGAAGTTTCACCAAATTCCTCATCTTCTAGTGTACATAAGAGATACACTCCGCCATTTCCCATAGTCTTTCATGACTTGGTATGGGCCCAACCACTTGGGCCGGAATTTCCTTCCTTCCTACCGGTCTTCTTATCGATCCATTGTCTAGTCTTAAACTAGATCTCCTTCATATATTTCTCATTCATAGACCTTTTTATTATACTAGCGGCACATCCGTTCAACATAGACTCTATGTCATTGTTCAACGTCTAATCTAGCTCATCTAGGCTTTCTAGTTGGGAGAGACATGCTTCTCTATAAGCTTCTTCATCCAGAATCCCTTGTAGTGAGATACGGAGACTGGGTATTTCAACCTCAAGTGGGAGAACTACTTCACTCCGAATACCAATGAGAAAGGAGTTGCTCCTGTTGGTGTTCTTATTGAGGTTTGGTGGGCCCACAAGGCCGGATATAACTTTAAATTCCAATCTCGTTTGTTTTCTTTTACCATTTTAAGGAGAATAGCTTTTAATGTTTTGTTTGTTGCTTCATCCTGCCCATTGGCTTGAGGGTAATATAGGGAGGTCTGTATGATGGTTTATTTTAAATTTACTACATAGCTCATGGACTTCATCATTCTTAAAGGAAGTACCATTATCTGAGATAATGATTTGTGGGACATCGTACCTATAAATGATCTGGTTTAAAATAACTTTGCAATCACGACACATGGTACAGTGGTAAGAGGCGTAGCCTCTACCCATTTGGTAAAATACTCGGTGGCCATGTGATTATGAAGTTATGGCCATCCGTTGATGAGGAGAGAATTTCCTATCAAATCTAGGCCCCATGTAGAAAAGGGCCATGGGTATGTGATTGGTTGTAGAGATTGTGTCGACATGTGAATCTCGTGGGAAAATTCTTGGCATTTATGGCACTTATGTAAAACTCTACTACGTCATGTTCTAGAGAGGGCAAAAATAGCCCATTCGATGTATTTTGTGAGTGGTGGCATGACCACCAAGTGGCCTCCACATATTCCACTGTGAGATTTGTAGAGAATCTTCTTGGATTCTTCTCGTGTCAACACACCTTAGAGCATTCCATCCAAATTCTTACGATAAAGAACTTGTTCTATAATAACGTATTTAGCTATGAAATGTGTAACCACCTTCTTTATTGTGGTGTGGCACCTTCTAGATATGTATGGTCCCATGATATAATTAATAATATCGGTATACCAAGGACATTCGAGATAGTAGGCCTGGTTTCGATGTAATATATGCATTCATCGGAAAATATAGATCTACTAGATCACCTCCATCTAACGGGTTGTCACTAACCAATCTGTAATAATTTTTCCCTTAATCAACTTCGGTTTACAAAAGTTAATTCAATTCACCCATTAAGGTTATAAAGCGTCCAACCTTTTTAGACAAGAACCCTTGCGTGAGGAAAGTTCACAAATGGTCTATTTTTACAATGACTCTTTTTTCTTGGTTTAACACGTAATGTCTTAGGTGTTTGGTTGCAAAGACTATGGTAAGGCATTCTCATTCTACCTCGCGTATAATTCGTTTCATAATCGATCAATGTTCAGATAATAAAATAGATCACACGTTCTTGTTTATCGTCATCTTATTGAGCCAACATGCAGGCTAGCGAGACATCTGTAGCTCGTGAATATAAGATCAAAGGATGATCTAGTCTAGGTGGCATTAACGTGAGAGGAGACATCAAGAAGTGTTTAACTGATTCGAAGGCCTCATGGCATTGATTTGTAAAAATAATGCAGCAATCCTTTTTCAACAAATTATTGATCGGGTGACAACAAAACTTAAGTCCGGAATGAATCTTTGGATTGCACCGAGCTTTCCAGAAATGATCTAATGCCGATTCATCGATGGTGGGATCATTTCAAGAATAGCCCAAATTTTGTCTGGGTCCACATCGATCCCTCATGATGATATAATGTAACCTAGGAGTTTCCCTCTGTCACCAAATATGCATTTTTCTAGGTTTAATGAAACTCCGTATTCGATCAAATGTAAAAGAATAATGCGGAGCACTTTCGGGTGATCACGATGCTTCTTGGCCTTAGCCAACAAGTCATCTACATAGGATTCCATGATTTTATGAATAAGATCGTGAAATATGTATGTCATTTCTGTTGGTATGTAGCACCAGCGTTCTTGAGACCGAATGGCATAACAACATAACCACGTAGATAAGTTCCCCAGGAGTTATAAACGTAGTTTTGGCTTGGTCTTGTTCAGATATTCTGATTTGATTATATCCCAAGAATCCATCCATGAGAGACAAAATCTCAAATCTAGTTGTTGCATCAATGATGACGTCAATGGATGGTAACAGGAAGTCATCCTTGGGACACACCTTGTTAATGTCTCAGAAGTCTATGCAGATGCGTATCTTCCCATTCTTTTTGAGAACGGGGATGATATTAGATACCCACTAAGAGTAATCAACCAGTTTGATGAACCCTACTTGGAGAAGCTTCATTACCTATTCCTTCACCATGAGAGCTACCTTGGGTTTCATTGGTCTTGATTTTTGTTTAATTGGATTTGCATATGGTTTGGTGATGAGGCTATGTACCACAATGTGTGGTGCAATTCCCATCATTTCTTTATAATTAAATGCAAAAGCCTTTTGATGTTCTCTAAGGATTCGAGTGTGTATTTCTATCTCTTCTAGAGTTAGCGAAGATCCTAGTTTTAAGATCTTCGGTTCTCCCTTCATTTTGATGTTAATATCAATTGTTTCTTCAACTAAAGAAGTGTTACCTTCTTCAAACTCGAGGCATGGGTGGAGGTAGTTCCGAGATATTCTCCATTCTCTACCACATATATGTTGAGCTCCTTTTGTGGGGGAGCTCTACCATGGGATTTTCAAAGTAAGAAGATGAATGTGGGATTAAAGACAAATCTACCGCGTGATGGGTGAGATGTAACTCTGCATAGGTGTTTAGGTAATCGAGAGTGGCTCTATCACTTTCAACACGATCTAAGATAGTAGATGTATTCTTAGTTATGTTTGTTAAAAGAGGTTTGACATTTTCTTTATTAATAGTTCAAGTATGAAGGGATACTATGAAATGGTGTCATTCAACTCACTTTGTTTGGAGTGAAGCGTGAAGCTGAGGTTACTATCGAATCTGCGAGAAGGTTTTGTTCTCGCGGGATTTCTTCAATTGATATGAAGTTAAATCCTTTGCTCAAATCTAATACTACTATGTTTTGTAGAGCTGTAAATGTTCAACTCTAGTCTCATACACCTCAGAGACTTGGTTTGCTACTAATTGAGAGTCTCCTAACACCCTGATGTCATTAACACCGAGCCTCTTAGCTAAGATGAGGCCAAGGAGGAGGGATTCGTACTCAACGCCATTGTTTGTACATTCAAAATTTAGTTTAAAGGTGAATGGTAAGATCTTTCCCTCGGGAGAAGTAAAGATCACACTTGCCCCAGCCCCATAACGACATCTAGCTCCATCAAAATGGAGAGTCCAATATTTACTTAGGAAGATGGATGTTGGGACATTTGCTACACCCACTTCTTCTAATTCGGTTACTTCTACCATGCAGAGTTCCTCTGTTGGAAGAGAACCAACTCCTAGGGTACATCTCATACCTACAGAATCAAATGGCAGGAAAATTGGTAGATCCTGTTCTAGCAATTCGACAATTTTGGCGTAGTTCCTAATGATACCGTTTCTCTGACATTAGCCTCATCCTTGAGGGTTGGAATATTCTTGACTAGGTTCATAACTTCTAACTCCATTGTAGGTACCAAATTTTCTTCTAGTTTTTCGTTGGTTGGTTTGTTAAGTTGGTTTGTTGGGAGTTCAAATTAGAGTGAATGCCTAGTCTTTTCTTCAGTCTCTAGGTGTATATCGAATGGTTTCGATCACCTTTTCTATGAATATCTTTCCCAAGTGCAGGAATATTATTTCCTGAACTAACGTAGAAGGGATTACCTTCATACGGTGTATCCATGGTCGTCGAGGATCATATTATAGTTGGTTTCCCGATCTATAATATAAAACTTAGTGAGGATTGTTTTGGGTCCTAAGGTGACTGGTAGTATTATAGTTCCAATCGAAGTGGCTTTAAGGCTATCATAGCCTCTTAGTGTATTCCGAGTCATGGAACAATTTGTTTCTCCATACCCTAGCTTTTGAAGGAAAGAGAAGGGAACTATGTTAACTACTGCCCCATCATCAACCATTGCACGTTTAACGTAATTGTTATAAACCCACACTTGTAAATGTAAGGCCGGATCACCTCTACGTGCAATCTCAATGTCTGTTGGCATTTTTTTATGTCAAATATAAACTTGGTATCCCTATCGACTTCCCTGGAGGGTGAATATTGAAGTCTATATGGTTTACTTGTGTTTCAGGAGGTGGAGTGATGTTAATTAAATGACCTAAACCTAATACTTCTAAAAGAGCAGCCCTATGGGCAGGAGAGTTCTTCAACAAGTCCAAAAAGTAGATGTGAGAGAAGGTCTTCGTTAGGTCATTAATTAAATCATAGGCACCTATGGGTTTTGTTAATGGTTGTTGAATGTTATCTGTCTCTAGCGGGTAACTTGGACTTGGCTGAGAGGAATACTCTTGTGTCCTTGTTACGGATTCCACATGTAGTTCAGTGTCTAACTCCACTAAACTAACTATCTTGGGTCGTAGCTGATTTCCTAATTGTGGTGCGATAGGTGGATTTAGCAAAGTCGAGGCTTCATGATCATTGTTTCCTATCATTGCACCCTTGTTCATCCCTTTTGGATTTAATTTATCATGATTTGGGAGTGGATCATTGAAGATCTTGAGTCGAGCATTTTAAGGGGACTCTCCCGTGAAAGTATTTGGCGCAGTGATGCAGATCGATAAGAACATATCTATGAAAAGTTTTCTTTGTTCTTGGTAGATGATGCATGAAATTATTGTAATTGTGGAAAGTTCTAATGTCATGGCCTCAATTTTTGGAAACCACAATATGAGGTGGTATTTTAATTCCTAGGCTATTGGTTTGGCATGTATTGTGGTCCAAAACTCTGATTAAACCATTGACTACTAGGATTAAAGTTTTGCATTTGTTTTCGTTGGTTCTGATATCTAGTTGAGTTTTTAATTGGACCCCGTGTTTGGATCTGCCTTTGTTGTTGTTGTTGTAGATGATTAAAATCCACTGAGTTGATTGTCGGGGTAAAGTTGTTGTTTCATTGATTGTTAATCGGTGGTGGAGTATTTACAACATTTGATTTTTTTTTGTTTGGTCGATTACTCCATCTGTTATTTGTTGTGATTTTTGTTAAGGATTTTAGGTCCTTGATTGGCGTTTGTGGTAGTAGGATAAGTTGTAGTGTTTTGGTTGGGGATGATTAACCTCCCATTTGTTCCATACGTCTTGCGACCATTATCTATTGCAGCTTGATCTATTCAGAGAGCACTCTCAAGTACTTCATCATAAGTTCTTAGTGGGAACTTCTAGACTTCTTCCTTTACCTCTCTGCTAAGAGAATGAAGGAATAAATCGCATAGTTCCATTTGGTCCATGTTTGGAGCACTTGCTAAAGAATAAAGGACTATACGCCATCTTTGGATGAAGTGAGAAACAGATTCATTGTGTTCTTCCTTAATATGCAAGAATTTCTTGATTCTGTTCTCAAAAGTTTTTCCATGTTGAATGCCTTAAGAACTCTGAAATGAGTTGTTTAAATGAATGTATTGAGGCTTCGGTATTCTCAGTAATACCAATCGAGGTAAATTCCCTCTAAAGTTTTGGGAATATTTTAGCAACAACCCCATCCCAAGGGAGTAGTTCTCGAATGGCTATGGTATAGGCCTTGATTTGTGTGTTAGGAGTCTCCCTCCCCTTTGTATTTGGTCAAATCGGGAAGAGGTCTTAGAAGCATGATGCTTTGTATGGTGAAGTCTAAGGGTTCTTTCAAATATTCTGAATAAGTTCATATCGCATAGGTTTTGACCATTGATGGTGCCTGCTGAGGGGGTGGAGGTGGAATGGGTTGTTGGTATAGTGTAGCATATGCATTTGTAGGGGCATAATGTGGTTGAGCGAACATGTCGGGAGAAGAGAACATATCTCCTTGTGGTGATTTGGAATACATGTTTAAGTATGGAGGAGCATTTCCTAGAAATGGATTGTTTTGTACTAAACCGGGAGGTATCATATTCTCCACTAGAGCGGCGTTTGAGAATGCGGTTCCAGTTGGAATTTGTTGTGAATACTGAGGAGGCATGCCCAACATGCCTATTCCTATGAGGAGGTCTACTTAGCTAGGATGATGTGGAGGATTGGAATTTCCTGCCTACATGAATTGAGAATTTTGACTCGCTTGAGCAAGTTCTAACCCTCTAACTTTTTCTACTAAAGTTGAGATGACTTCATTTGGTGAAGTCACAGTATTTTTCCTTAGTGGCATTTGTTGTATATTCTAAGGTTGTATAGGCATATGGTACCCTGCTATGAACTGATCATTTCCCTGCCAAGTTTCACCGAGGGCATTTCCTATAGGTAGTGGCATGGAGGTGTTTTCTTGAAAAGAGACCTCGAGTTGTGTTTGTAAACTTCCTATAGGTGGGTACATACTCTGAGAGTGTTGTTCACTCCTGGCATAACGTGCTAAATGTTCATCATCTAAAAATAGGTATGGATCTGATTGTCTACTGATTTACGATCTAAGAAAAACCTGAGGGGATGAACCAAATCCTCCAGTGAGCATCATGTTATTCGAGCCTGAAGGCTCTGGTTGTTGTGTTTGAGTGAGCTAATCCAACTCCTCTATTTGGAAAGAAGAACTATATCTAGTCCTTTAAGGTGGAGTTTGTGTTGAAAACCGGTTAGTTGAATAGTTATCACCCCATGCTGAGAGCGAGGGTGATGGTTATCTATTTAGTTGTTCGTAGTATGCTTCAAGACCTAGGAGAGGTCTGCCATATGCATCGAATCCCAACATATTCGGGGGGTATATGAATACCCGCAGAATAATGGGAAAGAGCGAAGGTGGATGGAAGAAATGAAAACTAAAAGAGGAAGAATTGTTTCTTTCATGTTGGGTTCACCAATTTTGTACGATGGAAAAGTGACAAGCGAGCATGGGAATCTACAAGTAACTCTTCCTCGCACCCGACCTCCCAAGGTCATGCCGAGACAACCGGTGGGGATGGAATATACGTGGGGTATAGGAAAACTAGTTAGGTAATCTTATATCTTCGACACACACTAATGGAATCTACGAATCTAAGGCAAAGAAGGCCCTCCTAACCTAAACCGGCATGATAGATCGGTTGGCGAGGATGACTGCTCAAAGGCTCCAATCAATATCGAGCTCTAGCGTGATTCATCTATGGGTTGTGGGATACGTGGAAAATGACCTAGGATTGTTTCATGTATGTCTCTAGATAGGGTCATAAGATGGATGATGGATATATAGTGGATTCTATGGGTGATTCTCTGGTCTAGTCTAGAAATATTTAGCTTCGTTAGTTAGCTTATATCTAACAAGGATAACTATGCGATAATGGTTGGTGGAAGTGGAGTGGATCTAAATACTAATGTGTGTAAACCAACATCAACGTCTGATTGTCCCGTGGGCCTGTTGGGTTGTGGGACCTATGGATCACAACCGTAGATTCATGGTTGTTGTGGACCTCCTATGGTCATGTGCGAATCAATCCCTAATCCCTAGTATCTAGTAGTTGTATGCCTTTTCGGCCTCTATATTTAGAACTAACAGTTGTGCAATCTTCTCAGAGTATCTTACAGGCATTCTGGCAACTTGAATTCTTAAGCTAGTGTCTATGTCAATGAGAATGTCTCCTACATCTGGCTGTGGGACCAAAGGATCACAACCGAACGTTTTCTCTCTTTCAATGCCTTCTACAGTCATGTAGATATTTATCTAGGGTAATCTGTAGTTTGGCTGGTTTGACCAAAACGTATGTGCTTTATCATCTTTTATGTTTAGTCCTCTTAGTTGTGCACTGATTTCTTGTAGGTCAATTGTTACTTGGAAGACTTGAATTCTAAGGTTTTGGTCCACCTCGGTTATTACTATAACAAGATTGGGTTAAGGTGTGATTGGTTCGAATACATATTCTCTGGGCTCCCTAGGTCCCGTGATTGTCATACAAAAGGAACAATATAAATCTAATCTAAGCAAAGTAAAACTATGTAAAGTATGTCTAAAACATATATCACTTCTCTATTTTTGTGTTTTTGACAATATTTGATGAGATTAAGATAAAAAAATATTTAAATAGAATTGAAAGAGCAATTATTTAATATCTAGAAAAGGACAACTAAGCTAATAACAGAATTCAAAACAAACAAGGCAGCCGAGTATAGTTGCTTGCATATGTAGTTGTAAATCTATTCTAAATAACCAGATAGCTGATCTGATCTATTTGAAAGACTCTTGATCCTACCTCAGAAGTGAGGAATGAATCATAGTTTCTCAGAAACTATCAATCTCCATAGCTTCCCTGGTAATATCGAAAGTGAGATTAACTAAAATTAAATGATTCACTATTCTATTTGATATATTTTAACTAGAACTTTGAAAGCTTGAACCTAGATTTTGCGAGAACAATGGCGAGTATAGTTGCTTGCCTATGTAGTTGTAAACCTATTCTAAATAACCAGATAACTGATCTAATATATTTGAAAGACTCTCGATCTTACCTCAGAAGTGAGGAATGAATCATAGTTTCTTAGAAACTATCAATCTCCACAGCTTCCCTGGTAATATCGAAAGTGAGATTAACTGAAATGAAATGATTCACTATTCTATTTGATATATTTTAACTAGAACTTTGAAAGCTTGAACCTGGATTTTGCAGAACAGTGGCAAATCCAATTGTGTGTGGCTTTGTCCCCTTAGTGTGATCTCCTTGTTCTTTCATGCTCGCGTGAATCCGTAATGCTATCATCAATAGAAGTAGGTATCGGAATAATGACAGCTTTAGATGTAGACCTAGAATACAATGCGAGTAGGAGAGGGATAGCGCAAGAGAGAGAGAGAGATTGGCTTATGTAATTCCTAGTGGGATTTATTGTGAGTCCTACGACACAAAATTTCTAGAACCTGAAGCTATCCTTTTTGACGAGAAAAACCTACAACTCTAATGGCTTCAGACTAAAAATAAAACTATCTTACCTCAATTGATTGTATGAAATAGTAACAACACTAGCACAAGAAGATTATGTGGCTTCTAAACAACAAAACAACACTAACTATGCATGCAACAAATGAAAACTATGAATTCCTAAGAACTGAAAGACTAAAACTATGAAATGAGAAGATGAGAGGCAATTTTGAGGGGCCATTTGCTTGAAGATCAACCAGCTATTTATAGAATCCCCATTTACCCAAAGGTGAAAACCAATTTGAACTCTTCAACCATAATCAATGCAAAAAAACTATTCTAGGGAACCAAAATCATAAATATGAGCAAAGGCGGTGAAAAAGGATGGTAAATGTTAAAATGTACGTGATTCACGATAAAAGAAATGTTGGAAAAACGAATGAAGGACCGCCGCCCGAGTAGGGCGGTGGTTATAGGATCACGTGTGCACGGCAACGATCAAGAGACCGCGCCTGAGCCCGAGGTGGCGGTTTCATAGTGAAGACCAAAATGCAAAGAAAAAGAGGGGAGAAGAGAAAAAAAAGCACACAGGCGCTAAGTGCAACATGTGGGATGTTAATGCACACTTGGATATTTTTTTCAGATCCCGAACACCTTACGAGAAGACTGTATCATCATTAGGGCATGTGCAACATCGTTCTACGAGTGGTACTTGTACTCTATAATTTCAGGTACATATAGTGACCTTAGCTACCACAATAGTGGACTTACTAGTTTAGTTTTACACTACATTCCAGACCCAAATGTAGTTTTGTGTGTGTGTGTGTGCATGCCCTAGGTTGCTCTTGTGTTAATCACACTTTGTGATGTAGCGAGCTAACTATGTGTAGAAAAATGTAATAGAATGGTGCATGGAATAGAATAAATCCTCCCCCTATGTTGTGTGTGATGCGAGATGACCTAATATTTTTCCTTCGATGGAGCTATCTCGGATGGAATTTATCTCCAAATCAATAGATGGATGCAACTCTAGGTGGATGATAGTAGTGATAAGTTTTTGGTCCCTCATTATGGTCTCATAACTTTATATTTATAGGGTTCTCTTTATCTAATTTCATAATTAACCCCAAAATGGCCAACCACCAAAAAGATAAAGACCTCAAATGGCTAGAAAGTTCCCAAAAGGTGGTGGGAAATTTCAAGAAGGATTAGGGCACCCCATGTGGAACCAGTGGCACCCATGGGCACCTCATTACTAGCCTAGGTGCCCCATTCTAGACTAAAATGATGAGAAGTATTGATAACCGACTAGGCATGTGTGTGGTGGAGGTCGGGAATGACGTTGGAAATAAATAAAAAAATGGCCCTGGATGGAAGTTAATTAGTACTTTCTTCTCTCAAAAACCCTCTAAATAGTAGTATGAGACTGGGACTAAATATAACCCAAAGTGTGTGATTTTATGTCTATATTTTCCCCCACTTTATGTTGGTGAGCGGAAAGCTCGGTAACATAAAGTAAATAGAGATGTGTACCTGAAACCCATGTAGATCAATGAAGAAGGCGTACCTAAGGACTAGACAAAGTGTGGAATGATAAAAAGATGATGGAGTGTGGAAATTAAAGATGAAAAATGTAAAAAATTTGAAAAGAACAAACCTAGGGTGGAAACTTGTGTGTAGTTGTTGTGTGTACATGCGTGGTTAGCATGTAAGGTGTACCATTGTGAATTTTTATTTTTTCTACCATTTTTGTTGTTGTTGTTGTTGTTGCCCCTAATTTGACTACTTCTTTCTCATATAATCGGACCTATAAGGAGAAAATGATCAAGAAGTTGAATATATATATATATATGTAAGTGTAAAAATTCTATGTAAAATATGTATGTGTATGTATGTAAAAATGCATGCAAATGTAAAGTATACAAATGAAAAATTGAAATGGAACATGTGCATCCGATCCATGTCGAGAAGAAGGGTGTAGAAGGATATCCTATATTGTTGGGGTTTTTGGGTGATCCTTAAAGAGTTGGAAAGAATCATATTGAAAATGGTGCACCACGATGAAGTTGCACTCCAAAGGAAACACAATAGCTCCAACATCATCACAAGGAGGAATCGATCAATCAATGGAAGAACTTGCATAACAAAGAAAATCTTGCACATAGAGAAAGACAAAGAGTTTCTTGGCATACTCATAAATGTCAAATGAAGGGATACATATGGTGTGTTGAGTAACACTAGTGCATGACACACAAGAAAACCCTAAACCTAACCCATGTGTGAGTGGAGGACATATAGGATCCCACACACCAATACCCCCTTCATCAAAGTTGGGGTAATGGCTATGATGAGTAAGACAAAATAAGAAGACACTCCTAAAAACTAAGAAAGATGTGTCAATGGGGCCCGACAACTAAAGGCACCGATAAGGTGCCCATATACAAAAAACATCATCCTAGAATAACAAGAAGAAGAAGAGAGGGACTATATAGCCCTAAGAAGATGAGAAGTTACATAAGACCTCACCCCAAGAAGAGACCGCAGTGAAGAAACTTCACCTCGGTGAAGGGCTTGGTGAATATATCTGCAATCGATCGATCAATTTATCCGAATGTATTGAATATTGATGATACCATCATGAATAAGCTCTCATATGAAGTGCATACGGATCTCAATGTGCTTCGTCCCACTTGATCTTTGAATCGATTTCTACAAAATTGAGATAGTGCTTATGTTGTCACAATAGATAATGGTAGGTCGTTGAAAGTGGATACTAAACCCCGTCAAAATACCTTGTAGACAAACAACCTCTATGGCAGCGTTAACTACTCCTCTCGTATTTTTCCTTTGTAGAATATATTTTAATTGCATTCTACTTCTTACTAGACCAAATTATAGGACCCAAACCAAGAGAGAAATTATAGCCAGAGGTTTATTTCCAATGATCTAGGTCACCGGCCTAGTTAGAATCTGTGAACCCAATCAAGTCAATATCCACCCCTCAAAAATAGGTAATGCCATCTATATAGGTGCCATGAACATAATGAAGGATCCACTTAGATGCTTTTCAATATAGCTCATGTGGTTCCTTCATGAATCTGACATGATCTCAACAACCTTAGATAAATCTGGTCAAGTGTGACTCAAGTAAATCAAGCTCCCCACTAATTGTCAATAAAGGGTACCATCAACCAAGGGAGTAGAGCAATCAGAAACCAACTTAACCCCGTAAAGAGGAGTAGGAGAATAATTGCAATCAGACATTTGAAAATGAGAAAGCAAGTCAAGAGCATACTTAGGTTGCGAAATCAAAATTCCCGAGTCATATTGTGAAATATGGATCCTAAAAAAGTAATGAAGCAGACCTAAGTCAGTCATGGAAAACATGTTGGCCAAGGTGATCTTCACAAAATCAATGATAGAGGAAGAGTTTCCTGTGATCAACAAGTCATCAACATAGAGAACAAGAATGAGTATGGAAATATCTTGTCATATAATATAACCATTTGGATCGGAGTGACACCTAGTAAACCCTGATGTAAGTAAAAAGGAGTCCATCTTGGCATACCAATCCTGAGGGGCTTTTGTAAGGCCATAAAGAGACTTCTCTAACTTATAAACAAGGGAGGGATAATGGACATAACCCGAGAGGTTGTTCCATGTAGATCTCTTCCTCTAGGTCACCATGAAGGAAGGAACTCTTAACATCCATTTGATGGAATTTCCATCTGTTTGCTACAGTAATGGCTAGGGTCAGTCGAATAGAAGTCATCTTCACAACCGGAGAAAAGGTTTCAGTATAATCAACCCCAGCTATCTGGGAGAAACCCTTAGCTACTAATCGCGCTTTAAAATTTTTGACGTCTCCATCTACTCCATACTTTGTTTGGAACACCCACTTACACCGAATGATTTTTCTTCCTTTCGAAAGAGGGGTGAGATCCCAAGTATCGTTATTCAAGAGAGAGGAATGCTCCTCATCCATGGCGAAATCCCACTCAGAATACCGAAGCCTCCCGAAACACTGTGGATTAGAGACAGAGGTGAAGAAAGAGTAGGGTCTAACAAAATCTGAGTGAGTATGTCATATCCGAAGTATCTCGGACTACATCTCCAACACTTTACAAATATTTCCTATCCCAAAGAGGACCAGAGGATCGGGCTCGAGTCGAAGATTAATCACTTGAAAGAGAAGGTACATAGTCGATCATCACTATTATCCCGAATCGAAGACTCAAGGCTCGATGGTCGAGAGGATCGGAAGAGGAGCACACTTAACAACATCATCATCTAATGAGTCGAATCTGAATCACAAGTTGAAGAACCTTAATAGGTAGAGAAGTAGAAGTCAAAGAATAATCATTGAACTTAACACTTTTCTCAATATAAATCTCATGAGAAGTAGGAATCAACAATCAATATCCCTTCACACCAGGTAGGATACCCTACAAAGATACAAGTTTTGGATTGTGGTTCCAATGCCTTACGTTTCTTCTTGGGAATCCAAGCCATAGTCTTGGATCTAAAGACTCGAAAGTGCTCAACATCAAGATTATGTCCAAACCAGGCTTCAAAGGGTGTCATCCCTCTTACTACCTTATGTGGAACATAGTTCTGAATGTAATTAACACAATTCACTACTTCAGCCCAATACTGCGGAGGAAGAGACTTCAAATGAATCATACAAGTGGCCATCTCCTTAAGAGTACGGTTCTTTCTTTCTGCTACTCCATTATGTGAAGGACTATAAGCAACTTTATGTTGTAAGGAGATCCCTTCAGAAGTATATAAATCCATGAACCTATTGTTTACATATTCACTTCCATTGTCAGTTTGAAGAACCTTAATAAACCGTTCCTCCTGTTTCTCGGAAAGAGCCTTAAAGTCCTGAAAATGTTCAAATAATTTAGACTTAATCTTAATAAAATATACCCAAGTATATCGTGAATAGTCATGAATGAAGGTTAGCACATAAAGAGCTCTAGTAAATGAAGGAGATGGAAATGGACCAGAAATATCGTTGTGAACAAGATCCAAAGGACGAATAGCTCTCCAAGCTTTTCCTTTGTCAAATTTATTTTCAAGATTCTTTCCAAGGGTACAACTCTCACAAAGACCCTTATAAAACATGACATGAGATAACCCGTTGACCATTTCGTTTTGGCTCAATTATTCCAGGGTAGTGATAATTTAGATGTTTTAAATGCTCATGCCATAGCTTAATAACCTCATTTGCATGAGTGAGAAAGGTAGTGGGCATAGAATCGAAAGTAAAGTGGGTAAAGGTATACAACCATGAACAGGTGGTCCGCCTTTCCCTCACCACTATAATGTTATTGTTAAGCTCATGAATAATCACCGAGTTAGGACCAAATTCCACTCACATTCCTTCACCAAGGTAAGTAATTTGGTAAACCGATAAGAGATTGGTAGAGATATCAGGAACACTCAACACTTGGTTGAATGTTCCCCCATCCATCTCTACCGATCCACTACCGGAACCGACATTTTCGTGTCATTACCCATCGTGATTTGGGACATACCACAAGGCTCGATGTTGGAGAACTCAACATGTGAAGAAGCCATGTGGTGCAAGGCACCGAAATCTATAATCCACGTCGATGAAGGAGAAACTTTGGCTACAAGGGCCTTTCCTTTCTTCTTATCAAATTTAGAACCTTTTGCAGTAGAAGACTCATCCTTCAAGAATTTTTTTATAGACTCAAGAACACCTATTTGATTTTTCTCAAGTAAATGAGTAAGGTGATCAATTTGTTTTCTCATACACATATTCTCTTTATGACCAAGCTTCTTGCAATGGGAACACAAATAATTGTCTTTCTATGCTCTAGGCTCAGAAGTCGAAGTTTTCATGTTAAATCTAGTTTTCGTCTCGGTTTGCTTCTTAGGTTGATAATTTTTTTTCTTTCTTCTTTTCAGTCTTCTTTTCCTTACTAGTACTTGCTACAAGGGCATGTGACTTGGACTTGAGAGACCCCATTTGAATGATTTTTTCCTGTTCTCGAATGAGTTGGGATGAAAAACAGTCAAAGGAGGGCATATTCTAATCCTTGCCTAAGCCGATTTTGTAGAATAAAAAGTTGACACAAAGACAGAATATTTAGGACCTAACTTAGAGAGAATCAACAAGATCAATTGAGAATATTTCTTCTCTACTTGACATTTTTTAAACAACAATCTAGTGTGGACAAACTTAGAGAAGAATGCTTGTAGGTTTTCAAAATTAGTAGGATTTAACCCTAGTAGTTCATTTTCTAGCTCATGCGCTCTCATGTCATCTTGTTGTCTAATCATTCCATTTAAAGTTTTCCACTCAAATTTAGGTGTTTCGGATGACTCAATGTGGAAGAGAAAGTCAAGAGAAACGGACATGCAAAGAAGACCTAAAGTTCATCACTACGGTTTAACCACTTAGATTTTTAGGTTCGTCATCCGGTTCGATCTCGCCCCATGGTGATGTGGAATAACCCTTTACCCCTTAGTTTCATAATTATTATCGATCTCCATTCGAAGAAGTTGAATAGCGTAAGAAAAGGAATTGAAAGTGAATCCATAATGAAGAGAGAGAAAGAATGCGAAAAAGAAACAAAAGAATCACAATGACCTAGGACAATATAATAACCCCCTGCTTTTGGAAATTTATAGTTTAGTGTGTTGAATACAATCAAGTCTGAGAGTAAGTCTTGAAACACTTGGTAACTTGCCTTGTAATTATCATAATAGCGTGCAAGAGAAGAGACCACAATCGTGGTTCGTCGAGAGCAGTAAAGTGACAGTGTACACAAGCACAATTACAAAAAACTAGGAAGGAGGTGAAATCAAATCCTGGTTGTGAGAAAAAGCATCTCATGTCGTAAAGGATACCCCCTTGCTGCAAACTATGGTGGATGTGCTCACTAGTTGCAAGCAATAATAAGGGTAAAATACAATGTTTTAAATGAACTCAAGATGAGTCCGAGAGATATTCAAATTGTCGAAAAATTACATGGAAGAAAAATAGGAGCTCGGAGTGTTATTGCACACTTGAGCACATGATTAGTAAAAAAATCGACAATAACGCTTAAAAATTATAGTTTGAAACGCCTAATTTAGCTAATTTTAAAGCTATGGGAGTTAAAAATGATAATTAATGTTAAAGCAAAGGATGATTTTAAATATTTTATCTAATCGTAAATTAGGTCAATTTGAAATTAATAAAAGTAGATTTAATATAATTAAATCTAATTAATTTCAACTAATTAAGATCTAATTAAAAATCAAATCCTAATTAAATATTTAAATACTTTCCTTTTAAAAAGAAATCAAATTTTAAATTGTTTCCACTTACAATTTAGAATTTTTCGGTTAAGATCTATTAAAGGAAACTTACTAAGATCTATTAAAATCTATTAAATTTAAAACAAACTAATTTCTATTAATAGAAATAGATTTTAAAAAGCTTACCTTTATTTAAAAAATGGAACCCACGAAATTGAATGAAATAAACTTACCAAAAATAAATGTTGGAGGCGGTTGGAGGCGGGAAAGTAGGCGAGATAGAGCTCAATGTGGGTCTCTACGAGACATTGGGGGAAGGATCCTGAGACAGTTGACAGGAAGGTCTGTGGTGTAAACACTGGTAGATGGGCACACAACAAACAGAGATCCCAAACAGAACGAGTTGTAGGTGGAGTCCAAGCGAATAATGGTTGAGCATAAATTCGAGCCCTCGGTACCACCGCACATTCACAACAATGGGAATCCAATCTAATGCAAGCGAGAGAAAGGCATCGAGTACAAGCACACAGTTCAAGAAATGTTGAGGGAAGCTCCTGCAAACTCATCTTTTAATCTGATCTGAATGGAATGAAACCAAAGGCCATGAGCTCAAGTTGAAGGTGGATGCATAACAGTAGAGTCGAGTCCAACCAATGCAAATGAAGATGAGCTAATTTGAATAAACATCCTTGCAAAATAACAGACAATGTAAAAGGAAACAATGTAAACCCAAGCCTACAACCGTGTGAAACTCACACCAATAATGCAGAAGGTAAACCATGATAATGAAAATGAGCTCATGAGTAGATGCAATCATGAACAAAACTACCACATTTAGACTACGAATGAGCCCAAGTCCAAGCAAGGTAATCGATGGTTAGTTAATGTAGAGGCATGAGAAAACTGTAGATCAGGAGAGCACTTAATCAAACGCATATTATGCATGAGAAAGGAGAGCTTGAGGAGGAACTTGGTAAGGTTACGAGGAGCTCATAGGTAAGATCTCGATGGAGATTAATTGTGATGCCCGCTTGAAACTACCACTTGAGACCAAGAAACAAACTAGGATAAGCTAGGAAAATTATGGAATATTTTTCTTATCTTAAAAGTATTTTAAGGAGGGTTACAAGATATCGATTAGCACAAACCTGATTTAGGTTAACAATCAAGACCGACTTACGGTAATAACCTCTAATAACTATTATCAACAAGGCACAAGGTCAAAACAAGAAGTTATAATCATCATTTAGGTTAGCGAGTGAAATCTCACTCATCTCTCGCCCTAACAAGATTAAAAGGTTCAACTTTATTTTTCACACACTTATATTCATAAAAAATTTCCTAAATCATGCCCATTGGATAGGAAATTCTCTCACCTTTCCAACCATATAAAGAAGTCCTCCTAACTCCTTATAAATCTCAAGTTATGGCCCGACGGAGTTCTGGGGTGAAATTTTCCCTTAGGGAGTCCACGGGCTTAGGGTGAGAATTTTTCCCTCTTTGAGTGCAAAAGCGCAAAAATCCTCTCGTGCACTGTGGTCCGATTGGGAAACACGTGGTGCCTCTTGATTAACGTGGGGAATAGTAGAGCAGTGGAGCATTTTTAGGTTTTGAATTTTTAAGCCAAAAGCCCAAAGGTGGAAATCGACACGCACCTCTGCCAAGGAGAAACCCATGCCACATGTCAGCACATGATTGGACGGAGGCCAATGGGTCACGGGGAAAAATTAGGAATTTTTCCCATGGTCAAAATAAAATTTCCTAAAGGAAAATTTTCCTTTGTACCTCTGATTTCGCTAAGAAGACCACGTGGCGTCCTGTGATTGGACGCGGGTCGATAGAGTGATGGAGAGATTTAAAGTTTTGTGCCAAAATAGTTTTAAACTCAAAAAGGCTTGCGTGGACCCGTGCATCCACTAGGACATGTTTCAAAGCACCTCATTCACTTTGTGGAGGTGCGGGGTCGTGCAGGGAAAAAGTAAAATTTTTCCAAAGGAGTTTAAATGATTAAGTTTTCAATTTTATCTGCATGCCCACCAAGCCATGTGTCGACGTGATTGGGTCATGGGGTTGTAGAGGGAAAAATGGGAAAATTTTCACAAAAGTTAATTTTTCCAAAGGTTAAATTTTAAATTTTTATATAGTTAGATTAATTTTTTGGATGGCCATTTTGAAGTAAAACTTCAAATGGCCATAACTTTTGATAGAAAAGTTAGTTTTGGGAAAACAAGGACTTTCCGGAAATATCTCGGAGTCCTCTTTACATAACAATCATCAATTTTATATTTTGATGAAGTTTCAAAGGTCAATTTTAAGAAATCAATCTGCAGGGTTTAAAATTCAAAACTGACAATTTTCCAACTTGTCAATTTGATTAAATTTGAACTCCTCCTTCACTCAACATGTCAAACAGACATGGAGGATCATTCTAGGGAGGGTTTAGAATATTTTAGTGAAGTCAATTTGTTCATTTATATAAGTTTGTATTTTTCCAATAGTTGACGGGAAAAATGACCGTGCAAGCTCCAATTTGAAATTCCTTGAGTTTTAGAGATTCATTCTTGACTGTTTTAGTGAATTTGGGTTCCTTAAGTCTTCCTAAGTATAAATTTCAAGTTTCGTAATTTATTGTTGAGTGTAAAGTCGAACTGCTCATTTTTATTAAAATGTGCAGTGCATTTAAGTTTTAAAAATAGTGAATTGTTCCTTTTAAATTGATTTAGCAATTTGTCTTTTGAATCTCCATATGATTCTAACTTAGTCAAATACAATAATTAGTAGATCATCCATTCAATTCTAAATAAAAATGCATCTTTGATTTCAATTTTAATCTACAATTTTGCAATTATTATAACACTATCTTTCATTTTCACGCATTCTTCCTTTTCTTCTCAAACAACAAAATTTTCAACAATAATTTCAAATCGATTATGCAGTACAATTTTACATCTTTCCTTTCTATTTGATTTCAAAACACATTACATATAAATTTAAAAGAACCAATACCATCCTTTATTGATAATTCAAATACAGTTTACAAGATACATATACATTCTTCTCATTTCTTTACAAAATAGAGATTTGATACAACTCTCTACATTTCTCAACTCAAATTCAAACATCTACTATCAATACAATAACTTCACATTACAACATTTATACACTCATCCACTCGAAGTGGGAAAGGTTACATTGAATTTTTCTCCAAAGGGAAAAGACTGTCAAACTGTAATTTCTTCTCCAAACAACAGCATGCTTGTTTTCTTCTTCTTTGCAACTTTGATCACAACAAGGAAGGGGAAAGGCAATGCTCTCCACCCAACCAAGACATCCAATGGGAAAGGAGAAGCCATCTTTCCCCATTGGCCCCCGAGCCCCAACCATATTAAAATGGAGCATGAATATCAACACATGGCAACAAGGCTTCTATCACATACAAACAACATTCACATTGCATACAATCAACAAAATGCACAGTTCAAAATAAGACAACAGTTCCCAACTGCATTTGAAACAATTCATACAACACATAGGCTTGATCAAGCAAGCCAACAAGAGCAAGGACTATGGGGAACTCCTTATGCCTCCCAATTTGGAATTGGGCATCCACCAAAATGCATACCGCCAATAATCATATCAACCCCATAAACCTTATATCTCCCAACCCCTCCTTATGCCCCCCCAAGTTTATCCCTTATGCCCCCATAGTAATAAATGCAAGCGGTTTCTTTTCCAAGGTGGATCCCAAACCAAAACTCCTCCACAATGAAACTGTGCCATTGGCAATCCCTTATGCCCCCCATATGAAATCCCCACATCCTTCTCCTACACCATGCCCTAAGCATTCTACCCAACCAGCCAAGAATGAAAACACAAACACCATTCAAAAATGCATGCAAGAGAAGGAAAACATTTAAAATATAGCTCCATATCCTACCTCTCCATACTAAAGTTTGTTCCAAGCTCACAAGCTTTCCACAATGTCAAAGTGCAGTCCAAAACAATCCCAAAATAGCAAGGGTTAAGCAAGCACAAGGAATTCCAAGCTCCTCCACAAACAAGCTCCAAAACAGCACCCAAAAAAATGCACCCCAAGAAGAAATAACAAGGTTTCAACAACCCCCAAATGAGCAAGAAGCTTCACTTTTATAGGAAGGGAAGGAGAGAGGATGATGTGGATCCAAGTGGGATGCCACATCATTTTTCCTCATCCCCAAGAGGAAATCAACATCAACCAACAAATCACAATAAATAAGAATGACAAAATGACTTCCACACTTCAAAACAACCCACACTCCAAAAGGGACTGCATTAAAAATATGTAAGGGAAGTGCAATTAAAACTTACAAATGTTATTTCAAAATGCATTATAAATGCCTATATTTAACCTCCAAACCATAGGCATGGTTGGTGGATCATTTTAAGAGGTGTGGGACAAGTTTAACTTGTCCCACAAGCCTCCAAATTTGGCCTCCAAGGTCAAATTCGAATTTCATAAAAGATGGAGTGTTTGACCTTCCAAAATCAGCCTTACATACTCTTACATATTTCTTACACATCCTTACAAATTAACTTACACACTCTTCCAACATTATTATTTAAACTCAACAACTTTATTAATTACATTCCATGTCCCAATTAAATTTAAATAAAGTTTAACTATGTGACTCTCACATTAAATCCATCACATTTAAATTAATTAAAAAGGAAGAACATATTACAAATAAAAATACATACAACAATAATAAAAGGGAACACATAAATAAAACACATATCCCATGGTCACATATAATGGAAATCCCCCCCATGGGAATTCCTAGAAAAACACAACACACATACAAACAATACAGTTGCCATGGTGACCTTGTTGAATTCACCTGGAATTTCAATATGGTTAGTCTCCAATCCCCGACATTGTTGTGATTTTTAACCTACAAAATGCAAATACCTCCTTCAGCCTCGTGGCCATAGCGAAACATCCAAAATTGTATAAACAACATGTAAATATCAAATCCAAGTCACAACAACATCAAGAATTCTATATCATCATTTAAATTTAATTTGTAACTATATCATCATCCAATGAATCTCTATACTAGAGCTACTCATAATATCAAATGTCACATGTCTAAAATCAACATCAATAATATGTCCATGTCAACAGTATATCATCATCCATATATGATAATGTCCCTACTAATCATCATGCATGCTAACTGAATCAAGGTCCATAATAATCCATGATCTAACATATACACATCATAGTAAATCAAAACATAGTAATGTCCAAAATGAGATCAACAATAGTCAGATCAGTATCTAAACAATGTCAAAGGGAAGTGGGCACTACATCCCCTTCCCCTTAGACTCAAATTCCTCCTAGAAGTCACCGGAATAAATTTGGAAACTTCACTCATAACACAAGAGCATCCTCCCAAGTGGTTGCAGTCTCATCATATCTGTCCCAATAAAACCATACCTAATCAATCTCTCTGCCTCGAAGGCCCAGGGTCCTGTGATCTATGATACAAACGGGATCCACCATCACCTGCCCCTGATCCTGCACTTACAATGATGTCCAGTCCAACACATGAGAAGGATCTACAATGTACCTCCTAAGGACATAAACATGAAACACATCATGTATACGAGACAAGCTGGGTGGCAATGCTGACGGTAAGCCAAAGGGCCAATATGTTCCAAGATCTCAAAAGGACCAATGAATCTAGGAGCTAACTTAGAACCTTTTCCATAGTGGATAGGGCTCTTATGTGGTCTAACATGAAGGAACACCTTCATGCCCACATAAAAGCTACGATCCATCCTATGTTGATCCACATACTTCTTCCGCCCGATCAACACTACCTATTGCTCCATGTCCTACAAAAGAGCTGGTCCAAGAGATACTCTATCCTCCAACCTATCCCAACCGAGGGGTGTCCCGCACTCCCTATCATACAAATCTCGAAAAGGAGCCATGCCTATAGAACTCTAAAAACTACTATTATAGGCAAACTCCACTAAGTAAAGGTACTCCTCCCACTTAGAATGATGATCCATCATGTACATTCTGAGCATATCCTCTAAAATCTAATTCACTCGCTCAGTTTTCCATCTATCTTAGGGTGATATGCCATGCTAAAATTAATCCTCGTCTCGAGGACATACTGCATGGTAGTCCAGAAATGTGAAGTGTATAAAGGGTCATGGCCACAAATGATCTTCTCATGATCCCGTGTAACCTGAAAATATCATCCAAATATACTCATGCCAGTGCTCTAGCTGTATAAGTGGTCTTTACCAGAGAAAAGTGAGCCACTTTTTTCAATTTATCAACCGTGACCATAATGGCATCGTGGTGATATCTCGACATAGGTAGTCCAATAATGAAATCCATGGAAATGGTGTCCCACTTCCATTTCGGTATGGCATGAGGATAGAGAAGACTTGTTGGATGTTGATGCTCAGCCTTAACCCTCTAGCACTCTAAACACCATGACACAAATTAAGCCATGTCTCGATGAAGTCCTCTCTAATGATACAACTGTCGTAAAGTGGCATGCATCTTCTTCACCTCGGGATGGGCTAAATAGGGTGCACGATGTGTCTCTACCAAGATTTCCTGCCTCAAGTCTTCATTTCTGGGAACATATATCCTACCTCTGTTCCTGAGAATACCATATGCCTCTAAGGAAAAACCATCAAAATTCCCCTCAAGGGGTCTCTGTGACTCGATCTCTGCTCGTACTGTCATGTAGAAGTTGTCAAGAGGAAGCATTGAAGAATCCTGCTCTGTAAATATTTGCTCACTATAGTGGCCATAACCACATGTCTCTGTCTGCTGAGAGCATCTGTAACCACATTCTCCTTCCCTTTCACATGCTCTATCTCCATGTCATACTCACAAAGTAACTCCATCCAACGCCGTTGACGAGCGTTTAGATTGGGCTACGTGAAGAGGTGGTGAAGACTCAAGTGATCTATCCTGAGTGTGAATCTCCGTCTAAGGAGAAAATGTCTCCATCTAACCAAAGCATGTACAACTTTTGCAAGCTCAAGATCATGGGTAGGATAATTAAGCTCATGATCCTTGAGTTTGTGAGACTCAAAAGCTACAACCCTACCATCCTGCATCAACACACCTCCAAGCCCTACTAAAGAAGCATCTGTGCAAACAAAGAACTCACCCTGTGGATCTGGTATTGTAAGAATGGGTGTTGTGGTGAGGCACTCATTCAGTGTCTTGAAAGCCTACTCACATCTATCCATCCAAACAAACTTCTTCCCTTTCCTCTGAAGGGAAGTGATAGGGTGCGTAATCCGAGAGAAGTCCTGAACAAATCTCTAGTAGTATCCTGCTAAACCCATGAAGTGCGCACCTCGGTCACTATAGTGGGTGCTAGCCAATCCATAATTTCTCTAATCTTGGAAGGATCAACTGTGATACCTTCCCTAGAAATAACATGTCCCAAATACTGCACATCTATCTAAAAGAAAACACACTTCTCCAAGTTCCCATAAAGCTACTGCTCACGAAGACATTGGAGAAACTGTTGAAGGTACCCCTTGTGCTCCTCACGTGTACGTGAGTATATCAATATGTCATCAAGGAAGATAAGCATGAAGTGATCTAAAAAGGTTCTAAATACCCCATTCATCAAACTCATTAACACTGCAGGGGCATTCATGAAACCAAAAGGCACCACTGTGAACTCATAGTGCCCATACCTCATGCGGAAGGTAGTCTTATGAATTTCCACCTCTAAAATACTCAACGATGGTAGCGACTTGAGATCAATCTTGGAGAACACCGTGGCTCCCTTCATCTGAACAAACAAATTATCAATGCAAGGAAGAGGATAATGATTCTTGATCGTTACCTTGTTCAACTAGCGGTAATCAATACACAACCACAATGATCCATCCTTCTTCTTCACGAAGATCACCGGTGCACCCCAAGGGGATACACTAGGATGGATAAGGCCCTTCTCCAAAAGGCCCTCAAGCTGCAACTTGAGCTCACAGAGCTCCGAGGTGGTCATCTGATAAGGTGCCCATGAGATAGGCTCTACTCCAGGGACTAGATCTATATGGAAATCAATCTCACGTGGGGGTGGCATCCCCAGTAGCTCCCCTGGAAATACATTAGAAAACTCTCTTAAGATGGGATGATCATCTAGCAATGGTCCACTAGACCCATCCTTTGATCTATCACTGACTGTAATAGCATACATCTGACAACCCCGTCATACACACTACTTAAGATGCATAAGAAATGGTACGAATAGAAATGGGTCTCTTGACCCTCGAGATCACCGACTCAACTCCCTAATCATCTCGCACAAACTATAGTCTTATGATAGTAATCCATCCTCGGCCCTATGTGCGAGATAATCAATCCATACCTAATATAACTCCATAGAGCCCAAAGGAAGAATACAATGATCTAAGGTGGTGGTGAAAGGTCTTAAATCCACTACACACTCCTTAACTAAGGAGTCCACAAAGATCTTGGCTCTAGAATCCATCTCAACATCCTAACTAAGACCCTGCCTAACTACCACCACCTACATCGCTCTACTAAAGATAGCGCATTGAAAGAATCAGAAGAACCAGAATCAAACAATACAAAGGTAGGAATACCACTAATGCTACCTATGGTCTCAATGACTGTGCTCTGGTGCTCTACCTGGTGGTTCTCAACCACTACATAAATCCTATGGCTGCACCCCATGTCACCAAATGTCAGCTCAAAAACGATGCCTTACCCTTGTTAGGGTTCTGAGGGAAATCTCTCCAGAAATGTCCAGCTACTCCACATCCAAAACAACCACTTGATCCTCTCCAAGGAGCAACACCTCTAGTAGGTTCCCTAGAAGCCTATGGTGTGGACCCTAATGATCCGGCTGTGGTCTGTTGTGGCCTCTGCTGGCGAGCTCTAGCTAACTGAGCTCTAGGTCCACCATGTGTCCTGATGGGACCCCTAGGAGGAGGCCCCATGCTCTGACCTCTCTGTGCATCAGCTCTCTGAGGAGGTCTATATGGTGGGTGAGACTATTACTGCTATTGTTTTTGTGGTCTAGAGGATGACTGTGTTGAATGATGCCCACCACGAGGAAGAGGTACTAAACCTCTTGATCTACCATCCTACATCTACTAAATGTGACTCCTGACTCGGTCTCTAGCCTGGGGTTTTACCCCGAGTCTCCTTTGCAATATAGGCCTTCTCAACGGCCTCTGCTAAAATCTGAGGACATTGAATCCGTCTTGCACTCTCAATGTCCAAGTTCAGCCCCGATGAACCCGTGAATCTGCACCTGCTCATCCTATATGTACTCTACATACTGAAGTAGATCTAGAAATCTACTCTCATACTCTACTACTGAAAGGGTAGCCTATTGGAGGTCATGGAACTCGTCAATCCTCTGCTTTGTATGAACCTCCATGATAGATATTTGCTCCTAAATCTCTCCTCAAATAGCTCCCAAGTCACTATCTCTGAATCAACATGGAGCTTCTACTCCTCTGTCCTCCACCATACTCCTGCTCCATCCCTCAGTAGATGGATCGCAACATGAGCTTTCGTGTTGCTAGAACAAGGACAAAGCTTGAAGTAACCACTCAAGCTCACTAGCTAGGCCTCTAGCCTGAAATCCACCTATATCACTTGAGTAATGTGATGGCCTAAGCTTCAAGATCTCCCTGATGTGATCCATTGTTGTGGTTTGTCGGCCTCTAGGTCTCTCTGCATGCTCATCCCTAAGCCTAGGGCTCCGAGACCTCTCTCTACACTCTGGAACTCTGTCACCCTGTCTCCTAGGTGGTGAATCCTCTCTAACTAACTCTGCATGGGAGTTCTCTCCTCTATGCTCCTCGCTGAGTGGAGGAGGTGCATGTCCCTCAATAGAAGTAACTCTGTCATGTCTACCTGAATGCCCTCCTACTGATCCTCCACATAGAGTGGCATTAACATCCTGAAGGGTCTGTAGAATCTGAGGTAGAATGGCTACTACACCCTGATCCGGTGGTGGTGGTGGTGAATCTGGGTCTCTATGAATGTTTCTCTCACTCCATCTGTGCCTCCTGCATAGACCAAAGTGAGAGTTAGTTCATTACTTCAAGCCTTCTTTAGTTTCTAAGTTTACTATCATGAACAATTTTCAAACAGTTTTGTTTTCTAGATTAACAGTTTGCTAGTTTTAAGGTTTCAAGTCTCAATTTTCTAGTGTACCCAATGGTCCAAGCTTTTGAACCATCACTCTGATACCAAGTGTAATGCCCGCTTCAAACTACCACTTGAGACCAAGAAACAAACTAGGATTAGCTAGGAAAATTATGGAATAATTTTTTTTGATTAAAAGTGTTAGTAAGGAGGGTTACAAGATCTCAGTTAGCACAAACCTGATTTAGGTTAACAATCAAGACTGACTTGCAACAATTACTTCTAGCAACTATTATCGACAAGGCACAAGGTCAAAACAAGAAGTTAGATTCATCACTTAGGTTAGGAGAGTGAAATCTCACTCATCTCTTCCCTAACAAGATTACAGGTTCAACTTGATTTTTCACACACTTAGAGTCATCAAAACTTTCCTAAATCATTTCCATTAGATAGGAAATTCTCTCACCTTTCCAACCATATAAATAAGTCCTCCTAACTCCTTATAAATCTCAAGTTATGGCCCGACGGAGTTCTGGGGTGAAATTTTCCCTTGGGAATCTGCGGGCTTAGGGTGAAAATTTTTCCCTCTTTGAGCGCAAAAGCACAAAACTCCTCCATGCACCAAGTGGGTCCAATCACGTGGCCGACACGTGGCATGGGTTTCTCCTTGGCAGAGGCACACGTCCATTTCCACCTTTGGTCTTTTGGCTTAAAAACTCCAAAACCTAAAAATGCTTCGCGCTCCGCTATTCCCCACATCAATCGAGAGGCGCCACATGTCTTCCCAATTAGACCCGTGGGTGCGCAGAGGATTTTTGCGCTTTTGTGCTCAAAGAGGGAAAAAAATTCACCCTAAGCCCACGGATTCCCCAAGGGAAGTTTTCACCCCAAAACTCCATCGGGCCATAACTTGAGATTTATAAGGAGTTAGAACGACTTCTTTATATGGTTGGAAAGGTGAGAGAATTTCCTATCCAATGAACATGATTTAGGAAATTTTTGATGACTATAACTATTAGGAAAATCAAGTTAAACCCTATAAGATTGTTAGGGCGTAGATGAGTGAGATTTCACTCTCCTAACCTAAATGATGAATCTAACATCTTGTTTTGACCTTGTGCCTTATCGATAATAGTGCTAGAGGTTATTGCTACAATTCAATCTTGATTGTTAATCTAAATCAGTTTTGTGTTAACTAAGATCTTGTAACCCTCCTTACTAACACTTTTAATCAAAGAAAATTATTCCATAATTTTCCTAGCTTATTCTAGTTTTTTTCTTGGTCTCAAGTGGTAGTTTGAAGCGGGCATCAAAACAGCTTCACCAAAGAACACCAATCACCGATTTTTTTGACTGAATCTGCAAAAAAACAACAAAAAACCAGAAAAAGAGTTCTAAAAATTAATTTCCTATTTAATAAATGATTAAAAACTAGAATAAAGAACCTTTATTTTAATCGATGTGCTAAATTTAGCTACAAAATAGCTAAATGTAGCTACAAAACCCCTTAAAACTTGAGGAGATCTACACATGCACGAAGAATGCAAGAAAACCAAAAACTTTCCATGAGAAACTTGTTAAGAATGTTAGCAATAAATTTCTAGAATTTGATGATCGAAAAACTTGCACAAGGAGTAAAAATAATGAAACCAAGAGTTATCACAACTCAGATGACGAATGCACGTTTACCCGATCTCAACTCTGATACCATAAAAGATTTGGTGAGAATCGTATTGAAAACTATCCACCATGATGAAGTTGCACTCCAAAGGAAACGTAATAGCTCCAGCGTAATCATAAGGAGGAATCGATCAATCAATGGAAGAACTTGCATAATAGAACAAAGCTTGCACATAGAGAACAATAGCGGAGTGTCTTGGCATACTCATAAATGTTGAATGAAGGGATACATATATGGTGCTGAGTAACCCTAGAGCATGACACACAAGCAAACCCCGAATCTAACCCTAAACCTAACCCATGTGAGATGACCCTCCATATATGAGTGGAGGACATATAGGATCCCACACACCAACAAATCCAATGCCATATGCTAAAGAAGTATAGGGAGGAAATACTCTGTGTCCTCTAACCTTTAACTACTTCCCGAAGTATTAAGAGATATTTTACCATCCTATTTTTTTGGTTATCCAACGCTTGGGTGTAGAAGAATTATTAGGATAATTTATGTTTTATCCTCCAACCATTAACTACTCCTTCAAATGCTAAGGACACCATCTCTTGTAAAATCCATTGTGTATGGAGTTTGTAGACTATTTTGAACTCACTCGTTGTATGTAAACCCACAATGCCAAGTGTAGAAAGTGCACTGAAATGAACCGGTATAAACGTGTTGTGTAGACTATAAAACCCCAAATGATTCCCTCTCTTTAGTGGTGTATGTGATGTTGCTTTGATAAGATAATGTGGCCCCAAAGGACAACCAACCGCATGAACTTTGTAACCTCCATGAGAAGGTAAAGCGCTTGGTAGAAACCAAGGCACACACAAACAAAATGGATATGAAAAAAATGTTAGTACAAAAATTCATGCATGTATAAAACATGTGTAAAGTACACAAATAGTGTGTAAACTACCAAGCAAAGTAATGTAAACATGCAAGAAGACAAGTAACTCAAAAAAGTGGTTCAAAAACATGGGACATCACTCACGATGTTGCAAGTCCATCATGGCTACAAACAACAAACAAGTGTGCACTCCAAAAATAGGAAAGGCCCACATACAAGAAGCAAATAATGACAAAAAGTATAAACAAGCAAAAGAAGTAGTCATGGAAACATGTAATCCTAAAAACAAGTGTTGCAAACGAAACACCCATTAGCATATTAGAGAAATAACCAATATGTCAAAGTGTGAATAACCAAGTAATGTAAAGTGCTAAGTACAAAATAAAATAATAGCACCTAAAAGAGATGAATGTGGATGCCCCAGGCGACCGAGTGTAGGAAGGGTAGAAGGAAAGCATCCATACCGCATGTAAAGCATCTATATCTGTGATCACAACTAAACAAATATGAGAACATGCATGTTTAGATGGTATATATAATGACATTTAAGAGATAAATCTAACATGTGTAGTAAAGTGACCATGTAAAACACTAGTAAACAAGAGTAAATTCCCCAAAGACAATGCAATATGTTTTGGATTGATGGAATGAAATGCAATATGGAATGATAGGAGTCGCGTGCCCCCATTTGAATGGAAATGTATGCAATTAGGTTCATTTTTGTCCCCCTTAGCAGATCAAGAATTAACCATAAACGAGAGTGTTTCATCAAGAAATGGTCGAAGTGTATGTTGTGTCCAACACACTGTGATGAGTATGTATGTGTAGTGATGAGATGCGACATATAGAATAAATGTGCATGAACCTTAAATCCTAAGCATATATAATGACATGATGACTGGATGAGTGATGATTCATCCTATGCGTTTATCACTATAATATGAAATGAATGAATGATGATCTATCCCTAAGAGTATATCACTACAAGATGAATGAAGGGAGGTAATGATTTAGCCTAAACCATATACCACTACAAGATGAATGAAGTGACGAGTTAGCCTATAACGTGTGTCACTACCGTAAAAATGTCGCATCATGAAATGATGAATGGTAGACATTTGATGAGTGCAAGATCCATCTGATTTGTAAACCCTCGGTAGTCAAGTATGGACCGAGGAACTAAAGTGTGTCATAGGGTGGTGAGTGCGGTGCATAAGAGATGAAATAGTAGATGTGATGATGAAAAATGACCATGTGATGAGTAGAATGTGTAAATGTGTGGTGTGTAAAATGTAATGTAAGGTATGTAAAATGTAATGTATAGCGCATGATGTGATATGTGTAGAATGCATAAAGTGTAATGTGTAGTATGTGATGTAACACATATAGGTAGAGTAGTGATGTAATATGTATAATGAAATGATGCTAGACTTGTATATAATGGAGACTAGTATAATATGGAGAAAATGCATGATGTGAAGATGCATAGTGTATGATGTAAGGCATATGTCACTAGATGCAGTGTAGAGACGTTATGTGTAGAATGCAAGGCAATATGTGTATGCAACCTAACAGTAAGAAGTGTGTGATATGTATAATGGCTAGTATGATGAATAGCATGCAACACTAGTATGTTATATGCCTAATGATGACTAGTATGATGGGTGATGTATGATGTATGATGCATGATGAATAGCATACAACACTAGTATTTTATATGCCTAATGACGACTAGTATGATGTATGATGTATGATGCATGATGCATGATGCATGATGAATAACATGCAACGCTAGTATGATGAATAACATGCAAGGCTAGTATGTTATATGCCTAATGACGACTAGTGTGATGTGTGATGTGTGATGTGTGGCGTGTGACGTGTGATGTGTGGCGTGTGATGTGTGACGTGTGACGTGTGACGTGTGACATGTGGCGTGTGACGTGTGGCGTGTGATGTGTGATGTGTGATGTGTGATGTGTGATGTGTGATGTGTGATGTGTGATGTGTGATGTGTGATGTGTGATGTGTGATGTGTGATGTGTGATGTGTGATATCCGTGTCATGCCCGATGCCCGATGCTTGATGCCCGATGCCCGATGCCCGATGCATGATGCGTGATGCCTTATGCCCGATGCATGATGTGTGATGCCTTATGCCCGATGCATGATGCGTGATGTGTGATGTGTGATGTGTGATGCGTGATGTGTGATGCATGATGGATGATGCCTTATGCATGATGCATGATGGATGATGGATGATGGATGATGGATGATGGATGATGGATGATGGAGGATGTAGGATGTAGGATGTAGGATGTAGGATGTAGGATGTAGGATGTAGGATGTAGGATGTGTGATGTGTGATGTGTGATGTGTGATGTGTGATGTGTGATGTGTGACGTGTGGACGTGTGACGTGTGACGTGTGACGTGTGACGTGTGACGTGTGACGTGTGATGTGATGTATGATGTATGATGTGTGATGTATGATGTATGATGTATGATGTATGATGTATGATTTATGATGTATGATGTATGATGTATGGTGTATGGTGAATGGTGAATGGTGAATGGTGAATGGTGAATGGTGAATGGTGTATGGTGTATGGTGCATGGTGCATGGTGCATGGTGCATGGTGCATGGTAAGTGAGGTGGTTCATCTATAGGTGTGGGCTTGTCTGTAATATTTGTGTGTTGAATAAGAAGACTAGTGTTAGGATCCCGGTCATAATACTGAAAGGGATCACAGCCATGAAAAATAGTGTAATCAATGCCTTCAAGCAATAATTTGACATAACTATGCACAATAGAGGTGAAAAATTGTATGGCATGAAGACATGTCCTACCAAGTAGACAATTATAGGTGACAGGAAATCTACAACAAAAAAGGCGGTGTGGATAGCTTTGGACCAACAACGTGATAGGCAATGTAACATGACCGAGACATGGATGGACAAAACCATCATAAGCATGTAATGAAATAGAATATGGACTAATGACACAAGTGGAAAGACCATTGAGCAAACATAATATTGTGATAAGGAGAAAAAACACAAAAAATGTGCGAGGGGGAAAAGGCGCACTTAAAGGCACAAAAAGATAGGAAAGGAAACACGCGCTAGGACAAGTTGATTCGGGACTTAGCCATTTTCATAGATGTGGGATATTTTTGGAAGATAACGTACGAAGAACACATTGGGATGGATACTTGCATGACACGCAAATGCTATTTTGGGAATGAGCTTGAGTTAATGATAGAATTACTTCTTCTAGTTAACTATAGGATGTCTATTATTAGGATGTTTTGCAATGAAGACGTGCTGTTGACCCTAGCAAGTGTTGAGGAGTCGATAAAGGATCGGGAAGAAGAATACACTTAGAGGTTCAATGGTGGATCTGAGTTTGATGCACGCATGTGGGTGGAGAAGAATTTGTATGGTTGTTTGTATGAGATATTCTTTGTTATCTTTCCAATAGAATTGTACGAGTGGCTGGTTGCTTATGCATTTGAAAGGAATTTGAGTTATCGCACACTTGTCCTGGACATATGAATAATATCAAGCCCCTTATGATGCTGATTAGATTTGGATGTGCGTTGTGGATACTTGGTTGGGCGGTGTTTTAAATAGCTATATTTTGGAGTACTCAATTTCCACTTACTCTTTCCCGGAGGTAGCTGAGTTATAGTTTCTACATTATCCCAGGGGACCTTATTTGTAAGGCATTCCACTAGCAATTAAAATATTGATGGTAACCCTAAAATTGAAATAAAAACTGATGGCTAGCTAAACCCCACCATGTGTAGGGGAAAGAATAGGTTTGGTGAAATATGGCTTACCTAGTCGTAGAGAGGTAGAGAGAAGAAAGGCGGCTTAAGTATAATGAGTTGTGCTAGAGGGACATAGAAAAGCAAAAATGATATTACTCATGAAGGATTTGAAGCTCACATAGGATGTATGGAGATAGAGCATCTGGAACTTCCCCATTTGGGCAAGCATAGTAGGGAACCCTCCTCTACCTCACATGGGAGCACACCAATAGAGACACAATGGGCCACAAGCACGCATCTAAATCTACCTGACAACCTAGCCCTTATGCTTGGTTTTCTAGTATCTAAAATACAACCAGATGGTCGCAAGCTATTTTGGGTGGTAAAAGATTAGGAGTAAGTAAGATAGCATGTACATATATGGTAGGAAATCATCTTATTTGTTTTTTTGAGGTACCTTTTTAGGTGCATCGTCGGCATAGAACTCAAGCACGTAGAATTTTGGACTCACTTCTGGGAGTAGTACCACTTCGCAAACTATAGGAGTTCATTTTAGTACCACTATTAGGACACATGGAAGTACATCCACTGGTCCACTTCTAGCTACCTATGGAGGATCAGGGGGTATAGGTGGCTCTTTCTTTGGTGGATCTTATGGTTCTAGATGACAAGGTAACATGATAGGTTTTGGATCGGATGGGTCGGGTCCACACCAACCCCAAAAAATTTACATGGAGATGTCTCTTCATCTTTCAAAGAATAGGGGCATAGAATATGTTATTGAACACGTGCACGTGTGTGAGATACTATTACACACAAAAGGAGTTATGGCTTCTGAGCTCAAGGAAAGTCATTTTGTAACTACATTGTAGGGACGTGCACACATCTGTATAGGAATTTTGACCCTAATCATACTTGTGTAGATTATGCAGCATTAAAAGATGCTTTCCTTAAGGAGTTTCATATCCCTAAGTTTGATCAGAAGAGTATAAGCACGCTCAAGGATATCAACCAAGGCACTACTGAGAGCATTTGGGAATATGAAGCTCATTTCAAGACACTATTGTCTAAACTTTCTTATGGTATTCATGTAAGCTAGCATGCACAGTGGTTTATGGGGGCTTAATCACACTTTTTAGGAGGTCATTTTCACATAAGACATATACGGACCCATGTGAATCACTTGAAGTAGCTTTATGTGCTAATGCAGTTGGAAGTATAGACACTAGAGTAAGCCCATTCCTAAAAGCACAAATTACAGCTATGGAAAAATAGCTGGAGAAACTATCATCTAATTCAACTCATGAGACGCGCACTGGGATTTGGTGTATAGATTGTGAAGTGGAATGGCATAGTAAGGATTTTTTCCTCATAGGTTAGTGAGCTCATTATTGCTAGACTGTGAGATATGTCTTTTGGACTATGATGTCATCCATTACCCATTATTACAATGTGTGATAAGGAAGAATGTATCTTGCTATCGTAAAATTTACTAGTCCATGACTCATGATACAAAAGACTGCAGATTAATTGGTCAAATCCATGATTTCATAGGTCTTGGTGTGTGATAGACAAGTATAACATATAACTCTAAAGTTAAAAGTGAGCACCATGATCGTGATCACACTCAAGTGCGTTAAGATCATAATGAAAGGCACTTTGAAGGAATTCATGGTAGAGGTCAAGGATACCATGGTGGATTCAGGGGCCGAGGCTGTGGTGGTGGATTAGGTAAGTTCCCTCATGGAACATGTTTTACATGTGGATCTCCTAACCACTATAAGCGCGAATGTACTCATAATATTACTTGTTCTTTTTGTGGGAAGAATCATAACTATGAGGAATGTATGGACTTGTATGAGCATCTTTGAAAGTAGCATAAATAGGAGAACAAGACCAATGGGATGGTTAGAATACGATGCACTATGGAAAATCGGTGGATGCCAAGGCTAGCACCGAGAACCTGAGGTATTACCTATGAATATTACTACATGCGTTGAAGCTAATCATCAAGGATGAAGCTTTACATGTAAGGTACCCATATCCTACACATCAGAAGGAGGTTTATCAAGAAACCATGGAGGTACTTAGAAAACTTTAGGGTGAAATATAGTGTTTAAAGGAATAGTCAAGAAAGTTATAACAAAAGAAGGCATCAGAGATAGTCCAATCAGATATTGATGAATTTAAAAAGGTATGCAAGATGTTACACTAGGAGAATATCATTCCATTATTAGGGAATTGGCTAAAGAGAAACACTCCACACATAAGTATTGAGAATTGAAGGCAGATCATGCATGCTAATTTTCCCTCTCATAGTTTGGATTGTGACAAGGAGATCACTTTGAATGTTGTTGTGGATGGGTGGATCTTGAGTAATATATTGATTGATACAGGCGCGGAAGTTAATGTGCTTACTTTAGATGTATGGGTACATATGGGTAGACCTCCATTACAGCCATCCTCTAATGTATTGTTCATGGCCAATCAAACTAAGGCCACTCCCATAGGAGTTTTAAAGGATGCATCCATTACTATACAAGGGGCCAAGTTCACTGGGGATTTTGAGGTCTTAGCACTTGCAGAAGTAGACAACTTCCCAAATCTACTTGGGCACCCTTGGTGTTATGCAAATAATGTTGATTTATAGTTCAACAAGGGGTATATAAGTTTTGAGAACAAGGAAGAAAGAGTAATTATCCCTTTCAAAAATGAGAAATCTACACCTTATGTTTAACCTTTGAGTGAGGAAGACCTGAACAGAATTTATGTACGTGCCATTTGGGACCCAAAAGTACTTGAGCCATCTAAGGAATGAGTCTCCAGTGGGAATATGCACAATCTATTAGTGATACTACAATTATTTCTTGTGACAATTGGGTACATGGTAC
Organism: Taxus wallichiana var. yunnanensis; assembly: GCA_018340775.1. Lineage (NCBI taxonomy): Eukaryota > Viridiplantae > Streptophyta > Pinopsida > Cupressales > Taxaceae > Taxus > Taxus wallichiana. The sequence goes on from CM031239.1 coordinate 751,175,021, forward strand.
CTATGATATGGTTGGGCATGAAGTAAGAAGTGAATTTGTGTGAAGAAGCAAACCTCAATGTATTCGGAGGATAGGTAACAACCTCTATACCTCAAGTACACTGGAGAAGGAGACCCTATGGTATTCCTTCATGCCATGGAGAAGTAGTGGATAGATCAAGCGAAATAAGAAATATGTTAGTGTATACCTTGCGTGGGACACTACAAAAGACCGTGGATGGTTCACATGGATAATCTCATAGAATGGAATGAAGTCATAATTTCTCTAACCACTCGGTTCTTCAGAGCAATGTGCCTACTCAAATCTACATGTATCATGGTAATCAACCTGTTCAGAACCACGTTTAGTAGTGTGACAAACTCTAGATGGAGGGGCGGGAAGCTTTACCACCTTCACTATGGGTGCAAAATATTTATTCCACTTTACAAGGTTGCGCACGCACTTGATATGTTTATTCAAAGCTACATAGGGAGACTGGGAATTGGAAAGACTTGATTAAAGGAATGACCCATAATTTTGACTACTTCTCTACTAAACCTTCAGTGGAAGAGGAATTATGGTTAAAAAATCACTTAACTATGGGAGACAGTGTAAAGGCTGAAGAACTCATTCAGGATTTATTTGGTGAGGTAGACTCAAGAGTGCATTTTGATGAAGTAGAAGAGACAGATGCAACACTACTTAATCACACTCACTTTGAGAAGAAAAAATGTAAGATGGACTACATAGTGGATGATGAAGACGTATAAAATATGGATATAGATCATTCAAGAGGTACGTGCAAGGTGTTAGAAAGTGTGGATAAAAATGCATGTGCCTATTATGAACCTATTAAGACCAAGAAATTGAACATTGGCACGGATGTTGAACTTAAGGAGGTAATAATTGGGGATTATTGGACTGATTCTAAAGTGGCAAAGATAATTGAGTTACTACGAGATTTCTAGGATTTATTTCTAGGGGCTACCATGATTTTTAAAGGAGTGCATGAGTTATTAGGTGAGACAAAGATTAAGCTAAAGGAAGGAGCACACCTGGTTAGAAAAGACCTTACAGGATGAACCCTAATTTGTGCATAAAACTTAAGGAGGAAATTTAAAAAATGTTGAAATTTGGCATCATTAAGCCCTAAAGGAATCAAAGTGCATAAGCCCCATGGTGATCAAGACAAAGAAAGATGGTTACTTTAGGATTTTTGTGATTACGGTGGAACTAAATGTTGCATGTATGATTGATCCTTTCCTAAACCTTTCACATAGGAAATATTAGAAGGTGTTGCAAAGCGTGAAGTTTATTCTTTTACAGATGGATTCTCTAGGTATCATCAGGTTAGAATTGTGTAGGAGGATTAATAGAAGATGACTTTCACCACTGAATGGGGAATTTTTGCATATAATATGATGCCCTTTGGTTTGAAAAATTTCCTTAATGTATTTTCACGCATAGTTATTCAAGCATTCCAGGATTTTATTGACAACTTCCTATAGGTTTACTTGGATGATTGGATGGTGTATGGACTTGTTAAGGATCATTATGAAAATGTGTTCCTAATTTTTGAAAGATGTAGATATTTAAGCATCTCTTTCAACATCAAGAATTGTGTGTTTTCTACAACTTTTGGAACTTTTTTAGGGCACATCATCTGCAAGGAAGGTTTGTTAGTAGATCCAGCTAAGGTTGTTGTTAGTGTAGGCTTCTGTAGGATCCTACCAAATGAGTGAGGTGTGCATATTCTTGGGCCACATAGGGTATTATAGAAAAATTATCAAGGGGTATGCAAAGATTTACGTGCCCCTAGAAGAGTTACTAAAAGCAAAAGGGATGTTCTATTGGGGAGAACCATAACAACACCTATTTGAGGCATTGAAGGAGAGACTTACAACAGCACCTATTCTTCATTTTCCTTCATGGAACCAACCATTTCATGTACATGTGGATGCTTTTGGCACAACCATTGGCACAATTGTAGCTCAACTTAGAGAGGGTATTATAGATCATCCTATATGTTTTGCTAGTAGAAATTTTACTCCTGTAGAGTAGAATTATACAATAATAGAGCATGAGGCCTTCTCGATGATCTACACGTTGCATAAATTATGAGTGACTTGCTAGCAACACCTTTTATATTTTATACTAATCACATGGCATTAAAATACTTGGTAAATAAGCCCATTTTATAGGGGTTTATATGTCGATGGGTGCTCCTATTCCAGAATTTGATTTCATAGTTGTGGTAAAACCAGGTAAAAGTAATTCTACCCCAGACCACTTATTAAGGATTCAATCATGGGAGGATGCACAGACTTTTGAAGATACAATACCAGATTTACAATTTTATAGGTTACATCACGTGCCTTTATAATTAGAGGATATTGTTGTCTTTTTACGCATGGGTATGGCACCTAAAAGGGATGAAAGCATTGGAGAAGAAACATCTTGCAATTCACAATGCACCCTTTATGTTGATTAGTGGAGATTTATACAAACTAGGCCAAGATGAAGTATTGGGTAGGTGTGTCTTGGAACATGAGCACACGATATCATGGAAGAGGATCATGGTGGTATTGCGGTGGGAAGTATGTAGGTAACGTGACTGTGTGCAAGATTCTACTTGCTGGATTATGGTGCGAGACCCTATACAAGGATTATAAAGAGTATTGTAAGGCATCTAATCACTATCAATGCCTTGGAAAACCTGGGTAAAGAGATGAAATTCCTTTGAGGCCTATTACTAGTGCAGATCCATTTGAGAAATGGGCTATAGAATTTGTAGGTCATATTTCACTAGCAATGCATAGAACTAGATCACGCTATATCATGACTTGCACAGATTATCTTACAAGGTGGGTAGAAGTAGCACCTACAAAGGATTGTAGTAAGTAGCACATCAACCAAGTTCTTATGGGAAAATGTTCTTACTAGGTATGGATGTCTGATGAGCTTGAAAAGTGATAGGGGAACACACTTTTTGAATGATACAATCAGGATATTATTGGATGAATTTATGGTTTTACACCACAAGACTACACCCTATCATCCTCAGGAAAATGGGACTGCAGAGGCCTTCAACAAGATATTGAACCATACCTTGAAAAAAAATTGTGATGTTGGAAGGAAAGATTTGGCTGATAAAATTTTTTTTGTACTTTTGGCATATAGAACAACCTACAAAATATTAAATAAGGTCACACCCTTTCAAATTGGTTTTGACACAAAATAAATTATTCCTATGGAACGCATGTTACCTTCTTTGTGTATTACACGTGCTAGAGATCTAGTTGATGAGCAAGCATTAGAAGAAATAATTGACAAGTTAATACAGTTGGATGAGAGGTGTGCCATAGCACGATGGAGTCGAGAATCGGAAAAGGCCGGACATAAAGCATGGCATGACTCACACATCAGGGACAAGAAGCTTGAGGTTGGACAAATGGTACTACTTTATGATTTTAAGTTTCTGTGACATCTAGGAAAGATTAAGATGCATTGGTTAGGATCATATGTTATCACTCATGTACTTGAATCGGGCACTTGCCATTGGAGGTGCTTGATGGAATGTGGTTACCCGGTTACTTTAATAGGAGTAGGCTAAAGCCCTACTATAAATAAGTCTTCTTGGTGTTTGTAATAAGGCAATGTTGCCATTTAGTATAGGTTTCCCTTCTGTATTTCCTTCTTTGTCGCTATGCTTTGTCAATTTAGTTTGGTGTTTTGTGTAATAAGCACATTTGTGCACTAGAAGCTAATTACAATCTAAAGTATTTTTATGCGTAGAGAGGACTACACATACCATTGGTGTGGGGTGGTTGTTATTTTTATTCACAAATGGGTACACATGAGAAAAAACTATTACATGTGTTATTCAAGTATGGAAAGGAACTGTTAGAAAGGAGATTACTTCTAAAGAAGACCATAGATGGAAATGAATGAAGGGATAGTATAACACAAGGTAAGTAGTGGCCATGGAAACTACTATAGGAGGGTGCAGTGGCAAGGTAGTTTAGTACATGAAAGTGTGTAGAAGAGAAGTCTGTAGCAAGAGGGTAGGAAGGCACACTAGAAGGTTATAGCTATGGCATGAAATTGTATTGTACATAAATTTTTAGAAATTTTTAAAATGGTCAATTAATGAGAGGATTGGTGGTAGGTGAAGGAGCAATAAATGCACTAAATTTTTGAAAATCTATATAACGACGTGATGTGGGTTCATTTTTACCTTTGCAATCACAAGTATTCGAGTGAGGTAAGTGCAACCAATCCAAGCGAATCGTATTGAGGTGCGGAGAGTTACGAAACCATACGTGGAGAGAATATTTGTGTACGTAAAAGGCTTTTGTCCCCATTGGTAAAGGGTTTGAGTGAAGTAGAAGCATTGAGAAGGAGCTAGGGCATGTGGTTTTGAGCTAGTGAATGTGATTTCAAGCTAGGGTTTTAACTTACTCGACATAGAAGACAAAAAGTGGGACTTTTACAATGGCACCAAAGAAAGCACTCCATAAGCAGTGCACAAAAGGAAAGAAAAAGGTGGAAGTTGAGGTTGAAATTTCTAGTGAGAGCAATTTTTCGAGATGCGATATGCGGAAGGAGTAATAGTCAAAAAATATTGGGATTCCCACATCCGTAGATGCAAATTAAATGACTACAACCACCACTCCACCGATAACACGGAAGAGTTAGATGTTTTATTGAATAAGAAGACCAACAAGCACACGGTAAAAGATATGCCATTGTATGAAGACGTTGAGAAAATTTTCTTAAGTAGGTAGGAATTATTCAACTTTATGAGCTCCCATATTTTGGAAAACATGAACCTTTATACCAATGGCTTATGAGAAGAGTCCATAAGGACTTCTTCTATTTTGTTGGATGGAGGGTTAGGATCACATCAGCCCATATTCAACATTAACAGGATTGAAGGGCACAAGGGCACAGACGACATTGATAGTGATCATCGATAAAGCAAAGATTATAGCCAAAATAAATAAGTTGGGGTATACCAAGGGTCCACACGAATGGAAATCTATTAATTAAGGAAGTATCTTGTGGTGTAGGCAGCAGGCATATGCTCACCAAGTTGAATGATCAAGAGAGATGGTCGTAGGTAAACACCATGTGGCTTCATATTGCAAAAAAAATGTCCCAAGGAGAAGTGTATAATTTAGCAAGCTATATTGCAGAAACCATTGTTGAGGAAGTGCATGTAGGAAAAAGATAAGTTTTGGTACCATCCTCTTATCTCTTGTTTTTGTAGAAATTGGAGTGCCCGATGGGCCAAAGAACAAAATTTGGGAATACCCCACTAAGAAGAAGTCCCTCGCGGAAAGGTTTGAGAAATATTTATGTGAAGGATCAATGAGTGGCCCATTCAAGAAAAGGGTAGAAATGTGGTATGACCAACTTTGCATGACATTTGAGGAGGAATGGTGCATTCCAAAGGAACTACCTTCGATAGTAGGCAAGGCGATAATTCATGATGTATGAACATTTCGCATAGCGTGATTTTCCATAAAGGATGGGACATGGAGTCCATAGTGAAAACTACCCTATGCCTTCATAGTGCGCTACTTCCAGGCCTCAATTCATAGATTTACCGGTGCCCGCCATCTAAAATTCAATGTAGATAAGGTAGATTATGTCTACCATACCCTCAGAAAAACATATGTATATTCAGGTCAATCTACCTACATTGAGAGGCTCATTTCAGACGTCATAAGTATGAAGCCGGTAATTTTTTCTATTGGTTACATTAGATTCATGCTCATATATCTTCACTCAATCCTATGGTGTAGAATAATAAGTATGTGGAGAACAAGTTCATGCTCCCAGAGAGCTGCTAAGGAAAACATAAAATGGAGAATGTGCCAGCTCAAAGCCTTTTGCAACCATATAGATAGACAAGACAGAAGAAGAGGAACATGAATATAGTGGTGGCTAGGATCATAGGTGACAGAGGAAGCCCACAAACAAAGTGGAGAGTGAGCATGTAGATACTCCACCACATGTGAAAGAAGGAGAAGAGGACTTCGATGTGGATGCGAGTCCACTCGAAGAGCACCGGTTTAAGATGGTATTCAAGAACCAGGACCCAAGGCACAAGAATACCACATTCTCGTAAGAAGATCACTTAAACTCTCCCCTTAGAAATAGGCACCTAAGGAGAAGAGAAGGAGAAAGATGAAGCTAAATGACGAGGTGGAGGAGTGCAAGAGATCGCACCTAAAACCCTAGTACAACTAGAAGATGTGGAGGAACCCAGAGATGAATAAATGAAAGATGAAGAGGAAGGGGTGAAGAAAGAAGAAGATATGCTTTGCAAGAGCAACCAAAACCGTACTAGCACATCACCCAACCTCGAGCCGAAAGAGCACTCACCCTAAGCGCGGAAAGGTATCGAGCCTCTCTTTCGAGTTGCTTGTGCAAGATATTAGTGTGATGAAGATACAACATATTCAAAATCATAAATAACCATAAACATTCCACAGTGCCTAACTAGATCTATATCTTAGAGAATCATGAATTAAACAATAACTATAATAATATTAACCATACAAGAACCAGTTACATTCATGTTTAACACCATTATCCATCCAATATACTCCATTACATTAAGCATTGTAATACATGAAGCTTATTACATTACAAAGCATCACCATAAGTCATGTGCGCATCGATATAGCAGCATAACTCTACAATAGTTCACTACTTACTAAACTACATAGTGCAATACATAATTATAGGGGTGGGGTCTTTCCCTTCACCACCTACACACTTCCCAAAATAGGTCGCTAGATTATAATAGCCATGCACCTTTGCATTAACATGCACACATGCAAGTGCAATAATAATAGACATCCTATAGTTAATTCTAAGAATAAATCCTATCATTAACTCAAGCTCATTCCCAAAATAGAATTTGTGTTTTGTGTAAGTCTCCATCTTGATGTTTTCTTAACATTTTATCTTCCAAAAATATCCTACATCCATGAAAATGGCTAAGTCTCAAATCAGCTTGTCCTGGATTGTGTTTCCTTTCCTATACTTTCACACCTTTAAGTGTGTCTTATTCTCATGCACTCACTTTTTGTGTGTTTTCTCCTTATCACAATATTATGTCTACTCAACAAGACTTGAAGCTTCAAGGAATGATATTGAACACAAGTTGAGTTCGATCAATTATCAATCAAAGTGTGTTTAATTCCTAAATTATTAATATGACATATGATATGCGAGAGGTGGTCATTATCAAAAGTATGTGTTTGTCAAAATTTCTCATTAGTTAACAAATGAATGCACTAGCTACTAAAGAAATTGGCCAACTCGGAGAAGGAAAGAGGTTTTATGTAACCTCGGACACTTGATGCTTGATACAGGCACTGAATGTTTTATTTTACTACTGCTAAACCTACATATATGACTCAAACAGGATTTCATTAGAAACATAGGGTGGGGGCTTCCTAACAAAGTGGACCCGAGAATCCTTAGCTTCCTTGGTGGATGTCACCCCATTTCTAGACAAAAAGTGATGTAAAAGGGAACGTATGCGATAATATGCAAAGAATGAAAAAGTATATAATCCAAAGTAATATTTATTAATTTAAATATTGATCCGATTAAAATAATTGAGAAGTAAGTGTACTGGTTTGGGTCAACAATGACCCAGACTATGGAGAGGAAATTTGACAAATGACCTAGGGACTGGATCGGATAAAAAACAAATATGCGAGCTTTGTAGGATCGAGTGTGATTTAAAAGCTACAAAAGCCTAGAAATGTTGGATTTAACCTATAGAAGAATTCGGAGGAATAGAAAGTAGGAAACAATAAGAAACATGGATTAAGGATGGGGATTAAAACCAGGACTTTGGTCGATGGCGATCGTGGTGTAAGCGGGTTAATTTACGGTGAAAGAAACAAAGATTTAGACTCACACTTAGTAAAATGGGATAGTGGATAAGCACATACAGAGGCTAGGGATGGCTTTGGAACAAAAAAGTAAAGGCTACAAAGGCTTGTTTGACGGTGATCTATAAGGGTTAGCGGTAACTCGAGAGAGATATTGATGAGGCCGAGGAAGGAAAACTGGATGGTCAACTCCGCACGAATGAATTTTCAAAAATAAGTTTATGATGAAGCTATGAGATTTTTGTTGATGATTTAAACCTGGAAAAGGTTAGAAATGAAAAATGCAAGATAATATGATAAAATATGATCAAAAATATGTAAAGGAATAACAATATCACAAAAAATATCTCAATTTATGCATGCATGCTACAAGGAGGTCTGGAGGTATGCAATAAGCTTCTAGAACGCTCGGACACAAAATATTGTCTGCAAGTTGCAAAAAATCCACTTACAATCAATTTTCAGATGATTAATGGAAAGGGAGAAATTAGTTTCATAAGTTCGGCAACTTTACTAGGTAGGTGTCATCAATTCCGTAAAATTTCCTTAATAGGAAGATTTTTCTCTTTTTTAGCGTGATTTTGGTTTGTTTTAAGGGTTGGTCGAATGCTTTAAAGCATTAGGTGGGAATGGGTTGTTTGGGGATGATGTGTAGGTGAGTTAGAGATAAGGATAGGTTAGAAAAGAATGGGGATGCATAGGACATATATTTGGAATGAAAGCATTCCAAAATAGAAGCTAGTTAGGGCATGTGGATGTGGGTACCCATTAATTAATTAATAAAAGGGAATTAATTAATTAATGTAAATTAATAAATAATAGATGATTAATTAATTAATGGGTCTTAATTAACTAATGTTAGTTGATGAGGATTGGATAATGAGAGGATAAATGGGCATTTAATTAAATAAAAAGGATGAACAATAACATATACACATGCATGTGAAGAGGATATAGATACCGAAATTAGGTGTCTATATTTTACCCCTTTTTGTTGAGTGGTTTGCGGTAGCAAGCCACGAGACAAAAACAAAAATGGTTGGATGAGGATAAAGGATTGATGATAAGTTCCCCTCAAATGGGGAATCGATGATGCCAAGGGGAAATTGATGGCATATTTGAAAAAGGTAGATGATGAAGGGCGGGTGGGTGATGAAAGATGGGTGAAAGTTTAACCAAGGCAAGATTCCCAAGGAAAGAAGGATCACAATAATGATGAAAACTATGGTGGTGACTCCAATATCACATCGGTGGTGATGAACAACAACGCGTTCTACGACCAATTTAGTGGGTGAAGATCACTATAGTATGGATGCAGGAAAGGATGACCAATGGGTCATAAGAAAGTCATAAAAATATGTGCAACTATATGTGAAAAGGTATGTGAAATCCTTTGTACACAAGGAATCACGTGGAAAGGTAATGCATTCACTACAAACAAGGATAAAAAGTATGGTGCCCAATGGGACACGACAAGGTCAAGAAGGAAGAGTCTAAAAAATATGGATGAAGAGATAATATGCCCCAAGGAAAAAGTAACATATGCCCCAAGTGGGGAAAAGGGTATAGACATAAAGTATATTGTATGTGAAAATTAGATTATGATAACCTAAGGTGAAATTCCTGAAGGGAGAGTAAATATGGCCACCAAAGAGGACTTCAAGATTGAAAAGATAATGCCCTAAAAGGGAAAATGGTGATGGAAGTGGACTTGGAAATGAGAAGGAGAGGATTTGTAATATGAAAATAGAATGCCCTAAAGGGATAATATAGAATATGGCCATGAATGTGGACTTTGGAAAAATAATGTATGCCTAAAAGGGATATAAGTATGGCCCAATGGGACTTTTGGAAATAGAGATAAACTAAAAGCAGATAAGGTGTAAATGTAAGTGTAGCGACCCAAAGGTTTAAACGATACTACTTCATATCAAGGGATTGTGCATGGAAAATATTCTCCCAACCATATTAAAGATAATCAAGAAAGGATCTTGGGTGACACAAGGCACATGCAACCAAAGAAAATGCTATAAATAACCAACGATAGTTAGTCATTTGACAGATCATGAAAAGACATGGATGAGATGACCTCATAGACCTAATATTGATATGCAAAAGGGGTTTGAGATGTAATTGTACAAAGGAAAGAGGGTTCTCCAAAAGTGGTGTTCCCTAAACTATGCCCCAACTTTGGGAAGGGGAAAGAGAAATTTGATCAATGCGGGAAGCTTTCTTAGGATGTTGATAAAATGGAAGGTTGATCAATGTGGAAGCCTTCTAATGCCATAAGGAGTAGCCATCCTTTGAGGGTATGGTATAAATTTTATAATATATAAGTGGCAAGAATAAATGATAGTCATCCTTTAAGGGATCAGTCTATTTATTTGATTTTTGACATTGATCTTGATTTTGATTTCATGCTTTCCTTTTTTGGCATGAACAATTTTCCTTCGAGGGATCAGTTTGTTTGTTTGATTTTTGATACTTATACTTTGATTTGAGCATCCATGATTTTTATTTTGCATGGGGGAGAGCTGGAACTAGCTAAATAGACCACTTAGGAGGGGATAAAGAGTGTAAAAGTGACACCCTTAGACCCTATGCATGGTTCCAAGAGGTAAACGAGAAGGAGATGGATGTGATGATCGCAAAGTTTCCACCAAAATGCAGAACCTATCCATAAGGAATATGTTATGGGAAAATCCATGGTTTCCATATGTAATGTCACATCTAGGAAGTGAGAGAAGACAATATAGTTCTAAATCGTCACAATGATAAATGGAAAGGGGATGAAATGGGGGAATGATCTGAAGACATGACTAAGGGAACATTGGTAAATGTGATAGCAGTAGAATGGTTGCAAAGTGCAATGTATTAAGTTGTTAAACTTCCAATTTACCATCAAGGATGTCAAACGATAGGCTCCCGATCCATACTTATGCATGATAATGTATGGTCCGATCCAGTTAGGTTAAAACTTTCCATGTTGGCTCCTTTCTAGAGTAGTGACATTCTAATTTTATTTGAGGAAAGGTTGTCAACATTAAATTTATGTTCCTTAATGTGCTTATTGTAAGCATGTTTGATGCACTCTGCTAAACATGATGGTTTTCAAGATCGAAAAGGCAATGTTCATCTAGTATTTCGAGTTGTGTTAGACTATCTTGGTAATAATATTTACCATAGATAAAGTTGCGAAGGGACACATGTAAAGATGGGATTTGAACTTTGAGGGGAGGATGGCCTCATTACCATAAACAAGAGAAAAGGGTGTAGCCCCAATGGAGGTATGAATTCTAGTGTGATAGGCCCAAAGCATGAAAGGGAGCTAGAGATGCCAATTACAACCTATTTGATCAATGGTTTTTATGTGAATGTTTCTAAGGGTTTTATTAGTGGCTTCGGCTTGGCCGTTAGCTTGGGGATAGTATGGAGAAGAGAAACTAAGTTGGATGTTGAATGTGTCACATATTTTCTTGAGATATTTTTTTAAATGACTTTTAGTTATCCGTAACAAGCTTATTTGGAACACCGAAGTGGAAGATGATGTGTTGATAGATAAAATTAATGATAGGACTAGATTTGGTTGAGGTGAGTGGAATTTCTTCCACCCACTTGGTGAAATATTTAGTGATTGTGATGATCAAATGATGTTGTTGTGAAGATCGGGATTAATAAGACCAATAAGATCAAGGCCTCATTGTGAAAAGGGCCAAAGGTCTTGAGCTGCTACAAAGCTTGAATAATAATACGAATGAGATTGGAATGTTGCTGACATTTTTCACATTTATTAACGTATTCATGCAGCAGTCATGATTAAGAGAAGGCCAGTAATAGCTAAGACAAAGAACACACTTAGCAATGGCTAAGCCACTAAATTTCCCACCAAAAATACCATCATGGACTTCCTAGATGGCCCGAGAGGCTTCATGGGATTTGAGACATCGGAGAAGGACACCATCAAATCCATGTTTATAAATAATTCCACCAAGGATCACATAGCGGTGAGCATGCTAAAGGAAGGACCTCTTAACATTTTTGGAGAGATCAAGGGGAGGATGGATTTAGATAGATAATCAAATATTTGAGAGTACCAAAGCTCTGGTGAATTAGATTTAATAATATTAACCTGAGGTAATTCGTTGCAAGGCTAGGCATGGCGATGAATGATAATAGAAACTTGGATTCCTCCATTGTCCATGGTATGAGAGCCGCAAGGAATGCCATGATATCGGGAAACTATTTTTCAATTGAGGAACAACTTGGATGGTGTAAGATTCAAAAGCTTCAAGAAGAAGATGAACAATGTCACGATATTTTTGAAGAGTATCATTTTTACATTGATACTCACCTAGACTTGTTTGATTATGAGCTCAGAATCTCCGTAGATGTCAAGAATTTTAACACTTAAAAATACGGTGGTTTCAAGACCCAGGATGAGAGCCTCATATTCTGCCATGTTATTTATTTAATCAAAATTGACTTTAAATGTGAGGGGAATATGAGTTTCCCACAGAGGAATGAGAATGATGCCAGCACCTCCCCCTTGCTAACATTTTGAGCCATAAAAGAAGAGAGTGAATTTGAGAGAATTATATTTGTGATGAAATTGATTAATGGATTCATTCAGAAATTTCTCATGAGGTAAATGTGTACTAGGAAGAGGGGATTCTTCCAATTAGTTAGTAATATCTAGTTCCTTGATGGATTTTCGGATGATAAATCAAGGTTGAGCTCCATGAGCATGAGCCATCGAGTAACGTGATCACTATGATAAGGCTTAGATTGTAATGTCTTAAGGAGATGAAATCTAGTCACGACATAATTCTTGTGGTTGAGAAGATAATGTCGAAGTTTAGATGTAGCAAAGAATAAGGCAAAACACATCCTTTCATCTTTAGTGTAGTGGGTCTCATAGTCATGTAGAGTATGACTAATGTAATAAACAACCTGCTCATGACCTTGGTCATCATGATGCTCTAGCATGGCCCCTCGAGCGTGATTTATGGTAGACATATAAAAATAAAATGTCTCCTCCTCACGTGGAGTTGTGAGCAGTGGTGGATATAGGAGATATTGTTTCAGATCATCAAGATCTTTTTAACAATCGTGATCCCAAATGAATTCAATATCCTTCTGAAGGGGTAATAAAAAGGTTGATAGTGACCAAAAATTTGTGAAATGAAATAGTGAAAATAGATTGAAGGATGTCTTGAATACTACGCAATTGCTTAAGATCGGCGGAGGAGACATTTCAATGATTTCCTTAATTTATGCAATATCAATTTTGAATCCCCTAATAGAAATAATAAAGCTAAGGAATTTTCCAATTAAGACTTTAAAGACACATTTGGCTGGATTAAGATGAAGGAAAAAGTGAATAAGGAACTCGAAAAGGACTTCGAGAACGGAAAGATGGTCACGTCAATGCTTATATTTTCCTAAAAGATCATCAACATAGTCTTCAATGGTTTTATGGATGAGATCATGAAAGATATAATTCATGGCCCACTAATAAGTAACACCGGAATTCTTCCAATTGAAAGGCATGATGTGGTAGCGAAGATCCCCAAGGGGTGATGAAAGAGGTTTTGTGTTGATCTTCTAGTGCAATGAGGATTTGGTTGTAACTAGAGAAACCATCCATGAGAGAAATCATCTCATGACTGTGGTAAGATCCACAAGTTGATCAATGTTTGGAAGAGGGAAATCATCTTTAGGGAAAGTGAGATTGAGATCCCGAAACTCCATGCATATACATAGTTTTCCCTATGCTATGGTGATCTGGACAATGTTGTAAACCCATTAGGGATAGTAAATGGGAATGATGAAATTTGTTGTTAAAAGGTTTTTCAACTTTTCTTTAACAAGGAGAGAAATGCGAGGATGCATGCGTGAATTTTCTAATTGCTGGTTTAGTATTGAGATAAGTGATGATATTGTGGATGATGATAAATAGGTCAAGACTTGGCATGTCTGAATATGACCATGTAAATTTTGGCTATGACAAGAGAGGAATGCGGTGAAATATTCTAGGTCGTGGGTCAAATGATTATCCCACTTTGAGAGTTTGAGGCTCCTGTAGATTCCTGATATTGACATCAATAGTGGATTCATTAAGAAGGGTAGGTGAATCATATGGTAAGGTCTTCTAAAGATAAGAATCTTCTACCCCCATGTGGGAAAGGATGGCATCGTCATTAGCACCTTTGAAGAACATCAATGGTAGAAGAGTCTTCTTCTATCATCTCTGGATGGTAAAGAGGAAGGGACCTAGTTTGATTTTCACACTGATAGGTGATCCATCTCAAAGTTATGGTGGAGACTAAAAAAATTTAGAAGCAATGGAGATGGTTTCATCTAGTTCCATGTCCTCAAGAGTCAAGAAAGACAGGATGGTATGTTCATGTCCTCGAGAGTCAAATGAGATGGATAAAGTAAAGAAGGTAGGTCCATGTACTCAACCGTGGAAAGATCCTTGAGGTTTGGAAAATATAGAGGAGGTGGAGAAGGCATGCCCTCTTCTTCAAAAGTCAAAAAAGATAAAGGAGGTGATGGAATCATGTCCATCAATATCTCTAACAAAGTGGGATGGGATAAGAGGACCGCTCCTTATAGCCTAATCCAAAAAAATTGTAAGGTTTTCGATATGGATAAAGAATAAGGCCATGTGGGTCATGTTCATAATGGCCCAAACTTAATCCATTCCATGCATAATGATGGAAGTAATTATAGGATAAAGACAGTTGTAAAGAAATCTAAAGCCAACAAAGATAAATCATGGCATGTAGAATTTCATCAATCGAGAGCAAGGGATGTCAATACCACCATAAATTAGATTGATGTGACGATGCAGTGGACCAAAAGGGATAAGATCCCTGATTTCTTGTTGGTACATAGGTGCTTTATCAATTCAACCAACCCGGTTGGGAATTGGAAGGGGAATTAAGTATAAGAAGGCGATACTCCCCCATCATAATTTTGTTCACTACATCATTTAGGAGTCTTTGTTAAGGAGTTTTGATGAGTGAATGACTAAATTAGTGGATGGCACATATGGATCATCCTTATGGATGAGTACGTCATTTGGTCTGTAATTCATGTTACAACCTTGGAAAGGAGGAGAATCCCCAAGAAGTGTTAATATTTCTCTTTCATGCTCATATTTAAGGGAGTGATGAAGTGTTGATGGGACATAATGCATGGTGTAGATCCACGGTCATCCAAGGAGAACATTGTATTAAAATTATCCTTCAATGATATAAAAAAATTTGGATGAGATTCTCACCAAAACATATGGGAAGAACAACCATTCCCAAGGTGGGAGCGATGGCATCATTAAAGGTACAAAGGATTGCAAGTGTCTAAACAAAAATTTCCTTTAGAATCTTAAGTTGGTCGAAAGTATGTGAAGGGATGATATTAATTCTTACCCCACTGTCAATCATGGACCTTCAAATGAATGTATCATTGATCCTAACTGTGATGAAGAGGGAAGGTCATGCTCTTCTAGTGGGATATCTAAAATTTCAAACTCATTGAATGATATAGCAGTATAAGTTGTAAGTGCTCCTATGAAAGATATGAAGGGATGAGCCTCACCATCATATGTCAGAATGTATTTTATGGCTTCAATAAGAGCTTTCCTATGATGTGGAAATATTTGGATGAGCTCGTAGAGTGACATTTTAACTAGGGCTTTATGAATTTGTCTAACGATACTTTGTTTGATAGGTTTAAGGGTTGTTATAATAGAAACCTTCGGTTTCAATGATGCGTCTAAATATTTTGGGGGGAATGGTGGTATACGTCATGGCCTTTTGTTTGGAGGTAATTTTGGATTCATGCGAGATGGATCTATTGGTTACCCAAACTATATTGATGAAAAAGGAGGGTCATCATTGGGTGAATCTTCTCTAGAAGGAAAAATAACAGACGTTGAAATAGATGTGGGAGGAAGGGACCGACTTGGCCCAAGAGAAAGTCTCCCTTCTTCGATGAGATTGTGAATAATGGCCTACAATTCTCTACAAGATGCACTCGAGTGTCATGCCCAAAGCTTACAAATAAAGGCACACATAAGGTTAGGATTAAACCATAAAGGCTTCTTTCCCTTTGGGTTGAAGGCATTGATAGGAGGAAGTGTAATTGCAGAGGTTTTTAATAAGTGTTGGAAGATATTTATGTATGATCTAACTAGAGTGATAGAAGATGTCTTATGGGACACTTTGGATGTTTGGGGTAAAACCCAAGTGTATTGATGCTTTGATGATTTGGATTCATTTTTATTGTTGATTGGTGTTTTGGTATAAGATGATCTTGGATTGGTGAGTTGAAATGTTTGTGGTTCTGGAGAAGATGGTTTTGGGTTAGATGGTTTACTTTCAGGAGGGATCATAGGTTTTGTATGTGGGGACACACTATCAAAAGGAGTATCAACAATCTTAACTAGAGAGTCATATGGTGATGCTATGATTGGTTCGGGCATAGGAAACAACATCTTCCTGAGACGATCCACAGAAGATGGGGATTGAGGGGATTATGCTTATGATATGTTTTAGGTAATTATAAGGTAAAGTAATTTTAAAAATTCCTCAAATGAAGGAGATGGGATAAAGGGAGCAGGTGGCATGGATGTAACCATAGTAGCTGGTATGGGTAAAAGAGTGGGAGGAAGGCCTAGTATGGGTTCCACAGATGGCAGTATGATGGGAAAGGGTGGAATATATATAGACGAGGTGATCAAGCCTACTATATTGGATGAAGTAGGTGATGAGGTGGATAAGGAATTTGAGGAATGACCAACTCCGATGTGGAAATATGCTAAAATGGTTATTTTATGAATGTTTCTAAGGGCATAAATGATATATTTGCTAACGGGGTTTTGGTAGTTGTTGATGCGGGAGTAGATTCTGAAATATATTTAGATGTAAAAATGTGGGGAGGATGTCAAAGGGGATATAGGTGGTCAATTATAAGGTTGCAGATAGAAGAGGCTCCTGATCGTTAGCGTTCGGCGTTTATAGTATGACTATTAGGTGTTTGGGTTTTGGTATAGGTGGTGGCTTGAATTTTCGATGTATGATTCGGGAATGGCTATTTAAAAATATCAAGGGGTGTATTGGGTGAAGCATTCATATTTTCAACTTGAGGATCACCTTATTCAATGAGTCTTTAGACCAAGTCCTTAAAAGCATTACATCTTTTTGTGTCATGACCTCGGACTTGGTGATACTTATGATAGTGGTCTCCATGATACCATATAGTTGTTGGTCTTGTCTCATCAACTAGTTGGATAGGAGGAAGTGTGACAAGGTTGGTTTTCATTAATTTCTCGAATATTTTATTATATGACTCCCCAAGGGGAGTGTAGTTAGGTGTTGGTTGAGTGACTAGTTGTTGAGTCCACATTCTATATGTAGATACGGGAGATGACTTAACGACCATGGCATTATCTCTGTTGCATTTGTTTGTCATTTGATGGGGACGATTTAGTAAATTCTTGTTTGGGTTTATTTGATTTGAGTTTTAAATGGCCTTGCTCGAGGGTGTGTGTTTCTAGTTTATGGGCCATGGTGAAGGCCTCGTTAAAGGTTTGGAATGATTGGATTTGTAAAGTTGAAGATATATTCTTCACACACGAACATGAGAAGAGGTTGATGAGGTCAACTTGTGGAAGAGGAAAGGATAATTGGCTTATAATGAGACATCATCATGTGACAAAGGTTGTGATGGATTCATCCTCAAATTTTCGGATGGTGTATAGGTCATTGATGGTTATTTTCCACGTAATGTTAATAAAAATGTTCTAAAAATAACTATGTGAGTTAGGAGAAAGAGAAGATTGAATATTGGGGAATGTTATTGTACCAGTCTAAGGCGAGACCAGCCAAGGACATGGGAAAAGTGTAAAGCATCAAATCCTGATCATGTGTAATAAAGTAACACACATGTTTGAAAGCATGAATATGTTGCGGATCTTCTTTTCTATTGAACTTAATGAATTTTGGCAACTCCCAGTGTACAGGATATGGTTTAATTATTATGGATGGGTGAATAGGCTCATGTAAAATTTGGTCATATGATAGTGAGACCTTGGTCCCTAAAGTCAGCAACTTCAAGGTTGGCTAACCTATTTACAAGGGCATGCATGGGATCATTTGAAAGATTCTATTGGGGGATGAGAGGTGGTGGTTGCATGTAGGAAGTAGTTGGATAGGTTTGTTGATAAACTTGTGGATGTGTTGGTGTCTAAGGAATCTGTTTGGAGTAAGTCATGGGATTTGATTGAAAGGATGGTTATTGAAATAATTGTTGTTAGGATATGGGAAGATGATAGGATAGTTGTGATTGGGAAGGTTGTTGCAGTAGGTGCTAAGTAGGGATGTGGGTATGAATAGGTTGATATTTTTGTTTAAAGCGTTAGACACCGGAATATTGTAAAGCTCCCGGGAAAGTGGGTTGTGAAGCATTTATTGACATGTTAGATGTAAGAAGATCATATTGTCTAGACATGGGATATGATGTATAAAGTTTCGAGTAGGGACACTAATGGTGATAAAAACTAAAGAAGAAAAGGGAAGTGTATTATTAATGGTTTTATTGATCGAGGAGATTGTGAGGGATCAAGGTGACTATCTGGGTAGTCTGATTATTCGAGGGATTAGTAGAGGAGGAAGCAAGATGGGCTACGAAATATCATTAGTGGCGAGCTAAGTGGCTTGAGTATTGGTTTGATATGGATATATTTGTTAGAGTGGTGGTCCATCCAGGAAGTCTAGGTTTATCTCCTAAGATGATAATCTTGGAGTGTGAATGGATTGGAATCCAAAATCTCTTGAAACATGGTATTGCAAAGAGGGACCTTATGTGGTTTAGAAGATTCAGATCAGACTGATGGTGGGGTGGTTAGCCTAGATGGGATAAATTGATGGTAAAAGAATTGGTTGGTCTCTCCTAAAGTTGCAGTGTGAAAAAAAGGCTCTAGTTGAGAGATTGCGATAAACAGCTTGAGTGCCCAGGGGTACGGATGAATCACCGGTTTTGTAGAGAACATTTGCTAAGAAAAAGGATCAAGGTGGAAAAAATTGTTCCATTCTTTTGGCTACTATACAAGTGACTACTGGCATGAAAATGGTTTTAACCCAAGTAAGTAGAGCAGAAATTTCTTTTATGTTCTTATTTTATTTAAGAATGTATGAAAAGAAAGGGGACGAACAACCAGGTACCTATAAAAGGAAAAATATGTCTAGTTTTGGGTTTATTATGGTCGGGAAGTGTCCGGAGATGTTAACTATTGGGTGATGAGATTTCAATCAAAAACCATGTAAAGGGATGTTTCAATGTGTTAATTGATTTGTGAATTTTAAGGTTGTGTGTGATGAGATGTGTGAGATGTAGAGTATTAAACCCCTATTTAAGCTATGTCGGTGAGGATGTAAAAATAATATTTTTTTAAGCCCAAAATGAAATGTGACATTGGATGAGGACACAAAAAGGATAGGAAAGTACAATGTAAAAGGATTAAATAGGGAAAAGGTGGAATACCTAGATAACACTTTTCCTATTTATCTACACTTCTTGAGTGATGACGATCCAAGCCACAAACCAAGTAAGCAATAAATCAAGACCTCGCATTGCAGTGTTAGTGTCAAAAATAAGATATATAAAAGAAAGAAACCACTTAAAGGGTGGTCCCACCGAGTGTTCCAGGAATTTTAGTCCAAATTTCTCGTTCGTTAACAAATGAATGCACTAGCTACTAAACAAACTAGCCAACTAAGAAGGATTTATGGTTTATGTTACCTCATACACTTGATGTTTGATACAGGAACTGAATGATTGATTGTTTTGTTACCAAACCTACAAATAAGATTGAAATAGGATTTGATTAGAAAGATAAGGGTGGGGGCTACCCGATAAAGTGGACCCGAGAAGTGTTAACTTCCTCGGTGGATGTTATCCCCGTTTCTAGAAAAAAAAAGTGACATAAAAGGGAATGTATACTGATAATATGCAGAGACTAAAAATTAAATAATCTGAAAGCAATATTGACTGATTTAAATATTGATCTGATTAAAATAATCAAAAATAAAACATACTTGATGCAGGTTGGCGGCGACCAAGACTATGTAGAGGTAGGTCAACGGTGACCGAGGGACAAGATCAAGAAGAAAACGAAATATGTGGGTTGTGCAGATTAGAGTGCAATTTCAAAGCTCCAGGAGCATGGAAATTTTGGATTCAACTCGCAAAAATTCTGGAGGAATAGAAACTAGGGGGACAATTAGAAATAGGGATTAAGACTGGGAATTAAAACTAGGACTTTGGTTGATAGTGATCATGGTGTAAACAGGTTGATTTACTATGACAAAGAGATTTATATGTAGGCTTAGAAAATTAGGACAATGGATAAGCACATGCGGAGGGCCGAGGATTGTCCCGAGAAAAAAAATAAGGGCTATAGAGGTTGGGTTGAAGACTATCTATAAGGGTCGGCGGTGACTCTAATAGGGATTGATAAGGCTAAGGGAATGAAAATTGTATGGTCAACCCGTAAGAATGAATTTTCAAAAATAAGTCAATGACGAAGCTATGAGCTCTATTGTTCATGATCTAGAAATAAAAAATATTAGATACAAAAACAAAAGATAATATGATAAAATATGATCGAATCTATTTAATGGAATGACAATCTCACCAAACAAATGATCATGATTGATGCATGCATGCTGCAAGGAGGTCCTGGAGGTATACAATAGCTTCGGAATGTTCAAGCATGAAAGATTGTGTGCAAGTTATGAGAAATTTTTCTTGCACTTGATTTTTGATGATCAATGGAAAGGAGAAACCAGGTTTTATAGGGGTCATGGCAACCAGGGTTGGGTTGTTTGCTAATTCTAGGAAAGTTTCCTTAATAGGAAGATTTTTCTCTTTTAGTGTGCTTTTGGTTTCTTTTAAGGGTTTGCCAAATGCTTTAAATAATTAGGTGGGAATGGGATTTTTAAGGATGATGTGTAGGTGAGTTGGAGATAAGGATAGGTTAGAAAAATTATGGGGATGCATAAGACATATATTTGGAATGAAATCATTCCAAAATAGAAGCTAGTTAGGGAGTGTGGATGTGGGTACCCATTAATTAATGTAAATTAATAAAGATCAGATGATTAATTAATTATTTATTTAATGGGGCTTAATTAATTAATGTTATTTGATGAGGATTGGATAATGAGAGGATAAATGGACATTTAATTAACTAATAAGGATGAATAGTAACATATGTGCACGCAGCAAAGAGGATATAGATATCTTGAAATAAGGTTTCTATGGTATGAACATCAGCGGGAAGATTAGACTTTAACACTATATGTGAAGATAATGCATCAATAAATGTCTTATAAACCAAGTATGGATGCATGTCAGCATGAATGTGAGTATTAACAAGAAGAGGGTGTACTCTATGAAGTAAATCTAGATGAGCAAGAAAATAGTCCTTGATGGAGATACTCATGATGATAAGAAATGAATCAAGAAACTAAAATTATGAATGAAAAAAGTGTTGAAACATGGGGTTCACCAAAATGATTAATTAAAAATGGAAATATGTGTGCTGCTAGTTATAGTTAATCTAATCTAGGACATATAAACGCAATAAATCAATGTACTAGAGCAATATGTAAATGGAATGAGAAATTAAATTTACAGAAAATAAAATCCCTAATGTGCAAGAGAGATAAGGAAATAACTCAGTTGATTTGACGAAGTGACGGACTCGTGTTGCAGTGTGACTAGAAAATCGGAAGCATGAATGACAATGTATGAGTCCCGAAAAGGATGCTTCTGGACCGTTCCTCTAGACCGGAGTGCTTGGAGAGGATTGGGGTGCCCATGGGTGCTCTAGTTTGTAAAATGGGCACTTTTGTCTATCCAAAAGCTCTGAAAATGATCTTTATAGGCTCGATAGATGATCCAGAACCCTCACTATGTGTGACGCCGATTCCCTACTTCACTTCAAATGTCATTGTTATTCCAAGATGAATAAGAAGATCTACCAAACCCTAAATAGACATCAATTCCTAAAAAATGAAAATGCATATGTAAGGATCATATTGACCTCAACTACCACAATAGTGGACTTAATAATTGAGTGTTGCACTACATTCTAGACCCAAATGTAGTTCTATGTGTGTGTGCATGCCCTAGGTTTCTCTTGTGCCAATCACACTTTTTGTTGTAATGAGATAACTATGTGTAGAAAAATGTAATAGAATGGTGCATGGAATAGATTAAATCCTCCCCTATGTTTTGTGTGATGTAGATGACAAAAATATTTATCCCTTGTGATGGAGCTATGTGGATAGAAGTGATTTGTAATGCAATAGATGGATGCAACTCTAGGTGGATGATAGTAGTGATAGGTTCTTGGTCCCTCATTATGGTATAATAACTTTATATTTATAGGGTTCTCTTAATATAATTTCGTAATTAACCCTAAAATGGTTTACCACCAAAAAGACAAAGACCTGAAATGGATGGAAAGTTCCCAAAAGGTGGTGGGAAAGTTCAACCCCAGTACCAGCCTAGGCACCCCACTCTAGGCAAAAATGATGGGAAGTTTCAAAAATTGATAAGGCATGTGTGCAAAAGAGGTCAGAATGTCGCTAGAAATAAATGAAAATGGCCAAGAGATGGGGGTTAATTAATAATTTCTTCTCTCAAAACCCTCTAAATATTAGTATGAGACTCGAGACTAAATATAACCCAAAGTACGTGATTTTATGTCTATAAGATCAAAGATAAAAAAACACACCATTTTATTCAAAACATTGTATTTATAGGTTTGATTAAGGGTTAAAACCCATATGCTTTAAACTATGGGAAGTATCTTGGCATAAGCCATAAAAATATTATGAGGATTACCACAGGAACCCCAAAGTAGTCCACACCTTGAGGGAATTGGTGGATGAAATGGGAAGTGCCCCTTACCCACTTTACTAGTTTAAAAACCCTTGTGAGAAAAGATTCATGTTACCCATATGAGGCCCTGTTCATTAATTTAATTTTGGGGTAATGGAAGTTATTCTAGGAGTTATATAGCAAAGTGTATCTCTTAGGTAAGAATTGGCAAGTTTGAGAACAAAATCCTATGAAACCATTTGGCATTAGAGAAAAATTGACTTTATCCATCATGTTCTACAGAGATCTCACAAAGAAAAAAAAATTGGAGTCAAAACCTTATTATTTAAAGAAGAGGAGATTCCATTAAAGTTGGAGTTGTGTGACATTCATCACAAAACTTACAAGGCATCACTTTTTCCTAGTTTCTACCTTGTCATAAGACAAGGCGAAACTCTGCCAAAGTTACGCCAAGTATTTTTCATCACCACTTGGTTTATCTCCTTTTTTTTCTTATTTCCCTTTTGGGAAAATAATAATACATACTTACGAAGTGTGTTTCAACATCATGTCCACCACTTTTTCACCCGTTTACATCATTCCTTATTTCAACTATGATAATAAGCATTGAAAGTGTGTTGGTACATGTTCATATTTTTGTAAACCTCTTGTCTTGATACCCACGTCAAGACATCTCATTGTAGCTAAGGTGTCTCATCACTAATTTCCTCTTGATTTGTTACGTTGCTCACATCATCTCAATACACTTTTGATACTTACATCTTGTTTTGTTTTTGAAATTTGATCTAAGTGTCTAGATTTTATTGTTACGTGCTCGTGTGTTATCAACTTCTTGTTATACTTAGACCTTGCTTCTATCTAAACTTTTCCTTGAGTTTTAAAAGTGTCGTCGTTAAATTTTTTTCATTGTGTTAATTCTATTTTGATACTAGTATCTTATTTTTCCCAAAGTCTTGATTAACGTATCTAAGTTTTATTGTTACGCTACTCACATCTGTAACCTCCATTTTTCAAGACTTAGATGTTGTTTGTGTTTAAAAAAATTTGAGTATACCTTGTTTAGGAGTCACTTCAACATCATTTTGATACTTAAGTCTTGTTTATCCCAAAATTTATTTAAGTATTGACATTCTGTTGTCATTTTTCAAACCAAACCACATTTGAGATGTAGGGAGTAGTTACTTTTGTGATTGGATTATTGTCTGGAACTTACTTGTTTATCCTTGGTGTTAGTCATTATACAGTTTAGTGTCCTTTTTATTCCTTGGTTCCTTATACCTTGATTATTTGGATTCTTTTTATTAGTTTTTAGACAATATTTTTGACCATTTTATAGTCGTCACGCTACTCAATTTTTCATGCGGTCCTTATAATATTTGTACACATCTATCACCCTTAGGAAACATTACCTATTTTGCCTCCTGTTACCATAATAATGGCACTATAAATTAGGGTTTAATCCTTTTGTAAATAATAAATTGAACCCTTTTTAATATAATAGCATGTTCAACCATAGTGGTGTTCGGTAGAACTCTCCTTATAATGAATTTGAATTTAATACCACCCACATGACAACTTCCTCATTCAAAATAGAAATGAAGTCCTAGTGCGTGTTGTGAAATTGGGGTAAAATCTACCACCTACATTTGATCACACCCTCCTCATGAACATGGTTCATGGAGATGAAGAAGTAGAGTGTCCCCTTAGAACCGTTGATGAAATGTTAAACCATGGATTTGCTTCTACTTCTATCCAATGGAATGACGAAGAATAACCTTCTAGAAAAAGAGGTGGTTTTCATATACCTATTGTTAAGATTAACTATGATGGTAACATAGAACATGAAGATTGTGAACAACCACCTCCTCGTGAAAATAATGAAGAAAACACAAACAATGAGATCACGATACAACAACATTTGTAAGCTCTTAGTCTCCAATTTGCGAGTTTAGCTTTACATGTCCATAAAAACCTAGAAGTAGTTAAAACTCAACATCAGGAGAAGCCTAGAGCTATGTATCATGAATATTATACTAATCCTCCTCGGCGGAAGAAACCAAAAGCTACATACCATGAGTAATATACCGATAACAGAGGTAGTGATACCTTTATGGATAACCTTTTGTATATGCCTATCTCACCTACGTGAGGACAAATATTCAATCAGGAATGGAAATCCATGAAGAACACCCTTATCATGTTGCAAGAAACTAACGTGGGTCATAGTAAAAAGTATCAATTTGAAGAACTATGTCCATACCCTTTTGATAAAGAAATGTTAAGAAAACATTTCCCTCCTTGCTTTAACTGTCCAAAGTCTGATAAATACAAGGTTAAAGGTGATCCACACGATCATGTTAAAGACTTCTTTATGGCATGTCAAGAATTTTCCTATAGTGACAACTATCTTATCTACCCATTCCTGCAGAGTCTTAGGGAATGAGCATTAAAATGGTTCCTCCACCTACCTAAAGGGTCCATCGTCACATGGGCTGAATTAGCATAAAGTTACATACGTCAATTTTCATTCAACATGGAAAGTGATGTTACCATGTTAGACCTATGTAATGTAAAACAACACAATAATCAAAACTTTGCTAGTTTCTTAGTGAGATAGAGAGGGTTAGCTAGTCACTTCCCTTGCTCAATACTAAAGAAATAGGTGGTTATAATTTTTGTACCTAACTTAAACCTTGAAATAGATTTTCACCTACAGATGCACTATGTGAATACTTTTGAGGAGGTTACCAAAAAGGTATTCAAATAGAAAAATCGTTGTTAGCCAAAGGAAATTTAAAACCATTTTCATGAGAATGTCATGAAGCCAAATTGACATATAAAACTAAGTTCTTTCAAAACAAGAATAAAAAAAATTTAGGTGATGGAATAAGTGATAAACATGTGCAAGTCATTCAAAATAAGGCTCCATTGAAGCTTAGTAAAGGACCTATGGTATCTGAATTTAAATTTTGCGTGTTTACCCCTCTCACGGATTATTTTTCATCTATATTTAAACAATTAGGTGTGGCAAACATGGTCACATAGCCTAACATTGTACCCTTTGCAGATGATGCAATAAAACTGACATGATATAGAGACCTTGAATTTTGCACATATCATCATGTTAAGGGAAACAACACGAATAAATGTTTGAAACTTAAACACTTCATACGGAATCTCATTAACACTAGAGAGGTTGAAATAGAATCACCTGGACCTAAAAATATTCCAATGCACAGTTGGGGATATATAAAGAGCCATTTCCTAAGCATAATAAAGGGGAGAAAAATTTAGATCAAGGTCATTCTTCCCAAAATAAAAGTACCAACTATGTTGATAAATCTTCCAATCCATTTGATTCCCTAATTGGTTGTGTATACCCACCTATCAAGATATCAACACTATCAAGATTAGAATAACAGAGCATGGTGTGACAGTTGCAATTGGCTCATCTTTTTATTCCATAACCTCCTCAAATTACCCTTAGGATAAAAATGATGATATTTTAGATCAGCTTGAGAAAACCACTTTGGTAAGATTTTGATCTTATATCTTCTCAAAATATCTAATGTACATAAAGATATTATTTGTAAAACACTTCAGGGGTAAATAGTTTCAACTGATATAGATCATATGCACTTTCAAGCCTTGTTTGCATAGATTGCTCCTTCAGAATACATCACTTTCAGTCAACATGAAATCCCAAGTGATGACCATACACATAGCCTACCCTTGTATATTGAGGTTATTGTCAACCGTAAGAATATCAAAAGAGTGCTTGTGGATGGAAGATCGGGCCTAAATATTTACACTTTAAACTTTCATAAATAGCTAGGCCACACTAATGGTGATCTAGAGCCTAAAGTTATTACTATCAAGGCTTATGACAATGAAGAGTGACAATCAAATGGTATGATCTCCTTTCCTATGGGAGTTGGACCTACTAATCATGATACCTAGTTCCATGTCTTGGAATTAGAACTTCCTTACAACATGTTCCTCGGTCACCCATGGATTCACGCCGTGCAGGCCGTACCTTCCACCTATCATTAATTCCTTAAATTGAGTTATGAAGGAAAAATTGTTACCATTCAAGGAGATCCCCAACCATTTTCCCATTACAGAGTGTTTTCGGGTTATTTCCCTTCCATTTATAATTGTCCTTCAACCGAAATAGCTATTTGGACTCAATCGTGAGGCTCTTACCTCTCAAGTTGATCCAGATACACTATCCCCTCGTGATGATGGTGCTTCCACGTCAATCTCTCCCTTTGCTTCATGGGAGATGAAATTTCAAGCAACCGGCTGAGGAGAATATAATCTCCAACATGCCCTCCTAATTTCTAATCTACCCTTATCACCCATAACACATGGTAGGTCATGCTACAAGTATCAACGCTCCCAGAGAACTATAACATTGACACTTTCACTCCTGGTGGTCTCTTAGCAGATAAAAATTTGCTTGAAAATTTGACACTTCAACCTCCTACTGATGATATGGTTTCATGTTATCAATCACCCAAGTATGTTATCCCCAATAAAATGATGTATGTTATGGGATATCAAGGCTATGGGTGTGGTACCAATGAATAAGGTATGTGGGAACCTCTTTCGACACCCCATCATAAGGTATGTAAATATGGTATTGGTTTTCAACCATATGGGTCTAGTCGTCTGAATGTATATGTTACCTCTTCTGAGTGTGATGATAGTTTGATTGATTATGATAGTGAGACAAATTCCAAATATAGTCTCTACAAGGACCTTTCCTCTAAAAACCTATTTTCTGAAATGGCTATCATAACCATAACCCCTACCATTCTGAATTAAACCTTTTCTACCCTTCCCTTATTAACTGGAACCAAAAACATCATGAACTAATAAAATTATTTGAGAATGATGAAGCAATTGGTGAGTTTATGGGTCTTCATGATGAAATTCCAGTTGGTGATCACAAGAAAGGATTCTCCATCAATCTCTATGCCTATGCATATTATGAGGAGGAGGTTGAGTTCTATGACCATAAAAAACAAAATAAAAACAAGGGAAAAATATCTTCATAAAATCATTGTACAAAAAAAATTAAGTCCTACTTTGAAAACCTTTTTGAGGTACTAGCGAAAGAACAAATGAAAAAAATAATAGACATACAAGATGACAAGTTTGAGGATTTAAATCTCATCGAGATGCCATTAGAAGAAGATCTCATTCTCCCCACGATACTATGCGTGCGTATGGAGGAAGAGTCTAAGTTTTTAGTGGAGGATACTATAGATGTGAATATTGTAATGTAAGAGTATCCTAGAATTGTTAATCAGGAACTTCACTCTTAGCCCAAGAATAGAAAACCTTCATTATGCTTCTTCGGGGATTCTTAAACATATTTTTTTGGTCCTATGTGGACATACCAGGCTTAGATCCATCATTGGTTGTGTATAGCTTAGTTGTGCACAAATCATGAAACCCCATTAAGCGAAGATTCGAAAGCATCCTTGTGTTGCACTATTGGTTAAGGAAGAACTGGAGAAACTATTGGCAATAGACTTCATCAGGCTTATTGGTTATTCTGAGTGGATTTCAAATATAGTACATGTAAATAAAAAACCCATTGGTATCAAGATTTGTACTAATTTCAGAGATATAAATAAAACATGTCCCAAAGATGATTTTCCTCTTCCTAATATTGACATGATTGTCGATTCTATTGCAGGTTATGAAATTTTATCCCTCATGGATGGTTTTTTAGGATATAATCTGATAAAAATGTAGAAGAGGACCAACACAAGACTTATTTTACATCCCCTTGGGGGAAATTTTGTTATCAAGTCATGCCCTTCGGCCTCAAGAATGTAGGTGCAACATATCAATGGGATATGACTATAATCTTTCATGATATGCTAAATGATATAATGGAAGACTATGTAGATGACATCTTGGGAAAATATAGGACTATAGAGGATCATCCAAAGATTCTTTGATGCATCTCACATGGTGACTCGAGAGATTACAAGGTCAGACTTAACCCAAAGAAGTGTGTCTTTGGGGTGCTATCAGGAAAATTGCTAGGATTTATTGTTTCCAAAGAAAGGAATTGAGGTGGACTCAAAAAGGTCACAACTATCATAGAAATGCCACCTCGTAAAAATATCAAACATTTGCATAGCTTACAAGGAAAGATCCAATCTATACAAAGGTTTATCTCTCACTAGCTAATAATTGTCATTCTTTTAAGCATATTCTTAAGAAAGATGTCAATTTCCATTAGGGTTCGAAATAATAGCAAGTGTTTTATTTTCTTAAATAATATTTATCTAAACCCCTTGTTCTCATGTCACCTACCTCAGGCGAACCACTTTTGTTATATATTGGCTACCCAATTTTCCATGGGCACAATCTTAGCTTAGTATGATATGACTGAGAAAGTTAAATCCATCTACTATCTAAGTCATACTTTAATTGCTCATGAGCTTAATTACTCACAGCTTGAGAAATCTTGTTTGGTCATTGTTTTTACGTTCCAAAAACTTCGTCATTACCTGTTAAATAATAAGACCAATCTCGTATCTATAATTGACCTATTGAAGTGCCTACTGTCAAAACCTGCACTTACTAGGAGGTAGGATAATTGGATCATCCTTCTTAGTGATTTTGATATTGAATATGTCAGTCAAAAGTTAGTTAAAGGACGAGTAATTAGAAATAAAATATCTGAATCCCCTTTTCTAGGTACTAAACCTTTGAGTTTAGAGCTTCCATATGTTGGTATGATTTATATTGAAGAATCTATCACATGGTAATTGTACTTTTATGGATCCTTTACCTTTCATGGTTCAGGTGTGGGAGTTGTTCTTATCACTCATTAAGGATAGTTTATCCCTCAAGCATTCATACCCTAGTTCTCACGTATAAATAATATAATGGAATATGAAGCCCTCATTGTAGGACTCAAAATAACTATCAGATGGGGTACTCGGTAGGTTAATGTGATAGGTGATTCTATTTTGATCATCAAAAACGTAACTAATGAATACAAATTTAAGTATTAAAATTTCATTCCTTATAAGAAATTGGTTGATACATTGAAGTAGTTATTTATACAGATCACATTCCAATAGATGCCTAGGGATAAAACCATGCAAAGCAGATATTATAGCCACAGTTGGTTCTTTGTTGCGCATTCCACCTAGAAATAATGACATACCTTTCTTTGTGGAGCATTTAACAACACCAACATATGACATGCTAGATTCTTGTTTGGTATGTGAAGTTGTTGGTCCCTTATCCCCCTGGTATAATGAAATTTATAATTACCTTCATGATGGAACCTTCCTACTAACATTTCCCAATCTAAAAATGAAACCTTATCTAGTGTATATCCATCTATACCCTACTTGGGGGAACGCTCTATCAAAGAGGTTGTGACAAGAATCGGTTGCATTGCCTTAATTTGGAAGAATATTTCTTAGCATTCAAAGAGGTGCACAAAGGCATTTGTGGGGTCCATACAAGTGGAATAGTTCTAGACTAAAAAAATTAAGAGTAGGCTATTATTGGCAAACCATGGAAATTGATTGATGTCATTATGTTAAAAAATGCTTGTTGTACCAACAAAGGTGAGACAACTTGATATGTTAGGTTGTGGAGCTTGTTTTAATGTGAGAAAGTTTTGAAGACTGTATAATAAGAGTACTATACACTTTCCATAGTTGTCTAGTTGGTTTAAAAATTTCCCGATATATCGGGAAACATTTTTTTCTCATATGGGTAGGATTTTGACCCATAGGTTTATGGGATGGATTTGGCCCATGGTTTTGATACCCATGTTTTTGTAATGCTACTTAAGAAGTCATATAATTGTATGGTTTTATGCATATCGTAGGTCTAATGTAACATTACATATGTGTTTTGAATTCGGGTGTGAATTCTTTAGAGTTTGTTGAGCATAGCTCCAAACAGATCTGGGTATTGTATTGAGAGAGTGGTGGCTTGTAATAAAATTTGAGCAAGTGATTCTTGGTGGATGTAGCCCAAATTGGGTGAACCACATTAAATAAACTAGCAATTGTGCACACACATTTCTTTGCTTTGTATTGATTTTCGATGTAAAAATTGAGCATTATATCCTTTTGTATTTTTAATAAAATAATTAAAACTACAAGTACTGTGTAAATATTTAAAGAAATGAAGAGAATTCACCAAAGAATTTGACACAAGAATTGATAACGGAGTTCGGCGCTTGAGGCCTACGTCTCCGGGTCTGGTTGAATGGGACCGATCTATTAAAATCTTGAAAATAATTCTTTACAAATAATTCTACAAAATTCTAACCTTCTCACAGTCTTCCTCTGTCAAAAATAATAGGGGTTGCTTTTTACATCTCCTCAAAATTCCACTCCTAGCTCAAGTTATGAGCATTACAATATTTTAGCACAGACCCGAATGCTATTCAAATAAAATAACTCTCCTTTTATAATGTTTCCAAACAGCTGGCGCAATGGTTAGGTGCCTAAAATTTTGCATGGGAGGTCAGCTGTTCCAATCCCCTCCACTTCTCTCTCCTTCTCCTTAGGCGGGTTTGTAGGGGTTTATCCCACATTGTGGGTGCGTGCAAAAAGGTGGGCATTTAATAATGCCAAAGATGGCTATTTGCATTGGCTTAAGAGCCACCATAGTTCCTAGGAGTGGGCACATTTCTTGGCTAGATAACCATGGCACATGGATGTATATTTTTAGGCACCTAAAATGCCAAGGATAATGCGTGGATCAGGTTATAAAAGATTTGAATGCAATGCGTGGCATTTGGAAATAAGGATTAATAGGTAATGCGTGGAATATGGAAATGAATAAAAATGCGTGGGAAATGGAAATTGCATAGTTTAAAAAGGCATGTCTAATAGTCCCACATGCATAGCACAAATGCAATTACAGGAATATATATACACAAGTTGGTTTAGTGATTAAATGAGAAGGAGGCCAAGACACCCCTCCATAATCGAGTGTGTCGAACCTGGCTGAGGGCCCCCAGCCAGTAAATAGTGGGGTCCATTTGTCCGAAAATGAGTGTCCAAGACCGGTGTTCCCAAAACCACTTTTAGTACATCACACAAATTTTCCACGTGTCACAATATAATCAAAACACTTGGCGAGCGTGCACACGTCCAACCTGCACAAAACTCCAAATTTTGCCAGTTGCCCAAAAATTTCAGCGGGCTATAACTTTTGCAAACGAGCTTCGTTTCCTGCAAACAAGATATCGTCGGAATCGTATAATTTTTCTCCACGCTTTAAAAATGACTGAAACTTATTCTCGAGAAGATCTTAGATTGTGTTTCTTTGTGAGGATCCTCTGATCATTCCTCCCCACCGAGAAACTTTTGACCCCAAAAGTCAACTTAATTGGTGAATAGGTGAGGGTATTTCTCCCTCACCTTCCGGTTTCCATCCATTTAGCCTTGTTCGATGCATGCCTTTGAACCCAACACGAAGATACTCAATATCACCCCTTCGTGAAGTTCTTACTTTCTGTCCAAAATGATGTCTTCCTGCAACTCATCAAGATACTCAGAGAAAAATCATCAATGGAAGGCATTATGTTAGAATCATCATGATCAACAATCATAGAGCGGTTCATACAATCTTAAATTCTCAACATTTACAACTGAGTAGATTTGCATATATGGAGGTAAATCCAACCGAAAAGCGTTGTTACCAATTTTTTCCAATATTTGGAATGGACCATACCGTATAGGTTTCAATTTTTTACCTTCACCGTCGGTCCTTTCCTCACATGTGAAGCCAAACCGAATCACCAACTTTGAACTTGTGATCAGTTCTATGTTTATCATGCCTAGCTTTGTACTTAGCCTGACTTTTCTCCAATTGTTCACGGACATACTGATGAACCTGTTGTATTCTCTGCACAAATCTTTTAGCCTTGTCAGAATCACTTGCACCATTAACAACAGTTTCATGTCCATAATATATATCTAATGGAGAATTAGGCGATATCCATAACAAGTCTCAAATGGAGACTTCAAAGTAGAAGAATGTAAGGCACAATTATAAGCATGTTGCACATAATAAAGATGTTCATCCCACAATTTAGGATGTTTGTTACTATAGCCCCTAAGTAATTGTACCACTGTGCGGTTTACAACCTCTGTTTGACCATCACCATGGATGAAAAGCAAGGCTTTTTTTCAATTTTGTGTCCATTAACCCCCACAATGTTGACCAAAATTCCCAAGAAATCTAGAATCCCGATCAGATATAATTGAAGTAGGTAAACCAAAATGAACCCAAACAAACTGAAAAAACAAATGTGCAGTTCCCTCACCAGTTATTTGTTTAGTACATGGAACCAACACACACATTTTGCTAAATCATCCACTACCACATATAAGTAATCATGTTTCTTCCGTGTCATGGGCAAGCCTCCTACAAAGTCCATGGAAACACTTTCCCAAGGCCTTGTTGGAACAGGAAGAGGAGTGTAAAGTCCTAATTTCCTATTACTTGGCTTGCTTGTGGCACAAAGAACACATCCCTTAATATACCGGTTTACATGTTCATGCATTCTAGGCCAATAACAATATTTTTGTAAATGTGCAACTGTCTTACTAACAC
Organism: Taxus wallichiana var. yunnanensis; assembly: GCA_018340775.1. Taxonomy (NCBI): domain Eukaryota; kingdom Viridiplantae; phylum Streptophyta; class Pinopsida; order Cupressales; family Taxaceae; genus Taxus; species Taxus wallichiana. The sequence goes on from CM031239.1 coordinate 751,208,464, forward strand.
CAAAATGCCCTGAAATAAGAGAAGTATGTGCTTCCCTAATCATATGCACACGCTCATTTTCTGGAATACAAAGTTTTCCAGAATGATATAACAATCCTTCATGCAAATGATAATATTTTTCTCCTACTTGTTTCCCACTTACTAGATCCTCATACACTTCTCTAAAGTCAACATCATTTACATATTGTTCCTTGTAACTAACATGAGCCAAAGAACTATGCTGCAAAAGAATAGATGCTACTACCACTGGTGGTCTAGATAACATGTCGGCAACCTTGTTTTGAATACCTTTTTTATACCTGATTACAAGATGAAATTGTTGCAAAAATCCCATCCACCTGAAATGTCTAGACTGCTGCAATTTGGTTTGTGTTTGTAAGTATTGAAGTGGTTGATGGTCAATATGTATAATTGTTTCTTTTCCCATTAAATAATGCTTCCACTTTTTAACACTTTGAACCAAAGCATACAACTCTTTATCATAAGTTGGATAGTTTCTTACCGCACTTGTAAAGGTTTCTGAATGGTAACACACTGGTCATTTGTTCTGCATCAAAACTGCCCCCATTGCGTAGTCACTAGCATCTGTCTCAATCTCAAATGAATGTTGTAAATCTAGAAGTGCCAAGATCGGAGTGGTACTTATCTTCTCTTTCAGTGTATCAAAGGCTTTTTGTTGTTTTCCTCCCCACTGAAAGACCTGTTTAATACTTGTCAAAGCATGCAAAGGAGATGCAATATATGAGAAGTTAGCAATAAATTTTCTCCAGTACTGAACTGCACCTAGAAAACTTCTAACTTCCGTCACATTAGTGGGTCTAGGCCATTTCACAATAACCTCTATTTTTGCAGGATCAATTCTCAATTCTCCATTTCCTACAATATAACCCAAGTAAATTAAAGATGTTTTTCCAAATTCACATTTTGACATCTTCAAATACAATTTCTCTTTCCTTAGTGCATCTAAGACTTTCTGGATGTGTTTAACATGTTCATCCCATGACTTACTGAAAATAAGAATATCATCTAAGTAGACAATAACAAAATTATCAATGAATGGTCTAAAGATTTCATTCATAACTCTCATGAATGTTGCTTGGTGCATTAGCACAAACCAAAAGGCATCACTAACCATTCAAACAATCCCTGTTTCATTTTAAAAGCATTTTCCAAACATCACCTTCTGCAATTCTTACTTGGTGATAACCACTTCTTAAGTCTAACTTAGTGAAATAAATTGCATTCTTTAATTGATCCAGTAAATCATCTATTCTAGGAAGAGGGTAATGATTCTTTATAGTAATCTTGTTTAAAGCACGGAAATCAACACACATTCACCAAGTGCCATCCTTCTTAGGAACCAATATAATTGGTGAACCACATGGGGATGTACTTGGATGAATTATACCTTGAGCCAAAAGTTCCATTACCTGTCTCTTGATTTCCTCATTCTCTACTACTGACAACCTGTACATTCCGATATTGGGAAGAGGTGCATCCTGAAGCAACTGTATCTCATGTTGAACCCCTCTTTTGGGAGGTAGACCCTATGGATCCTGAAAAACATCATCAAAATGAGAAACAATTTTTACCAATTCATCCTTATGTTTCAGATCGCAAGTCTCAAAAGCCATCTCATTTTCTTTTTCTTTGGCTTTGACCACCATGAGCACAAAAATTTTGCTTGAGTTTACAAGCCTTTTCATTTGACCTGTAGTTACCAAGGATAGATTATTCTTTTCACGGTGAGCTCTAATAATAAACTCAATTCCATCCTTTACAAGAAAATATTTATTTTCTTCCCTATAGAAGATTGCTTTACGATCATACAAATAAGGACTTCCCAAAACCACCCCACAAATATCCAAAGGAACTACATCCAATTCAACCTCATCAATAAACTTGTCTGTAATGGAAAATCTGAAAGTACAAGTTTTAGTTACTTGCAGTTTTGCATCATCACAAACCCAACCCAAAGGATAAGGCTTAGGATGTGGTTTAGTTTTGAGTCCTAGTTTCTTAACAACCTCCTCAGAAATTAGATTAGCTTGAGATCCACTATCAAAAAGAGTATCAATTTTCGTATGCTTTGAAATTACTCTAATGTGGAAAAGCTCATTTCTTTTCTTATCGTCAAGTATAGTTTGTTTACTAGAAGAAGATGCAACATCTGTAGTGCTATTGTTGGAAATTGAAAGAGTTGATTTACCTTGAAAACTCATAGCTGTGATTTTGGTTTCATCACCTGAATCAAAACCAAGATCATGCACTACAGTGTTTGTTTTCTTTTCTTTTCCTTTCTTAACCATCCATTTAGGCTTCTTTTTGAGATGTAATTTCCAACATTTAGACTCATCATGGTTTTTTTTACAATGATTACAAAATGGTTTTTCATCTTCCTTCTTAACAATAGAGTTTGTTTTATGCTTACCCTTTCCTTTTCCTTGTTCTTTCGAACCTTTTCCTTCAGATTGCTTGTTCTTCTTATTAAAAGAAGAGAAAGAGGACTCCTTTTTCATTTTCCCTCGTGCTTCCAAATGGGTTGCTTGAACACATACTGCATCAAGATTAGTAGGACCTAAAACAAGTATCATATGCCTTAGATAACTATGCAATCCACCAATATATTTGAGCAGTGTTTCTTCTGTGTTTAGGAAATTCCTAGAATTAGAGCCCTTTTCCTAAATTCTTGTGTGTATTCTTGAACACTTTGTCCCTTAGTTTGTCTTAATGTTTTCCAATCCATCATAGCTTGTTGCTTATAACCAAGAGGATAAAATTGTTGCCTAAGATTTGAAACAAATTCAGACCAAGAAGTGATTTCTATACCTTTGTTTTCTTCCACTTCCTGAAGCTTACTCTCCCACCAAATGAGTGTTGTGCCACCCATCCGAAGAGTTTCCAGATGAATTTTTTGCTTCATCATCAACAATTCTCTGAACCCTACAATATACTTCTATCTGCTTGACCCAGCTTATCCAACTTCTCTCGCATTTAGCTCTCCAAAGATACATAGGCAATTCAAACTTGATATCTAACTTTAATGAAGGAAAATCAGATTTTAAAGAGTCTCTTTTTGGAATATCATAAACTAGAGCTTTCTTCTTTCTTACCTTCTCTAGTTCCCTTTTCCCTTTGTCTATCTTGGTACATTTCTTCCACCATTTCCTTCATCTGTTGGAATGATTGACGAAAGTTTTCTTCCACTTCCTCTCGATCCGCCATCAGAGGACTTCGAGATCATCTGTACCAACCAATTTGGGATCTCCTTCAACTAACTCTCCTTCACCCTTCTTAGATCGAGACCTTGTTAACATCCAACACACAACTTGCAATCCAAAACACGTTAATCTGAACCAAAAATCAGTCAAAACCAGCTCTGATACCAATGATCTGAAAATCAAATTTAACTAGCAATTGTGCACACACATTTCTTTGCTTTGTATTGATTTTCGATGTAAAAATTGAGCATTATATCCTTTTGTATTTTTAATAAAAGAATAAAAACTACAAGTACTGTGCAAATATTTAAAGAAATGAAGAGAATTCACCAGCAATTTGACACAAGAATTGATAACGGAGTTCGGCGCTTGAGGCCTACGTCTCCGGTCCGGTTGAATGGGACCGATCTATTAAAATCTTGAAAATAATTATTTACAAAGAATTATAAAAAATTATGACCTTCTCACAGTCTTCCTCTGATCAAAAATAATAGGGGTTGCTTTTTACATCTCCTCAAAATTCCACTCCTAGCTCAAGTTATGAGCATTACAATATTTTAGCACAGACCCGAATGCTATTCAAATAAAATAACTCTCCTTTTATAATGTTTCAAATAGCTGGTGCAATGGTTAGGTGCCTAAACTTTTGCATGGGAGGTCAGCTATTCCAATCCCCTCCACTTCTCTCTCCTTCTCCTTAGGCGGGTTTGTAGGGGTTTATCCCACATTGTGGGTGCGTGCAAAAAGGTGGGCATTTAATAATGCCAAAGATGGTTGTTTGCATTGGCTTAAGAGCCACCATAGTTCCTAAGGAGTGGGCGCATTTCTTGGCTAGATAACCATGGCGCATGGATGTATATTTTTAGGCACCTAAAATGCCAAGGATAATGTGTGGATCAGGTTATAAAGATTTGAATGCAATGCGTGGCATTTGGAAATAAGGATTAATAGGTAATGCGTGGAATATGGAAATGAATAAAAATGCGTGGGAATGGTAATTGCATAGTTTAAAAAGGCATGTCTAATAGTCCCACATGCATAGTGCAAATGCAATTACAGGAATATATATACACAAGTTGGTTTAGTGATTAAATGAGAAGGAGGCCAAGACACCCCTCCATAATCGAGTGTGTCGAACCTGGCTGAGGGCCCCCAACCAGTAAATAGCGGGGTCCATTTGTCCGAAAATGAGTGTCCAAGACCAGCATTCCCAAAACCACTTTTAGTACATCACACAAATTTTCCACATGTCGCAATATAATCGAAACACTTGGTGAGCGTGCACACGTCCAACCTGCACAAAACTCCAAATTTTGCCAGTTGCCCAAAAATTTCAGCGGGCTATAACTTTTGCAAACGAGCTCCGCTTTCCTCGCAAACAAGATATCGTTCGTATAATTTTTCTCCACGCTTTAAAAATGACTACAAATTATTCGAGAAGATCTTAGATCAGTGTTTCTTTTTCTCTGGATCGCTTTATTTGAATCTCGTAATATACCTCTTACCTATGTTACTGATGTGTATATTTCCAAGTTCATTATGAGCCATCTTATTTTATGTTACAATCCCCTCTACCATTATAGGTGACAATGGTAATTTGTTTAAGAACAAAACTATGAAAGCGTTGTGCCAACATTTTCAAATCTAAATCAAGTACTCAACACCCTATTACCCTCAAGGTAATGGATAGGATAAGGCCTCAAATAAAACTCTTGTTCATGTTTTTGAGAAGATGGTTAGCAATACTGGTCATAATTAGAATTTACTGATTCATCCCGCCCTCTAGGTCTATCGAACATCCATCTACACCCCCTACGGTGTTACTCCATATTCCCTAGTGTTTGTACGCACGGAATTTGTCCAACCCCTTGAGATGGATATCCATTCTTTGTGTATATATTTGTAGGAATACTTAGATAAAGAGGAGGATTATAGAAATCCAGGACTCACAAAGCTAGAGTTGTTGGACAATATACACCTTCATGCACTAGATCATCTAAAAGTGTATCAGAATTTAGTGTGTTGAGGCTATAAAAAAAGAATCATACCTCACCAATTTAAGGTTGGAGACCTTTCTTTAAAGGAAAATCAGTTCAATACCACTAAATATCGAGAAAAGAAGGGAATTTTTGAGCCTAATTAGTTAGGACCATATGTTGTGGTTACTAAGTTTAGTACAATATCATATAAACTTGTTGATTCTAATGGTGATGAACTATGGGAGCCTATGAATGTCATGCATCTCAAGTGGTATTATGCTTATTATGGGGACCTTTTGCATATCAAAAATCAAAAAGTATAAAAATCAAAAAAGGAAGAAAAAAAAAGAGAAATCAATTCTTCCAAGTGTAAAAACCACATAATTGTGGCACTTTAGACAAGTCTTTTGGTAAGAACCGTTTTCGACACTATTTAAGGGTCTTTTCTTCACAAGTAACTCGTATCTAGGAGTGCAATGACTTTATCCTAAAGTCAAAATGTGCCCCCTGTGTCATGGGATCCATCTAAACCTATCCTTTGTGGCCTTGATCCAACTGATCCTACTCATGTTGTGAAGATTTTTCCTTTGTATATTCCCATCTCACTCTAGGGGAACTTTTCATCTTCACATTATTACACATATAAGTGGTTTTTTCCTTGTACATTCCCATTTATCGCTGGGGGCATCCATTTTTCTTCATTTTCTTACACACATCTTTAGAAAACTTTTAGAAAATACCAAAAACATTGATATAAATTTTCAGAAAATTGCATAATTATTCAAATATGTTTAGTCAAAAATATCAAAACATTCAAATAATGTCCCATACATAACTCAAAAAACAATATAAAATTGTCTTAGAAAAACAATGCAAAATTTCCCACAAAACCAAGCATTGTTTGCTTACTTAATTGTTTATTTGTACATAGTTTTTTTGTTTATTTGTCTTATATTCTTTCTTAGATTAAGTTTTTTTATTTTCTTTCTTAGATTACATCTTATTTTAATCATTTTGGAGTCCATTAGATTAATTTTGTTTGCATGCTTGTTCATTTTTGTACATAGTTGTGTTGTTTTGTTACTTAGTGTTGTATATAGTAGATTTTATTAAGTGTTCATTATGCTTGTATTCATTGCTTGTATAGTTTTTTATCATTTCATCATCCATATCATCTATCATCACATCTAACATCATCACATATCAATAAAATGCTAAGCTACATCATCATGAAATGAAAATAAACATGTATGCTAAGATAACATCATATAATATCATCAATGGGGAAATAGGGATTATTTTTATCCCCCTCATCATAGACCATAATAAAAACATGGGCTAAACATGTTATCTCATATAAACAAAATGTGATAAATAATCAAAGTCCATCATCATCATATATCCATGTATCAAATATCAATTTCCATACAAATGTCCTTATACAAAAGAATGTGTCTTGATATGCATCGATATAAAAATACGCCATCATGGGCATGGATAAAAAATGTGCCTTCATCTCAAGGCATGATAAAAAAAATACATATACATGCAAGTAAAAAATTATACCTTCATCATAAGGCATACATCAAATATAGTACATGAATAAAGAGTCATGGATGACTCTCACCGACACTAGGACTTTTTTCCTTGAACGAATGGGAGGCATATGTTGTGAGGGACCCCGTGGAGGATCCATCTCGATGTGTTGAAGACCCCATTTGTGGTGAGGGCATCTATACTTGACCTAGCTCACCTAGATGGTTTGTGATATCTTGATCTAGAATGACTACCGGTGATATATTTTTAGGGTATCACCCTCTTTCCCTCAAGTATTTCCCCATAATACAATACTTTATAGTAAGAAGCCTCACCTATTGTTCTTGAAAAGTCATCTACTAAGTCCTAGGCTCCTGTTGCTAAGGCTACTTGGGCTGGAGTGTATCACACACTTCTCTCAACCCAACTACCTCTACCTATAGATGATTCCTCTCGGTTGCCCACTATGATCACTCACCACTAACTGGTCCCAAGTCCCTCTTTTTGTAACCTATTGTAGTTGTTTCCTCAAAGCAACCTAGTCCCAGCACCACTGAACAATCTACCTATGGGGTGATCGTGTGGTGACCTCTGTGGTGACCTAGGGCTGCTCCCCATCGGTCACCTATTATTATGTGTGGTGGTGACCCCCATTCATCTCCATCACCCCCACATGTTGTTATATGTGGACTCATTACTTGGAGCGGTGAGTGTGGAATCAGATCATAACTTCGTTGTAACACATGTATTTGTACATATGGTTGTGGTTATGGCTATGGTTCTGTTCTGGTTTTGGTCATGGTCACAGTGCTACTCTATGGTGATGGACCTTGTGGTTGTATATGTACATGTCGTCCCTATCCTTTTCCATCCCCTACCTCTAGATCTACCTCAGCCTTTGGCTTCCCTAATCATGAACCATCTCATAAACAGCCCACATGTCTTGTTTTTGTTGCAATTATACCAATCTAAGGTTATTTGTGCAATGGTAATGCCCAGTGGTACTACTATCGCATACTAAGGCCCATAGTCTGCAGTAGTCTCAAGATCCACTATATGTTTACATCCACCCCATACCTATGGGACTACGGACTACAAACTCGTAATGCTCTCCTTTATATCATGCAGGGCCTAAAATCAATAGTTTCTTGTGTTCTGTGTATACCACATATCATCTCTAGGAATACCCTAGTTAAGATCTAGTTGTCAATGTACCCTTTCTACATGGTACCACTCCAAAATATGTCTCGAATACTAATCAAGAATTTTTCAACCTCCACAATACCCGGATCCACTAGGTCCCCACGCCACCGATATACTAGTAGTCGTTGTTAGGTAATCATCTGCATTTGTAAATCATAAAAGCCTTGTCTATAATAGGTAATGTCTCTCACATGAGATCACAAATCATCTCCACCGACTCACATCCCCTACAGATGGATTGTATGGAGCCCCGTCTCGTAGTACTCCAAGGGGTTGCCCGATTGCACTATGGTCCCATGAAAAAATCTATAAAAGTGTGGCAAGGCCCACACTCCTCATCCTCTCTATATGTTACCAAGTGTAGATCCCAATATAAATGAGTTAGTATGCACAGACCCCAGAAAATATCTCTTCGTCCATGAGCGGTGCACTACTCCTATCAAACCAAGTGGAAAGTGTGTCCCAAACTTGTTAGGCAATAGTTACCTCACCGACAAGAGCCATAAGATACATTGCTTAGTGGGAAATCCCCCTATCATAGAAGCGATTGTATAATTGAGTGGTCATTCCCGGTTGAGGAATATCCTCTAGCTGAAATAAATCACATATGGGATCCAAGATCTAACCACTTCGTCAACAATATATCACTAGGTTTCCCCGAATGGGAACTCTAAGGATCCCATACATGTCCTCTAGTGTAACGGTCATCTCGCTGGTCGAATCCAAAGGTTTGACTTTCATTATGCCACCTCTCTACCAATGAAGTCGAAGGGCATGATCTATTATGATATGTGGCATCTCTGCAATGTAAGATAACCTTGTAGCCTCTAACATGGAAACCAATCCTCACTAGACTCATCTTAAGAAGGTCTTCTCATATGCTCGAAGGAGTCCATGTCTCTCACAGGACCTACAAGTTACGCAAATCTCACTGTGAGATTACCCAATACACATAATTAACATCACTTTTTCTAAAAATACTTCCTAAGGTGTTCTAATTACTCTTACATTCTTCTAAACATTTCCTAAATTATTTTAAGTTTTTCTCAAAGGTAAGACTCTACGCTAGTGCATGCCTTTCTACACTAGGGAAAGCCTTTTAGTGCTAGCATATGATTTTTGACACCGACATGGGACTTTTAGCGATAACGTAGGCCATTTCACACTAGCGTAGGTCATTTCATGCTTATGCACTCCTTTTGATGTTAGCACAAGCACGTGTCCTTTTTAGTGCCCATGTAGTCATTTTGATGCTAGCACAAGCCATTTGCCTAGCCTAAATTAGTGTTACGCATATTCACAATTTTTCACGCTAACATACCCTTAATCACCCTAGTATGCCAAAAGGTTTGTGCTAGCATTAACTGTCATTTTATATTGCATTAAATGAGAAATAAATGCACTTAAAATTTAAATGTTTTTGTTTCTTACCGGTGGACCGTCTGCAGGAATCCTCCAAGACTCTCGAACACAATCCATGTGATGTCTATGCCTTTGAACTCATGTCATTTCTCTCACAAGTCATAACAAAATCTCTCAATAAGGCAAGAGAAGGTAATAACAAATAATGGGTCACGATGGATTTTACCCTCCAACCATGTTATTTATACTCGTTTTCCCTAGTTCTTCATTTTCCTAGCCTCCTAGGGGCCATATGACTAATTTTTTCTTCTATTTTCTTCCCACCATGTATTGGCTTTACATCACGATGATTATTTTATTAAATAGTCATTTTTCTACCGTGTGTGCTACGTTGGGATATATTTTTTCTTCTTGCGGCCTTTTCTTCGTTGGTGTGTGTATTTTCCACATCATTAGGTGAGTCATCTCACTTAGGTGAGATCATAGGTCCATGTGTCATTTAGGGGTCATTATGAGATTCACTTACGCGTAAGTGTGTTAGTGCGTCGAGTGCATCATATGCGCATTGGGAGTTACGCTTCTATTATGGGAATGTAACTCCCCTCTCTACTCGAGTTGTCATGATTGCAGCACTTTGGGTTACTCAAAGACACTCCTATATGTACACGTATTTTGATGTATGAGATAGAGGAGAGTTTTATGGCTTAACCAGTTTCGCCTGCTTTTCGAATCTTTGCATGCACATTCAACATGCTCACTCCTCCCAAGATCTCTTCACACTATCATTCACATTCCTATTGATGTGCACGTCATCCCTCGTGATCCTCGCTTTTGGGTTTTCAAATCCTCTTTCATGGTATCAGAGCGGATCTTGTGGGTCCATGCACTCATCGGCATTTTTGTGTGTTTTTGGCTTCCCAGCATGATTTACATGATTCTCGGTGTGTGTGTCATAATGTATATTCCATTATGTGCTTCAGTGCATTGATTTCGGGTGTTTATACCTCCATTTGGGTTGTTTGTGGTTGGTTTTCAAGTGTTCATAGTTTTTCCACCTTGCATGCATGTTTGGAGGTATCTTACCATTTTGGAGCATTTGCAGGTTGCAGATCTGAGTTTTTTTGTGCTAGTTTTGTGAGTTTTCAGTGTAGTGCAAAAGCTGCCCTAGCTCGTCACTACCCTCAACTCGGACTGTGCATTTTGTTGGCTCGGTCTGTGCCTTTTTTTTCTCTTATCAGGTTTCTGCATTGGCCTTTCTAGCTCAACGTTTGGCTCAAAGCCTGTCTGCCTTCATCATCTGCATATGCATTCAACGTGGCTCTGCATGGTTGATTGTTGCTCATGGCACTGTGCGTTTGTTCCTTCTACCGCAGGCTGGAAATCTCACACCTTGCCTACATTGAACCCCACAACACAGCAACAACATGCTACAACCATTTTTTTGCAAGCACGTGGACGTTTTTTGCACACTCAGCCACCTGTGTTGGACCTGTTTGGGACCTACGTTGAAAGTTTGCTCACCGTTTGGATCTGTGGTGGTGTTCGCTGAAGGAATCAGCTGTGGTGTTCACCATTTGAATCTGTTCTTGGCCACATTGTTGTTCTTGGCCGCATTGCTATTCTTGGCTCACCGTTTTTTCTTTATTCTCGCTGCAAAACTCCGCCTTGTTCCCTTCAAACAGCTCCTCCAGCGATCCTCTTCCATTAGAAAAACGTTTTTTGACTTTACTTAGCTATTTTTGGGTGTTTTGGGTCTTCAAACAGCTCCTCCAGCTTGTGCAAACCTACAACACCTGCTCCCAGCACCTCCAGCGACCGTTTTACACATCTCCAAAGATCTTAACCTACAACGTTATATTCAACGGCCACTCAGTCTTTGCTTGAAACATTTTTGGGCATTTTTGGCATTTTTGGGTGTTTTTGGGCATTTTGGGTCTTCAAACGGCTCCTCCCGCTTGTGCAGACCTGCCACACTGCTCTCAAAGACCTCCAAAGGTGACCTCCCATGTGTCCGCAACACCCTCAAAGCAACTTGCATCTGACTCTTTTTGGTGGTTTTCCCTCCAAACAACCCAGCACGTGGACCCTCCAACTTGGCATTCGAACAGCTCCTCCAACGTGGGCCCACCTTATTTTTAATGTTTTAGGGTGTTTAAAAAATAAAACATTCATTATTTGGCAAGTAATAATTCTAGGCTACATTTTTGGTTTTTATTAATCCCTTCCTTCGAGTGACGAAGACGGAGGGCGAGGTCCGGGTTGGCAGGAGGCTAATCCCCCCTCACAGTCAAAACAAACTCTACCTAAAATTTCATGCCATTTCCAATGAGTACCCACACGATACCCTTTGCACCCATTTCATGCACTTTTTTAATGCGTTTGCAGTGTCTAGTGTATTTTTCCATTAGTTGCGGGAATTGTTTTAATGCTATAACTTTTGACTCATTGCTCGTTTTTGAGCACTTCCTTGGTCAAAGTTGCATGATTTTTTACACTTTACGTGATGGCATTTCCAATTTTGTAAATTCACTACTTTTATAAAGTGCCACATTCTGGGGGGGTTGCTTGTACTCTTGGGTTTTCACACGCAGACGCATTATCGGCCAAGTCCGACGTCTTGCTTTTGTGCACCTTACATCTTGCATTTTTTCATCATGGAGAGTGCTCTTTCCAGACGTGAGCGTCATAGGATCACCTTACAGACCTCTGCCACTTCTCACCGGGAGAGAGACCTATTCAGCTTGGTGTGCTTCCATGGAACGTTACTTCGCCCACGAGGGTCTTTTACCCTTCTTGCTTGGGCTAGTTCCTGCACCCGCTGATCATCGTCATCTAGAGGACTTCCTCGACACTTGTGACCATGTCTTTGGTCACATGATGATGCATGTCTCTCATTCTCTCTGGTTTCACGTGGCAGATTCAAATCCACCTCACCGTGTCTGGAGCATTCTTTAGTCCTTGTATGGAGACCCTTCACATACTGCCACCATTGTTGTTGCTGCTGATTCAGTTGTCTCCTCCATTTCTTCATGTGATGATAGTTTCACTGACACAGGCTCGCTTGGTTCTACTTCTGATGATGAGGATTGTGCATCCAGTTCTAATGTCGAGAGTACTACAGAGGACTCTTCTCCTCTTTCTCTCACTATTCCAGAGAGTGTTGACACTTCCCACATCTCATCAGATATCGAGCAGTCCCCTTCTCAGTCTCATACAATCATCACACCTGCCTCCTTTCCACTTCCAGTGTGCGAGGCCCTTTTCACTCCTCTACCTTCATTGGATGACTCATACCTATCATACATCGCTCTTCTATTTGTTGAGCCCCCTCATTGGGATGAGTATCTACCTGACCTTAGTCATCTTTTCGCAGAGTCTACTTGTGATGCACTACAAGTCCCTCATCCATCTACAGGTGTTTCAGAGGAGTTCATCATCTTTGTTGTTGGGAGTGCCCCTTCCGAGAATCATGTCACTTCCACATTTCCGAGACCTTCATTGATCCACCCTCAGTTGTGGATCCCTTTTCTATTGTGGAGGATGTTTTGTTCCCTTCACATCACTTGGACATCCTTTCTGCGGGTGTTCCTCTTCACTCTGATAGTTCTATGCACGTGGCATTACCTTCGGTTCCTTGGCACTCACTCGCTAGACCTATGTCACACTTCCATGCACCAGACTCAGAGTTCTTTGTGTTGTTGCCTTCAGTTTCCTTTGTGGAGTGGGCAAACTTCCAACGCATGTCATTTCTGTCCTTCCTAAGGGTAGGCACATAGTTTGTTGTGGGTGGCTCTTCTTCAGTCCAGAGGCAGAGGATCTTGTCATCGACATTCTTCTGGGAGACCTCCTAGAGCTGCAGAGTTCAGATCCGTCCATGGCATCTTCTGCATTCCTCTCATCTCCCTCTTCTTCTCTCTTCTTCTTCTTTCGAGAGATTGCCTCTTTGTACATGGGTACCTTTTCAGGCTCGTCTAGAGTTGGGACCCATATTTGGCATCTTTCTTAGATTAGAGAGTGTTTTGTTCTCTTGTGGTGGATGTTTTTCCCACTGGGTTTTCCTTCACTGCTTGGGACTTCTTTCTTGTACATGGGTACCTCATCAAGCTTTGTGCCGAGACCCATTTCTCGTTTCTAACTTTCTGCCTCATCCTAAGTTATGATGAAGGGGGTTTTGGTGTGTGTATTTTCCACATCATTAGGTGATTCATCTCACTTAGGTGAGATCAGTAGGTCCATGTGTCATTTAGGGGTCATTATGAGATTCCCTTACGCGTCATTACATCAAGCACATCGTTCGTTAGTGCGTCAGTGCATCATATGTGTCATTAGGAGTTACACTTCTATTCTGGGAATGTAACTCTCCCTCTCTATTTGAGTTTTCATGATTATAGCACTAGGGGTTACTCAACACCTCCTATATGTACACGTCTTTTGATCTATGAGATAGAGGAGAGTTTTATGGCTTAACCAAGTTTTTCCCATTTGTCAAATCTTTGCATGCACATTCGGTTGATGCTCGCTCCTCCCGAGATCTCTTCACACTATCGTTCACACGTCCATTGATGTGCACGTCATCCCTCATGATCCTCGATTTTGGGTTTTCAAACCCTCCTCGCTTTCAGGTTTTCAAACCCTTTTTCATCTTCTACCTGGGGCATATTTTTACTTCTCAGGGATTTATAATGATGCCTCATGTGCCTTGTAATTCTTCTATGTCACAATCTTCCCTAAATTTCAAAGAAAATTTTCTAAAAATTCAAAAAATCCAAAAAAATGGTAAAAATAAAAATCCTATCAAAAATTGGTAAAAATCATTCACACATCTAAATCATTTACTAGACACAATGTCCTCAAACATAGAAAAAAATTCCTACAAAACATCTTTCTATGGTTCTTATATGTTCATGCACACAACATGTGGATCATTTTAATCTACCCTCCATTAACAAAGTCGGTTTGCTAGTTATGTCTGTCTTCCCTTGCACAAGCATTTGTTTGGGGAAGTTTCATAGTGCACATTTTATTTTTCATAGGACTTCTACATCCTCTGTTTATTCACCTCACATGTATCCTTTCTTGGGGTGCCATTTATAACCCTTTTCGTTAACTCAAACATTTGGTAACCAAATTTCGATAACAAAAGCATTCGTGCAACTCTCTTGAACGTTGTTTGTTTGAGTAAGTTTGTTTGTGCTTATTTCCTTGTTCGTCTACTTGATTACTTTCTTGTACTACATTACTTCATTTATTTTTCATTGAGTTAGTGTTTTAGCAATGAACACATGTTAGTATTATGGCTTTTCATGTTACTTTACACTTTTTATGCTTATATATAAAATAAAGGGCCGATGACGTAGATCATGAGAAAAGTGATGAAATAAAGTTGTTCTTGACCCACGCTGGATGAAATCTATTTCCATTCTCTTCATCTCCATTTTTCTTCTATCACATTGTTCTTCCAAATCACACAGGGGCAATAGGGATTGTATTTACCCCCTCCTCCTTATTTCTTTTATCCATTTCCTTCATCTTTTCGATCTTCGATCAACCTCTTTCATCACTTCATCAACACTCGAGGGGGATCCTTCATTATACTAATTTTTCTTCCATTTCATTCAAAAATTACTTGTTTATAATTATCTGGTATCATTGAATTCATGTTACTTACGTCACCCCAAAGAGGGGCAAATGTAGACACCTAAAATCCGCCTACACATTTTTACTACTAAAATTGTACTAATTACCCTCTTTCCCATCGTTTCCATAATAATTAGTGATTTCCCACTAATTAACTAACGTTTCCCTCCATTTTGATCAATTAACGACACTTCGTTAATTAACTAGTCTTTACTTCACTCCAAATGCCAATTAACGACACTTCGTTAGTTATAATCCTCTTCCAATTGAATAATTAACTATTATTAGTTAATTAAGCCTATTTACCCTTGTATTTAATCAATAAATCTTCTTATTGGTTAAAAACCACCTTCCAACCATTCAAAATCTTCTTATTTCCCTCCAAATCATCTCTAACGGATTTCTAAGCATACCCTAGCCTATTAATTAATCATATTTGATTAATTAAAACACCCCCAACTCCCATGAGTTGCTAATCACTTGTTAATTCTTCTAATCAAGCTTATTTCTTCTAATTACACTTTATCATTTATCCCACATGCACTAGGATTCATGCTTCTCTAAATTGGAAAGCTATATAATAAACCTAGTATTTCCCTCACACACCACACCACACTTTGAATAGTGGAAACTATAGGCATAAGATAAAGGCATTCTCCATTGTTTTGGAATAGCTACTTCATCTTTACATCCATTCTACCATTATTGAGTAGAAAGGAAGATCTAAGTATGGCCTTGTATCCATTTCTTGGTGAGATCCTTCCCTCTCTTTGGATATTAACACACAAATTTTATTTCTCATGATCTAAAGAGGCTCATGTTTAAAAGTAATCATACATATAAGAGTAGGAATGGTTAGCATTAGATGATTTCATTCATGTCTATACAATATAGTAGCTAATTCATTTTAGATCTTATCTTGATGTCCTTAGTATATTAAATTTTCTTTTAAGCTAATTCGTGTTAGTTTCATTCAATGAGTATAGTTAGTTTAGTATGGCTACGATAATGCTTTAGTCTTTTCTTTAACCACTAAAACTTTTGAAGAATTTTAAGGTCTCCCAAATGCATCATAAGTGGTAGATATATCCATTGAAAACATAGAATAATACTGGAATGCAAACATTGCAAATTGTTCCAAAATATTGAATAGCAATTACCTTGAAAATTCAAGGATCGTTACAACTAGGATCCACAAGAAGTTAAGTAGGGCTGGTTTTGTGGAAGAGATTAGATACATTATCACATTGTTGAACAAGGTCATGGGAAAATAGTATGCATACCTCTATAGTGATATGATGTATAAATTCATTCAGATAATCCTTATCGGAAATATACAGATTCATTCAGGAGAAATCTTCAGTGATTGCATCCACCAACAACTACTCAAAATGGCAGTGCAAATTAAGGAAGACTCTATCAATAAAATGAAATTTCACATGATCTCTTACTTGGTGTACAACATTTATCACCATAGGTCATTCCCTTGACTAGATAGAGAAAAGGAATTTGGTAATTACATATTCTATGATGTGTACCCATAGTTGAACATGGATAATTACATCTTCAACTTCAAAGTAGTGCATGATATTGTATTTTCTCCCCTCATAGGTGTATTCAATCCTAAGTGGGAATATAATATGATATTCCCACAAGAAAATAAATTAATCCCTGAATATGGATATTACTTCATCTAATTCATAAATTTCACGTATATTAGGATAATTGGCTTCCATGATGCCCCTTATATATTGCCAAGGCACTTGGATGATAGATGGGATATATTGGAGGTATCAAGTCAGTTGGTAGTTTAAAAAATTATTACAATAAATCCCAAGCAAAATATCAAGTTTCTAATCAGCATTGGAAGGTACACATGCCCTACTTTGGTTAATTCCAGGCTCATAGAAGTGAAAATGGGAAGAATCAATTTATATAATTTCACTCTAAAGGCGCAACTATGACATCGTATGGATACTACAAGGAGCTTCAGGGAATTCCTATGAGTATGAGCCTTGTTATGAGGACTATTAGATGGATTGTAGGGATTAGAAATAATTCACATTAATGGATTACTATAGGATGACCCCTACCCAAGTGGTGTACTACAAAATTATTTTGTTCCTCAAGAGCTAGAGGATGGGAAAGACTTAGTGAGTAAATATTACATTGACAAGAAGATAACCTCATGGGACCTCCTAAGTATTGACTCAACAAGGCGTAGAAAGTACCTCTTTGTAAGATAGAACTACTCGTGTTATGAAGATGACTTTAATTTGGCTAACAAAAAGGCAATTGATCTAACCATGTAAAACATAGCATTCCTTACATAATACAAGGTAGGCGGGGCCATAAAGGATATAATCCTTTGTTTTAGGAAGGGACCTACAAGCTTGTACCCCTGAATGGAAATTCCCCACAATTGTTAATCAAAGGGCCAACTTAAGAGGTTATGGAGAATTTTAGCTCTATAACAAACAAAATAGGGATTCCTCTATCAAAATTTACACATTTTAGACACTAAATCATGCACTTTGAGTAATATTTAGGCTCAGCATCACACTACTATTCATATGGTTTTTGAGTGAATAAATTACTAATTAACCCCCATCTTTTTTTGATAATTGCATACTGGTTCTAAATACATAATTTAGAACTCACAATTCAAATAACCATTTATATAACAGACAACCATATGCAGCTGTAATGACTCGGAATACCTCCGATCTATTCATTCCATGACTCGGTAATCTACCGATCTATTCATGAGTAAAAAGAGTTAGTGTTTTTATTTAACACAATACTCTGGCGGTTCTCTTCCCTAATCTGGGATTCAGAATGCTCTGTCCAGGAATCTAATCAATAATAAGCAGTACCATTATTCATCGGCATCTCATCCCTTAGACTAGGTGAATCAGACAACGCAATCAGCAGCTTGCGATACTTTGGCCAAAGATTTGAAACATACTGTTCATGTCTCGTATTCCTTAACGGCATACTCGTCAATCTGGAATACGTCCTTCACCCCATTCATATGTTATATAGAATGTCTTATACTGACTACTGTCAGTCCTTCCTTTCACAGCTGAATCACTCGGAGGCAGATTAACAAGGTGATAATGTTATATGGATGCCTACGAGGATTAGGGATATGAGGACATACTGGTTCAACCTTGCAATTCAACCAGTGTGTCATGATACCCCAAATCTCCGAGGCAGTCTTATAACATGGCCACGTTCTTAATCGGTCCCAAGGTAACTCGTGCGAAATCAAGTGTAAATCTTAGCGATCAATGCAAAGGGTGTCGCCATAAGTCACCTGCATTGTTGTAACTTCGAGAAGATCCTAATCTTCTCGGAGGTACAGCCCTGCAGTCGACCTTATGTCGTCATCCTTTAAATCCGCCTCGAGAAGATCTACCCAAAAACAAGCGTTACGCACAAGAGATTAAATTACTTTAAAGACTTTTCCCTAAGGTTAGCCTTTCCAAATCCCTGGATTCTTTGTCTTAAGACGACCCTCCTCTAAAAGACTCATTACAGGTAGAGGTATTACGGTCACGCTCTCATCAAGGAGTCATTAGAATACACCTGATTCCAAAGCAACAGAACGGGACAATTTCTCATAACCAATGCTTGAGAATGCCATCTGATCTCCATTGATTGCCTATCAGTTCTCTTAACTGAATTTATATCATACTTTTTAGTTTAAAGATATAAATGATTTAGAATCCAATTTACTATTGTCCTGTTATACTTAGGACTAGGGATTAGTAATTCAATCCAACTTGTTTAGCGTTATCTTTTAGGCTCAATTTTAACCTATCCCCAAGAGAGACAATAATTAAATTACAATATTGCTTTTGCCAGAGCAAACTAGAACTACTAAATACTCATAAGAATTTAGTCTAATTACTTACAAGCTTTCATTGTCAATCACAAAAGCATCCATATTATACAAAGATAACTATGCCTCTTCGTTACGTAAACCGAAGAAGTTCATCATTCAGAATAGAATACAACACATAAGTATCAAACACTTATTTTCATTCCTTTCGAAACTCGTACAATTACATTTTATGCAACAGCATACTTGATATAATGCTAACGGAAAAGAAACATCTTTTCTCATATAGTACATCCATAAAATCAAGCTGTAATTCATAATAAATCAAATAAACAATCTGATCAGCCTATCAGATCTGCATTGCTTTTACCCTCTTACGGCAACCATCTGCAAAAATAGTCAACATGAGTCAGTTCAATGAACTGAGCATGATAAGCACTAACTTTTAAAACAATTGCAATCCATCAATTGTTTTCATTAAACACCCTGTTTAAATGAGATCAGATATTCACATAAGTAAACATAATCAGACTATGCCCTTGTAATACAGAATGATTACAATTATGTAACTCTATCATTGTTACAATTAGTCTTAATCATTTCCTAATATTTCATCAAATATTAAGAAACAAGGAACGAATGCACACAACAATCATTAAACCCAAAATCACAACATTGGTCAGATTGTTTCATTCTCCAAAAAGGAAATAACATAACAATTCGGGATTCCACCAATATGTTACAAACAATTTCCCACTGATAGTCCATTATCAATAATATTAAATAAAGGAAGAGAAAGAACCAAACCATTCATACTTCCTTTCACATAAGTTCATCACTGTACTGCCTTCACATATGAAAACAGTCAACCAGTATATAAATGAACAAGTTAGACAGGCCGAAATCAAGATCACTGTTCTAAATCACGAAAATAGAAACTCAGCAAATCTCTTGTACAGCAACTAACACATCAACATTTCATGTAACAACCATAAGCCCAATGCAAGTTCCTTTTGCACAGTAAAGCCTTATCACCAGTTGAAAACAAGAGCTACAAGCGTATCGCTGAAAACAACAACTATTGCATCAACAATCTAAGGTTTCCCAAAGGACTATGCTATGTTGCCCACACGGTACTTCCAAATCATGCACAGTCGATCGGACAGATCAAAATGGAAGGAAACATAGCATACATATTCTTGCTCAGTCAAAATCGGACTGAAGTGAAGGAAAGGAATTCAACCAAACGATCCTTACCTTGCAGCATGCAAGTCTTGGTGCGTTATTCGCGACTTACCCTAACAAGGTCAAAACACGAAACAGTCATCCAAACTAAGGATCTCAACAATGACAAAAAATAGTGTCCAGGGTCGAATTCAGAAAGAGACAGAAGTACTGGTTACCCTTCCAGAAGTTCTATGATTCAAACGGATGTATCAATTCAAGCGAATGCATAAGAATTCATACTGTCATTCATCAACCAAGCATAACAATAACCAGCCAATAAATTACTCTCAGCCAGTCGCTTTATACTAATTTGCACAGGTTGAAGATATACATGTCTACATAAACATCTGTAACTCAAAATCCCAAAAACACGAAGGGATCCCAATGGTTCAACAAGATCGAAATGCATGTTCATCCATTAAGTCACTACAACTTAACTATATTTGGTTCAAAATATACAATGAATTATTCAATCGACTCCTCAGAGTCGTCCAAGTCACACTAGTATATATATATATATATATATTCGCACTGTAACTGTTAAGGATTTTGCACTCATAACCACTGAACCCAACAGCAACGTACAAGAAATTGGCCGATAAATCAATAGACGCCATTCATGGTTAACAATCAACATCAACCAAGTAAAACAAGTCGAATACCCTTATCAAGCAAGGGAATCTATTGGGCCGCTTCGAAACTTTCGAAGAGTTTTCACATGAAATAAAAATGCATACACAGGAAGTCTTTATCCTTCAATTATTTCAATATAACAGTAATCAAAAAGCCCTGTTTCATCTTACCAGGCTTTCATGAAAAGACCATTCACAAAACTTATGGATAAATCTACCTTCCTAGGCAATTACGATTCAATCATCGACTCCATTGAGTCAATACAACAAAGTACAGGTGTATTTATATTATACACAGTGCACAAGTAATCCCGCTAACCTAATAACAGGGAAAACAACTTCCGCTAGGTCGAAAAGACTATGGTAACACTACAGTTACCTGTTCCAAGCCAAAAATTGAAAACAAAATGAAACCCGAAAGTATCACTAGTCGTTGTCAACAAATCCCACGACCGAGCACCCAAAGAAGCGATAATACTAATCATTCTTACAGTATTCCTTCAAATCATTAATACAGTTTCTATATCAAGAAACAGCGACCACGAATCAAGACATACAGTGGTCTTATACTACACACAGGTATATTCTAAGGGCTCACGCCAAACAGGCCGAACATTCAAACTTTAGAATAAATACCACACATGTATAAGCCAGAATGAATACTCAAATAAATAGAGTCGAAGTTCGATTTAAACAAACACCCATCAAGAAGAAATTGAAAAATCGAACCAGACGAGATACAGTGCTAAAAATCAAACTAGATCTCATAGAAAATTCATCCAATCTTCACAGAACATTTGAACAGAGTTGTTTTAATGAAAGCACTTGAAAAACAGCAAGATATTTAAAGGTTAGGGCCTAGCATGCCTGTATTTTGATCGAATTTCCGAAGCAGACCACAGGAAGAGCTCAAACTTCCTTTTCTTTTTCCCAAATACAGCGACCAACAAAATTTCGCTGTCCCATTTACAATATATCCTCCATGGCAGAGAAAAGAGCCAGAGAATTTCATTCTCGCCATGCAACTCAAAGAGAATCAAAAGTGCTAACAAGAAACTAAACTAGAGAGAGAGAGAGAAGAAGACCGAAAATCGCGATACACCAAACAAACCTTCCAACTTCTCGTTTGCATGCTGTTCCGCGAGCTCCGGCTCGACTCCCTAGACATTAAATGCCATTAAACCAATTTTCCCGCTTAATCTCAACTCCCACCGACCGCCGAAATTGGCGACAGTCCATCCAAAAACTCAAGTTCATTTCCAAACTTAGTAATTGCCAAGTCTGCCAAGGTTAGCCGCCGCCTAAGCCTCCGCCATATGCCTGTCCCTCATCCTTATCCTTCCCATTTATTGCCATAGAGAATAGCGCCCATGGTTCGCCACCCTTCAAAGGCCCCTTCCCAAAAACTCTTAGTTAGCTAGGTTAGTATCTTAGGTTAGAGTTTTAGGGTAATGACCATGCTAACCATTTTACACTTAGTTATTATTTTAGGATCATAACACATAGCCTAGGTCTAGGTTAGACTAACAATAATCTAACCCCTAGGTTAGGTTATTGTTTTAGGTTACTAACCCTTAGTAATTCAGTTTGGTCCTTCTCCTGAAAACTCGGAGAGACCTGTATCATACTTTCTAGAACAGAGCCACTCCTGTTCTTATTACAGAGTTGTATGTCAATGAATTATTACCTGGTCTTTAATCGAGACCTTCCAGATATACTAGATATCGGGAACCGTTTCATTTCTCAAGATCAGCCTGAGTCATACTCCTGACCAGCTTACTAAATGCTTCCATACCTTGCAACCTGTTCAAGGTCTGTGATATAATTTATCACATACAGATTTAAAGCATTACTTGGATCAATTCCTCTGGTCCAAGTCTAGATATTATTGATGAATACCTGTATAATTCATTCCGTGATCAGATTAATATTCAGTCACAAAATGAAATAAATAAAAGAGTCTATTCATATTTTGACTCAGTCAAGATCTGCAATCTGCAAGAAATTTAATACATATCAAGCATGATTTCCGAATCGAGGTACACAATCCATTTACTAGAAATCACATATCAACACTTGAATGCTTAGGAGGAGAAAGTAACAACAAGACAGGTGTTACAAATCAATTTATATAATTTCACTCCTAGCGCAACTATGACATCGTATGGATACTACAAGGAGCTTGGGAATTCCTATGAGTATGAGCCTTGTTATGAGGACTATTAGATGGATTGTAGGGATTAGAAAGAATTCACATTAATGGATTACTATAGGATGACCCCTACCCAAGTGGTGTACTACAAAATTATTTTGTTCCTCAAGAGCTAGAGGATGGGAAAGACTTAGTGAGTAAATATTACATTGACAAGAAGATAACCTCATGGGACCTCCTAAGTATTGACTCAACAAGGCCAGAAAAGTACCTCTTTGTAAGATAGAACTACTCGTGTTATGAAGATGACTTTAATTTGGCTAACAAAAAGGCAATTGATCTAACCATGTAAAACATAGCATTCCCTACATAATACAAGGTAGGCGGGGCCATAAAGGATATAATCCTTTGTTTTAGGAAGGGACCTACAAGCTTGTACTCGAATGGAAATTCCCCACAATTGTTAATCAAAGGGCCAACTTAAGAGGTTATGGAGAATTTTAGCTCTATAACAAACAAAATAGGGATTCCTCTATCAAAATTTACACATTTTAGACACTAAATCATGCACTTTGAGTAATATTTAGGCTCAAAGATCACACTACTATTCATATGGTTTTTGAGTGAATAAATTACTAATTAACCCCCATCTTTTTTCCATTTTACTTTACTTATTTTCGTCATTCTTGACCTTCAGCATATACATGCCCAGTATTTTTTGTCTTTCTATGTTATTTTACACTTTACTAGGGTTCCTAGGCTAGTACTGGGGCACCCATGGGCGTCCTAGTCCTAGTTGAGGGGCCCTGATCCTTTTCACACTTTACTTCCATCTTTTGGGAACTTTCTAGCTGTTTGAGCTTCCTATCTTTTTGGTGATTAACCTTTTTAAGGTTAATTACGAAATTAGAACAAGAGAACCATATAAATATAAAGTTATGAGACCATAATGAGGGACCGAGAACTAGTCACTACTATCATCTACCTAGATTTGTATCCATTTAAGGAATCTAAATCTTATTTTCATCCATCTAGCTCCATCAAAAGGGACAAGGTTGATTCATCTAAATCACACATCATAAGAGGGAAGTTTATTCTATTCCATCCACCATTTATCACATTTTCCACACATAGTTATCGCTCACTACTTCACAAAGTGTGACCTGCATACAAGAACCTATGGCATGATTCACATAAACACACTTAGAACTCCATTTGGGTATGTAATGTAGTGCAGCACTTGGTTAGTAAGTCCACTATTGTGAATGTTGAGGATAGTTTAACCCCTTCTTTTGCATTTTTTATTTTTTAGGGTTTGATGCTTATTTTGGGGTTTTGCAGAGCCTACTCTTCATTTTTTATCATCAACAACATTCGACGTAATGCAATGAGTTATACGTGAAAGTGAGGACTTCATATCATCTTCTAACCCTACAAATCTGGTTTTTGGACTTCCCGCATAAACTAAGGTGCCCAACTCATAGTAGGGCGGCCATAGGTGCTTTGATCCTCTCCCAAGTGCCTCACTAGAAAACAACTCATATATATGCCTTATGGAGTTCCTGAGTGGTTGTATCTGCATTATGTTCATCTAGTTTATTATCCAACATAGTCCCAAACAGTCTTCAAATCAGCTAAGCTCCTTCTAACCATACTTGTTGATTAGGGTTTCACATTTTCATTTACTTAGTTAATTGGTTCATTTTCCTTATCTAGTTTAGTTTTTTATTTATCATTGTACTCCTTAGATTAACTTAGAAAATCCACATTTTAGTTAATCACATATATGGTAGAGGAAATTCTAAAGAAAACCATGCAGATGCCCCATTATTATAGCCACAACTCTCCAAGCAGTCTAACACCCAACCTCAAAGTAAAAGATAAATGTAGTAAAGGAAACCACCCAAGTTAATGTTCCAACCTCTTCCTCAAAGGGGTCCTCCATTAAAGGGAATTGTATGAGAGGGATTATTTCCTAAACTATACAGGGATAGATCTAACATTGGAAACTATCCATGAAGAAGAAGAAGAAGAATAAATTTTGACCTTACATTTTATATGGACTAAAAGGAAAAAAGGTTACAATACCCATAGTGGAAGCAATCACATGGGCAATAGGCCGAGAGATAACTCAAATTTGACATACCTAATGCAACCTCTCAAGTTTCGAGGCGGTGACTTATTACCCCACCTCTTGAGCAAAGAGAAGATACCCTTTCCAACGTTCCTTTTGAGGAAATTAAAGTACATGAGACCCAAGGAGATAAAAGAACATGGGTACTAGAAACATCAGTTGAGCATACATTCATTGATTTATTATATGGGTTGGATTAGGATGTTGAGTATGATCTCCCTCAAGTAACTACACAAGACACGTCGGTTGGGGGAGGAAGGAGACCAAGCATCGCATAAGACACATACCATGGAAAAATTTGAATGTGGTAAAGTGGAAAATACCATTGAGAAAGAACTTGTTGCATGAGAAGTTGAATCACATATTGAAAAGGTTCCATAAGTTGAAATTGATAAGCCAAAGGTCATGAAGCCTATATATCCAACTTTGGGGTATTAGAAAAGGATATTACAACTTAAGAAGTTGTAGAACAAGAGGCTCAAAGATCACTAGGAATCATGAGCTGAGCCAACTAAGGATCATTCTTCATCTAAATAAGAAGAGGTTGAGATTACAAATCTTGTAGATACAAATACTCAACCATGAAAAAGGAAGAGGTAAAAATCTTATGGATAGGAGAAGCATGAGGAAGAGTACACTCTATTGAGTATTATAATCAAATAGAAGCACAAATTGAAGATTCTATCCTTACTCTCCTTGCATCCCAAGAGAAAATGATAGTGCCAAGTGTTCCCCAATAACAATGAGAAGGGGAAGGAAATATTCAAGATGAATGTTGGTTGGGATCAACCCTCCCAAGGAATAAAAAGGTAGAGGTATGTGTAGAGGAATCTGAACTTCAAAGCATTATCTCCTTGAATCTATCAAAGCCCCCAAATAAAGTAAGATTTTTGTCAAGAATAGTGGCACAGGGTCTCAAGGAGAAATGTTTGTGGAGGTAGCTACCCCCAAACTGATGTTTTAAGGGATGAGGCTTCCCCTTCTGATTACCAAATTACCAAAATCCCATTGGGAAAGCAGACCACTGAGGGCCTAAAGCATGATGTCACCATCACAATGGGTGGTATTTTTAAAATATTGAAAAAGATAAAGAAAATAAGAAGTAGCTCAAAGAGAAGGTTGATGTTTTATCATCCTATATGCAAAAATTAGTACAGAACCCTTTGCTAGTTATGAATAACCTCATCCTTTACCTCAAAATCAATGAATAATGATAAGGATTTAAGATGCAAGTGAGGGGAAACCAAAAAGTGGGAGAATGAGTTAGTGACAAGGGGCAGCAAGGTCATCAAAGACGCTCATTGGATGTTACAATCAAGTGTCTGATAAAATTAAGGAAAGAAAATCTTTAATTGATGAATATCAAACAAAAATGACTATTGGAATGGATTTCTGCCCAAACTTGAGACCATAACAGAATTAGGGGATGAAGTGATGGAGAGAGAATGAATAGTCTTGTCAAATTGTATATGAAGAAAATATGAGTACAAGGGGCCATTAAATTAAGGATTAAAACTTTGGAGGGATGCATAAGAAAGCTCCATGATATAAGGGAGAATTATGGGGAGTATGTGGATGACATAGACTCAAGGCTGGAAAGGATTATCCCCTTAAAGGACATATACAACCCAAAATCCACAAATGTAGATAGGCTAATAGAAATTATTCAACAACACATTGCATGGGAATTAGACCCTCCTAAAGATTTTGATTATTCATGTGTACATATACATAAATTCATTCATTTGAAAGGATACATTAATAAATTGGCCAAGAGGATTAAAAAGAAGAAGGCTATTTCTAATGATTTTGACAACATTCTTTCCAAACAAGAAATAATCTTCCTCTACCATGCAGGGCCAAATGAGGACCCCATTTTGGGAATGTTTGAAAGGTTTGATATTTACAAAAATAAGTTAAAGGAAGAAGGAAATGGAAAACAAATAGGATTCGATTCATCCACCTAACATTCATTATTATGTGTCCCCTTATTATTTATTCCTTATTCTATTTGTTCTTTTCAAAAGAGAATTAAAATGATTTGATTGTAATATGTAACCAACTCTTTCTAAAGTGTACATGTAATTATGACAATTTAAGAAGAAGACAAAAGAGTGTGTTGACAAAAGAAAAGAATATTCTCCAGTCATCCATGTGTTTCATCATAGCATAAAATAATTCTAGCTAAGAAAATCAAAAAGGGATATTTATCATTTTAGATGCCCCTCCCATCTGAATTGTAGATCGGGACCATAGCCCCATGTGTATCTTGTTTTCAGTATTTTATGGGATATCTTGGTATATTCCCTTTTGGGAAATTTTGTATAAAAGTGAAATCATGTCTTCACTTTTAGGGGTTCTAGCTAAGGTGGTTGCATCTTATATATTCAATGGAAGATATTGATATCATTTTAACATTTTTGTCATGCAAATGTGCAACAGAAAATTTACAATTTTTGAGCATGACAATGATACCCATGTGTCGAAATTTTCAAGTTTCACCTTTCCAAGACACCCCAAGTCTACCCATCCTCCGCACTGGCCTTACCCAGTCATTCCAATGACCTCCCAATGTAACTCATTCCCCTAGGTGAATTAGGAAATTCAATTCAATCCCCCTAGGTGATTTTAGGAGATCTTTAAGAATGCTAATTTTAGGCAGTGTTAGGAAGGGCTACCACTGGCCTTCCCAAGACTGGTGCAACCCCCTAAAGTGGAATGGAGGATAAAAATCCAACATGGAGATGAATTAAAGGTCTAATAACATCAAGGAATTTATTTTGGAAGATTCATGAAATATTTGGATGAGTTGGGGTAGATTCATAAATAAATAAGGTTTTCGTGGCCTAGGCGGTGCACAAGACCTAAAAACTACTAAGCTTCATGAGTGATTCCGGGAGCTCTAGAAGGATATATGATCTAAACAAGACATCATTGGAAAGGTGTTTTATATCTATACAAGATGATGAAATAATATTTTTCACAACACCTTGACGCAATAGGTCTATATGCAGTTTTTATCATGCTCAGTCAGGGAGACAGAACAAAAATCCAATTTTTCAGACCTTAAATTGAGGAATAAAGAGCTCATAGCCCCACTATTATATTTAGAAGGAAATTTTAAGTCAGATTCATATAACATTTTTCCAAAAAATTCCATCAGGAACTCTAGATACGGCCTTCACAAGTTCATTCTCAAGTTCTCATACTTAGTCATTTTTGAAGTGGACATGTGTCACCTCTAGAAGCCTAGCGCATTTTGGTGTCCCTTTAGCTAAGGGACGTAGGGGACAGTAAAATTTTCCCATCCCGTTTTTGGCCCCCGAACACTAATATGATCTCTCATTTTCCGCTTAATCCCCTGAGAGCTAAGTTTGAGCCTTCCCTCTCCCTATACGAATGATCGCCAAGAGTCGCAATGAGCCATGAAGTGGAAATTGATGCCCTTTTCATCCCTTCAGCAAAGAGACATAGGGGAAACAAAATTCCCCCAACCTCCGCTTAAGCCTTTTGTTTCCTCATGTGCACAAATTCGGCTCCCAAATGTTTTTTTCCTAACCTCCCCTTCATTCTCAATTGCAAATAACTTCATTCTCCTCCATCACCACTTTTGTGATATCTGAAGATTGAAGAATCCATTAATGGTCACCATGAATAAAATTAGAAAAAAATTCAATGATCTACCTCTTCACTTCTCAAGGTTCCAGTGGGTGAAATCGCACGAAAATTGGAGGGAATGATCATTGAAAAATCTAGTTTCGCATGAACTAGTTTTCATGCCACGAAGTCCCTATTTTTTAGGGATATGGAGGACTTATTTTTCATCATAATTATTCCCTATCACATGAAGAACAACAGAAAAAAATTAAGTGATCTACCTTTTCACTTCTCAAGGTTCCAGTGGGAAAAATCACACAAAAATTGAGGGAATGGTCGTTGAAAAATCTAGTTTCACATGAACTAGTTTTCGCGCCACAAAGTCCCTATTTTTAGGGATATGGAGGGCTGTGTTTTTATTATTATTATTCCCCCACCAATGAAAATATCATTTTCTCACTTGTTCATATGAATAAATTACCCAAAATTAATATCTTGGAACCCTAGAATAAAAATTTCAAGACTTGTTTTATTGCAATCTGACACCCGCAATGCACTTACTAAAAATAACATGGCGAGGCATACTAAAAATATAAAGTGGATAAAAATGGAAATGCATCATCAAAAAAATATGATTGAACTTTTCCAAGGGGTTTGAAGGCATTGGGATCAATTAGGAAGAGCCTTTCTGGAGTCGATTCAGTAAAAGTGGGTTTTCGGGCTTAAAGGAGCATACACCACGAAGGAGCACCTAATATTTAAGAAATGATTTAGGGAGATTCATAAAGATTCAATATCCCAAAAATTTACCTATGGAAGTTATTTTCCATGCCCTAAATGGTGGAAAAAATGAGACCTCATGAAACATCATACACTTCCCTAGGTAACTCATTCTTTCGGCGCACAAATGACAATCCTGAGAAAAAATGGGGAATTTTTAGGTGATGCAATCTTAATTTTATCTCCAAACCATAAAAATTCAATTTATTGAGTGTTTTTCAGTCAGTATCATATAAAAATTTGCATCTAAAATCATTTGGGAGCTCGAGTTATCGTTGTCACAAGTTGGCTCAAAGAACGCGTTCGACACTTAGCCAAATTTTCAAGAGAACACGTGTCATCTCTAGGATCCTATCGCATTTTTATGTCCCTTTCATCCCTTAAGCTAAGGGATATAGGGGATATTAAAATGCACCCAGCCATTTTTTTCCCTCTAGTCACCCATGAAACGTTCTACATCATCAGTTCAGCCCAGCCCCGGGAGCTTGCGAGCCTATCCCCTCAATCGTTTAAATCAAGCCAAGTGTCACGACCTTACATGATTTTCAAACTGATGAACCTTTTGTCTCTTTAGAAAAGGGACATGAGGGACATGAAAATTCACCCAACCCCTTGTGGCTCCCATGTCATCAATGCAACCTTCTACAGTGTAATTGTCATCCCTTAGGTGCTTCCTGCAAGCTCCCTAGCCCTAATGCTCAATCGTCCAAATATTGACAAGTGTTATGAGGAGGCGCGATGTGCAATTTGAGGACCCTTTCTTAACTTTTTCTAAAGGTATATCAAGGACATAAAAATTCACCCCACCCATGGTATGTGTTTTTGAATATTTTAAATCCGACATTTAGCATTTTTCCCTATATTACTTCGTCACAACTTCACACCCTACCATAGCTCTGTCCATTATTGTCCAAACACGCAATCCACCATTTATGTACTCCAAAATAGCTTCATCAAATCCTCCACACCACGAAAATACAACAGTATTAGAGGAAAGGTTGATCGAAGGAACAAAGAGTGGAAGAGAAAACCAGAGAAAATCATCTCAAAACTCTCAAACCAAGGCATGGATTGAGACAAGGTATTTTTGTATCTTCATCATTTTCAAACGCCATAAAAATCCCCAATAACATATCTCCCATTTGTAGTAAGGTTTTTTGTAGAGAAGAAATCTTCTTCTTGGCATGATGAGAACATAAAGCTGATTTCTTGATCAACCGGCAATCGTTTTGAAGAGAAAATTCATCACCGAACAAGAAATAAAAACCCATATCAAAAATATAATTTCCATTTTGATTGGAGTAGAAAACCAAACCTACAATTTTCAAGCTCCATTAATGGTTGTCGTGTTTGTAGTTGTCGTGTACAAACTTTAAAGTTTTAAAATCTCACAAACTATTGATCGAGTAAGCTTTAGATTTCAAAGGGGTGATATCGGGTAAAAACCCATATCCTAAAAAAAATTCCATTGTGATCTGACCACCAGAAGCACACTTACTAAAAATAGCAAGCCTTCTACATTAGAGACCACTATTTCAAGTAATCCGTCATTTGAAGAAGCTATGAAGGAGACAATGAACACAGAGGATGTATTGTGGGTGAAAATAATCGAAAAGGTCACCTCGGCCCGAAATTGAAACTTACTAAAAATATTAAGTGGTCCCACAAGCACCTTCTAAAAGTAGAAGATTGGTCCAGAAGGTGAGAGGAATACAGTATGAGGAAGAAGTTCAAAATGTCATAGGCAGGTCGAGGCCCAAAAAGCTTATTTTTACACTAACTAAAAATAGTAAGTTGTTTCATTTAAGAATAGCAAGTGTTGAAGATTCATTCATAGTTTTACAAGTAAGTTCATTGGTACCTAGCACCTATACGTAAAAAATTTATCGCTCCATAGGACATATGTCGTGCAGAATATGATAGTGTTGTAAAGGGTCATCGTGGGAGGCAATTTCCATCATCGACTTCTTTGAAGTGGATCTCCATGAGCAAAACCCACGGTCACCATTGGGATAACTCAAATAGTGTTTCTAAACACTCATTTTACGATGTCCATAGGTAATTAAAAGGTATTTTCTCATCAGCAGAAACTTTTCTGCAGCATGAGTGAATCATTCACAATAAGGAATTCAACGGAGTGGGTATCTTTTCATCGGCGTGGGACAGAGAACAATTTAGCATCAAGTGCAATTATTAAGGAGTTTTTAAGGAGGAAAAGGATTTAGAGATTTATATTTTCATCTCCTTAGAGCATTCCAATGATCAGAATCAGTGGACTTCATCGAGAAGCAACCTCCTTTTTCCTTCTCTCTCTCTCTACCCCCACTTTCTCTCTTCTTCACGTTATAATTCTTCGTTGGGGTTGAACTTTTCATAATTCCTTAATTAATTAAAAATGAATTTATTTTCAATTTAGTAAGTCACCCTTAAGTTATAAAATGGGCCTTAATGTTTTCCTCATTAATTGAAAAGTTTCAAGGCATATGAAGGGTCAATGGGGGATAGGCGAAGAGACTTCCAAAATTCTATAAATTGTAATGAGCTCCTCATTCAAAGGGGTTCTAATTTTGAAATTCTTTTAGTTGGTTGTATTCTTATAAGTTCATGAGAGAGCTTTTGCTTTCTTGTGAGTGAAAAGAGTTAGCCTTTTTTCTCTCTAATTTCTTCATTCCTTGACTATGTACAATTTTTGTTTAAGCATCAATACAAGGAGTTTCTATACTTTTTTAACTAAGGGATTTATTAATACTTTGTGCTCATAAATTCTAATCGGTCTTGTTGATATTTGTAGAGTTATTTCTTCTTAATTTTAATGCATGTGATGAAACTTATAACTGATGTGTGCAAGAAACTGATTTTCTACTTGCAGCATTAGTTCCCCTACTTCATATTCTCACTCCCTTTCCCGCTCTCTTGACAAATTCCTCTCTAGCAAGAGATTGCTAGATTTTCGTAGGTTCAGTGAAGTTCCCCTATTGGATCCTCGGCCGTAAGGCCAACCTGGATAAAAATCACCTTACTCACGCATGCATATACAAAAGTTACTCCATTTAAGTAGAGGGACTTAGATTCCTAGAGCGTTGGCAAGAAACCCACAAGTTTTTCCACCCGACAAATTTTCTCACCAAGACATATGTCTACCTTGTCATTTGAATACACAGAACTAGTTTACTATGTACAAGTTTTGCATTTCCAAATGTAAATAATATATAAAATCAATAGATACACTCTTTTTGTTGTAATTTTGTATATATCATATCAATGAAATATAAAGAAGCATGTTTCAAAGAATTATATCGGATTGGTTATTGAATGAATATTATTTTTGTAGTGTTAATAAGCAATATTTGTTTCACATTATAGAATCCCTTTCTCGCCTTACGATAATATGGAAGTGAATATCTGTTTGTTAGGAATTAGTCCTATCATGAGTTCATTAGTTAGTTGCCCACATTTTTAAATATTAATTAATGTTTGTGTATATTTAATATGTGGAGCATATTATTCAAAAAATGTAAGTGAGTTCTATTATCCATTTTCCCCTAGAAAAAATGGACAACTTAGAAAATTAGGCTTGGATAATTTCATGGAGATTCAATTGTGAATCTAGAAATGCGATTAAATTTCATGTTCTTGGAGCACTTTAAATCATTTTAACGCATTTCCCTTTGCTCCAATTCAATACTAAGCAAAAAAATGGATAAAATTGGAGAAATTTGGCTTTAGGGGCACTCCACAATGATTTTTCTAACTCCTCAGCCAATAAAAATCCAAAAATCTAGAAAATGTTTCGAAAAATGAGAAAAGGGGCCAAAAATAGTGTAACACGAATAAATCAGGTTTGGGAGGAACACAAGGAACAAGTGTCTTAGGGGCTTCATTTCTCTACATCCCTGAAAGAACTGAATGCAAAGCATGTAGAGTAATTTGGATGAATCAAGTTTAATCGGGGCAATGGAATATGGAGAAAACGGATAAATGGGCCCCAATAAAAACATGTTCCCATGGGGCTCAAGTTCCCCACAGACCAAATTCACCATGGTATAAAGGAGGTGTCGGAGTGTAATGTAATTTGGAATGTGCTTTTGGTGCAGAAATGAGCACAATGTGGAACAGGTTCCACAGGGACTTAAGTTCCCCACGGACCTGATTTCACCGTAGTAAACAATGTGGAGTAGGGCGGGGTTCATTACAATCAGCGGATGTGTTGCAGGTCCAAGTGGACCATGGGGAACTTATTCCTCACAAGAATGGGTTCCTCGCACCCAATTTTGACCTTAAAACAATGGAAAAGGGGGTGAGGAGGGAAATGAGTATAATGCGGATCGTAGGCATGTTAGAAGACCCATAGGATGAAAAACTATGAAATGGGTAAAGTGAAGCTCCCAACCCGCATGGACATAACTTCTTCCCATGAGCACCAAATCTCACAAAATTATACGCAATGGATGTATAATTTCATCCCCTTCAATCAAATCAAAAATCATTAAAACCTGCAAGTAGGTGGAGTTGGTAGAACAAAAACAAATAAGACTCTTTATCTTCAAAATAACACGTCACAGCAATTGAAGAGTAAATTAATGAAGTATGGGGGCATTTTTCTTCTTTCGCAAGAAAAGGGACATTGGGGAATAGATTTACAGTTACCCATGCCTCTTTTTAGACAATTAATGCATGTTATAACTCTTTATCTCTTTTCCTATTTCTATATTCACAATTGAATCTCCATGAAATTATTTCATGGAGATTCAATTGTAAATCTAGAAAGATATAATTTTGAGATTATTATCTCTTTTCTCATTTTTATATATTATAAAAACTTCTCATTTTGAGGGATTAGGGGATATTCTCGGGATGTGGGAAACTCACAATTTATTTTCTCAACACCAATGAGTTGAAAACCTTCTCATGGGTCTAGAAAGTTATCTTGTACCTCTACTATACACTTGTAATAGATCTGTGCAACATTTTAAGTAATAAAATCTATTTTTGTGGTGATCTCTCAATCATGACATTTATTTTGTTGTATTTTGTTTCCTCTCTATTCTTTTTGTTCAATTATGTGTATGTATTTTTTCATTTGTAAGTTTATTTGATTGTGTTTCATGGAGATCAGATGGTGAATGTTGCCTTGGTTATTTTTCACGCTTGTTTGGCCTCTTCTTATTACATTGTCCTTCTCATTCTCCCTCAGCAGGATATTTCCACCCCCTTTTATTTGTGTTATCACCTCTATTAGTGTAGGATTTCTCAATCTCATGCCCACTCTCTCCCTAGTCCTTTGAAATTGGTGGATTAGGATTAGATAGTTATATTTCCTTCATTAGAACTAGTTTAGAATTAGGATTAGGTAGAGGTACCAGATTCTCTAGAGGTCTATCTCAAGTAGCAAGTCCCACAACTTCGAGAGATGGTCCAATGTTGGAAACAAGTAGGGATTTGTAATGTGATAATTCTAGGGTGGTACTTTTTGACATAACAAGTAGTTAAACTCACATAAGAATAGTGTGTGATAGATTTTAGGGATAGGTGAGAATATAGGTTGTTAGAACAACCTATCTAAAATAAATCTAGTTGTTATAGGAGTTAGAATAGTATGGGCCTATATATTTGTAATGTATCCTATTATTTGATTAATTGAATATGATTGATTAATTCATGATTCTACACATTTGAGCCTTTGGCTCTTCCTAGAAATGGGGTTCCATTATCATTTGGTATCGTAGAAGGTTCTCTTGGACATCTTGTTTTCCTTCCATTTATTTGTCTTGCATCCAAAGGGTTCACACAATGATTATGCAGAGCGGACGTTGTGCAAATGTCATTATTGACCATTCACCCCTTACTTGCATGTTGTCAACAAACTGTAGTGAAGACCACATGCACATTTTTGACTTCATCATTCACCTGCATACTTTCACTCTCTATCCTTTCCATTCTATTCAGATTTTATTCTCTCCATCGTATTCCTTTTTCATTCAAAAATCAGAAAATAAAAATATATATTGCAGTATATAGTTCTATAGATGTTTTTGGGTGTTGGTTATTGTGCATGATTTAGATTTATATGAAATAAAAAAATTGGTTGCAGTACAAGTACACATATCTGCATAATAAAGAAGAAATTATTTTTGTTTCGTTTGCATTATTTTTACATTAATGCAAATATTTAAGCCATCAAGATTGACATCTTTGAAATACTCTGCATTGACTGCGGATTGAGGATCTCTTTTTGGTTCTCTTAGCAGATACTTTGACTGGGACCTAAGGTATGTGATCTTGTTTGTGTTGATTTGCATATACTCCATCACCTTAGCACTCAAATTCAATTCATAACATACATTCATTTTGGACTCTTGTATAACTATCTTGATCCGAGCTTCACCCCGTTATTTTTTTTGTAGCAACAACGTAGGGTTTGTTGGTTTCACTATTATTGGTATTTAAGCTCAAAATTGGGCATTCGATATTGTAACCCATATTTGCATAACATTTTCTTCTAGTTAATTGCATTGCATTCTCTGGGATTTGACTGATATTAGATATAACGATAAAATCGCATAGCATTTCAATGATTTGAGTGATATACATTCAATCGCAAGCTAGATCCTTGAATTACTTGAATGACACTCTAACTTGATCTCTATATTGAGCTCGCCTTTCCACACTCTATCCTGAATTGATCGGTGGACCTTGCAACACTGCAGACTTGGCAAGCACACTCCAATCCAACCCGATATAGACTCGACATGGCTCATACCCCAACCCAAAGGCATACCTTGACTTGGCCTCTTCTCTTTTAGACCACATCTGGTCACCATCCAACTCACAAGAATCCCTAACTATAAATGTGTGATTGGCTATGGGAGGATGTTAATATCAATGGAGGATGAGGGTTTGAACTTTCCCAAAACCTCATATCTTTGATAAAAATATTTTCATTTTTTTATACATACAAGTAAAATTATAGAAGGGAAATGTTTTCTTTTAGGGAGAATATATTTGTAATGGGGAAGGTAATTATAAAATGATATTATTTTTTGAAAAGGGGTAATATTTTGTAAGGAGGTAAAAAGGGATATTTTCGAAAAAGAAAAAAACTTTAAAGAGGATAATTTTGGATGCATTATTGGTGGAAACCGAGATCCAAGGGGGTTTTTAATTGGGGGAGGGGGTAAATGCAAATCAAGTGGATCTCAAATGTCAAAATGATCCAAGCAACAAGCCTAACCAACATCATAGCTCCAAGAGTGTTCTCTCCCCATCTTATAACTAAGGGGAATGTTAGGAATTAGTCCTAACCTGGGTGCATTAGTTAGCTACCCACATTATTAAATATTAATTAGTGTGTGTGTGTGTGTGTATTTAATATGTGGAGCATAATATTCAAATGATGTATGTGAATTGTTAAACTCACGTAAGAATAGTGTGTGATAGATGGTGAGTGCATTATTTGGCTTATTATATCATTTATGATGTTACTTGATTTGTTCTTAAAACATGTTAATTAGTGCATGGGGATGTTTTATATAGTTATATCCTAGTAAATTTAATGCATTTCTCTTGTTCTTGTTTAATGCAAATTATTGACCATAGAAACTCCCACTAATCACATCTATGAGTAAATATGGTGATATGTGTAGGATAATAGTGAGCATTTACTACCAATTCTAGAAGTTGTAATCAAGGAGGCCAAGTTTTTAGCCATCATGCCATCATGGAGGACTTTTTCCACAACAAGCCTACAAACGTGAATCTTATTTTTGGCATTATTTTAGGATTTCAATGAAACTTTAATAAGGATGTTAGTGGATGAATTTAGTGCCTATAATTATGGAATGTTGTGTAACTGACTATGTCTAAATAGAAATCCTCTTGAGAACAATTTAGTAGTTAAGTTGATATAACAGTTTATAGTACAATGATCTACCAGTTAGTATTTACTTTGTAATGTTATGTTGAGCATGTCTCATAACTTATTCAAATTAATATAGTTGATGTCCTTTTGCATTAACATCTAGTGTTAAAAGTACCTCCATCCCAAGGAAGAGCAAGGGCCCACTTGACTAGGTGATTAGAGGATTTACATTTCATGCATGATCATGGTTTTCTGATAAGTTCACATCTGAATTCTTATTTGAATGCAATTACTTATTTCCTTGCATTAGTATATTTCTTTAGTGTTATTTCAATTCAGATTGTGTTATTTCAATTTATTATGTGTGTGTTATTTGAATTCTATTATCTTAATTCAGTGTGTGCATTTCAATTCTAGTAAAGAATTTCCTTTAAATGCATTTTATTACAACAACTTTGTTTCAGTATTTTAGCATTACATTTCTATAGATTAGAAGAGACAAGGGGAAACATGCCAAAAACCCCCAAAAGGAACCACCAAACAACTAAGTTGCATAAATCTTTATTATATACGGCCTTAGACACATAACCCTTGTTTTATAATGACACTAGCAAAAGAATATGTTAGTTAAATGATTAGAGAATACAATGACACATCATTTTTGGTGTCATTTCTAGTGTCACCATAAGCACAACACATCATTTTATTCACCTTACATGTTATGGGTGTTAATGATGTTAATCTAAGCATCCAGTAGAAGTCTTAGGCCTTGTTTACACAACCAAACTTGATGCACATGCCACGGGACATTCAAGGGAGATTTATACCTCGTAATATCCAAATAATATCTCCAAACAGAGCACAAGTAGGGAACATTGAAAGTGACATTGAATCTAATACAATGCCTAGAATCCCTTCTGAACAATCTACATCATCTTATCTAGAACCAAAACAGCCTTCTAAGATGGGGGACAACAGGAATGATGAGGACCAACCATTGGGTAGAACCTTTACTTATCCAATCATCCTCAATGAAGATGAGGATGCACCCATGAATAAAATTTCTCCATCCATCCTCCCTATCTTTCAAGGAATGTCCATAGAAGACCCAAACCAGTTCTTATTTGAATTCAAAGTTCTTTTCCAGACATATGACAACAAAATAGACAACCAAAAAATCAAATTTTTCCCTTCCACCCTCAAATACTATCTGCTATGAGGTGGTTCATGGGGTTGTCCCCTAGCTCCATTCATTCATGGGATAACATGGAGACAACATTTTTGACAAATATCAAGACTATGGTAGGGGAAGAGATAGGAGAGAAGAATTCTTCCAGATAAAGCAAAAGGAAGATGAAAATCTAGAAGATTATCTGGACAAATTTCTCTTTCTCCATACAAGGAGTGGTTATGAGTTACATGAAGAATCACTAAGAAATTTTTCTTAAAAGTACTTGATGAGGAAACCAAGGATTCTCTCCATCTCATGGGAGGAGGTGATGTATACAAATGCACCATGCTATGTAGAAATTACTCTAGAACAAGAGGAGGCATCAGAAAAGAAAAACATCAAAGAATTCCCTAGGTACCTCATAACTTCTCAAGGAAATGGCTAACATGAAAATAGACATCCTGTCACAATTGACATCAACCATAGATGGGCTAAAATCCAAGAACAATGTTGCAAAGGAACCTTTAGATATATACTATCCTAAATGTAGGAAGATACATCCTTTGAGAGAATGCCCTTTGGATGTCACAGACATGTGCTTGATTTTTGATGTCTCTGATCATGATACCAATCATTGTAATCTCTTACCTCAATTGAAAGAGATATTAAATGCTATAGCTCAATCAAATGCAGAGGTAAACTTTGTGTAGTGATCAAATAATCAATTTGGCTATGCCCCTCGACCTACTCAAGAACCCTTGAATGATGCCATGGCCCAATCAGGCTCCTCCACCAACTTGGGGACAACCTGAATGGGCACCACCAAACTAGGTAGCCTATCCATAGCCACCACCATGGATACCCCCATACAATTAGCAAGGTTAAGCACCTCCAGCTAATATGCCACCATGGAAAAATCAACAATGGGCACCTCATCAAAATTCTAATCAACTAAAGAGGTTTGTACAACAAAAACAAGATTTAATGCCCCCACCACAATAGAACTATCAGTAAGGGAAAGTAGCACAAACTCAACTTCCATCTCATCCTATCTCAAACCCAAAAATAAACAAACAACTTCAATTAATGAAGTGGTACAAGGTGAGACTATGTAGATGAATGTCATTAATAATGTACAACTAAGGTCTAGAAGGATAGTAAAAAATCCTCCTATTATTATCACTGAGTTACCTAAGGAAAATGAGTAGATACCAGAGGAAAATGAGGATATACCTAAGGAAAATAAGGAAACTAAACATGTTTCACAGACATGAGCCACTAGGAACAAAATGTGCATGAAGCTCCTTTCCCAAACTGGTTGAAAGAAACACGAATGAGGAAGAAACAACACTAGTCTAGGAGTTGAAAAATATGAACATTGAAGTCCCACTTTTGAGAGAAATACAGGACATTCCAGAGTTAAATAAGACCGTTAGAGACCATTACATAAAAACACCAGGAAGAAAGAGGAAGTACCCAAAATAGTCAAAGTGGAGGGAAATCTAGTTGATCTTGTGGCTGGAAAGCTTCTTTCACCAAAATATGGGGATCCTGGGAGTCCGGTTATTACTATTTTTAAATGGTCATTCAATATCCAATGTATTGGTAGATCTAAGAGCTACTATCAATGTTATAATAACAAATATGTTCAATCTATTTTCTTTAACAGATTGCAGCCAACCAATATTGTTCTTCAATTAGCAGATCAATCTATTGTTGTACCAGATGGAGTAATTGAGGATGTTATGGTCACAGTTGAATCTTGGGAGTATCTTGTCAATTTAATGATATTACAGCCTAAATCCTAGAAGTTGGGATACCCATTCATCTTAGGAAGGCCCTAGTTAGCTATTGTTGCTACATACATTGATTGTAGATCAGGAAAAATGAATATTTTGAATGGGTAAAAAGAAAAGAAAATTTCACTTTATCCTCCTTCCTAGCCATATGTGGATGTTTGTGACTATGTATGGGTTGATTTTTCAAAAACTAACAATATGGATTCTTCTTATTTGGCCACTATTATAGGTAAAAATCACATAGAATAAATTGTTGGGTTATACATAATGTTTGATAAAAAGAACACCACGTCTACAAAAACCAAAAATGTGGCTCTGTAAATTCAAACTGAGGCTACAATGACCACTATTTCAATTTCATCAGATAATATCACTGAGCTAAGTGACATTTTTATTGGAAATTTTGAATAAATCTATGCATATCATGAATAATATATAGTCATTGATTTCCTATGTCCTTTGGCCAAGGTTTTGTCCCTTGAAAACATGACTATTTTGTACATGCTACAGCCTCATGTTTGTCCCTTGAATTCTTTAATTGTTGATGTAGAGCTTTCTATTCTGAAAGATACTAAACAAGTGACTATTGACATAGGAAAATAACTTACCATTGGTAACAATTTAGAAGCCATCCAAGAGACTAGAGTCATAGAAATCTTGAGGAAGCATTCCAAATATTTTTCTTGGGATTATACTAACATGAAAGGGATTCATCAAAGCATTTGTACTCATCATATTTACACTAAGGATATTAAATCTATTCGACATTTGCAAAGAAAAATTAATCCAGCACTTAGAGACAGCTTTTAAATATGAGATAGAAAAAAATTTGAAGGTAGGATTCATATATCCTATATGTGATAGTCAATTGGTATCACCATTAGTAATAGTTCCCAGAAAAATAGTAAGTAGAGAATTTTCTTAGGGAACTTTATAAGGCCACCAAGAAGGATTACTTTCCCTACCCTTTATTGATCAATTTTGGACAATCGGCGGAAAGAAATATTTCTCCTTCTTGGATGGGTTTAGTAGGTATAAAAAAATTAGTATAGCCCCTATTGATTAGGATAAAACCACCTTCACTTGTATCTAGTTTACATTTTCATATATAGTTATACCATTTGGGCTTTATGTTTCACCTCTTTCTTTATGGATTTGACTAAACAACTAAAGTGATGGGCCAAGGAGGAATACCTATTATGATGTTCGGTTTAAAGGTCATGTGCGCGTTCTCGACTTCTTGATCTAATACCGATTGCAAATCTTCCCTTTGGCTAGGAGGAACTACCTGAAATACACAACAAGACCACAAAAGAGAGTTAAACAATATATGTTAGTGGGATTCCTAGCGTGTGCTAGATTCATGAAGTGTGGTACTTGCTTAATGGTATTCAACCAACTGTTTAATACAACTTAATGTAAGAAATGTCATAAATGAATAATTTTCTAATGTACTTGATATGATTTA
Source organism: Taxus wallichiana var. yunnanensis (assembly GCA_018340775.1). NCBI lineage: Eukaryota > Viridiplantae > Streptophyta > Pinopsida > Cupressales > Taxaceae > Taxus > Taxus wallichiana. The sequence continues at coordinate 751,250,067 of CM031239.1, forward strand.
GGCTTCTCATCCATATACAATAAGAAAATCTAATATAATAGGCTAGGTTATGATCATATCTGGAAGTAGGGTAGGTAATCAAGGTGTTAGAATAGGTCATGGTCAAATTCTAGGTAGCTTAGTTTTCTCGGATGTAGGTTTTTAAGTTTCTATTATTAGTCAAATTACCAAATATAGAGACCGACATTAGTGAGGTATGACCGACTATGGTTAAGAGGGAACCAACAACAGTTAAGGTGGGATGGTAGAAATTCAATAAATTGGGTTTTGGGAACTTTTTGAGGTAAGACAGTGAGTGTGAGGAAAATGGCTAGGTTTGTCATGGTGTTGGGGGTACTCAGAGGTATTCAAGGATCAAGTGTAGGTGATTAAATGATTTTGGATGATGGAATGGTTAGATTCATAGGAAGGTAACAAGAGTGGGATGAAAGATACAAGTAGATGTTGATAAACATAGATGAAGAAACTTTGTAATCTGAATAACTATGAAATGATGCAGGTTAGAGATACACTTACTTGTGCTTACAGATTTGATGGTTGGATGATGATGATGATGATGATGGTTCGGTTTAAGCGGCATGCTTCCCAAAATGGAATGCTTTTGTCTTAGCCATAGCCTGACATAGCCATGGTTGATCAATCCGTGGAATGGTTCCCAGTTCTTCCCAAAATGTTTTCGTGAATGCTTCCCAAAGTGTGGACTAGCTTCATATTATGGCTATGTGCCAGAAACCTTCATATTTATCTTAGTCTAGCTATGGCTATCTAGATGTGCGAAAGGGCTCTAGTTCTTACTTGCATGTAGATCTCCTTCATTCCAAAACTCAATAATGTGGAAAACCTCCCACACAAGGTTATCAAAATTAATATATGGTAACCAAAGATGGTTGAGGGTGACCGACGTCGGTTAAGGCGGGAATCCTATGTTTCCCAAAATAGTAAATCCTAGCTATCTTTTTCCATCTCTGCTCATTGGTGCTAGGTCTAAAATGGTGTTTGGCACTTAGATAAGTGGGCATGTTATTAGAGGAAGAATAGGCATGTGATTTTAGGGTTAGAATAAGTCTTGGTTAATTAAAGTAAGAAAAGGTTGAGTCCTAGTTAGTTAGGAAACATGCTAAGAATAGGTCCATGATGAGGTGTCTAGGTGAGGTGGTGGGTTGAGGTGTCTAGGTGAGGTGGAAATTAGTTTTAATAAAGGTAATTAAATAATGAATGAAGTGAGGATGAGTATTACTTTAATTATAAATAATTAAACTAATATTAATGTGGGGTAAAAGGGTCATGGTTAGGTGAATATGTTTAAGTTGGCTATTCGAAAAGGGACCAAGGGGAGTGTGACCCAATTTTAGTGTCTACATTTTTCAAATTTTCATTTTGTATCTTGTATTGGTAAGTGATGCTGACAAAAATAAGAAGTGACTACCCCATGTGTGGGTGAAGGTGATCCCCCTCAAACCAGGCATTGATGAGGTGTAATACAAAATTAGTGAGTGGTTTGATAAATGTGTAGTTGGTGAAGATAGGTGGGAAAGGGTGAGTACTATGGGGTGATGGTCAAGTCAAGTAATAGGTAATAGGTGGGGTCAAAATCAGGTCACAAGTAATGGAAATCAAACACATGCACATGTATAGATTGCAAAATGGTACCAAGTTGAAGAGCTTGCAAACTCTACATCATTTAAGGTCGATAGGTTTATCCAAACAAGGGTGAAGTGTTCAGGTATCTATTGATTAGAAAACTTGGTAGAAATCCCATAATAATTCCACGTAAGAAAGTGGGTCATATGCAAAGGTACAAATGGATAGGGGGAACACATGTGTGGAGAAAAGTTCAACTTTTGGGACTTAGCCATTTTTTACTCATGAAGGTCTATCTCTAGAGGTGGCGTGTAGAGAACACAAAAAGGAAGAGACATGCGCACCATGCATTGGATAATTTTGGAGGACCAGATATAGAGCACTTTGCATGGACACAAGCTAGAAATAGATCTACTACTGTCAGTTAACTACCAGTAGTCTATTGTTAGCACACTTGCATGTGTGGCTAAATTTGTAACGGCATGTGGCTAATAATAGCATGCGACCTATTTTAGGAATTGAAAAGTGGTGAAGGGAAAGTCCCCACCCTTATAAGTATGTATTAACCTGTGTAATAGAGATATCGACATATACATAGATATAGATGTGTGTGCATACATAGAGATATTATGCTACTATATGCATACTACTGATATTGTAATGAATCTTTTGTATACTTATTGCATTTAATATAATGGAGGATATTGGCTGAATCTAAGTGTTAGTTCTATGTGTATCTGAATCTAGTATGCCTTTGATCTCATCATGGTTAATAATTAGTTTTGTTCTCCCTTAAAGATAGATCTGGTATGCTCTGTAGAATGATGTGTTAGTAATGGAACTGTATATGTTAAGTCTTCATCATGCTAACATCCTACAAATAAACCCTCAAGCAGACACAGTACCTTTGTGTGCTTTAGGTGAGCACTTAGTCTAGGCTGAGTGATGTGTCAACATGTCTAGGGTCTTCTTGGATTTATATCACTGAATTCTAGGTTACATCATTGGTACCGTTGTCGGGACCTCTTTTTAGTTGTTTTCAGGATGGTTTGCGATGAAGACGTATGGATTAACTCTAGTAAGTGTTGAGGAGTGGATACATGATCTGGAAGAAGAATACGCATGGCAATTTAGCACACTAGATCTAAGTTTAACACATGTGGGTAAGTGGAGCAGAATCATATGACAATTTATATGAGATATTTTTTTATCTTTTCAATAGAATTATATGAGTGGCTAATTTCTTATGCATCTTATGCATCTAAGGAATGGAGATACCATGCAAGATGTAGGAAGAATTCCGGCCCTTTACTGTTGATTTTATTTGACTCAAGTTGTGGATACATGGTTCCATGGTGTCTTGAGTAGTTATATCTTGGAATAATCAATTTCCACTTATTCGTGTCCAGAGGTAGTTGAATTCCAGTTTTTACAATATCCCAGGGGAGCTTACCTATAAGGAATTCCAATAAAAATCAAGATCTTGATGGTAACTTTGAATTTGGAGAGTAAACCAATGGCTAACTAAACCCCACCACACGTAGGGGTAGGATTAAGATTGGTGAAAGATGGAAGTCCTAGTGGTAGAAAGGTAGAGAGAGGAAAGGTGGCTTAAGTATAATGAGATGAGCGAGAGTGAGATAGAGAAGTAAAGTAATGTTACAAAAAGTGTGGAGTTGAGGAGGGAGATGGCTCATGAAGGATTTAAAGCTCACGTAGCAGATGTGGAGCCGAGCATCGGAACTCCCCATCTTGGAAAGCATAATAGGATCCCACTCGGCCTCACACAGATGCGTGTCGCGAAAGACTACCCGGTCATGCGCGGCGCACATCTAAATCCACCTAGTAACCTTGCCCTTGTGTTTGGTTTTTCAGTATCTAGTACAACAAGCAGTCAACTAAGCTAGTTCAAGCAATGGGAGAGTAGGGGTGAGTCTTATAAGAGGCATAGTGATGGCAGCACAAACGGCTTCATTGTTATACGGGAGTACATTTTTGGGTGTATCATCAGCACAGAATACAAGTGCACCAATTTTTGGATTAACTTCTAGGAGTAGTAACGCTTTTGTAAACTTTCGAGTGCACAGTTTAGTTCTATTATTGAGACACGGGAGTACATCTTTTGTTCTAACCCCGGTATAGGTTTGGGATCGGGAAGGCATAGGTAGCTCTAGTTCAGGTGGATCTAGAGGTTCAAGGAGGCAGGGAAACACAGAGGTTCTAGATCAAGTGGGCAAAGTCCACACCAACCCCAAAATATTTACATGGAAATGTCTCTTCATCTTCTAAAGTATAGGGGCATAGAAGATGCTACTAAACATGTGCATATGTGTGAAATATTGTGGTGTGCAAAAGGAATCATGGCTTATGAGTGTAGGGTAAGCCAATTTTCTACTACGTTACAAGGGTGTACACATAGCTGGTATAGAAATTTTAATCCTGATCAGATTTGCATAGATTATATAGCTTTAAAGGATGCATTCCTTAAGGAGTTTCATATCCCTGAGTTTTAGAAGAAGAGTATAAGTGTGCTCAAGGATATTAAGCAAGGCACTACTGAAAGTGTTAGGGAGTATGATGCATAGTTTAAAACATTGTTATCAAAGCTTTCTTATGACATACACGTAAGCCAACATGCACAATGGTTCGTTGGGGGCTTGATTACCCATTTTAGGAGGGCATTATCACATAATACATACATTGATCCACGTGAAACACTTGAATTCAACTTGCGCATTGAGGTAGTTAGGAGTATAGATACTAGGGTGAGCCCATTTTTAGAAGCACAAATAGTAAGAATGGCAAAACAATTAAGAAACTATCAGCAAATTCAGCACACGAGACACGCACAGGATTTGGTGGATTTGGTGAAGGACACAAAAGGATAGTTGTCCTCATGAGAAAAGTAAGCTTATCACCGATGGATTATGAAATATTTCACTTAAACCATGATGTGAGCCACTACCCATTATTACAATGCGTTATAAGGAAGAAGGTTTCAAGCTACTGTAAAATCTGTAGGTTCACGACTCATGACATGAAAGACTACCGGCTAACTAGATAGATCCATGATTCTATAGATATTGGTGTACAAAAACAAGAGTTTCAAATAACTCTAAGGGAAAGAATGAGCATCAGGACTGGGATCATAATCGACATGTGCTATGATCGGAATGAAGGTCATTTTGAAGGCGGTTGTGGTAGAGGTTGAGGATACCGCGGTGGATTAGGAGGATGAGGCCATGGTAGTGGAAGAAGTGAGTTTCCTCATGGAACATGTTATACATGTGGATCTCTTAACCACTGTAGGTGTGAATGTCCTTAGAATATTACATGTTATTTCTATGGAAAGAACCATAGCTATGAAGAGTGCCCAGACTTATATGAGCATTTGAGTAAGCAACATAAACAGGAACACAAAGGTGTAAGGATGGTTAGGATATAGCGCACTATTAAAATTCAATGGATGGCTAATTTTGAGGAGGAATCATGGGTACTACTACAATGAATATCATGACCCGTGTTTAGGTAGCATACACCGAGAGAAGCAATACAACGAAACCTACCATCACTAAAGAATAATTTCTTCATACACTGTACCCATATCTTTCTTATCAAAAGGAGGTTTATTGGGATACCATGGAAGATCTAAGGAATCTTTAGGGTGAGATACATTACTTAAAGGATTAGAAGAAAGCATTAGAGATGGTCCAAAAGGATATAGATGACTTGAGAGAAGTGTGTAAAATGTTGCATAAGGAGAACATCATTCCACTGTTAGGGAGTTGGTTAAAAGGAAACACTCTGCGCATAAGTACTGAGACTAGATGGTAGATCTTGCATGTAAATATCCCTCCTCATAGCCTAGATTATGATAAGGAAATCACTCTAAATGTTGTTGTGGATGGGTGGCTATTGAGTAATATACTAATTGATACATGTGCAAAAGTCAATGTTCTTACCTTGGATGTATGGGTACAAATGGGAAGACCCCCATTACAGCCATCCTCTAATGTATTATTCATGGCTAATCGGACTAAGGCCACTCCCATAGGAGTTTTGAAAGATGCATCCATTACCATACAAGGAGCCAAGTTCACTAGAGACTTTGAATTTTAGCATTGGTAGAATCAGATAGCTTCCCACTCTATTGGGCGTCCTTGGTGCTATGCAAATAATGTTGATCTTTGGTTCAACAAGGGCTATATCAGTTTTGAAAACAAAGAGGAAAGAGTTATTATCCCTTTAATAGATGGAAATTATGCACCCTATGTTGATCCCTTAAGTGAAGAAGATCTTAATAGGATTTATGTATGTGCCATTCGAGATCCATAGATAATTGAACCAACCAAAGAAGGACTAATTCAGTGGGAGGATGTACAGTCCATTAGCAATACTACAAGTGTTGCTTGTGATAATTGGGCTCACAACACTTATGATTTGGTAGGGCACGAAGTAAAGAGCATATTTCCTCGAAGCACAAAACCATGTTATGTCAGGAGGATAGGAAACAACTCGGTACCTTGTTACACAAGATAAGGGGATCTCATGGTATTCCTACATGCTATGGAAGAATAGTGGATAGACCCACTAGAAAGAATAACTATGCTAGCATATACACTATGTGGGACAGCAACATGTTGGTGGGTGACCCATAGGGATAATCTTGTTGGATGGAATGAAATTGGGATTTCTCTTACTACTAGGTTCTTTAGGAGAAATGCACCTACTCAAATCAGTACTTATCACGGTAATCAACCTATTCAGCACCACGTTTAGAAGTGTGAGAGACTCGACAAAAGGGTAGGAATCTTTACCACCTTTGCTATGGGTACACCAGTTTTATTCCACTTTACAAGGTTACATGCATGCTTGGTATTTATATGCGAACTCCATGAGAAACTAGAAATCGACAAACTTTAATTGCAAGAATGGCCCGGACATTTGACTTCCTCTCTACAAATCCTCCAATAGAAGAATCATTGAAAGTTATCAAGCGTTTAACTATGGGGATATTGCCAAGGTTGAGGTACTCCTTCGGGAGTTATTAAATAAAGAAGAATCGGGAGCGCGTCTTGATGATGAATGAGGGACCCGATGCAACATTGTTATAATGCGCTTGCTTGGAAAATAGAAAGGAAAAATGGTCTACTTGGTGGATGACGAAGAAGTATATAATCTGGATGTAAAACATTCAACAGGAGGCATGAGGTATTGGGCAATGTGAATAAGACCATGTGCACCTATCATGAACCAATGAAGACAAAGCGAGTGAATATTGGAACAAATATTGAGCCTAAGGAAGCCATAATTGGAGACTATTCGTTAGAATCTGAAGTGGTAAAAATCATAGAGTTACTAAGGGATTACTAGGACCTATTTCCTAGGGGGTACCATGAACTTAAAGGTGTGCATGAATCATTAGGAGAATTGAAGATAAAGCTTAAAGAGGGTGCTTACCCAATTAGTGTAATGCCCCGTTCGATGTTCCCCCAGTCCCTGACATGACGACCCTGTTGCTAAGCCTGGGAGACTTATGTGTGTGTGCTCTCGTTGACCGTTGTTGACCTTTTCCTTGTCGCAGTGAATATTTTGCACCTTCCCTCTCCTTCTTGCCTTTCGGGTCGTTGTCGACACCCCAAACTGTGGACCTCGTAGCGTCATGGACGACTATCCGGTTAAAGGAAAATCTAGTTCTCGGTTCGTCGAGTTTGCCTGTCATCGCCATTAATAGGATTAATAATTATTATCATTATTTTAGCCGTAAAATCATAAAAATAATGTTTATAATAATATTATAATTTATATTGTCGAGGTGTGATTATTATTATTATTATTATTAAATTTGTGTTGTTATTATGAATATGGCGATCATCATTAATTGTGCTTATTATTATTTTACTTCATTTAGGGTTTTTATTTTTATTTAGTTAAAACAAACAAACAAAAAAATTAATAATTAAAATAAAAGTTTTAAAATTAAAAAGGCCCGTGAAGTTTTGGGGCGGTTTAGGGCAAAGGGGGGGAGCTCGGACTCCAATTGTTATTTTCTTTTTTTTTGTGGTTTGCATCTTTATGGTTTGGTGGGGAGAAGCTGCCGCCATGGAGGAGTGAGGAAACCCTTCCTGTGTTGGACTAGATGAAAGAACGAGACAGCTTCTCATGGAATACGATTACTGCAACGTTCAGATGGTGTGGGTTCCCTCATAAGGCAGTCACACTATTTTACCATACGTAAAAAACAAGTCTATAACCTAAACAGGCTGCAGGGGCCAGCATACTCCTACCTACGTGAATTGGGAAAATGTAACAAGATTTGTTCATCCATCAAAGCGTATAGGATAGAGGAAGATTGTCAAGCATGGTAGTTGCAATGGCCTTGGTAGACTTGTATGTAAAATGTGGGAGCATAGAAGAGGCAGAATGCCTCAAGAGATGTTTTCTCATGGGCAGGGATGGTTGTGGATTACACACAAATGGTTTGTTGAAAAGGCTTTAGAAACATTCAAGCAAATGCAATTTATCTGTATGTATGCATGATTAACCTTCTTACCGTGTTGGCTATCTTGTGGGCTCCCTAAACTTTTTATTAGGATGCCATTTAAACCTGTGGTAGTCGTGTGGATTTGTTTGTTGGTTCTGTGCAAAATGGGTTTGTTGAATATGCCTTGGAACCTTTAAAGCTAGCATCCTCACGCCAGTTTCTTAAATAGGAGCTTTTTCAGGCATAGATGTTGCAAGTGCTTGGTTATATATGAATGTAAAATGTGGAAGTATAGACAAAGCCCATGAACTGTTTGACAGAATGCCTCAAAGAAATGTTGTCTCATGGAATGCCATGATTTTAGGATATGCACATAATGGATTCAAATGTTGCAGATCTTGAGCGGGAGGCTTACCCTGTATTGGATGAGCTGGCCAGAAATGTTAGTACCAAGAACCTTGGACATTTGCATAGCCTGAAAAGCAATCTTACTCATCTCCTTGCATGGGTGCAGAAGGTACAAGATGGGTTCGTTGGGAAAGCTTGAGGATTTCAAGCAAAGGAAAAATGGTAACATTGTGGATGCTCATGATTTGTTCAACAAAATGCTTAAGGGAGATGCTAAACTCGAATCCTGCAGTTTCAACTAGCTTCATTCCTTCCAGGCATGGTTCATCTCTCCTCATCTCTCATAATTTATGTTCTTTAGTTTTTCTTTTGCAACAAAATGAAAATTTATAACCAAAGGATTTTTGTATATTATGCTGTATAAAATAAACTTGTTTTAAAAATAGTAAAACCTTGTATCGTAATGTACAAGATCCAATATTGCTTGGTAGACAATAAACTTGTTCACTCACATCGTGATGATCTAGTAAGCATCACAACCAAACTAGATTTCTACATTACCCTTTTTAATTGACAGGCTGAAGTTGAGTTCCCTGTAAATGACTTGACCGCTCCCTTGTTTAATTAGATAAATTACAATTTCTGGGGACTCACAAAGTAACCTTCGTATCTCTCGGAAAAGGGAGGTTAAGATTTCTTCACGTACCTGGTTATGTGAGGTGTCACTTCAATCCTTGGATTGACCTCTGAATGAACATTTGTGATCTTTTTGACGCCCTTATAGGAGCCATGTTACACTTGTTTTGTAGTGATAGGAAGTTGTTAAATCTAGAAAGTTGGCTTTCGTTCTGGACCGCCATTTGAAACCTGGAAAGAGAAATCATTTCCGTCTTCACAAACCTCTAGTGTTTATACTAGACAATTACATGGAACATTCAGTTTAGGGAAAATCACTCTTTTTGATAGTTTGGAAAAGCCATTTTGTAGGCCTCCAGTCACATTTTGACGAGGTCAAATGGACCAATTTTTGACTTGTCGCTCCGTAAAACTTGTTGTCGTTTGAAAATGGTTTTCTAGTTCTCGATCCCAATCGACTCGATGAATTCTCCTCATATAGGGGATCTTGTAGGAAGTATCTTGTGGTATGCTTGGCCATCGAACGTTAGTTTTAGGACATGGTTTTCTAAGCCCTTGAGCTGACTTTTTTCCTTTTACAACTAGGTCAACTATGACCAAGTGGCTCAAAAACTTGCCGCCAAATGCAAACCATTCACTTTTTCCTAATTCCGTCGCTTTCTTTAAACTCTTGGTATATCTAGGGACACGTAGAAATTTAATTGTGGTGTGTGTTCTCATCAGAAGATAACTTTTGGAAGTGGTTTCTTAGCCTCCGAGCCTATTTGGAACATTTTGTAGCTAGTGAGAAAAAAAATAGAAAGCTGCGGGACCCTCGTAGGGTTGCCAAACCACCCTAGGAACTTTTAACACATGTAAATAACTGTTTAAAACACTATAATGAAACTTGTTGTGTGTATTAGAACTTTTGACAAAACGGTGTTTTCTCTCTCTACCCTTCTCTTTCTCTCTCCTGGGTTACCAAAAAGAAGCAAAATGAAATGTAATGAATACATGTCTCTAAACTTTTTTATTTCGATTGCAAATTGTAATTATTATCATATGTAAATGGGAAACTAAAAAAATGATAATTATGTTAGATTAGGGTGGATGCCATGCCAGCGATTTATCGTTGATATCTTGCTCACATGGTTTTTGCAGGATGAAAGAATGATGACGTAAAGGCGTTGAGTAAATTCATTGTTTATTTTTGGTAATATATTGAAAGACTTATTGTTGAAATTGGTAGTATGTAAAATTCGCTAGATTAATAAGTGCTTGAGAAATTGGTATTTCTTTCATGGATGTTATTTTGATCCCAAAATTGTTATGGTAAAAGTGGAATACAAATGTCAAAAGGAATTGAAATTAATACCTTGTAGTGAACTTTCATTGTGTAATTATTGGTTTAATAGTTGGTGTTGTGTTTCTTACCTTGAAAATGTAATAAAGGAACCTAACCACAACAATCAACCCTAGTTCAAAATTTGTATATAACTAACCTGCCTATGTTAATCCCTTAGCGTAGAAAACTATGACCTTCAAATGAACCTTTACACTCGATGGAACATCCTAGTTTAGGAAATTAAGATCCCAAGAAAGGGGTTTATCATCTTAGTAGGTACGTTTAGTGACATCGACATAAACCAAACATATAGGAGCAACACACAATAAACTTGATCCGGGAGTAAGTAGAGCTAACGCTTCCTTCGTGTCCTAGTGGACTGCCTTGTCTTCCGAAGATAGATTTAGAATTAAATTTTCTACATCAAATGAATTTCTTGTGGGATCCAGATGACATCATGGAGCTAGAGAAATAGTGGTTCTATCACTTAAAATTTTGTTAATGAATAGATCCTCTTAGCTATATGTACTATCTTTGGCTAGTGACATTATAGTGCTTTGATCTTTTACGGAGGGTTTATAGGGTGAATATGTTTTGAACCTTAATCTAATCTATAATAGAGCATAAAGCCCTAAGTGAAAATTGGAATTAAACTAAACCCTAGTTGATTAGGATGTTAACTTGTGGGTAGAAAACTATAATTTAACTCATTGCATACGAAATTGTTTTGAAAGATGTTGATTCTAGAGAACCTTAGAAACTGAAATCTTGTCCCATAATCCCTTGTTATGTCATTCTGTGGCATTAAGGAATAAGGAATATTTCTTATGTGGAATCATGAAATGTGGAGACATGGGATCTTTGTGAACATAGGTCACTTGTGGTTCATGTGTAGTTTATAATGCTTCTAACCATGTACTTCCTTAAGATATCAGACAAGTGCTTTTGTAACTCTTTTGTTATAAAACGATGGTAAAAATGTGACCATAATGTGATGTAAAAGTAAAGCATAGAAGAAAAAAATGAGATTTGAGGTTAGGGATACTGCCACTCTCGGAGTCCTTTTAACTTAATTAAATATCTTTCAGTGTTTCAAAAAATAGGTATTGCCTTGGTGTGACCAAACTTTGAGAAAACAAAAGATTTATAAATATAAATGGAAGTCAATAAGTTATTGAACTTTATTAACTATGGTAGCAAAATAACTATTCCGTGATCGAAGGATGTTCTTGGGAAAAATCTATCTCGAATCTATGTCTTCCTTAATCCCAAGATTTCATCTTGACATCACGTTAGATTCTCTTGTGTAGCAAGGGTAAATTTTAAACATTAAATAAACATTTGAGAAGCATATTCTTAACATAAGAACAAGATAATTGAGTACTTTATATGTGATTTGAATTGTGCCAAATAAGCAAGTAAGTTATGGAAATTTCCGTGATGCATAAAGGAAGCCAACTTAAAATGGTCAAACTGTAAATTAAACGTGGAATGAACTTAAGATTTTGTAGATGGAAAAAGGAGAAAGATATCCTTGCACAATAATGTTCTTAGAATGTTAATCGTAACTAAGATGTAATTAAAGAAATGATGTGTTGTGGGTTTGCCAATCCTGAGTCATTTGTCTTGTGGTTGGGTCATTGCTAGTACTCATTCATTTGGAAAAGTGTGGTATAAACATGTATATGGTGTTGTCATGTGTCTATGTGATTTGATGACTTATGTAAGTGTCGTATATGTTGTTGAGTTTTCCTGACTTGGAGTCCTTGTGGCATTTTGTAATGAGCAATGTAAGTCAAAAAAATTATCCTGGTATTTTACTGTTGTAATTGTGGGTGTAAAATGTGGGCACTACTGATTAGAAAGAGACCTTACAAAATGAACCCCAATTTATGCAAAAGGTCAAAGAAGAGATTGATAACATGTTGAAATATGGAATTATCAAGCCCCTTGATGAGTCGAATGGGTTAGTACAATGGGTATTATTATTAAGAAGGATGGACGGATTAGAATATGCAAGGACTATAGGGATCTGAATGCTTCATGTGTAATCGATCCATTCACTACGCCATTCACCAAGGAAATACTAGGAGTTGTAGGGTGTGAAGTATATTCATTTACACATGGGTTCTCTAGGTATCATCAAGTTAGGATTACCAAGGAGGATCAAGAAATACTACATTTACTACTTTGAATGGGGTATCTTTTCCTATCTTGTAATGCCCTTTGGTTTGAAAAATGCGCTTGTATTTTTGTGCATAGTTGTCTAAGAATTCAAGGAATTCATTCACAACCTCTTACATGTATATTTAGATGATTAGACAAAGGTATGGATTTTTCAAGGATCACCGTGACAATCTACACTTAAGGTTTGAACGGTATAGATAGTTGAGTATCTCTTTGAACATTAAGAAGTGTATATTTGCTACACCATTTGGGATACTTTTAGGTCACATAATCTGCAAGGAGGGTTTTTTGGTTGATCCAGCAAAGGTTGTAGTCATTATAGGCCTAAGGGAACCTACCATTCAAAGTGAGGTGTGTGGATTTTTGGATCATATAGGTTATTACGAAATTTTAGCAAAGGTTATGCCAAAGTTGTCGCACCATTAGAAGAGTTATTGAAAGGGAAAGGCACGTTCTCTTGGGAGAACAGATGGCAGACATACATTTGAGACATTAAAGGAGAAACTTACTACTGCACCTATTCTATGTTTTCCTTCGTGGGATAAACCATTTCATGTACATGTTGACGCCTCTGCATGGCCATTGGCACGGTGCTAGATCAACCTGGGTAAGGTATTGTAGATCATCCTATCTACTTTGCTAGTAGAAATCGACTCTACATAACAAAATTACACAACTATATAGCACAAAGCTTTGTCAATGATCTATGCGTTGCATAAATTCTTCTAGTATCTACTAGCTACACCATTCTTCTTTATACGTGATTGCATGACATTAAAGTATTTGGAAAATAAACCTGTTTTACAAGGGTGCATATGTCGATGGGTGCTTTTATTTCAAGAATTTGATTTCACAACAGTGGTAAAATGAGGAAAAAGTAATTCGGATGAGACCATCTATCAATAATACATCAAGAGAAAAAGCATAGAAATTGAGAATACCAATCCGATGCATAGTTATATAGGTTACAACGTGTGCCATCAGAACTAGTGGAAATTGTTTTCTTTCTACGAACAAGGATGACACCAGAAGGAATGAAATCCTTGGAGAAGAAACATTTTGCTATACTATCCATACCTTATATGTTAATCAGTGATGACTTATACAAATTGGGTTGAGATGAAGTATTGCGCCATTGTGTATTGGAACATGAGTGCACGGGTATTATGGAAGAATCTCATGGTGGAATTGCAGGTGGCCACTATGCTAGTGATGCCACAGTGCTCAAGATTCTACTTGCTGGATTATGGTGGGAGACCCTCTATAAAGATTGTAAGGAATTTTGTAAGGCATGTGATCATTGTCAACATCTTGGAAAACCATGTCAATGAGATGAAATGCCTTTGAGACCTATTACTAGCACAGAACCATTTGAGAAATGGGCTATAGATTTTGTGGGTCCTATTTCACCAACTACATGTTAAATTGGATTATGCTACATTATAACTTACATAGACTATCTGACAATATGGGTAGAAGCAGCACCTACAAAGGAATATACCATGGCTACAATAACTTGGTCCCTATGGGAAAATATTATTACAAGGTATGGATGTCCTTTAAGTTTGACCAAAGGATAGGGGCACGCATTTTCTTAATGAGACAATTAGAATTTTATTGGATGAGTTCATGATTGCACACCATAAGACTACACTCTATCATCCTTAGGCAAATGAAATCATTGAAGATTTCAACAAAATTTTGAGCCGACATTGACAAAAATCTATGATGTTGGAAGAAAATATTGGGATGATAAATTATCTACAGTACTTTGAACATATTGAACAACATAAAAAGGTTGAATAAAGCCACACCATTACGCTTAGTGTTTGCAAGCAGAATTTTTTTCTTCCTATGGAATTTATGTTACCTTCTTTATGTATAGCATGTACTGGAGGTCTATCTCGATGAGCAAGCTTTAGAAGAACGGATTGAAAAGATAATTCAGATGGATGAGTGATGAGACATAGCACGTTAGAGTCAAAAGCAAGAAAAATCCAGGCGAAAGCATGGCATGACTGAAACATAAGGGACAAGAAGTTTGAAATTGGACAAATGGTGATTCTCTATGACTTTAAGTTCTTGCACCATCTAGAAAAACTTAAGGTACATTGGTTGGGACCGTATGTTATCACTTGCATCCTTGAAATAGGCACTTGCTGGTTAGAATCCCTTGATGGAACATGGCTACGTGATTACTTCAATGGGATTAGGTTGAAGCCCTCCTATAAATAAGCCTTCTTGGTGTCTATAATAAGGTAGTATTGTCATTTAGATTATGTTTTCAATTCTATATTTTCTTAATGTGTTTCCTTCTTTGTTGTTATGCTTTGTCAATTTAGTTGGTGTGTTGTGCAATAAGCGTGCTTGCACGCATGAAGCTAATTACTATATGAAGCATGTTTATGCATAGAGGACTACACATACTTTTAGTGTGGGGTGGATTTTTGGTATCTAGGTACAAGATTGTGGGAATTGAAAGGTGAAAGGAATAAGTTGCTACGGGTGCTTTTCAAGCCAAGGGATTGCTTCTAAAAAGTGACCAAAGATGGAGATGAATGAAGGGACACTATAACTCGAGGTAATCAAGGGCCATAACAACTACCATTAGAAGGTACAATGATAAGGTACTCAAGCACAAGGATGGTCTGAAGATAAGTCTATAACCAAAGGGTAGGAAGGCGTCTTTAGAAGGTTATAAGCGGGGTGCGAAGATGTACCATGTGGAAATAAAAAATTTAGTCAATCAATGAGAGGATATTTGGTAGATGAAGGAGCAATAAATCCATCAAAAAATTTAAAATCAATATAAGGATGGGATGCAGTTCATTTTTACTACTACGATTAAGAGTATATCAAAAAGAGAAAAGTGTGAAGAGCCGAGTGATCGAATTGAGGTGTGAAAGGTCAGTAACCAGTCATGAAGAAGAGATATATGCATAGAAAGAGCTTGTGTTCTGGTGGTGAAGGGTTTGAGCAAAGAAAGGTGACATAGAGGAGCTACAAAGACGTGATTTCACCTAGGACATGCTTGAATCAAGCTAGGGTTTTGATTCGCACATTGAATAATTCAAGAGGTGAGTATATACAAAGGATTGCAAGGTAGAAATGGTACCCAAGAAAGCGATTATAGCAAGAGTAAAGGGAAAGAAGAAGGTGGTCATAGAAGAAGAGGAGATGGCTCCCTAAAGAAAAAAATTTCAAATGCAATATCCAAAGCGGTTATTGTAGGATAGGATTGGGATTATCACATAAGGAGAAGTAAGGTGAGTGAGTATAATCACCATATTGCAGAGAATAAGAAGGATCTTGATGCCTTGTTGAACACAAAGGTGAATAAACGCACAGGACGGAAGACATGTCGATGTACGATGATGCTCGCGAGAAGCTCTTGAAGAAGATTGGAGTTTACCATCTATATGAGCTCCTTACTTCGGGAAAAAATGAGCCCTTGTACCAAAGTGGCTCATGAGTAGAGTGCATGAATATTTTTTCTACTTTACAAGACGCAGAGCCAAAATTTCAACCGTGTTAATCTCCACGGTAACAGGATTAAAGGGTCTAGGAGAAGATTTGACAGATGATTTGTGAGACAAGGTTGTAATCTTGGAAACTAGAAAGGAGTTGGGGTACACAAAGGGTCCACATGGCATTGACATAGATAAACTAAAGAAGTATTCATTATACAAACAATCACACATCTTGTTACAAAGCTAAATGACCAGGAAAGGTGGTCACAAGTGAATACCATGTGGCTACACATTGCTAAAAAGATGTCCAAGGGGTGGTATACAAAATTTCACATTACATTGTAGAAACTATCATTGAGGAAGTACGCACAAGAGGAAAGATCAGCTTTGGAGCTGTTCTGTTGTCGTTGGTGTTCATGGAGATCGGAGTACCTGATGGACCAAAAGAGAAGATATGGGAGTATCCCATGGAGCACAAGTCACCTGCAAAACGCTTCAAAAATTACTTGTGTGAAGGATCCATGACAGAATAGGTCAATCAAAGGGCTGAGAAGTGGTACGATAGGCTCCATGTGGCCTTTGAAGAAGAATGGAACATCCCTAAGGACTTGCCTTCGGTGGTTAGAAAGACAGTGTAGTTCCTTATATACCAGCACTTTTGCATAGTGTGGTTTTCCATGAAGGATGGAGCATGGAGCCCTTGGTGTAAGTTACCATATGCATTCACAACAAGATACTTCCAGACGTCATTATATAGTTTCTTAGACACGCGACGCCTAACATTCAATGCGGACAAGGTAGATTGTGACTACCACACATTGAGGAAGAAATATGTGTATCCGGACGGGTGCATATATTGAAAGGCTCATTTCAGATGTATTGAGCATTAAACCAAAGTTTGGTCATGAGAGATGTTGGCACAAAGCACCGGTGTACCTTCAACTAAATCCCAAGTTGGAGACTAAAAATTATGTGGAAGATGAGTTCGCACTTCCAGCACCAACAAAGGGTAAACATACCATGGAGACCATTCCAATGCCTAAGCCCACAGAGATAATTCAGGTAGAGGATGAGGAGGATGAATGCAAAGATAGTGGTGGTTTGGAACATATAGGCATAAGACATCCTATGAATAAGGATGAAGTTGAGTGCATAACTACACCACCTCATCCACAATAGGGGATGATGAGCACTGGATACACCCAAGGAGAGCACAGATGTAAGAGAGTGTTCGGAGAATAAGGACCCAAGGTGCTACTCCACAAATAGTATGCAAGTCACCTAGACTCTCTCCACAAAAGGAGACAACCATGAAAAAGGAGAAGGAAACTAAAATTGAATGAGGAGGCGGAAGAGTCAGAGGAAAGCATGCCTAATTCTCCTACACCTCTAGAGAACATAGAATAAAAAAAGATGAGGAAATGAAGGAAGGAGAAGAGGAGGAAAAGGGAATAGATGAGACAACTATAGAGACTACTCAGGACATGGAGACACAAGTCCTAAATATTTAAGCTCATGTTCCTAAGAAACCTAGGTGTAGAAGAACAATAGGATAGCACATTCCACCAGCCATGGGTTATGCGGAGGACACAAGTAAAATTGTCTCGCACCCATTTCCAGAGCACACTAACGCAAAAGGAATTATATGGATGGGAATTAATGGATGAAGATATGGCTATAGTGTGCATAAGAAAGTATTTATCATGGTCCATGCACACATACATGGATGAACCAAATTTTGATGTGTGTAAGGAGTCATGTGTATCAAGGAGGTTGAAAAATACACCTCAGGCAAGACACATGACAATAAAGCCTAATGTCATGTTATATGAATAAGTGAGAAATGCATTGGTCAAAGTCTCAACGGAGGTGGCAAGGTGGAATATGGACAAGGCTACCACAATTAGGGCACTAAGGGAAGAGATCAAAAATAAGGATCGGGAAATAGCGTGCCTAACATAGGAAAGAGACGTAATGTAAAAAAATAACTCTATATTTATCAGCATTGCAAAGGAAATTGGTGATAATATCATAAGGGCTAGGCCACATTTGGATCCAAAGGTGCCAAAGACATTTCCTTCAGTGCAATACACTATGTAGGTACATTGGTGGACCTAGTGCTTGAAGATGAACCTCTTCGCATACCAGCACTAAAGGATCTAGCACAAGAGGAAAATCAAGAAAAGGCTTCAGTGATGTGAAAGATTGCATCATATGAAGGACTATTGTAAGCGCTGCGAGAAGAACTAGTGAAGGCAAACCAAGCCTTGAACATATATACAGCTCAAAGGTGCTCATCAACATAAAAACCACGAGTAGAGCAATAAGGTCCAAATAGTGATGAAGGATGACGCATTGAGCTACGCAAAGAGGTTAGAAATTAAAAAAGCGTGAGGCCTGTAACAGCCCAAGAACCATAAAAAAATCAGTTGTAAGAGATTAAGAAACTCATTATGTAGAAGATGGATTTACTAGAGGGAAGGATGACTACAATGTCTAGCATTGTGTTGGTCTTGCAAAATGAGAAAGGGGAGATTGTGAAGGATGAACTAGAGTCCATTGTTTTGGACATTCCAAAAAAATAGAGGAAGCACTTGCTGAGTGGTAGACCTTGGAGACCGAAATAAAATAGGAATATCTTGAATTAGTTGTTTAGGTTACAGAAGAAGAGACTGTAGATTAAAACCATTCTTTCATTTGTATAAATTCTTTCCATTCTTTGATTCGTTTTGAATATGACCATTTTTGGGGTGATAATGAAATTAGTGTGTGGTAATGTTGATCAAAGAACACTTGGTAGAAAGCCCACAATAATTATGCGTGAGAAAGCGGTCATATTCAAAAGCACAAATGGATAGGGGAACACGTGCACTGAGAGAACAATTTCAGCTTTCAGGACTTAGCCATTTTTTCTCATGAATGTCTATTTCTAGAGGTGGCGTGCGAGCACACAAATGAGGAAGAGATGTGTGTGCCATGCATTGGCTATTGTTAGAGGACTAGATATAAATCACTTTGCATGGACACGGGCCAGAAATAGATCTACTATTGTCAATTAACTACCAATAGTCTATTGTTAGCGCACTTGCATGTGTGGCTAGTTTTGTAACAGTGTGTGGCTAATAATAGCATGCGACCTATTTTGGGAACTGATAAGCGGTGAAGGGAAAGTCCCCACCCTTATAAGTATGTAGTAAACTGTGTAATAGAGAGATCGATATATACAAAGATATAGATGTGTGTGCATACATAGAGAGATTATGCTACTACGCGCATACTACTGATATTGTAATGAATCTTTTGTATACTTATTACATTTAATATAATGGAGGATATTGGCTGAATCTAAGTGTTAGTTCTATGTGTATCTGAATCTAGTATGTCTTTGATCTCATCATGGTTAATAATTAGTTCTGTTCTCCCTTAAAGATAGATATGGTATGCTCTGTAGAATGATGTGTTAGTAATGGAACTATATATGTTAAGTCTTCATCATGCTAACATCCTACAACAACAACCCTAAAGAGGGACCTGGTACCTTTGCAAATTTTGGGTGAGTGCTCAATCCAGCCGAGTGATGTGCCAAAGGTGCATCTAGGTTCTTATTGGATTTGTATCACTGAATTCTAGACTACATCGTATCCAAGGTATAAGATATGGTCCAAAACACAACGTAGGTCAAGTGCATGAATGTTTAGGTATGTTCTTGTACACTAAAGGTTTGGTCAGGATAAACCGCATGGAAATAGGAAAGGTATGATTGTTAGGCTAAAACAACATAGGTAACAGTGTCGCAAGGTATATTGAGTACATAAGGTCAATGGTCACACCAATTAGGCCAGGGTCACATAAATAGGTCATGGAATAGGTAAGGCCAAGGTATAGGTAGAATAAAAAATCCCAAGATGCAATGAAGGAAATGTAGGGGTAGGTTGAGCTTGTAGGTATGGTTCAATGGGTGTCCGAATGATAAAAGGTGTGTAGGCCCTAATGGTTACAGGAAAAAGGAAGCTTAGCAATGCCAAATAGTTATAAGGGTTTGCCGATTTTGGTTATAGTGTGATTGACGTCGGTTTTAGGGGCAAACATTTGATCGGTGTCGGTCAGTCGGGTTTATAAAATAAAAATTACATATTTTATGGAATCATTGTTGTGTTGTGACTTTGGAGAAAATGACAGATCCATTTGACCTTTTGTACTTTTTCTGAGAGAGAAGGATAGGGCATTATACCTAGCTGAGGTGGAGAGTACAAGTTGGTGAGAGGAGCTAGGGAGACGGGTCCATGAGCTTAGGGGGATCGATTTGATTGGTTAGATTAGAGGAGTGGATTTGGTGATTTGGGCATGGCAGAGGGGAGAGAGGGTTTGGGTGGGCCACCGGTGCATAAGTTAGACATATCAACATGCTAAGATGAGGTAGGATTCGATCCCAATTTGTCATTTGTTGTTAAAATAGGTTGGTAAAATTGGTGTTGGGTAAAACCGTGTTGGGTGGGGGTATAATTTTGAATTTTTGGTTAAAATGTTGTAATGAGGGAGGGGGAGGTCCTAGGTAGGGTAAATAGGGGTGGGGAGGGTTTTAGGTTAGGATAGGGTTATAGGTTAGATTTGAGAATTTTTGAGAAATAGGGGGTTTTTGGATTCGATCACCACTACATGGATCGACGCCTTGATCAAGATTTGGCCGACATCGATTGGCATTGGCCAAAATTGGTCAAGTAGATGGTGACCGATACCGGTCACCATGATGATCGATGCGGTTGGATTTCAAGAAAAATAGATCAAGAAACAAGGTAGGGTGGGAGAAAAAGATAGGCAATTAGGTGGAAAGGAAATTTTATTGAGAATGAGTAGGGTAATAGGTATAAATGGTACGAGTGGATGGGTGTAAAAAGGGGTAATCTATAGGGTTGGGGTACAATAAGAAATAAGGGTTTGGGAATAGGTTTGTCGGGTAAGAGATGTGTTGGGTATGGTGAAGGTTTAACAATGGTATGATTTTTTGGGTGTAGGCTAGGGACCAATTGTGGATGAGAGATAGAGTACCACCTCTATTACTAGTGGTACAAGGCATGGTGATGGCAAAGGAGAGGCATCACGTTATAGATGTCGGCCTTATTGGGGTCAAATGATATAGGAACATAGTTCGGGAACCGAGATTGATGGTCGCACTCATCGACAGATGGGATTCAAGTGACCAACACATTTCATCTACCGACGGGTGAGATCATAGTCACCCTAGAGGACGTGTATAGGATATTATGGTTACTGATAGTGGGGATGCATGTTTACTCTATTTCTTCATAGGCATCAGAGGAGTTGATGTTTATGGTGTTTTGAGAGGGGATGGTAGAGATGAGGTTCCATAACACGAGCCTGAGCTATGGAGATATGTATGTGGCCCATCTTGAGGAGATGAGGTTACTGGTCATGATCATGGAGGCAGTGTGTTGTTTTGTGCTACCAGTTGTGGAGGATGGGAGATTCCCACGGGAACTGATGGGGGTTATCCATGACATAATGGAGCATAGGACCTATTTTTCTTCGGCGCTACAATACTTAGTGTAGTTATACAGGGAGTTATGGGCCTACGGTTGGTTCTGAGAGGTTCATCTTGTGTTACACCTTTCTTCTCCACTACTGGGCATATGAGCACATCGTATGTGTACATCTTTTTGGTATGCCCCAACCGATGCATTCAATGTGGGCTTGGTTTGAGTTGGGTACAGGCATTGGGTGCTTGTTGTTGGAGAGTGCAGGGCTACTACAGGGCTACTCATGATGTGGCATATTATAGGTGGGTGTTGGAGGGATTATCTAGGGTTGACATCATTTGGAGGTTGTATGTTAGCTTCCCTTCCTACATGCGAGATGATGGTGGAGCTAGATGGGTTACACTACTGCGAGGTAGATAGAGAAGCTTTGTCTTAGTGAGCAGGATATGATACCTATTGATAGGGTCAGGACGGCAATTTGGGATGCCCCAAGACATGCCACCACTATTCCCTCAGTATAAAAGAGATGACATGGAGAGGCCTATGCCTCTACCACATCCAACAGTGTCAACTAGGTAGGAGGAGTAGGTAGTGGACCATTAGATTGATGATGATGGGGTTACAGATAGGTTTAGCTAGTGCTGGGTAGTCCAATTACATGCACACCATGTAGGCCAAGGCAGCTAGACTATGGCTACCCTTATAGTTCGAAGGTATACTTTGTAGTAGCATGTTCCCACCTTACAGGCCCAGATTATAGGTTTACAGGGGTAGTTGACAGGGTCCGAGGCATAGGTGACCACATTACGAGGCAACAGTGGTGGCTTTACAGCCTAGATTTCCTAGGGACATGCACCTACACATGGTGGAAATGGAGACGGGGACGGGTGGTTTCCTTATAAGCACATGTAGCGAGGTTGCGAGGCTAGTTGGCCACTACACAGCACATATTTTGGTCCTACAAGCCCGGAGTCATAGTACAAGCATAAGGATAGGCATCGCAGCATAGGCTCGAGGATAGGTTCCTATGGTACATACAACATCGGGAGACAGGGTCCCATGGTGTAGGTACTAGGTCTAACACCTATGGCGTCATCGCGAGATAAATACTGATGGCTAGGTTCGGGGATTCCTTAAATGAGGTGCGGTATTATCGGGACCATATGACTACTACAGGATATATTTCCCTCATATGCAGAGTACAAAGCATAGTAGGCCTCGAGTAAGAGGACTAGATCTCGCACACATAGTGCAAATAGTACAGGGGGTGAAAATCCTAGAGATAGGGTCGGGGTGAGATGACAAGCTCATAGAGGCCGGCCTAGCTGCATGGGTTAGGTAGAGGCTGCACCGAGACCCATACGAGGTAGAGATGCTAGCGGGGTGCCACAGGTGGGGTGAAGGAGGAGGAGATAGATGAGACTGGTATGGACATTAGGTGGGGTGACGATTAGTCACCCTATATGTTCAGGATATAGATTTTTGTATATTTTTTATTTATACCGGCTGCGTGCCGAAGATAATGAGGATGTACATGAGAGTTTTGAGATTTTGATTATTATACCAGCCTATATGCCGAAGATGTTGAGACTATATATGAGAGGCACATGTATTGATTTTGCTTCTATGCACATATGTATGGACACACAAATTCTGATGATTTTTATAGAGATGGTGATATTTATGGTATGATGTTGTGCTTATGTGTGTAATTTCCAGTGTTATTGTTTATGTGATGGAAACTAGGTGGATTAGGCATGATTGAGTCAAGGTCATAGGCATGATTGAGTGAGGTCACTTAGGCATGGTGGAGTCAGGTTGGTTTAGGCATGGTGGAGTCAGGTCAGTTAGGCATGGTGGAGTTAGGTATAGGCATGATGGAGTCAGGTCATAGGCATGGTTGAGTCATGGTTTATGGTTTTGATTTAAGTTCCAAGTTGTTGGTAACATGGGAGACAAATGGTGATGTTTATGCATGTTATGGTTTAAATTTCCAAATATTTGCTATGGTGAAAATATAAAAATGATAAATGAATGATTTGATGAAGTGGTAAAAATGTTTGTTAATTGGTGCTTGTTTGATTTAATTTCCAATTGTTGATATAAAATGGAAACTAACTAAGGTAGAATGTGAATAGTAAAATGAAGGGGAAATTGGTTAGGGTAAAGGTGGTCGAGCTAACCTCCAAGGGCCCCATGCTCTTAGATTGCTACCTACATAGCCCCAGTGAAAAGGGGCCTCAAGTCGATGTATTTCTCCCACAAAGTAGGGAAGAATATGATGAGGTAGAGGAATGGTTTGGTAGGTTTTGAGGTATGATGGAGTCTAGGTCATAGGCATGATTAAGTCTTAGGTGATAGGCATGGTTGAGTCTTAGGTGATAGGCATGGTTGAGTCTTAGGTGAGAGTGAAAATCTTTTAAAATGTAGGTGTTGATGGTCTAGTCCTATATAGGATAATCAATAAGTAATGAGGAAGGTAAATGGTAAGAGGTGGTAAAAGAGTCACCTAATTGATAAGAACCTTAATGATTCTATCATACCAAAGATTGGATTATGAACGTGAGACCCTAAAAGGCGTTGCATAATGGACTATTCTACAGGTGAAGAAAGTCACATGATCACAAAATGTCATGGTTGTAGCGAGTCCCTTGAGTAGAGAGAAAATTAGGGTGAAAAGGCAATGAGGTGAAAGTGGGTGGTTTAGCATAACTTAGTGTACGATGGTATGTTTACCGGGAAAGAAACCCATGCTCAAAAATAGGCAAGTCCATGAAAAAAATTTATCATTTTCTTCATTTGTTTTTATTTTTGATAGACTAATCAATGCGGGAAGTTTATATGGGATGAGCATATTATCTCCTTGAGGTCTTCGTGAATCTGATCAATGTGGGAAGCTTCTAAACATTTTATTATATTTTTGCAATGACTTTATATAATTTTCCTTTGAGGGAGCAGTCTATTTATAGCGGTGAGATAAGAGATTTCCTTTTTGAGGGAGTCATTTGTTTGCTAGAAGTTTGACTCAAGGAGTTGAATCCCATTTGGTTTTTGGACGTTTAATCCATGGACAAGACTATAGAGGAAGATTAAGTTCTTGTTTAGAAGACAAAACCATAGTACACAGAGATTAACTATGAAAGAGATGGTTTCAAGTAATGAATGACCATGGGATTCCATCTTTGAAAAAGATGAAAAGTATCCATGAGAATCATGCTATGAGTAGATCTGCGATACTCATATTGAAGATAAGGTTGAAAGGTGACGGGTAATCACATGATTCTTGTTTAGTCATTGATCCTCAAAACGGGTAACATGGAAGGTGAACAATGCTCAAGGGATGAGTGTTCAATAGACAAAAGGTGATATAGGACTTGATTTCAACAATAAAATGGTCTAAGATGTAAGAAATTCGGGGCCTCGGTTCAGGTTTACCTTTGAGTGAAGACAAATGATAATCACCTAATCCATAGGCATGATTAACGATATAGGGTCCAAGCCAATTAGGAGAAAAATTTCCCCGTTTACTTTTCTCTTCTTTTGTTACATGTTGATTTTCCTTCAGGATGATGTCGCCAACCTCAAAGGTCCATTCATGGGCATGTTTGTTGTAGGCACGCTTGATACATTTTTGGTAGATTTGGAGATGGTCAAGAGCATTAAGACGACGTTCATCTAACAACTCAAGTTGTGCTAAATGGTCTTAACAAAAGTCATCGTCGTTGAGCATGTCTTGTAGTGAGATGTGGAGAGATGGAATTTAGAATTTGAGAGGCAAGATAGCCTTGGTACCATAGACCAGAGAGAAAGGTGTGGCAGCAATCGAAGTGTGAATACTAGTTTGGTAAGCCCACAAGGTGAAAGGAATGTGCGTATGCCAATCCTTCCCAGTATCGTCAACTACTTTCATAATAATTTTGTTCAAAGTTTTATTGGTTGATTTTGTTTGGCCATTTTTTTCTGGGTGATAAAGTGACAACAACCTAAGTTGAATTCCAAAAGCATCACACAACTTTCGTAGGTTTTTGTTTTTGAATTTTTTTCATTATGATGATGAGACGTTGACGGAGACCAAAGCGATAAATTATGTGATGGTTGATAAATTCACATATCTTCTCATATTTTTAGAAATGAAGGGAATGACTTCTACCCATTTAGTATAATATTTAGTAGTAGTTATAATCCATTTATGGCATTGTGAAGAATGAGGATTGATCTCTCCGACAAGATCCAAACCCCATTGAGAGAAAGGCCAAAGGTCTCATGTGACCTATAAGGCATGACTAGGTGTGTGATGAAGATTAGCATGTTGTTGGCATTTCACACAATGTTTGACATAGTCACAATAGTCACAGTTTAGGGTTGGCCAATAATAGCCAAGGTGAAGAATGCGTTTAGCGATAGCTAAACCACTAAAGTGGCCTCCACAAATTCCGTCGTGAACTTCCTTGATGGTGTAAGGAATTTTAGAACTTGTAAGGCATTGTAAGAGAATACCATCAAGCCGGATTTATAAAGGAAACCACCCATGATAACATATCGAGAGACACATTTAAGAAATTTTTGTTTTCCATTACGAGTGAGATCGAGTGGCGAGAATGGAAAGGGAAAGGCGATCTATAAACTGCTTATACTAAATGTCACTTGGGTCAGGTGCAATGGTTCCGAAGGAGTTGACCTCTCGAGATAGATAAGAGGGTGATTGCAACCTTTGTATTGTGACAAATATTTTGGATTTAGCAGGCAAAGTGGGTATCGGAGAAGCCAGACAGGCCATGGTATCTGAAAATTTATTGGTAGAATGGGGGGTGGTTTGAATGTCGTAACAATCAAAGGTAGTTAAAAGTGTGTCGACATGACATTTGTACTTTTGCAGTATTTCATTACGACACTGGTATATACCCTTGACTTGATTTATAACCAGTTGGGAATCACCAAAGATATTAATTGATTTAACATCTAGGGAGATGGCGGTTTGAAGGCCCAATACGAGTGCTTCGTATTTGGCGATATTATTTGTGCAATCAAAATCCAGTTTGAAAGATAAAGGCATGGGTTCACTACCAAGAGGAATGAGGATAACACCTGCACCACCCCCATGATGACATTTGGAACCATCAAAGAAGAGGGTCATTTGGTAAGTGGTATCATCCAAAGAGAGGGTAGCAATTGATTCATCGGGAAATCAAAGTTAGAGGGTTGATTTTTAGAAAGAGGTACATCTACCAGTTGGTTAGCAATGGCTTGGTCTTTGATAGAATTTTTATGGATGAATTCGAGGTCAAGGTCGGAAAGAAGCATGATCCATCATGCAAAGACACCGATTTTGGTAGGGTTTTGCGTACATATATAGTGTAGAGGTCAATGTTATGATGATAAAGGTTTTTGGTTGAGTAGGTAATGACGTAGTTTAATGGCGATAAAAAATAACGCTAAGTAAAAAAATTCAGCATGGGTGTACCTAGTTTCATAGTCCAAAAGGGTATAGCTTATGTAATAAATTTCTTACTCTTTGTGTTGCTCATCGTGGTTGGAAAGCATGGCACCTAAGGAATGGTCTCAGTAGTAAAATGTATAGGTAAAAGGGTTGGTCATCCTTAAGAGGAATGAGCACCGGTGGTTGAAGAAGGTATTTTTTAAGTGTTTCAAAGGCTTTATGGCATTCATCATCCCATTTGAATGAGACGTCCTTCTTAAGGAGGTGATGAAATGGTTGAAAGCATCAAAAAGTTGGGAGATAAAACGATGAATAGATTGAAACTTACCTTGCAACCTTTGAAGTTGATTAAGATTAGTAGGGGAGGAATTTCAATAATAGCCTTCACTTTAGCAGGATTGACTTCTATGCCACGCAAAGAAATGATGAAACCAAGGAGTTTTCCTGAAAGCACCACAAATTCAAACTTCTTAGGTTGAAGGCAAATGTAATACTTGATAAGGCCGTCAAAGATGACCTTAAGGATCACAAGTGTTCACCCAATGTTTGTATTTGGCGAGAAGGTCATCTACGTAATATTCCAATATGTGATGCATGATGTCATGGAATATATAAGGCATGGCTCAGCGATATGTAGCACCAAGCATTTTTAAAGCCAAAAGGCATGACTTAATAGCAAAAATGTCCCCCAGGAGTAATCAAGGTAGTTTTGTGTTGATCTTCTAGAGAAGTAAGTAGTATTTTATTATAACCTGAGAAACCATCCATGAGTGATAACATCTCATGGCCGGTGGTGAGATCAACTAGTTGGTCAATACCTGGTAGAGGAAAATCATCCTTAGTGCAAGTGAGGTTGAGGTCACAAAAATCATGCAAATGTAGATTCCCTCTTTCACTTTCGTGATAGGGATGATGTTAGAAATCCATTGGGGATAGTCAATGGGTAGGATAAAGGAAATCGAGAGAAGGCACTGAAGTTCTTCTTTGATAAGAAGAGCAATGCAAGGATGCATTTTTCGCAGCTTTTGTTTTATGGGTTTAGCATTAGGAATGGCTACGATATTGTGGACCATGATGTTTGGTTCAATACCGAGCATATCAGCATAGGACCAAGAAAAAGTGTGGCTAGGGTCATGAAGGAAAGAGGTAAAAGTGTCTTTTTCAAGTAGCATCTAAATATTATCCTATCTTTAGAATGTGCGGGTCAACCTGAGTGTTAATGTTAATTTCGATAGTCGATTCATTCAACATGGTTTGCATCTCGAGGGTAAAGACCGGTGAATATAAGAATCTTCTACACCCATATAGGTGAGGATAGACTTATCATCCTGACATTGAACGGCATTAATAGGTGTATCGTCATCAATCATGTCAAGATATAGGAAGGGAAGAGAAGAAGGAACCTCACCATCGTGTTGATAGGTCATAGGTCCCAAGGAAATCTTGTTTATGAAAAAAAAATTAGGATGAATAGATTCAGGATCTATGGACTCCATGGGTGAAGATGGTGATGTTGGTGAATGGGGTGGAGAAGGTTTGTTTTCCTCAATGAGGTTGATGTGAGCCTTCTTGGAAGGTGGTGCAAAAAAGCCAATAAAACTACAATCGTTATGTTTACAGATGGTACATGAAATGACAGTATGGTGGCCTTATTCGTAAAAACTAAATCCAAATCCTTTCCATGCGCAATGGTGAAGGAAAGTGTGGGTGAAGTGGTGATTAGTAAGGGATTGGAGGTCATATGAAAATTATCATGTTTGGGATGGATATTCGGGTGAATAAGTGGCAGTATCAAGTCCCCCATACGTTAGACTAGTGTTAAGGTGGGGAGGACCATAAGGAAATACCTCTCCTACACCATAGTCATAACTAGGGTGATGGCATAGATTTCCATACTCTTGTGGAGTGAGGAATGTGTTGATATTGTAGAGGCGGTACTCCCCCAGAGTGAGACATTGAAAAACATCTTCTAAGGGATCACTAGTCGATATATGGGTGGCAGGGATAGATGACTCATTAGATGATTGGGAAAGAGGGATAGCAATTGGTTGGGAAGTAGAGGGTTTAGGCTGCGAGAGGTGAGGTAGTAGTAGGAATAGAAGATTTAGATGTGGGAGAGGAGGCGGAAACATTGGTGGATGGGTTCATGGGTGAAGGAGAAGTGGGGGTAGTGGCGGATGCCTTGACCAAGTACAAGTACATCATTGAACCGGTATAAAATTTTATAAGTTTTGAATGGTGACAAGTCGGCGGGGATAGTATAGCTATGTCCTACATGTTCAAATTTTACACAATGGTGTAAATTTCAGGGACATAACCCATGAAGAAAATATAAGGTCTAAGAGCAATAGGTTATACTAGAACTTCCCCTCTAAGACGTTGAATAGTTCTGGGATAGTGTAAGGGCCTACGCAAACATGAAGGATAATGGTGTCAAGGGTGGAGGTAATAGCATCATTGAAGGAGTACAGCATAACAAGGTTATTATGCATATAATTAGAAGGGATATGCATTTGATTGTACGTGTGGGAGGAGATAATGTTAATTTTAGCACCACCATTGATCATGATGCGTCGTATGCGTATGTTATTGATATAGACAAAAATGAAAAGGGCAAGATCAGGTCATCCGATCTGTGAGGTACAATCTCCTCATTAGAGAAGATAAGGGCAGCGACTTGAGGAGTGGGCATGGGGGTAGAAGAAAGATATGATTTGGTAAGCAAGGCCATGTGGTGAGGGGTAATAATGGATGCCACTGGTGTGGGGTCATTGGGTAAAAATTTAATGTATTGTAAAACCTTAATAAGGGCTTGTCTATGAGATTCGAAGTTTGGATGAGATCATACAAAGACATCTTTAGAGGAGACTGATGTAATTGTTTTATCATTGCGCAATGGGTGACCCCATTAGAGATAGGGTATGTAGGTCCGTGGATGGTGATTTTTGGTGTGGGTGTAGATGGTATATTGGGCACGGGGTTGGTTGATGGGCTAGTTTTTCTTTTCCTTTTTCTTTTTGAGTGCAGGTGGCAACGTGAACCATGTTAATCTAAGGGGAGGTGGATGGAGAGGGTGTGTCATGAAAGGTGTAATGGCATGAGGGAAAAAACCCTAATGGTGGATAAGATCCTTGTGAAATGAGTAGGGCGCACTAAAATTTGGGTGGTGATTTGGCCAACTCTCTAATACAGACCATGTTGATCTCAAATTTTGGAGGTGGATAAAATGGTTGTGGGGATGGAGATACTAGTTGCTAAATTGGTAAAGGATGATGATGTGTGGTGACAGGTGAAGGTGGAACATGGTCCTCATCAAGAAGGTCGTCATCGTTGAAATTTTTTTCAAGAGGAAAAATTTGGAAGAACGATCTTCAAAGCTCCTTACAATTTTCTACATCATGTCCTGGCACACGATGATAGGCACAAATATTGGTTTCATCAAACCCTTTTGGTTTGGGTTTGAGAGGATTGTAAGGTCGAAGCGGTGGTAATGTGATGATGGAAGTCTCTAAGAGATTAGTTAAAATTTTGGCGTAGGACCCCACTAACATATCACAATGGGAAGTGAGTGTGGGTTTGGGTAAAGGTGTGGATGATCATGAGGGTAGAGGCTTTATAGGAGGGGGAATGGGTTGGTCCATTGGTTTGGTAAGTGGTATGGTCTTATGTTTTTCTAGCATCTGCTTGGGTAAAGGTGGGGTAGAAGAGTTGGTGATGGAAGGTTTTGTTGGTTTGACTACCTTATTGGAGGGTAGTGGATTCTTATCTTTGGGTTGCACCTTCTTGGGTAAATGTGACACGGGAGTATGGGATGTAGAAGGGAAATAAGATGGTGGAAGAGGATGGGTTACCCAAGGGGACAACCGAGTTACGGTGGAGGTGGTTGGTAGAGGTTGGGTAGATGGCATGGGTTGAAGTCGTATAGGCAAGGTTGGGGTTATAGTAACTGGTGGAGGTATAGGTGGTAAGAAGTGCACGAATGAGGGAAAGGGGGTTTGGTTTTGGGTTAATGATGTGTAATGAAGGCTCATGACATATTATTAGGTTGTTTAGATTTTGACTGGTCTTGGGTAGGAGACTGTTGGATCAAGGTTGATGGATGGGGCCCTAGGATGGATGAAAAGGGGAAGGTGACAAAGGTGTGGTAGGCGAGACTAGTGTATACAGCCTAGGAGGTTGGGTTTTCTTTTTAGGTAGAGGGATAATGTTGGTGCGGGTTTGAGATGATGCTGCTAAGTCTAATTTGACAGGTGGGTGAGTAAGGCTTGATGTTGGCATGACACCCAAGGTAGTGATGGGTCTAGCTACGGGTGAGGAGAGAGGTGTGGGTAGGATTTTAGGTTTGGGAAGGATTTTTTTGTGGGTAGAGGTTTAGATGTAGGTAGGGATGATGAAGAAGAATTCATTTCAATAGGTATGGTTAATGCTGATCTAGTTGCTGAAAATACCCTTGGGTAGATCGTGGAAGTATCTTCGAGCAACATTTACATTTGGGTCGAAAAGAGGAGTCGAAGACATCCTTGGATCATGGAGTTATCAATGTAATCCAAATGATCGGCTAGCCATTAAAATGGGACTACTGAAGAAGAGGATGGAGTTGGTTTGGTGGCAATCCCTGTAAATTTGTCTATGAGACAAGGAATTGGCTAGCGTCGGACTCTGTGGGTAAAAGAGTCGGGATCATATCAATGGGGTCTAGGGATGCTAAGGGAGAACTTTCCCCAACAAGTAGTGGCATGTCTGATGAGCCTCACATGGGTAGGAGAGATAATAGGTTTGGTGAGGTAGACTTCTCCCTTGGTGGAGAAGGTGATGATGATTCTCCTATGGATGGAAGAATTAACAGTGTTGAGTGTTCTATAGTTTTTAAACTAGATGATGAAATGGCATCTGTGGAAAGTGTGGGTTCCTCTGTGAGAGTGGGGGGAGATGAGGGGGACTCCTCTGTGGGTGAAGGAGTAGAAGAGGTATGCTCCTCTGCTTTGGGGGATATCATGCCATAATTTCCTCAATAGAAGAAATAGCCGGGATTTGAGTGTAGTCATTTTTACACACTCCAAGAACAAGGGAACCCCATGCGTGTTGACCTATCACCCAACGGGAACTGGGTGCTCACCCGAGGCATGCACGGGTGCCTAGTCTCTCTTTTATGTGAGTTGAGTGGGAAAACATCATCTATGATCCAAACTTAAAGGAAGTGAGTGGAAATGAGACATGCAAGCATCATAGAGCTCAGAATGGATTCTAGATCAGTGTAGTCATTCTAGATAGAAAAGTACTTAATAGATTAAGAACTAAATCAAAATAGAAAGGGAAATGTGCAAGGATTTAGACTCATTCCATAAACATGCATAAAACAGAACCATGAAGATATGTAAATGCACTAGAATCATTACTGATCATATTCATATAAACTGGTAACCTCATTACATTCATTACAGAGCATTGTAGAAAGGCAGACCAAAGTCATGCATCATAACTAGATTCCTATCCTTTAACTCTCAAAATGAAAATTTAAACATCCAAGCCCTTGATACATCCATCTCCTATGTTTTATCTACCCAACCCAAATAGAATTCCTTTATAGCATTTCTACAAAGCTCTGCTCCCTCTTCATCTCTCTATATCTCTTTTCTTCTGCGGGCGCTTGTATATATAGGCATCTTGAAGTGCCAACTCATCCTTCGTAGCCTTAGATATGGAACCAAGTGTTTGAATGTGGTCCTCCATGGGTGCATGCTCCTCCAAGCCTGAGCTCTCCACTCCTTGTCATGATGGTCTTCTAGGATCTTCCATCGCATGGCATATTCCTTCCTAGGCCAACCTGTCGCCAAGTTGGCATCTTATCCACTCTGCATGCACAATCGGGTCATGCTTTTCTCATTTCCTTCCCAATACACCAAATATGGCTAAGTCCTGATACCTTCTCCTATGGGTTCGCATCACGATTTCTACTAAGATCCTCCTAGAACCTTTCCTTATGTGCCTTCTTCTTGCACGCCCATTTCTTAACTTCGATCTTGTGCACCCATGCGTCTTTTTGGACATAGTCAATTTTTGAGGCCCAACATCACCCCACACTTTACTTGTTCTCTTCCCGTGGGAAAAATTCTCCAATGAATAAAGAATCACAATAGACTTAACATCTTGAGAAAATAATAAGGGAATGAAAAATTTGGGAAAGAAGAAAGAATGGGGAAGTGATGGCATTATTACAACAGGATAGGAAAATATTTTTGCAAGTCAGCTTTCAACTTGTTTCAAGAATTGACTTCATTTTGCGCTCTCTGGCAGAGGTCGCTGACTAGGGCACTTACCTCCCCAAATATCAATCCATCTCCTTGAGCATTCATAGCATCAACAATTTTTTCCAACTCCTTGCCCACGTCCTCAAGCGCGTCCATCCTTCTAGTAATTTGTGGGTATAGCTCCTTTAGCTAGTTCTTGATTGTACCCCTTAGGGCCTCGAATAGATTCTAACTTCTTTTCAAACTCGACCAAGATTCTATCTCATTCTGCTCTATTCCCTTTATTCTTTTCTTGGAACTCTTTAAGCTCTACGTCATAGTTGGTGACCAGAATACTCGCAACTTTATCTCTGGCTGCATAGTTGTCGTATGCGGCCTCAACGGTATGGGCAACAATCTTTACATCAGTAAGGACTTTATTGTATTCAGCCATGATTGTTACTACCTTTAATTTTTCCTCCTCCTTCAGGCACGCTACTACTTCTTCCGCAGATTCTAAAGCCAGAGGTTGCCTTTCCATGGTGAGGATGTGTGTTAAGTCTTCAAGGCACTCAAGGGAAGATCCATACTTTTGCGCGGGTGGTGCTAGGTCTGGATGCTTCAAAAAAATGGCATCTGTGATGGATTCTACCTTCTTATGTACTTTACGCACCCTTGCCTTTTCTTCCCTAAGTTCACACTTTAGCTATGTGCTAATTAGTTCCTCTTGCTTTAAATCCTTGGTTCTCTCTTCTAGCTCCTCTTCTCTCTTTTCTATTTTTGTTCTTCTATCTTTTCCAAGTTCAAATCTCAAACTTGTGAAGAAACTCCTTTCCAACCCATGCCCTAGCTGCCAAACCCTAACTAGAATATCCCTTTCACAAGATGGTGCTTCTCCACAACCTTCTCTACGCCCATGAACTACTTCCCTTCTGGTTTACAGATCCAAACTAGTCACTCACGGTTTAAATATTTCCAATTTTTCTTCACACGGATCAACTCTGGAAACCCTAGTTCACAAAATATCTTCCTTCTCGTATTCGCAAAGTAAAATGATGAAGTGTCCAACCTTCTATTTATAGTTTTTCCCACTTTGTAACATTAAATGCTACCTTACCTACCACCATACTTCAACACTTAATACAGATTTTTCAACAAGACCCAACTTTAGCGCTTTCACTCACGTGCCCAATTCTGCACGGAAAATTCCCCAACCTTCTAGCATGTAACCAATCCATCTTGACAAGAGACTCTTGCACGCACATAACCAGCAATGAAGGCACTTCTTCATTATGATTTTTTCTCTCTCCTACCTTGTGTTGCATTTGTGCTTCTTCCTCTCTTATACATGGATCCACAATGTAGCCTTACCCTGACACCAACCATCCTTTTTCACCTTTCCTTGCATGCACTTCCTTCACAGGGCCATTCAACCAGGCTTTCCAACACAATCCTTCTTGGCACTTCATACCTTGCAATTTCTTCCACCTTACTCTACCCCACACTAAAATGATGCACAGTCCTCTGTGTAATTACAACCTTCAAAAATTAACGAGCTTATCGGCCCCCAAGGAGAAAAAAAAAAAAAACGACAAAAAGAAAGGGAAACACAAGAAAAGGAACAAGAAAAATAAAGGAAATCCTGAACTATCTAGCAATACTACCTTATTACAAACACCAAGAAGACTTATTTATAGTAGGGCTTCACCTACTCCCATTGAAGTGTCCTGGAAATCTCGTCCCATCTAGCACTTGCAACTGGCACACGCCTGAATCAAGGATGTACGAGATGATGTAGGGGCCTAACCAATGGACTTTTAACTTCCCAGGATGGCACAAAAACTTTGAATCATATAGCAAGACCATCTGCCCAACCTCAAACTTCTTTTTAATGTGAGGATCATGTCATGCCTTTTCTTTTTCTTTTCAGTCGTCTGGCTCCACCTGGCGAGTGATCATCTTTCATCCAATTGCATTAACTTGTCAATTCTTTCTTCTAGTGCTTGTTCATCATCTAATCCTTCTGTGTGTGCTATACACAGAGAAGCTAACGTGAATTCAACTAGTAGGACAGGCTCCGTGCCAAACACCAATTGAAATGGTTTGGCCTTATTCAACCTCTTATAGGTTGTCCTATATTCCCAAAGAACGGCTGATACTTTATCATCCCAATACTGTCTACCAACATCATATATCTTATTCAACATGTGATTAAGTATTTTTTTAAACACATCAACAGTTCCATTTGCTTGAGGGTGATAAGGAGTAGTTTTGTGATGGGCCACCATGAATTCCGATAGTAGAATCCTGGTTTGTTTCATTAAGGAATTTCACACCTCTATCACTAGTCAAACTAAATGGGCATTCATATCTACTAATTATGTTTTCCCATAAAAATATAGTAGCGTTAGCCACCATTATGCAATCCTTTGTAGAGTGCTACCTCTACCCAAATTTTCAAATAATCGGTCAAGTGAGGATATACCACGAACTAGTCCTTCGTATCGCTTGCATGAGATTTCTCTGAAAAATTTGATAGCCCACTTCTCAAATGGTTCCGCACTAGCTATTGGTCACAAGGGAATTTCATCCCTTTTTCCAAGTTTTCCAAGGTGCTAGCAATGGTCACAGGCCTTACAAAACTCAATGCAATCTTGATAAATGGTCTCCCACCAAAGCCCTATGAGTAGAATCTTCCACGCAGTTGCATTTCCTACATAGTGTCCTCCTGCAATCCCACCATGCACCTCTTCCATAATTACAATGCGCTCATGTTCTAGTATGCATCGGCGCAGAACCTCATCACAACCCATTTTGTATAGATCTCCACTAATTAGCATGTAGGGTGCAGACATATGGCAATATTATTCTTATCCAAGGCCTTCATCCCGATTGGCGCCACACCTGTTTTGAGAAATACTACAATATCTTCTAACTCGAGGGCGCACACCACACCTAAATAGTTGTGCATCTAGCATGGTATCCTCAATTCTTTGCACGTAATCCCTAAATCAATCCTAGACAAATGATCAAGTCCGAATTACTTTTTCCTGGTTTGACAACCACTATGAACTTGAATTATTTAAACAATAGTACCCACCAACATATACACCCTTGTAGAATGGGCTTGTTCACCAAGTATTTCAATGCCATATGGCCAGTGTAAAATATAAATTGGTTTCCAACAAATACTATCTGAATTTATGAAGTGCGTAAATCATTAATAATGCCTCACGCTCAATTGTAGTATAATTCTACCTCGTTGGTGTCAACTTCCTTTTTGTAAAGCACAAAATATGATCAATAATCCCTTCACCAGGTTGTGCAAGTACTTCTCCAATTGCGGTT
Source organism: Taxus wallichiana var. yunnanensis (assembly GCA_018340775.1). Classification (NCBI taxonomy): domain Eukaryota; kingdom Viridiplantae; phylum Streptophyta; class Pinopsida; order Cupressales; family Taxaceae; genus Taxus; species Taxus wallichiana. The sequence goes on from CM031239.1 coordinate 751,286,604, forward strand.
CCTGAAGCATCCACATGAACATGGAAAGGCTTATCCCAAGAAGGGAATTGTAGTATGGGCGTAGTGACAAGCCTATCCCTCAAAGTGTTGAATGCCTTTTGTTACACCTCTCCCCAATGAAAGGAACTTTTATATCTAAGAAACTCTTCGATGGTGTGGCAATCTTGGCATATCCCTTGATGAACTTCCTATAGTACCCCATATTCCTAAGAAATCTTGCATTGCACTTTATCTAGTATGTTCCCTCAATCCCACAATTACTGCAACTTTTAGGAGATCTACTAGCAGACCCTCCTTACATATGATGTGTCCCAATAATGTTCCAAATGGGGTAGCAAAGACACATTTCTTAATGTTGAGGGATATCCTCAACTACCGAAACCTTTCAAACATCATCCTTAAGTTTTCACAATGGTCCTTTACTAACCCATATATTGTCTAATCATCCAAGTAGACTTGAAGAAATTTATGGATAAAGTCATGGAAAGCTTGCACCACAATGTGCGAGAACACAACAGGCGCATTCTTCAACCCAAAAGGCATGACTGTATAGGAAAAACTTCCCCACTTAGTGGAAAAAGTTATCTTCCTCTGGTCCTCCTTTGCAATTCTTACCTGGTGATAGCCCAAGAATCCATCTGTGAAAGAGTAGACCTCGCGTCCTGCCACTCCTTCTAAGATCTCTTCAGTAAATGGGGTTGGGAAAGGATCAATGATACATACTACATTCAGGTCCCTGTAATCAACACAGATCCTTATCCTTCCATCCTTCTTGATACTAATCACCATTGGACTTATCCATTCGACTCTTCAACAAGCTTCAATGATGCCCGATGCTATCATCTTATCTATTTCTTCTTTGACCCTCACGCACAGGTTAGGATTCATCCGGTATGGTCTTTTCCTGACTGGGTGCACACCTTCCTTCATCTTTATCCTCATTTCCCCAAGGAATGGTGAACGCCTTTAAGCTCATGATACCCACGCGGGAATAAATCCTCAAACTCATGTAAAAGATCAATGATCTTAGAGACTTCTTTCTCTGACCAATAGTCTCCAATGATTACCTCTTTAGGATCTTCTTCTAATTTGATGTTAACCTTCTTTATCTTTAAAGGTTCATGATAGGCACACGCCTATTCATCAACACTATCTATGACTTCACGTGTCCCTATAGAGTGGTTAACATCCAAGTTCTCTGCTTCTTCTCCATCAATAACATACACCATCTTCCCCTTTTCTTTCTCTATACATGCATGCTCAAACTATATCTCTTATGTTTCTTCCTCCTCAAAATGCACTTCCGGCCGGAGTTCTCCATGTAAATCTTATATTACGTCTTCCACCATAACACTATCCCCTGATGTAAGGCGCTTGAAAACCTACAACACCTTATGTACTTGATGGCTTTGTACTCTAGTACTCAAATGTTTGAATGAGGTCAGCCACCAATTCTCACCAATTACCAGTTTGGTGATGCACCTCTGAGTGGATATACCATGCATGTGCATAACCTTGCAAGGTGGAGTACAAGTTTTTAACCCATAATGAAAGTGTTATCCAAAATGTGCCCCCTTTGCTCATTGTGTGGCTAACTCCTCTCATTCTTCCCTCTCTTGTTCCTCAATCACAAAATTTTCCTTTTCAGGCACTCAAAACCTTCTAGAAATGGCACCATTGGATAGAGCTCTTTCTCAGCTTTCCAGAAAGGTAAAGTTTTCCTCCTAACTCCATGTATTTTTGAAGTTATGGCTCAGTGGAGTTTTTGGAAAAAATTTCCCTTGAAAGGCCCACGGCCAATGAGATGCCGCCACGTGGCACCTAGAGTGGCGGAGCGCGGGAAATTTTGGAAAATTTTCCAAATGACCAAAAAGGTGCAAAAATTTGAATTTTTTCCCACCGACCCGATTTGGCCCTGTTTTGCCCTAAAACTTCAAATCGCCATATCTTTCGATCCAGAGCTCGGTTTTTCACATTCTTTATATCAATGGAAAGCTGGTGAAATTCTCTACAAGATTCTAGGGTTATTTTTGCATTTTGGTGGAGTTTGGAGAGAGAAAATCAAGAAACACCTCTGGCACGTGGTCATGGACAGAAATGACGTTTCAACCACCGTTTTTAATGAAGAATGGCTCGCATTCTCTCCCAGCATGGTTAAAAATGTCAGGGAATGGGTCATCAGGGCGTCCATGCTGTTTTGATGGCATTTTGGTCAATGGTTGAACCCCTTGCATGTTTTCCCACATTTCTCTCTCCTGGGGTCGTGGTTTGCACTGTAAAAGCTAGAATGAGTTCATTTTGCAAGGGAGACACTTTTCAGCTCTACAACTTCCTTTTTCTTCCTCCTTGGCAGAATTTGTGAAGAAATTTTACCTTTCCATGTAATGCAGCACCTTTTCTTGCCTCTGGATCACTGTAATGTACTGTATTGGATCTAAGATGTTGATATATGTTACGTGATTAAAATCCTTCAATCCTTTCATATATCTATCATTTGTTTCTTGATCTTTCATTACATTTTGAGCATTTTTGCATGTTTTGTGTTGTGTTTCCTTATGGATTTTGTATTTCATGCGGCATTAGGTGTCTACAACTCCTTTGGTGCATCACCTATTATCATTAGTTCTTTCTTTTTGCATTCTCTATCCTTGTCCCTTTGGAATTTAGAGTAGATTTAGGAGTTTAAACCTCTGTGATTGTGCAAGTAAAATAGCTGATTAGAGTTGAGGAACCAGCCTCTAATCTGGAGATTCCTCTTCCATTTTTGCAAGTCCCACACTTGGGGAGAGGATTCAATGTTGTGCAATCACACTGGATGTCTAAAATATCAAACTAGAAATCTGATCAACATCCAGGGGTGCTGCTGATTTGCAACAACAGTTTTGGCATGCCCGGTGGGACCTTAGAGGTCTTTCACTTTATCTTTGACAGGTTGGTGTGTTCCTGTTAAAGATTCAGCCTTTTGGAGGCACTTTCAAAAGCACATCTGGCGACTCCATCTGGTAAACAACTCATTCTCTAAGTTGCAGACCTGTTTTCCATTCATTTCCATCCATTCTTCTTTCCATCATTTTCATTCTTTTCCATTCCATGAAGTTGTGCAATCATGACTTCATTTCCATCATGGAATTCACATTTACAACAGTAGTATATCACACCTCCAACATGTTTTACAAATCCTCCAAATCAGCATTTTGATCAAATTCAAAATCAGCATGTCTACCCATATGAGCAGCAGTGCCAAAGTCAATTTGGATATGAAGCATGTCAAGCACAAGGGTATGCTGGTTGTGAGGGCAGTCAAGAAGAAAATGCAGATCTGCTGGAACAAATCCAAAAGATGGAGGTAAACATGGTGCAATCCAGGGCTCAAGCATAAATGAAAGCATTTAGAATCGGTTGTAGAACACCTTGTTCATGGGTGGGACCTTTTCCAAGGCATTACAGCCCTCAAGAGAAGCTAGACTTCATGATTACAACACTACCATTGCTTGCAAAAGTGGACTGAAGGAATAAAGGTGTATGAGAGGAGTATTCAACAACCTTGTCAACAGGTAAGCACACCATCTCATGCCTTTTCTCTCCTTCTTTCCCAATCTTTTTATCTCAGCGATGTCAAGTTTTAAACTCTCCATCTACTTTGTCCTAAGTGTTAAATCCATTTCTCCATTCCCTAGTCTTCCACCCCATCTCAATTCTTCTATCCTTTTCCCTTCCAAACAGCCATTCCCTCCAAAGAAACAAGAGTTCCTACCTCCTCCACCACCACAAAAAAATGCAAAATCAATTGAGTTACAATCCACTTCTCCTCTTGCATTCCCAAATCCATGTTAGGAGGATAAAAATCAGAATTCTAGTTAAGGAAAACAACAGCAAAAAAAAATCCAAACAAGGATGAAGAAATTCAAAGTCTCAAGATTTGGGCTCTTAAATTTGGGATGACAAAGATCCCTTGATGGTTAAGCCTTTAGAAGAGGTATCAAGAACAAGATTGTCTTCAAGTATTAGAAGAGGGAGAATTTGCTCCAAATCCAAAAGAAGAGGAGCACATTCTAGTTGTGGAGGAGAAAATTGCAGATCCAAGGGCTTTGAGCGCAAAGCAGGCTACAAGAGAACCTTCAATTCTTCTTTCTACTTCATCTCTCTCGAGTTCTAGTGCTAAAGAAGAGTTTGATCTCTCAAACTCAATGTTGGAGGATGAAAGAAACCATGATGATCAAGTTACAGATCAAGAGGATACCGTGGAGGAAGTTGAGCATTTGCAGCAGGACAACAATGAGGTAGTTTATCTGTCAGATTTGGAGGACTGTTTTGATGAAGAAGAACCGGTTGAGTTCCTACCATTCTCTCTTTCATCATCCACGTTCCAAACACCTGAGCCTACTGTCATGAAGGAGAGCACCCATTTGCAGCAGCCTGCATCTTATAGCAGCTCTTTGGAACCAAGATTGGAAGATTTTAATCTTTCATGTCCTTCATTGGAGGAAGAGAAAGGGCAAAAAGGTTCTACCTTTGCTTCTGCACCATCCATTCAAAAGGGTTTACAAGAGAACTCCATTCTTGGAGTTGAAAATCATGGCAATGGGTATACTCAAAGGACCATACCTTGCCCAATCGGTATCGGCTTCATTGGAACCAAAGGAGAAGTCACAACCGAGTCATGCTTGCTCCTAAGCATGAGGATGAGCTACAAAGAACCAAGGATCGGTTGTCATACCTCTCCAATCCAAATGCGTAACAACTAAAAGAGGTATTGAATTTTCCTTCACCTGATACCTTGATGATTTGGGTGGAAGACCAGCTTCTTGTTGATTTTCCATTCATCCAATCAGCCATGTTCAATGCCAAATCAGTTGCATGGTTGCCAATTTTGAAGAAAGGAAGCTATTTTGCACAACTTGATTCTGGGGTTTGTTTAGCCCACTTTTGCTTCCAGTTAGAGTAGGATAGGTAGTTTTGCTTTCAGTAAAAGAAGTGCTTGTGCACACTCTACATGTTCCATTTGGAGCATGTATGATTTTCAGTTTTGTAAATAGTTTTGGTGTTGCTGGTTTTGCTCTTGCACAGCTGTTTTAAGTGGCATTTTGGTGAGAACAACTCTAAGTTCAATGGGTTTCAAGTGGCTCAGAGGGAAGTTTTCAAGATATTAGGTTGGTTTCAGGTTATTTCTTATGACTCCATACCCAATGGATTGCTAAAAGGCAACTGGTAACTTCATCCAGCAGGCAGATGACCCCTCTGAGTCGCCAAAATTGTTATCCAAAATGTGCCCCCTGCTCATTTTGTGGCTAACTCCTCTCATTCTTCCCTCTCTTATGCCTCTCTTATGCCTCGATCCACAAAATTTTGCTTTTAGGCACTCAAAACCTTCTAGAAATGGCACCATTGGATAGAGCTCTTTCTCGCTTTCCGAGAAGGTAAATTTTTCCTCCTAACTCCATGTATTTTTGAAGTTATGGCTCAAATGGAGTTTTTGGAAAAATTTCCTTGAAAGGCCCACGGCCAATGAGATGCCACCACGTGGCACCTAGAGTGGCGGAGCGCGGGGAAATTTTGGAAAATTTTCCAAATGACCAAAAAGGTGCAAAATTTTGAATTTTTTCCCACCGACCCGATTTGGCCCTGTTTTGCCCTAAAACTTCAAATCGCCATATCTTTCGATCCAGAGCTTGGTTTTTCACATTCTTTATATCAATCGAAATCTAATGAAATTCTCTACAAGATTATGGGGTTATTTTTGCATTTTGGTGGAGTTTGGAGAGATAAAATTAAGAAACGCCTCTGGCACGTGGTCATGGACAGAAATGACGTTTCAACCACCGTTTTTAATGAAGAATGGCTCGCATTCTCTCCCAGCATGGTTAAAAATGTCAGGGAATGGGTCATCAGGGTGCCCATGCTGTTTTGATGGAATTTTGGTCAATGGTTGAACCCCTTGCACGTTTTCCCGCGTTTCTCTCTCCTGGGGTCGTGGTTTGCACTGTAAAAGCCAGAATGAGTTCATTTTGCAAGGGAGACACTTTTTCAGCTCTGCAACTTCCTTTTTCTTCCTCCTTGGCAGAATTTGTGAAGAAATTTTACCTTTCCATGTAATGCAGCACCTTTTCTTGCCTCTGGATCACTGTAATGTACTGTATTGGATCTGAGATGTTGATATATGTTCTGTGATTAAAATCCTTCAATCCTTTCATATATCTATCATTTGTTTCTTGATCTTTCATTACATTTTGAGAATTTGTGCATGTTTTGTGTTGTGTTTCCTTGTGGATTGTGTATTTCATGTAGCATCAGGTGTCTACAACTCCTTTGGTGCATCACCTATTAGCATTAGTTATTTCTTTTTTGTATTCTCTATCCTTGTCCCTTTGGAATTTAGAGTAGATTTAGGAGTTTAAAGCTCTGCGATCGTGCAAGTAAAATAGCTGATCGGAGGATTTGAGGAACCAGCCTCTAATCTAGAGATTCCTCTTCCATTTTTGTAAGTCCCACACTTGGGGAGAGTATTCAATGTTGTGCAATCACATTGGATGTCTAAAATATCAAACTAGAAATCGATCAACATCCGGGGTGCTTTTGATTTGCAACAACAAAAGGTAGTAATGCTTCGGGTTTCCCATCTAGGCTATCTCACATGCTTGGATATGGAAAGAAGCGGTGTCCTTACCATGGTATTCTTTTATATTTGTGGGCGTGTTACTCCTACAAACCCTTATAGAGAATATAATTATCACCCTGTGCCATTCCAAGAGATTATCCCAATGTGTTGCCCACCAGCGTGAAGAATTTCCGAGTAGGACATAACTTAACATCCCTCTTCATTCATTTTCCTCCTTCCACTGAGCTTCCATCTCCTTAAAAATTTCCTCAGGGAAGGCTCCTCCTAAGTACTTAGGTAGCTCCTTTCCTCCTAGGCATCGGACCGTACGTGCCTTTATCACCTTTGTCACTGATCCCCTCAAATGTCATCTGATTAACTCATAGGTTCCATGCACCCAATTATCACACATTATACTAGTGGTGTCACTTAGGGACTGAGCATCCTCAAACTGGATAACTCCCTCTATGGGATGAATTGTCTCTGGATCCCTAATTAAGTACACATATATTCTATCCAGGACCTCTTCTCCCAAAGGTTCAATATAGGGTGTTGATTTTCCATCAACCATGGGTATGATGACTCGTTCCTCCTCATTCTCAAATCTTATGTATCCCTTGTTAATTCAAATATTAGCATTGTTATTATAGCACCATGGGCACCCAAGTAATGCTAGGAAATTATCTACCTCGGTGAGCACCAAGACTTCAAAGTCCCCAATAAACTTAGCCCCCTGAATGGTGATAGTTGCATCCTTTAAGACACCGATGGGAATTTCCTTCATTTTTTTTTCATATACAACACATTTGAAGATGGCTGTAATGTCGGGTCTTCCCATCTGATGTCATGCATCCAAGGTGAGAACATTGACCTTCATGCCTATGTCAATGAGGATATTACTAAGGAGCCATCCATCCACGACCACATTTAACGTGATCTCCCTATCATAGTCAAGGATATGAGGGGAAGGTTTTCATGCAAGACCTGCCTCTCACGCTCTTCTCTGATGCGTGGTACCTTCTCTCTCAACCATGCTCCTAGCAAGGGAATAATATTCTCTTACCTTAGCATTTTACATACTTCCTTGACCTCATCCAGGTCATCTTTTGGCACCTTAACCTTCCTTCTTTGCTCCTCCCCCTGGACTGCTCCTTTAGACATTGGATTTATCCTTGTAAACTCCAAATGATGTCCATGGTTTCTTGATATACTTCCTTTTGATGCGCAGGGTCTAGGTACTTCCCATGTACCACTTCTTCCCTTGAAACTAGGTTCTTCTATCATGTCATTTCCTTTGTGCGCGCGGCCTCTGCTCTTGTTGTTACCAAAACAGGTTCAAAACCTGCATCACGTGTCACCCATGACATCCATTGTGTCTCATCCTTCTTAATTCTTACCATTGCAGCACCCTTATCTTTCTAGAGCTACTGATTCATATGCTCAAACAACTCAGGGCACTCCTCATACTTGTGCTTATTCGTGCACCATAAACACTGCAACAAATCTAGGCACTCGCACTTGTAGTGGTCTATAGACCCATAATTAAAATAGGTTCCACGTGGGAACTCACTTCTTCCTCCTCCATAGTTACTATGACCATGTAATCCTCTGTGAAATCCCCTTCTACACGTACCTCAATCTGTGTGCTCCTCATAACAGTGATCATCACCCTTAGAACTACGGGAAATGCTGGTCTAGTGTACACCATGATCAATGGCCTCATGGTTCTAGTCAATAAGCCTATAATCCTTAGTATCATGGGTTATAGAGGTGTAAATTTTATAGTAGCAAGATACATTATTATGAATTGCGTGTTATATTAAGGGACATCTACTCGCATCATGGTCCCCATGACAAATCTCACACTCTATTGCTATGGCACGTACTATCTTCTAGGGGAAACTATCTTTGGCATGCCCTTCTACTTCACAATCTATACACCACATTCCACTGCGAGTCTCATGAGCTAATTTTGTAGTCAACTATTCCAACTGCTTAGCCATAGCAGTAATTTGAGCTTCTAGGAATGGGTTAACCCTAGTGTCAACATTACCAACAACTTCAGTGTGTAGGGTGGCTTCTAACGCCTTGTGCGGGTCTGTGAAAGTTTTATGAGATAAATCTCTTCTAAATGGAGTTATCAACCCTCCAAAAACCATTGAGCATGTTGTGAAGGGTGAATGTCATATGACAATTTTGACAGGAGAGTCTTAAACCACACATCATACTCCCGCACACTCTCCGCCATTCCCTGTTGAATCTCCTTAAGGGCGTTGATGCTCTTCTGCTTTCGAACTCAGGGATGTGGAACTCTGCTAGGAAGGTGTTTTTCAATGTGGTGTAATCTACCACCATCTAATGGGGGTCATACTTCCTATACCAGCTATGTGCACACCCTTGCAATGTCATTGCAAACTAATTGGCCTTCCGCTCTAGGGTTGTGATACCCTTCATGCGCCATAGCAATTCACACTTTTGAACATACTCCGCAGCATCCTCAATACCCCTATAATCTGGAAAATGTAAATACATCTCAAAGAAAACTTGACAAGGTGGCTGAGGCCCCTGTTCTCCTAGTCCGGACCCTTGTTTCCTCTAGTGTTTCCTCCTCCACTAGATCCACCAGTCCCGCACTTCTCGAATCCACCGGTTCCACCTCCGAGATCCTCCTGCCACCAATAATATGGATTGCGATCGCGCCTAAGGTCCCCAACGTCCCACTAAATTGTTCACCAATTGTCTATGACATTGTGTCACTGCCAAATGTGTGTCCCACATCACTCCCCAACATGTTACCCATGCCTTGTGTACTTTCTCCTTGTCCAAAACTTCCTTCGAATACTAGAATATTTTACGTAGCCATAGAATTAGGAAATGAAAAATCGTATCTCCTAGGCATAGATCTGTCACTTAAATCGATACCAACTGGGTCAACGATACTCCTCCCTTGATCTAGAAAACCAAGCACCATTTTCTGGTCACAAGGTGGGTTTAGATGCGTGCCAATGACTCTTCTCTCTTCGCACAATGAACTCTCATCGAAATCAAGGGGTCTCTCTTATGCACTTGCCAAGATGGGGTAGCACAAACTACTCGGGTTCCTTGTCCTCTCGCGAACCTCAAATCCTTCCCACAACGTCTACCTCCATACATCCATCACATGTGTAACCTCATGTTTTCTATCAATCTCCCTTTCACATGCTTCACTATACTTGAGCCATCTCTCCTCCCTTTTTTTCTCCATCGCAATGTTTATCATCTTCCTCCACTCTAGCTTCCTCACCCTGCTCAAAACAATTTTTCCAGCCATTGGTTATGCTTCTAAACTCGGGTAACAATCAAGATCTTCATTTCCGGAGGGATAGCACGTAGAAACAATCCTCTGGGCTCTCGTAGAAACTCAAACTCAGTGACTTCCGGACAAGAATATGTATAAATAGTGTACTCCAGAGTGTAGCTAGCCAACACACCTTTCCACCAATGATCCATAGCATGAATCCACGTTAGATCTGCATCTTGCAGCCTTTGGTATTCTTCTTAGGTCCATGCGTGAAATTTAGAATACCACTTAGGCTGGACGCATATGCCAAGATCCATTCATACAGCTCTATTGGGAAGCAACAAAAAAAATTTCATACAAATCATGGTAGAGGTTCTCTTCTACCCATCTACGTGCATCAAAATCAAGTCTAGTGCTAAATCTCTGAGAAAATTCTTCCTCCATGCTCTTGAACCATGATTCAACACTTTCCAAAGTTAAACGCTCTGTCATCACTCATTACCTAGATCATGATGTATGTCATTTCCCATTACAAATTTGAAAAGAGGTCCCGAGAAATGGAACCAATATGTAGTCATTTTTACACCCACCAAGAACAAGGGAACCCCATGCACGTCGGCCTATCACCTAGCAGGTGTTGGGCACTCACCGAGGCATGCGTGGGCACCGAGTCTCTCTTTTATGTGAGTTAAGTGGGAAAACATCATCTATGATCCAAAATTAAAGGAAGTGAGTGGAAATGGGACATGCAAGCATTAAAGAGCTCGAACGGAGTCTAGATCAATGCAGTCATTCCAAACAAAAAGTACTTAACAGATTAAGAACTGAATCAAAACAGAAATGGAAATGCGTAAGGATTCAGACTCATTCCATAAACATGCATAAAACATAACCATGAAGATATGTAAATGCACCATAATCATTACTGATCATATTTATATAAACTAGGAACCTCATTACATTCATTACATTCATTACAGAGCATCACAGAAAGGCAAACTGAAGTCATGCGTCATAACTAGATTCCTATCCTTTGACTCTCAAAATGAAAATTTAAACATCCAAGCCCTTGATACATCTATCTCCTATGTTTTATCTACCAAACCTAAAAAAAATTCCTTTATATCATTTCTACGGAGCTCCGCTCCTCTTCATCTCTCTATATTTCTTTTCTTCTGCGGGCACTTGTATATATAGGCATCCCGAAGTGCCAACTCATCCTTCTGCGGCCTCAGATCCGGTGCCAAGTGTCTGAATGTGGTCCTCCATGGGCACATGCCCCTCTAGGCCTAAGCTCTCCACTCCTTGTCATGATGGTCTTCTAGGAGCTTCCATCGCATGGCATATTCCTTCCTAGGCCAACCTGTCGCCAGGCGGCATCTTATCCACTCCGCATGCGCAGTTGGGTCACACTTTTCTCATGTCCTACCTAATATGCCAAATACGGCTAAGTCCCGAGACCTTGTCCTACGGGTGCACATCACGGGTTCTACTAAGATCCTCCTAGAACCTTGCCTTGCATGCCCATTTCTTAACTTTAGTCTTGCGTGCCCATGCGCCTTTTTGGACTTAGTCAATATTTTAGGGGCCCAACATCACCCCACACTTTACCTGTTCTCCACCCGCAAGAACACTTCTCCAATGAATAAAGAATCACAATAGACTTAACGTCTTGGGAAAATAATAAGGGAATGAAGAATTTGGGAAAGAATAAATAATGGGGAAGTGATGGCATTATTGCAACAAGATAGGAAAATCTTTTTGCAAGTCATCCTCCAACTTGTTCTAGGCATCGACTTCATTTTGCACTCTCGGCGCAGAGTCGCCAACTAGGGTGATTACATCCCCAAATCTCACTCCATCTCCTTTCCCACATCCTCAAGCACGTCTAGGAGAGATAATAGGTGTGGTGAGGTAGACTTCTCCTTGGTGGAGGAGAAGGTGTTGATGAGTCTCTTGTGGATGGTAGAATTAACAGTGTTGACTATTCGGTAGTTTTTAGAGTAGACGGTGAAATGGCATCTGTGGAAAGTGTGGGTTCCTCTGTGAGAGTGGGGGAGATGAGGAGGAATCCTCTGTGGGTGAAGGAGTAGAAGAGGTATGCTCCTCTACAGGTAGGGGATATCATGCCATAATTTCCTCAATAGAAGAAATAGATGGGATTTGAGGAATGGTTGGTATGATATAAAAAACCATGTGGACTTCACAGCCATTATTTTCAATGGATGAAGGTTCACTATTTTGATTAGATGGCGATTTATGATTACGGAATGGATTTTTGAAGATGTGAAAATTTTGATTTGTTGGCTCATTTAGGTTGTCCATGACAAGGTATCCATTATCTATCATCTCCTTGACAATGTTCTTGAAAGTTATGCATCCACCCTTACTATGGCCTTTGACATGATGATAATTATAATAGTCATGTTCTTTATACCATGAAGGCATAGGATGGGAAAGATCAAAATCTGTATGAGCTTTAATGGAAGAAATTATAATGGCTCCAGCTTTAAGAAGCTTTTCCAAGACTAAAGAATAGGGCTCTCCAATTGAAGTGTACTTCCGCTACTCCCACCGGAGCTAAAAGGCTGGACAGGGGAAAGATTGGAAGAAGATTGGGCTTGATTAGAAGGATGAGATGGTCCTACCTTGAGGACTACCGTGTTGGAAGATCCTTTGGGCTTTGAATAGTTATTTTGAGGTTTTGAAGATGAAGAAGAGTCATTTGATTTGAAGGGCATTCTTGTTTTATAATTGGATTTTATTTTCTTCAATGGCATGAATTTCTAGCTTTCGTGCCATGGTGAATGCTTCATCAAAGGTTCGAAGGTTTGTACCTATAGAGTTGGTGAGATGTGTCTGCACAAGCTCTAGTGAACAACTCAATAAGTTTAGTCTGAGGTAGCTAGAACATTAATTGGTTGATAAGACTCCACCATCGAAAAATGAAATCATGATAGATTCATCTTTATATTGTCGGGTTGAATAGACATCATTCACGGTGACTTTCTTGATAACATTAATTAAAAAATGGTCTAAGAAAGCCTAGGCTACTTGATTAAAGGAATAAATGGAATATGTAGGTATTCCACTATACCAATCCAATGTTGGTCCTGTCAAGGACATTGGAAAGGTTCATAGGATCAAAGCATCATCGTGGGTGATTAGGTAGCACCCATGTTTAAATGACCGCAATTGTTGTTGTGGGTCTTCTTTACTTTTAAGTGATTGAATTTAGGCATTTCCCAATGCACATGATAGGGGTGAATGGGAATAGATTGATGGATAGGCTCATTCTGATTTCATCATAAGTTAAAGAATTATGGGAGCCGAAATAGATGCTTCTAAGTTTTGCATATTTTCCATCATCATTCTAATGAGGCCATTGGTAGGTTGTGATGAATGGGTGCCCCTACAAAAAAAGGGGGTTGATGTTGAATGTATGAAGTGGTTGGTATGTTAGTGTATGATGGTGCTGAGTATGAGAACTATGCAGGAGGAATAGATGTATGTGGCCCATAGCCGAGAATAAGTGATAGACAAGGTTAGGGGTTGTTGGTAGTATGTGTAAGTAGTTGGGGTAGTTGTAACAACTCTAGTAGTGATTGGGGGTAAGGATTGTGAGATAGAAAGGATGAGATTCTAGAAAGGGGTGTAGGTTTCCGGCACCGGATGTGGTTGTGATGCAATAGGTATATGTGAGGTAGCGGGTGTAGATGGGGCTATACTTAAGGTGGTTGTCGTAGGAACCACTGACATTGCAGTGCGATAGATGAAAAGACGTTGCATTTATAGTAGTTGTGGGACCTAGCTGAGACACCACAAGTGGTAAAGTGGATGATGTTAGCGTCGAGAAAGTGCTATCTCGACACGAGGGTGGGGAAAAGAGCAGAGGGATAGATATGGGCATGCCATATATTAACTATCCTGAGGAGTCCCATGTGGATGAGTGGGTAAGATAGTATTGTAGGGTTGTGGGGTTCTGATCAAGGAGTCTTGCAAACTCCTCGTCTCCCAGAAGCAATGGGAAAAAGTTGAGTCGATCCCTAGGTGACAGGATGGATAGAGGTGATGGAATAGGTGGGAGTGGCTAATGGATGGTGTGAAATACGAGGGCATTATTTTGGATGTGAGTCAACACCATGTGAATAAGTGTTGACCTGGTAAGACTGTATTTTGTAAATGACACAAAAAATAGCAGAGATGGAAAAATAATTAATTATGAGAGATGAATTGGCAAGTGTTTTGATTAAAATCAAAATAGAAGGACCGATGTCAATTAGGAAAACCGATGTCGGTTAATGGGTGACCGATGACGGTCATAAGAATCGATTTCGATTGCTATGGGAAAAAGAAATTTGAGCAAGTGAGACAAAAACTAAGGAAAGTCAACTGTGGAAGCTATATTTAGTCAATAATATCATAATGCAAAGGCTATGGTGATGTCCAGATATTTTAAATAGGGAATAAGATGAGATGACTTCTCTTTGGGTAAACAGACTAAAAGCACAGGGAACCGACACTGGTCAGATGTAAATTGATGTCGCCATTCCTGTGAAATCTGTAGAATGAAGAAAATTTGCTTTTTGTGAATTAAGGTTGAATGACACACCAACCCAGAAGTCTGAATATGGAAAAAATGAGTCCTGACACACTCAAAAATAGTCATAATACACCAACTATGATTATGGAGTGTGAAAGGAAAGAAAATGGAGAATACAACCTCACACCTCAAAACACAAGTCAAGAACAAAGCTAAGAAAAACATGTAATCCTACAAGTGAATTTAGTGTGTTTAGCTTATGCTATTTAAGGACTGACTCATGAATTTAGAACAGATTTTTTGGTTGGGAAGGCTTCCTATGAAGAAGGGAATTCTAAAGGTGAGGTTTCAAGTTATGTTTTGGTGGGGAGGGCCTTTCTCTGATGGGTGACTGGACAGAGATAACCGGTTGAGTGTTGATCCAAAAATAATCAAGTCTTTATATACCTAATCTTGGACCCTTATACGCTTTAAATATTTACTGATAATTTTCTCCTTTTTCGAAGAATCAATTTAAAAATTAATGCAAGACAATTGCAAAATGATTGATTACGGAGTTTGGTAATTTCCTACGTCTCTGAGTTCTTATCAAACCATTCCACTAGTCAAAACTTGTAAGTTACAATAGTAATTTCACAAGAAAACCTAATGGAAACTATTAAGAACTTGCTTAGAAGAATAACTAGACCTTCAGAAGACAAGGGTGAAAAATAGCACCCGACTTCCCCTTTCCTGGCGTATTCGGAAAGCTTGATGGCACCAGCTCCACTATTCGAGAATCCTCCGATTCTCGATCATCCTTTTAGATGCTTCATAATGCCCTATGGCACTCGGTCGATATTCTAGGATTCACAATAATTTGGTGTGGTGCTATGGGCCGACTAGGTAGTATTAATAACTCCTAGCCACAATAATGCCTAAATAAATTAGGTCTTCACACAACTATGCCCATGGCAACTAACTCTCCTCTTGGCTCGCTCTCTACCTTTTTGAGCTCTAGGAATGAGCTTCTCTATTGTGTTGTGTGTCCATTACAATGAAATGGGTTCCCTATTTATACAAAAATAGGGCCCTAAAATAATGTGATATTATTTTATCCTAAGGCTATTATAAGCCTTCACCGTAGCATGTTTAATGGGATTAAAATCCCAATTTGAGTGGCTAAGGAGAAGTGGACGGTTTGCATGTTGAAGTGGGTGTAATATCTCACATTTGGCGGCCTTAGATTTTGGTAAGGTTTTATTAAACCTTATCCCTCCCATTCTTCACGTGGAACTTTCCACGCATGGGCCTAGCCCCCTTACCACCGCTTCATCTCCTCCCCTCCACGTGGACTTAGCATATGGTTTGGGTTTGGTGGATTATGTGGGTTTGGAGGATTATGTGGGCTGACCACTTCGCATTAATACATGGCTTCACAAATAAAACCCGCCCACTTTGACATGTGGCATGTAAATTGGTTTGTAAGTGGACTTACCAAGATAATATAAATTCGACCCATACAATGTGGTATGGAAAATAATTAACTCGTTCAATAGCATATAGTCCACTTGTCATCTCTCAATAGGAAAATTGAGTAAATTCGATTCGTGGTGGCAAGCCATGTGGTGGCTTGTGGACCCACCACGTCGGTGATAATACCATAGTCTACACAGCGGTTGGCCTCCCCTCCGTAAGAAAAGTTAAACCTCTTGTTCCAATGAGCTATCTTTTTATGACCATCAAAGATCGGAGATCGAAAACCCACAAACGACTCCCTTTTCCTTTTCACCACGTGTCATAGTGCCCTTGGTCCAATATTGACCAATTGACCATAGTTCACTTTCCCATTGACTGAACTTTGATTAGACATAACTAGAGCTCCCGATGTCCATTTTTTGCGTTCTCACAATCGATGGAAAGGTCTCAAAATGATATTCTACACTGACACAATTTAGGGATGTTTAGGAACTTCAAAAATGATCCACCGATCACACCTCCCCACCGAGAAACACTTGTTGTCCAAAAATATTATATTAGAACATTTTTCCATCCCGTCCTGAATCTGGAAACTCTATTGCCACCTCGGAAGTGTTACTGTAGTAGACCCTTGAGTCTTCTCCTCTGCAACCTTCTCACTTCAACAACTTTTCTCCAATCTTGGGACCTATGGGTTATGGGCCCACAATGCTTCCATTGCGCCACTCTAATATCTAAAGAAGACCTCCATGCCTTCGTTATATGGTGCTAAGTTTCGCATGAAACCTTAATGCTACTACCATGCGGTGCTAAGCTTCCTGGTATATGACAACAAGGATCTTCTTTTCCTCTATAACATAGCTCCTGGCTCCAAGTTGATTCTGTAGAATCTAAACTAGTTTGAAGGAACTCCATGTTACTTAGAGCTATTATTGATCCGATGTCGATGATGGACAATAAATTCTCCTTTTTCGCAGACCTCAATGCCTTCAATACATATGCTAAGCCTCTTTCAAGACCTCAAGCCTCCAATACATGATGCTAAGTCTCTTACAAACCTTAGTGCCTCTAACACAAAATGCTAAGCCTCTTTAAAGACCTCAAGCCTCTAATGAACGATGCTAAGTCTATCAATCAGCTACCATTCGAATGTGTGGTCGCAATGCCTTAACACCTAATGATGTTTCAAGTTGATCCTTTGAAAGCTCCTCTTGTTGACACACTAATATCAGGTACCACTCTACTGCACAGTCACAATGCCTCTACATAGAATGAAGTTCTGACCCGATGTTAATGCCAATAGTGATTAAGCTACCATTCATTACATAGTCACAATACCTCTACATATAATGAAGTTCCAAGTTGACTCCTGTGAACTCTACTATCTACACAAATGGAAGATCAATCTCCAAGCTTTATATGAGTCAAATATTGTATCCAAGTTGTAACAGGTACTCACAAGCTGATTAGGAGATAGGTTTGGAGCTTTAATCAAATTTTCTAAGTAACCAAATCCACCGAGTATTTTAAACCTTTCTCTCAAGATTTTTGATCTCCAAAAAATACTCGCATAGTATTTATCAACTTGAATTATGCAATATATAATTGAAAAATTGTTGACTTACCCATTTTAAAGAACTTTCACTTTTAAGTATTACCTGGTCCTGGGTTGACTTGTCAACTAGTGGTGGAGTAGAAACTTCCTTTTCCTTTGCAATAGGCCTCCATTCCATCTTTGGCTTGTCAATAATCTGATGGAGAGATGGATGCGCTTTCCAACAATTTTCCACCCAAAGGCCCATTCCTTTGGCAAAGAGCACAAAAATTCCTCTTAATATCCTTCTTCTGGGATGAGGAACTCTTTCTGCCATTTCTCGACTCAACATGACGAGATTGGTCTTTCTGATTTTCCTTGTTCCTAACGAACGACATCAACTTCTTCATCAATGTCCTTATCTTCCAAAGATCTCTGCCACTGAATGATTATACAATCCACAAAAAGTACATGGAAAGGAATTCCACATCTTTTGAAAATCATAACCATACTTCTTAAGCTGAAAAATTGGATCAGAAGTTTTATTGTGCTTATGATTATGGTAAGAAACTAGAGGTGGAATCTCATTACCTCTTCACTAATTTCTCTTACCACATCCTTCCTATGATGATGAAGCAAAACTTTCCTTCTTAAAATATTCTTACAGGACTAGTGGGGTATTCACTTTGCTTTCGGAATCTTATCTCCCGTCAGCGTTCTTGGAGCATTCTCTAATTTCCATTCCCGCACTAGAAAAACCCAAACCTGTAAAATGAGGATGATCCTCGACTGTATTGGGTTAGATATGCCTTGGCCATTTTTACCAAGGCCTCTTCCATCAAATCCCATTTTATCTAGTAACTTGGATCCAATGCCTCTAGTATGCTTTTCAAACAAACCAAAGACTTCATTACCTGAATCCGAAACCGAATGGGAGGAAGAAGAAGATTCCAGTGGTGAACAACTTACAATGTAGTCATCTTCCATGGTCACTACATTTAAAGTTGAAGGTATTTCCTTTCTCTGATCACCACACTACAACCTTGCCAAGATCTCATCCTTGGTTTGTAGTTCGATTTCAAGCGAGCATTCTCCTCTTCCAAGGAGTAATACATTGATCACAGGAGAGAGTTTTTTTCTATATCTGGTGATTATAAGCTTCAACCTCATCAAGATTTTCCTGTTTAGACGTATTTCCCATAGTACACTTGTCCCATGTTCACACAAACTGAACCAACTACACCAACTTGAAGCAATCACTTTGTTAATCAGATTTACTGAAGTAAAAATGGAGCTAAACCAGCTTTGATACCAAAATTGCTTGGGGATTAGCAAGTTGCAATCACGATCACCGCTTCCGATACCAACTTTCTCAGTGATTAGCAAGTTTGTAAGCCAATAACCTACTCTGATACCAAACTTGATCTGAAAATAATCAAGTTTTTATCTACCTGATTTCAAACCCTTATAAGCTTTAATTATTTGCCGATAATTTGCTCCTTTTTCAGTAATCAATTTAAAAATCAATGCAAGACAATACAGACAATTACACAATGATTGATTATGGAGTTCAGCAATTGCTTACATCTCTGGAGTTCTTATCAAACCGTTCCACTAGTCAAAACTTGTAAGTTACAATAGTACTTTCACAAGAAAACCTAATAGAAACTATTAAGAGCTTTCTTAGAAGAATAACCAGACCTTCATAAGACAAGGGTGTAAAATAGCACCCAACTTCCCCTTTCTTGGCGTATTCAGCAAGCTCGATGGCACCATCTCCACTGTTCATAATCCTTTGGTTCTCGATCAGCCTTCCAGATGCTTCTTCTTCGTAACACCCTATGGCACTTCAGTCGATATTCCAGGATTCACAATAATTTGGTGTGGCGTTATGGGCCGACTAGGTAGTATTAATAACTCCTAGTCACAATAATGCCTAAATAAATTATGTCTTCACACAACTATGCCCATGACAACTAACTCCCCTCTTGGCTCATTCTCCGCCTTTCTGAGCTCTAGGAATGAGCTTCTCCATTGCATTGTGTGTCCATTACAATGAAATGGGTTCCCTATTTATACAAAAATACGACCCTAAAATAATGTGATATTATTTTATCCTAAGGCTATTATAAGCCTTCACCATAGCATGTTTAATGGGATTAAAATCCCAATTTGAGTGGCTAAGGAGAAGTGGACAGCTTTGCATGTTGAAGTGCATGTAATATCTCACATTTGGCGGCCTTAGATTTTGGTAAGGTTTTATTAAACCTTATCCCTCCCATTCCTCACGTGGAACTTGCCACGCATGGGCCTAGCCCCCCTACCACTGCTTCATCTCCTCCCCTCCATGTGGACTTAGCATATGGTTTGGATTTGGTGGATTATGTGGGTTTGGAGGATTATGTGGGCTGACCACTTTGCATTAATACATGGCTTCACAAATAAAACCCGCCCACTTTGACATGTGGCATGTAAATTGGTTTGTAAGTGGACTTACCAAGATAATATAAATTCGACCCATACAATGTGGTATGGAAAATAATTAACTCAGTCAATAGCATATAGTCCACTTGTCGTCTCTTGATAGGAAAATAGAGTGAATTCGATTCATGGTGGCAAGCCACATGGTGGCTTGTGGACCCACCACGTCGGCGATAATACCATAGTCCACACGGCGGCGGGCTCCTCCGTAACAAAAGTTAAGCCTCTTGTTCTAACGAGTCGCCTTTTTTACGACCGTCGAAGACCAGAGATCAAAACCCACAAACAAATCCCTTTGCCTTTTCACCATGTGTCACAGTGCCCTTGGTCCAATATTGATCGGTTGACCATAGTTGACTTTTCTTGACTCGAATTTTGACTAGACATAACTAGAGCTCCCGATGTTTATTATCACGTTCTCACGATCGATGGAAAACTCTCGAAATGATCTTCTCAGACCGACACAATTTAGGGATGTTTAGGAAACTTTAAAAATGATCCCGATCGTGTTCCCACTATCAATCCTCCGATCATGTGATCCTCGGCACTTCTTCTTCTGGGTGGGATGTTGTTTAAGAAGATGTGTAGATTCCAATTTGTGCAGTTCGACAAAGAGAGAGAAAAGAGAATGTGCTTTCTACGATTTAGTTGTGTCAACCATCAGCTAGGCATGACTTCCAACATATAGGTTTCCCTCAATTTTAATGTGAGATATAATGCAACAAATCAGAATGTCATGCAAGTGTTTTAAACCCAAATCAAAATGTGATATTCGATGTAGCAAATGATGAACAGAAGAGGGATGCTCTTTCACTAATGCAATGCTAATGAAAGAAATATGTATTCTTTTTAAAGCACCAAAAACATGATTGATTTTAGACAATAGAAAGAAGGGGAAGATTCCAGAGAAGAAAATTAATGTGGAAGCTTTTCAAAAGGGAAACAAACACACAACTTTCACCTAGGAATGAATAAAATGCAAAAGAACCCCTGATGGGTCCCATCGGGCATGCCAAAATGTTTCACCACTTTCTTTATGGATTTGATGAAATAGATAAGGTGATGGGCCAAGGAGGAATACATGTTGTGATGGTTGGTTTAAAGGTCATGCGCACATTCTGACTTCTTGATCCAATGTTGATTGCGAGAGCTTCCTTTTGGCTAGGAGGAACTACCTAAATACACAACAAGACCACAAAAGAGAGTTAAATAATATATGTCAGTGGGTTGCCTAGCATGTGCTAGATCCAGGAAGTGTGGTACTTCCTTGGTGGTAGTCAACCCACTATTTAATACAACTTAATGTAAGAAATGTCATAAATAAATAATGTACTATTGTAGTTGATATGATTTAGTCTTATCATCCAAATACAATAAGAAAATATAATATAACAAAGAGCTAGCTTATGATCGATATGGAAGTAGGGTAGGTAATCAAGGTGCTGGAACAGGTCAGGGTCAAATTCTAGGTAGCTTAGGTTTCTTGGATGTAGGTTTTTAAGTTTTTGTTATTGGCAGGATTACCAAATACAGAGACCAACATCGGTGAGGTATGATCAGCGATGGTTAAGAGGGAAGCGAAAATGGTTAAGGTGAGATGGTAGAAATTCAATAAACCGGGTTTCTAGAACTTTTTGAGGTAAGCCGGAGTGTGAGGAAAATGGCTAGGTTTGCCACGGTGCTTTAGGGGTACTCGAGGTATTCAAGGATCAAGTGTAGGTGATTAAATAATTTTGGGTGATGGAATGGTTGGATTCATAGAAGGTAACAAGAGTGGGATGAAAGATAAAAATACATGTTGATAAACAGAGATGAAGAAACTTTGTAATCTGAATAAGTATGAAATGATGTAGGTTAGAAATACACTTACCAAAGGCTTGCAGAGATTGATGGTTGGATGATGATGATGGTTGATCCGTGGAATGGTGCTCGGTTTCACGGTAGTTCTTCCCGAGAATAATACCATGAATGTAAATACCTTCATATCCATCTTGGTGCTAGTTATGGTTATCTGGATGTGTAAAAGGCTCTAGTTCTTGCTTACATGCAGATCTCCTTCGTTCCAAAACTTGAGAATGTGGCCAACCTCCCACATAAGGTTACCAAAATTAATATATGGTAACCAACGATGGTGGGTAACGACGTCAATTTAGGGTTGACCGGCGTTGGTTAGGGTGGGGAATCCTAGGTTGCCCAAAATAGCAGATCCGGGCTATCGTTTTCCAGCTACTCCGCCATTGGTGTCGCCCTAAAATGGTGTTTGGCGCTTAGATAAGTGGGCATGCTGTTAGAGGAAGAATAGGCATGTGATTTTAGGGTTAGACTAAGTCTTGGTTAATTAAAGTAAGAAAAGGTTGAGTCCTAGTTAGTTAGGAAACATGCTAAGAATAGGTCCATGATGAGGTGTCTAGGTGAGGTGGAAATTAGTTTGAATAAAGGTAATTAAATAATGAATGAAGTGAGGATGAGTATTACTTTAATTATAAATAATTAAACTAATATTAATGTGGGGTAAAAGGGTCATGGTTAGGTGAATATGTTTAAGTTGGTTATTTGAAAAGGGACCAAGGGGAGTGTGACCCAATTTTGGTGTCTACACTTTGTAATATACCTACTACTTTCCAGAGAGAAGTTTTAGCCATTTTTACAGATCTGCAAATAACTCGTGTTGAAGTTTACATGGATGACTTTACTATACATGGTTCAACTTTTGATGGACCTTCAAAAATATTGAAAAAGTATTAACTATGTTATGTTGTGGAGCTGAATTGCTTCACAAAGGCATTCATTTGAAGTTTACTAGTTTACACAAGAACCAACATTGGTCACTGGAAGGAACCGACACGGTCGAGGAACCGGCACCGGATACCTATGCGTTTATGTTTTTATTTTATACGTGGGATTTGATCCGACTTTTGATTGTAAAATTGATCAAATGGTTTTAAATTCATAGCTAAGGTGCCCTAAGTTTGTATAAGCTTATATAAGCTATAAAACTAGGGTTAAAACATAAGGATAGAGGAATAATGTTAATTCTCCTTGGTTGAAGATGAAGAAGAAGAAAAATGTTAAACAAAGACAGAGCTTCAATGGAGAGAAGCTGGACATAAGTAAATAAAAGGTACATCTGAATGGTGAGAAGAGTGTTATGTCTTCTATTGTATTTCCTTTGTATTGTCTTAGTCTCAATGTAATGTAATGGCTTGCATAGTATGAAAAGCACATATTCTTTCATCTTATAGATCCAAAGGTTGTTGTGAGATCTTGTATTGTAGATCCATGAGAGCATGTTATAGTTTTGGTCCATTGTAGATCTACTATTTTAGCTCGGAGGAGAGCTTATGGGTACAAATAGTATCTAGATATTGTAGAGGAAGTTTTTTGTATGCACAATTTGATGCAATGATATGGAGGAGAGACTTACTTCTTGTTGCACATATATGGTTGCACATTAGTAGACCCTTGTGAGAGTTCTTATTTATAGATTCACATGAGAGCTTGATTACACAATGGGAGATGTAAAGTTCCCATTATGTGAGATTTGGTGGTGTTTTGAGGCATGGTTTTAGTGCACTCATGTAGATGTATTTAAATATCTTGAGGAGGAGATACTCTTGGAGAGATGCATTATACTCTTGTATGAAGAGTTAGTTTTTACTCTTTTTTATTATATATTGAGATCTCTTGTCTTTGGTGGATGTAGCCCGCATTGGGTGAACCATGAGTACATGTTGTGTTATGTGTGTGTACTTTGTTTTGATTTGGATTATTCTAGTTTATACTTCCATTGTTATAGATTTTGGGGAATTTTTTAGATCCTATGTGCATGATTTGGTATGTTATTGAATCATAGCACTATTCCACAATCCTAAATTCCCAACAACTGGTATCAGAGCGATGGCTTTAGTTTTTCGAGAAAGGGTTTTCTTCATGGTTTTGTTAGTTTTTACTAACAGGTGTATGAGAACAGGGTTTGTTTTTCCTGATGTGTAAATCGCATGATGAGATTTAAAATCAAGTGGGAGCTAGAAATGAAAGGTTGCTTAAAAATGAAAATGATCACCGTCAAGATGCTAACTAATGTTCCATAACCGTTGTTGGCATGGCGATTGGTTGGTTAGTTAGAGGAAACGCTTCAGTAACTGGTTAAAAAAATCACATATCAGAAGAAATTAGAGAAGATGCAAAGTGATTGTATCTCTATTGCTTTGGTGTCCCCAGTTCTTTGAGGCACGTGCATGTTGGTCGGGTCGATTGATCCAGTTATAGAGGTATAATTTTTGTTATCTTGGTATTGCAGTGATTGTATATTTTTGTTACACATGCATGTTTGGGATTACGATCCGAGTTAGAGATAGAGGAGCATTTATGTATCCTTTGAAAGAGTTAGATGCACTGGGCTTTGTTAGAGAGGTAGAATATAATAAAGCACAACAAGAAGATGCCCATGTTTCCATCGAGAGTCAAGTACTTTAGTTGAATATGTTGGTGAGTGTCTTAGTGCTAGTAAGGTGATGTGTTTAATCTTGGTGTAATTTTATTGCATGTATGGTTTATGTTAAGTTTTTGTACAAGATTTGGGTGCTTCTTGAAATGACAGAAGGCTTAGCACAGTTGTCAAATTTGGTTGGAGTAGGCACCTAGTTTGGTGTAATATGCTAATTTATGGTGTTTTGATAGGTCCACTAGTACTAACGTCGATCGTGGAATCGATTCCGGTCATAGAGGGGAACCAAGATCGCAGTCGCCAAATACCATGGTCGGTCTTTGTGACAGCAAGTTTACACATGGTTTTTTACAGAAAAAAAGGATATGAATGGTTCAAAGTGTCCTATTTTCTTTCACAAAGTGTATAGGTAGAAATGGAGTAGATCACTTCAAAGTTTGAATCAAAAAGAGTACAAAATTGGCTTGGTGAGTCCAAAGTGAGACTTGTGTCAAATTCGTGTATCTTTATATGGTTCATCTTTTCTTTCTTTTATTTTAAGCAACTAGTATTATGTTTGTATTGTGTGCACGAGTAAAATATGCACCATGGATATTTTGTGTGTTTGATTTTTATTTCGGGGTGTGTAGGAATATTGAGGATAAGGGTATCTAGTCTAAGGATGAGATACTCAATGAAAAGTCATGTTTAGACATAGTTGCAGTAACAGAGATGTTGAATACATATGGATGAAAAGAAGGTGGTTCAACCTACTCCACAAGAATTCCAAAAATTTTGATGTAGAAGTATTCTTTGATAAGAAGGGAATCATTTTTATATTTTCTTTCATATGTTTTATGTCTCATCGATATATATATATATATATATATATATATATATATATATATATATATATATATGATCATTTGAGCTTGATCATTAGAGGTAGTACAGGATTTCACGTGGAGTGGGAGTAAGCCATGCATGTTGGCATTGCAGGTTAGACATATATGTGTGTGCCCAATGAGAGGAGTATGCTACTATTCAAAGTAGCATGAGGCACAAGTTGTTTTGGAGGACAATCACGGTTTTACAAGTGTTTTTTGTTTACTGCATATTGATGTCACTTCTAGTTTTATTTTTTGGTGCCTAGATATCCTTATGGGATGACAATTGATGGTTTTTTATCCGGGTTAAGAGAGAGAGAAATGTTTTAGAGTTTTAAGAGTGAAATAAGGAAAATATATTTGTTACTATATTGACAAGTGATTGGCAAGATCTACCATGTTTTTAAGGTTACAGGTGTGACAAAGAGTGTGTATTTATAGTATATTGATGTTTTCCTTGTTTGATTTCATCTTGGATAATTTTGCAGTATTGTTGATGGCATTTTTGTTGGTATTTACACTAATTATTAGTAGCATGGTTAGCAAGGTTGTTTGTTGACATTGATTAGCACATGATTCATGAGTGGCTTTGGAGTTAGTCAATGGTAGACTTGGAGCTTCTGGAGAGCCTAGAGATATGGATGGATGTACATGGTGAGTTTTGTACATGTGGATAGATTTTGTTTTGTGATTCTATGATGATGCAGATATTTGTTTTGCACATGGATGCCTATGAGATTGGTTTAGATGCCCTTAAGCATGAGTAGGGGATGTTTGAATTTCCTCTTATTACTATGTTACTCCATGATATATATGTTTTCTACAAATGGTTGTCTTGGACATGCAAGTTGTTTATGAAGGGTTGGATTTATAGAATGCGGTGTTGGATTATTTGAGTTATGTAGGTGTTGTGGAGTAATTACCCACTAGATGCATGTAGAACTCATTTTTGGGTTGTCTTTTCCCAGGATCTTGTTTTTATTATGCATATTCTAGTTTGACTTGTCTTTGGTCAGTTGCATTGGTGGTTACATGGAGACATAGATAGATGGTTGGAGAACATGGTTGGTTTTATAGGTATGGCTATAGTTGCGATTGAATCACAGTAATTCAGTTTGAGTGGGAGATCTTGCAGGTGTGTTAGTCATGGTGGCTTGGTTGCATGAGAGGCTTGGTGTTATGATTCAATGGGAGCTTGATGTATGGATAGCTCATGTATCACGGATCAGTAGTAGCTTCATGCAGTATATGTGTTGGTGAGGGAATTTTTCGGGTGGAAAAAATTATGAATTACTTGCCAACGCTCTAGGAATCTAAGGAATCTAAGTCCCTCTACTTAACTGGTGCAATTGTCATGTATGCATGTGTGAGAAAGTGTGGATTTCTGTGGTGGCCTCTCGGTTGGGGATCTAACAGGGGCACTCCACCGACCTCAAGCGCAAATGCTTACGCTTATCTCGTAAGGGGGAAATTTTCTATGAAGGTGGGAAAGGGAGTGAGAAAAGAGGTAGGAGAACTAATGTTGCAGGTAGAAAATCATATTCTTGCACACATTAGTTAGAAACTTTAACACATGCATTTATGAGAAGAAACAACCCCAAATGGCAACAAGACGAGATAAGATTGTGAACTCAAAGTTTCTAAAATATCTTCATCAAAAAGGCTACAAAATCCTTCTTCTTGTATTGATGCTTAAACAGAAGTTGTACATAATGTGAGAATGGAAGAAATTTGAGAATGGAGGGAAGTAGAAGAAAATGGCTATCTCATTTGCTTTCTCTAAGTACAATGCACTCATGAGTTTACAAGATCAATTGCCAACCCCGTACAATGGCGTGAAGAAGCCATTAAATCTCCTCCAAGAAATGGTTACAACTTCTTATTTTTTATCAAGAAATGGCTTACAATTTCTTTTCAATCATTTGCATCCATTCAGATTCTTGATTTGTGAAGAAACGCTAATGGCGAGAAAAAAAAACCAGACTTTTTATAATGCAGCCATTACACTCATTTTGTAACTTTGAATTTAAACCATTCATCTTGCCTTTGAAAATTTAAACCAGAGTCATCCACGTGGGAGAAATTTACTGGAGCGGGCATGGAGGATGCCTTTTACATTTTGTGACTTTTGGAGAAATGGAATTTTGGAACATTTTTGCCCACTCTCCCGCTTTGACTTTCCAACAGCAGGCTCAAGATTTTACTTTTTCCTTTGTGTTTGGTGGGGTTGTGGGTCATTTATATAATTTTACCTTTTTTCAATGCGGGCTCAAAAACACAAATTGCTCTATCGGCCCGCCTCCCGCTTTGACCTTTGATGCGGGCTTAATATTTGACTTTTTCCATAGCATGATCGGGGTTGCGGGTCACTTTATGACTTTTAGCCCTTTTTACCAAAAAAACTCAAAACCTCAAAGTTCTCCACCAACCCGCTTCCCCACTTTGACTTTCCAATGGTAGGCTCAAGATTTGACTTTTTCCTCATAGCATGATCGGGGTTACGGGTCACTTTATGAATTTTAGCCCTTTTTACATAAAGGCTCAAAAACAAAAATTGCTCCGTTGGCCCGCCTCCAATTAGATATGTCCACATACCCATGGATAATGGAGCCAAAATTTGATGGGGAAGAAAATGCCCGTCATTCACGACTAGTGGAAAAATGTAGAGAAGAGAAAACTCCACCATTTCGCGCCCAATTTTCAAAATTCTTTCACGAACCAAGGAATTGAGAACAATACAAGATTCGATGATCCATGACCATAGAAAAGATGGGAAATTTCATTCAAATGGAGGCTGCAATAGAATTTTCATGTGTCTAGACGGGGAAACGGAAAATTGATCAAACCACGTAGACTGGAGAGTTTAAACAACTTCAAAGCATGAATTTCTCTATCTTTTCAGACTTCCAACTTTACTTGAACACTTCTAGAGGGCGTGAGCTCAAAATTTTGAATTTGACTTAAAAATTGAGGGGGATTTTGAGAGTGACAACAGCTGGCTCTATCTTGGGGACATGACATGGACTAAGCAAAGTGAAGACATGACGTGGGAATCTAGAATCTCAATCTCTAGAACTTGTAATTCGTTGACCAGTGCCTTATCCATTGGGCATTGTGGATTCATTTATAACTTCGAGAAAGAAATATCAGAAGAAGGAAACACACAAACACACAACAGGAAGGAAACACACAACACGCAATAGAAGGGGAAACAAAACCACACAACGGAAAGGGAAACACACCTAACAATCACCTATGGTACAAGGCGGGGGACAACCCGCTTTCATTGATGATACAATTTCAAGTATTGCCTACTCTGAGGCAATTCCAGCAGTGTTCCATCCAAATATGAGAGAAGAAAAGCATTCTCGCCACAAGCTTCACGAATCTGGAATGGGTCGAGCCATAATGAATCAAACTTTCCATGGCTGCCTTTTGGTTCTCTTCTCTTGTCCCATAGCAGGATGAAGTCTCCAACTTTGAATTCTCTTGCCTTGGCCTTCTTATCAAAAATCTTCTTTACTTTCAATTGGTTCTCCTTAATGCGATCCACCACTTGAGTCTATTTTCTTCCATCTTCTCAAGAAATAGGATCCTCTTGTCAATGAAATCCTTGTAGATCGACCATCTTCTATTTCCTATAGCAACTTGAGAGTTGGCATCTCGATTGTGAGAAGAAATTTTTCTTCAAATCCATACAATAGTTGGAATGATGACATACCTATTGCCTTCTTCAGAGTGATTCTATCCACCCACAATGTGTCGTACAACCTTTTGTGCCAATTCCTTTTATTCTCGTTTACAAGCTTGTGGACAATGGTCAAAATGTTCTTGTTTTTTGATTTGGCCTATCCATTTCCTTATGGATAGTAGTCAGAAGAATGAGATAGGGAGATTTCATAGCCATAGAAAAACTTGGTCAGCTCTCTTGAAGAGAAATAGGTAGCATTATCTGCTACAATATTCTGTGGCACTCCAAAATGGACTATGATATTCTCCTTGATGAAGTTGCATATTGTTTCAGTGTTGGCTTGTTTGGCTAGAATGGCTTCCACCCATTTGGTGAAGTAGTTTGTTGCTGTGAGTACATAGGTGTGCCCTATACTTGAGTGAGGGTTCATAACACCAATGAATTCCAACCCCCACTATTGAAATGGTTCTTCAATAACCACAGCTTGAGTGGTAATGCAACGAGTTGTGGTCTTCTAACGAACTGTTGGCATGCTTTGCATTTAGAAACCCAATCTCAAGTGTCTGCAAAGATGGTGGGCCAATAATACCTTCCTCGAGGATCTTGTGTGCAGTGACCATTTCTGAAAAATGTCCACCACATGCTTGGTCATGGTATGATTTAAGCAACTTTTCTTGTTTCTCTTTATCTACACACCTGAGGAAACAACCATGTAGGCATATTTTGTAAAGCACGTGATTCCATATTACAAATTTAGTTACCTTCAACTTGAGTTCTCTCTTTTCTTGTAATCAAGATGGGGGGAATTCTTCATAAGTCGAGTAATAGGCAATATCAACATACCACTCATCAAGTAGTGGTGACAAAGAGAACCTGTGGTTATCTTCAATAAGTTGAGCATACACAATTTTCTCTACCATGTTGAACTTCGTGTGTTTCATCTTCAACAATCAACTTGTGTAATCCATTTCCCTTACTGCATTAGAGGGTCGAATCTCCAAGTCATATTCTTGAGTCTTTGCAATCCAATTTCCTCTTTTATCTCCGGGATCCTGTTGTGTCAAGATGGACTTGATTGCACTGCCGAGGACCATCACCACCATATGGGAATTGAGGATGTAAAACCTAAAGTTTTTTACAGCCTTGACCACTGCATAGGCATGCTTCTCCAATTGGCTATATTTTAGCTCATGTTTTTTCAAAGAATAAATCATGAAAGCAATAGGTGCTTCCATGCCTTCATCATTTTTTTGAATGATAATGGCAGAGAGTTATATGTTTTGATGCATAACAATACATGATGAATTCTTTGTTAAAATTTAGAGATATAAGATTTGGAGCCTTGCAATGGATTTTTGATCTCTTCGAATGCTTTTCCTTCCCTTCATTGTTCCATTTGAATTTTGCTTGTGGTTTCATCATGGAAGTGATGTGCTTCATCAACTCAACAAACTCAGGCATAAAACGATGAAGAAATTTCACCTTTCTGAAGAATGAATGAACTCCTTTCTTGCTTTTGGGTAGGGCTAATGCTTGAATGGATCTAATCCTCTCGGATCAATGTGTTCTCCATGTTTATTCACGATGTGCCCCAATAACTTGCCTTCTGTGACTCCAAAAATGCACTTTTTGGATTTAGTGATATGTCATGTTTCCTACACCTTGCAAGTACCTATTCCAAGTGATAGATATGATCTCCCCTCTTCTTTGAAAATATTGTGAGATCATCAAGATATATGACAATGCAATGCTTCAGATCTTTGAAGGCCAAATCCATCACCCTTTGGAATGTATCTCCTGCATTGATTAGGCCAAAAGGCATTCTACTGTAGGAAAAAGTGCCCCAAGGTGTTGTAAAGGTTGTCTTGGTGCGGTCCTCCTCTGCCACTTTGATTTGATTATATCCTAAGAATCCATCAAGTAATGAAATAATTTCAGATCTAGTGATTGCTTGCAAGATATGGTCCATGATAGGAAGAGGATAATTTCCTTTAGTGATGCCTGGTTCAGGTTGCAAAAATCTACACATATCCTTATTTCACCATTCTTCTTCCACTGGCACAATGTTAGCCACCCACGTTGAATGGTGGATGGGAAAGATGATCCTTGCATTAATCATCTTCTTTATCTCCTCCTTGATGGTATCAACAATATTTGGGCTTTACGGCCTTTGTTTCTACCTAAGGGCTTAACACCCTGCTTTAAAGGAATTGAGTGATGCATTTCCTTTGGCATGTGGATTTGAGTTCATCATAAGAGTAGGCCAAGACATTTGAGTATTTCTTGAATAATGCAACAAACCTTCTTTTTTCTTCAGGAGAGCAACATTTTCCAATATTGACCATCATTAGTTCCTACTAATGTTTTCTTTATCAAAATCATTTAGGCAACGAGAAGATTGTTTTTCTTTCTCTTAAATGAATCTGTCATGTTTTTCAAAGAGGTCTTCTAAAGAGACTAGGCCTTTGGGAATTTTGTTCCCTTTTAATTTGATTATTCCCTCATCATCAATCCCTTCAATTCCTTCTTTCTCTTCTTTGGGGACTACTTCTCGATGTGGATTTTCACCTCCTTTGAAGAAGAGATTATTGAAATTATCCCTTTGCTCTAAAAAGGATAAAATTTGGTTATCATCATTGAAGACTTACCAATGATTTACATTATCTGGTACACTAGGCCTGAATACCATTTCAATGGTCACTTTGTCTTTACCAAAAGAAGGATGAGGTGTCACTAGGGAAGCTGACACTACAAGAGAATCAGCCTTTTCATTATGTTCCCTTAGAATAGCTTCAATGGAAAATGCATCAAAAGATTCAATGTAGTCCCACACTCTGTTTCTGTAATGCCGAGTCTTGGATTCTTCACCTGATATTGTTGGCAAACCTACTTTACTACAACCTCTGCATCACCTCGGCATCTCAGTTTCTTGATTCCCATGTCCTCTGCTACACTCATGCCTAAGAGTAGTGCTTCATACTCTGCAGTGTTATTTGTATTATCAAATTGTAGCTTATAGGAAAATGGGTACAACTCATTGGAAGGAGAGTACAATACTACACCAGCTCTCGAGCCCACACTGAATGACTACCATCAAATTCCATTGTCCAAATTTGATCTTCCTCTTCCTCCATGAGAAGTGGCAAGTTCTCCTCTTTTTTTTGATGTGAGGAAGTAGTTTCCTAGCCCACAATCTTGAAAGAGAATGTTTGCTTTTAGATCATCAGACTTTCATATTGTGAACTTCATCTTTCTTACTGGTAGAAATTTCTTCATCTCGCCTTTTACTAGGATAGTTACAGATGATCGATCCATTTTTATCTCACCACCCATGTCTTTACAGAAACTCCTACTCAATAGCATACTAAAGGATGTTGGGATATCTACTACCAGTATGGTTAGGAGCACCTTCTTGTCTGGAAAATTAGGTAGTTTTACCTGTACATCTTTGATTCTTCCTACCAATGGCACTTTTTGGATTCCATTTAGTAGCAGGTGTCATTTACCTAGGTCAAGGTGAGGCCTAGAGCATTTGCAACTTTGGCTAGCATCACATTGTCTAGTGTTATGAAATCTATGATACAATTATTTAGCTGGAAGCCTTTAATGAGGAGTGACAGGTAGAAAGGTTCAACCCTGTTGGTTTTGGAGGCACTGAGGGATAGCATGTTTTGGGAAGGTGGTATGGATGGTGTGGGAAATAAGCCTTTAGAATTAGGACTCGAGGCTATAGGGTTACCACCATGAACTGTATTAATGAACCTGTCAAACTGGGCAGGGTGTGTTTGTAGGTATTCTATTTCTGAGAGCTAGACTTTGGTTTTTCTTGCATGTTCCACAAATTCAAATGGGTTTATGGTGAGTGAGGAAGAGGTTCCGGAAATGGAGGAATATATTTACATGGTAGAGGCTTTGCTACTTTGGATGTTGAATTCTCCTTTTCGGGTGTAGAAATTGGCATAGAAGGGGGTGAGGGTGTAGCTTTTGATTGAACCTTAGATGTTTTTATAGGAACAACATTTAAAGGATAATTGTTCTTAGAAACTTTTAAGATGGGAGAAGAATTAGATGACTTACTTGGCATAGTAGCATGATCCCTAACAACCAGTGAGTCTATTTTTTCTTTGGCCAACTCCATAGAAGGTGGTAATGGTGATCCTCTACTGATGATTTTATTTTGTGTGACCTTTGGGGGAGAATCTTCTTTATTCTTCTTATCCTTTACCACAATTGTTGAGGATGAAGCACCTTTCTTGGATTGTGCACAAGTGAAAACAACACATGAGAAACTTGGAGCTTCTTCATCATTCTCATCTTCATCATCAACGTACTCAATTATGCCATTATGCATATCAACTTCCTCGACCTCAAGATAGTTTTCATAGTCTTCCATATTTTCTTCTTCGCCATCAATTTTTGCTTCCTCCTCCTGGCTCTTTTGGTGTCACAAATGGCATTGACTAGTGGTGCTTCAAGAGCAAGCCGACGAGGAGGTGGAGCAATCCTTGGCCTATTTGGATGGTTTGATCTCCTTAAAGCATTCCACATTGTGATCTGAGATAGTTGCTTCTTCAAGGAAACCAAGTAATTTGCCATTTTTGGAACATTGGATCTGTGGTGACAAAATTTTGAATTCTAACCCTTTTGCTTTCCATTGGGGCCTTTCACCTTTCCGGAAAGGATTAGATCATCATCGGTTTCTATTGCATAGTCCTTGGCTTCCCTCAATGTTCTTGGTTGGGATCTTCTGAGGAAGAAACCTACTTCTGATGGAAAAGAACTGATGAAAAACCTCTTCAAATTATTTTTAGGAAGGCACCACATCTTCAGGGATCCTTCTTATCACTCTATCATATCTTACTATGAATTCTCTCATTGACTCAAAGGTTTCTTTTTCATTTGTACCAATTGGACCAAGAGATCCTAGCAATATTTGTGGTCTTGAACCTAGTGTTTGAATGCACTTCTTATATCCTCCCAATAGGTGACAGACCTCGGTGGTAGCATGTAGAACCATTCAACAACTTTCTCTTGAAGTGACTCCACAAAGATTCGGACTGACACATCTTCATCCTCAACACCCAACACACTACAAGTAGTGATAAATGTTGCTACATGCTCTTCAAGGAGTTGAGAACCATCCCCTTTGAATTTTGGGAAGTTTTTCTCGAGCCTCTTGATAGCTCATGGAGTGGTTGAGTAAGAGCCAATGGACTAGTGTTTCCTCCCCATGGTACATTAGGCCTACGGGCCTCACAATCACGTTCACGCACATGATCCCCCATCTATTTCTATTTCTATCTTCCAACCTTGCTAAGACTATGGCTTCATGTTATTGCTCTTTCATCTCGCCTCGGCTTGAAGTCTCTCAATTTCTTGAGTTGAGCTCTTATTTCTTCGTCGAGATCTCACCTCTCTTTCTCTAGATTCTTATTTGGTCTTCATGTCACCGAATTCTACAAGGTTCTTGTTAACGTATGGAAATTCATTGTCCAAAGGATTGGCAACACTCAGGTTCCCAACGTGTATGGTTGCTTGAAAAGGAAACCTTTGGATTCCGAGTAGCTCTTGTCTCCTTTTGAAGTTCCTCAAAAATGGGATCATTTTTTCCTCCTTGTCTCTGTTTCCAGGTGAATCTTCTATCCACCAGCTTGAAAATATATGCTCTTCTTTGTGGTGTTGGAATTTGTCTTTGCCTCTCCAATTTAGCAACACGTTCTTCTTCAAGGTCTAGAATTCTTGTGGCAATAAAGTAGTGATTGGCACTTTGTCTATTATACTGAGATAGTTTCCCTCAAATCAAGCAACTTTTTCTTGGATATGGAAGAGAAATTTGGGTCTTTCAATAGAGGGGTTTCCCGAAATAGCCATGATTTGAATCCATGTGGCTCATATAGCCATTTGAATTACAAAAAAATCTCTATTTTTTTAAATTTTGAATTTTCTAACATTGTGGTCGCATTCGTGCGTGCGATGCAAAATCTGCCCCACTGTAGTTAGATGCACAGGCTTTGTTAGAGAGGCAGAATATAATAGCACAGAATGAAGATGGGGCTTCCATCAAAGAGGCAAGTACTTTAGTTGAAGATGTGGGTGAGTGTCTTGGTGCTGGTAAGGTGATGTGTTTCATCTTAGTGTAGTTTTATTGCTTGTATTCTTTCTCGTTAATTTTTTGTACAAGATTTGGGTGCTTCTTGAAATGAATGGATCAAGACATTTTTTCGAATTTGGTTGGATTAGGCACCTAGTTTGGTGTACTATGCTAATTTATGGTATTGTGGTAGTTCCAAAATGAGAGTACCGATGTCGGTCGTGGAATTGATTTCGGTCATGGAGGGGAACTAGTACCAGTCAGCAGACCATGTTCGGTCTTTGTGATAACAAGTTTGCACATGGTTTTTTACAAAAAAGAGGGTATGAATGGTTCAAAGTGTCCTATTTTGGAGGATTAGGTTTCTTGCACAGAGTGTACAGGTAGAAATGGAGTAGATCACTTTAATGTTTGAATCAAAAATAGGATAGAATTGGATTAGTGAGTCCAGTGAGACTTGGGTCAAATTCAGGTATCTCTATATGGTTCATGTTTTATTTCTTTTGTTTGAAGCAACTAGTATTATGTTTGGATTGTGTGCATGAGTAAAATATGCACCATGGATATTTTATGTGTTTGATTTTTATTTCTGGGATGTGTTGGAATCTTGAGGACAAGGGTATCTAGTCTAAGGATGAGATCCTCAATGAAAAGTCATGTTTAGACACAGTTGTAGGTAACAGGAGATGTTGAGTACATATGGATGAAAAGAAGGTGGTTCAACCTACTTCACAAGAATTCCAAACTTCTATGATGTAGAAGTATTCTTTGATAAGAAGGGAATCATTTTTATATTTTCTTTCATCTATTTTATGCCTCAATTATATATATATATATATATATATATATATATATATATATATATATGAATCTTTTGAGTTTGATCATTAGAGGTAGTACAGGGGAGTTCACATTGAGTGGGAGCAAGCCATGTTTTTGGCATTGTAGGTTGGACATATATGTGTGTGCCCAATGAGAGGAGTATGCTAGTATCTAGAGTAGTATGAGGCATAAGTTGTTTTGGAGGACAATCACGTTTTACATGTGTTTTGTGTTTAGTGCATATTGATGTCACTTCTAGTTTTATTTTTTGGTGCCTGGATATCCTTATGGGATAACAACATGGTTGTTTAGCTAGTTTAAGAGAGAGAGTGAGAGATGTTTTAGATTTTTAAGGGTGAAATAAGGAAAATCTGTTTGTTACAGTTGACAAGTGATTGGTAGGATCTACCATGTTTTTTTAGGTTACAGGTGTGACACTAGTGTGTGTTTACATTTTATTGATGTTTCCCTTGTTTGATTTCATCTTGGATAATTTTGCAGTATGGTTGATGGCATTTTTTGTTGGTATTTGCATTAATTATTAGTAGCATGGTTAGCAAGGTTGTTGTTGTTGACATCGATTAGCGCATGATTCATGAGTGGCTTTGAAGTTAGTCACCATGCGAGACTTGGAGCTTTTGGAAAGCCTGGAGATATGGATGGATGTACATGGTGAGTTTTGTACATGTGGATAAAAAAAAAATTGTGAGTCTATGATGATGCAGATATTTGTTTTACACATGTATGCTTATGAGCATGGTTTAGATTCCCTTAAGCATGAGTAGGGGATGTTTGAATTTCCTCTTGTTACTATGTTACTCCATGATATATATGTTTTCTACAGATGGTTGTCTTGGACATGCAAGTTGTTTATGCAGGGTTGGATTTATAGAATGCAGTGTTGGATTCTTTGAGTTATGTAGGTGTTGTGGAGTAATTACCCAATTGGATGCATGTAGAACTCATTTTTGGGTTGTCTTTTCCCAGGATCTTGTTTTTCTTACGCATATTCTAGTTTGAATTGTCTTTGGTCAGTTGCATTGGTGGTTACATGGAGACATGGATAGATGGTTGGAGAACATGGTTGGTTTTATAGGTATGGCTATGGTTGCGATTGAATCTCATACTTGGCTTATTTTAGTGGGAGCTCTTGCAGTGTGTTTAGTCATGGTGGCTTGGTTGCATGAGAGGTTTGGTGTTATGATTCAATGGAAGCTTGATGTATGGATAGCTCGTGTATCACGGATCAATAGTAGCTTCAAAAGGTATATGTGTTGGGGAGGGAATTTTTCAGGTGAAAAAATTTGTGAATTCTTTGCCAACGCTCTAGGAATCTATGTCCCTCTACTTAACCGGTGCAGTTTTCGTGTATGCATGCGCAAGAAAGTGTGGATTTCTGTGGTGGCCTCTTAGGGGGATCTAATAGGGGCACTCAATTGACCTTGCTATAAATGCTTGCAGTTATTTGTAAGGGGGTAAATTTTCTATGAAGGTGGGAAAGGGAGTGAGAAAAGAGGTAGGAGAACTAATTTTGCAGGTAGAAAATCATATTGTTTGCACACATTAGTTAAAAACTTTAACATAGGCATTTATGAGAAGAAATAATCCTGCAAATGGAAACAAGAAGAGATAAGATTGCAAACTCAAAGTTTCTAAAATATCCTCATCAAAAAGGCTACAAAAT
Organism: Taxus wallichiana var. yunnanensis; assembly: GCA_018340775.1. NCBI lineage: Eukaryota > Viridiplantae > Streptophyta > Pinopsida > Cupressales > Taxaceae > Taxus > Taxus wallichiana. Next base: position 751,324,096 of record CM031239.1, read on the forward strand.
CCTTCTTCTTGTATTGATGTTTAAACAGAAGTTGTACATAATGTGAGAATGGAAGAAATTTGAGAATGGAGGAAGTAGAAGAAAATGGCTATCTCCTTTACTTTCTCTAAGTACAATGCACTCGTGAGTTTACAAGATCAATTGCCAACCCTATACAATGGTGTGAAGAAGCCATTAAATCTCCTCCAAGAAACGGTTACAACTTCTTATTTTTAGCAAGAAATGGTTTACAATTTCTTTTCAATCATTCACGTCTATTCAGATTCTTGATTCGCGAAGAAACGCCAATGGCGAGAAAAAAACCAGACTTTTCATAATGTAGCCATTACACTCGTTTTGTAACTTTGAATTTGAACCATTCATCTTGCCTTTGAAACTTTAAACTAGAGTTGTCCACGTGGGAGAAATTTATTGGAGCGGACGTGGAGGATGCCTTTTGCATTTTGTGACTTTTATAGAAATGGTGTTTTGGAACATTTTTCCCACTCTCCCTTTGACTTTCCAATGGCGGGCTCAACATTTGACTTTTCCTTTGTGTTTGGCGGGGCATGCCCAGTCACTTTTATAATTTTACCTTTTTCAATACGAGCTTAAAAACACAAATTGCTCCGCCGATCCGCCTCCCACTTTGACCTTCGATGTGGGCTTAATATTTGAATTTTTCCATAGCATGATCGGGGTTGTGGGTCACTTTATGAATTTTAGTCCTTTTACCAAAAAACTCAAAACCTCAAAGTTCTCCACCTGACCGCTTCCCCGTTTTGACTTTCCAACGGCGGGGGCTCAAGATTTAACTTTTTTCCTTATAGCATGATCGAGGCTTCGGGTCACATTATGAATTTTATCCCTTTTTACATAAAGGCTCAAAAACATAAATTACTTTTCCGCCCGCCTCCAATTAGATATGTCCACGTACCCATGGATAATGGAGCCAAAATTTTATGGGGAAGAAAATGCCTGTCATTCACGATTGTGGAAAAAATGTAGAGAAGAAGAAAACTCCACCATTTCGCGCCCGATTTTCAAAATTCTTTCGTGAACCAAGGAATTGAGAAAAATACAAGATTCGACGATCCATGACCATAGAAAAGATGGGCAATTTCATTCAAATGGAGGTTGCAATAGAATTTTCATGCATCCAGATAGGAAACGGAAAATTGATCAAACCACGCAGACTAGAGAGTTTAAACAACTTCAAAGCATGAATTTCTCTATCTTTTCAGACTTCCAACTTTACTTGAACACTTCTAGAGGGTGTGAGCTCAAAAATTTTGAATTTGACTTAGAAAATGAGGGGGATTTTGAGGGTGACAATAATATAGTAAGTCACGGGTTTGTTATCTTCTTGGTTTTAGAAGATGGTTTAATCTTCCTAATTTCATTTGAGAGAATTGTTGATGTAAATAATAGATGGTCTTCACGGTATGTAGAGGATGGTGATGTACAGGTATAATCAGCAATTTATCTCTAAGTGGGAGATTGTTAGGTTATGGAGCTGAATTACTTCACAAAGGTGTGTATATGAGGTTTACTGGTTTACAAATTAACTGACACCAATTGGGTAACCAGCATCGGTCACTTGGGAGGAACTAGAACCGGTTACCTATGTGTTTATGTTTTTATTTTAGACATGGGATTTGATCCGACAGTTGATTGTAAAAGTGATTGGATGGTTGTAAATGCATAACTAAGGTGCCCTAAGCTTATATAAGCTAGAAAACTAGGGTTAGAACATAAGGATAGAGGAAGAATGTTAATTCTCCTTGGTTGAAGATGAAGAAGAAGAAAAAGAAGAAAAAGGTTGCATGAAAGACAGAGCTTGATGGATAGAAGTTGGACGAGAAGGAAATAACGGTACATATAAATGGTGAGAAGAGTGTTATTTCTTCTATTGTATTTCCTTTGTATTGTCTTAGTCTCAATGTAATGTAATGTAATGGCTTGCATAAGTATGCAAAGCACATAGTCTTTCATCTTGTAGATCCACAGGTTGTTGTGAGATCTTGTATTGTAGATCCATGAGATCATGTTATATTGTTGGTCCATTATAGATCTAGTATTGTAGCTTGGAGGAGAGCTTGTGGGTACATATAGTATCCAGATATTGTAGAGGAAGTCTTCTTGTATGCACAGGTTGATGCAATGAGATGGAGGAGAGACTTACTTCTTGGTGCACATATATGGTTGCACATTGGTAGACCCTTGTGAGAGGTCTTGTTTGCATATTCACATGAGAGCTTGGTTGCATAGTGGGAGATGCAGTAGTTCCTGGTATGTGAGATTTGGTGGTGTTTGGAGGCACGGTTGTAGAACACTCAAGTAGATCTGTTTAGAGATCTGGAGGATGAGATACTCTTGGAGAGATGCATTATACTCTTGTATGAAGAGTTGGTTTGTGCTCTTGTTTATTATATATTGAGATCTTGTCTTTGGTGGACGTAGCCCGCATTGGGTGAACCACGGTACATGTTGTGTTATGTGTGTGTACTTTGTTTTGATTTGTATTATTCTAGTTTATACTTCCACTACTGTAGATGTTGGGGAATTTTTTAGATCTTGTGTGCATGATTTGGTATTTTATTCAATCATAACACTATTCCGCAGTCCTAAATTCCCAACAAACTAGATGTGAGTAGAACCAACTTTCCTTGAGTTGTGAAAAGTGTCGATAATGGTTGATCAAGGAATTTTCTTGAGTCATCATATTTCTGCTCAAGGTATACATGTTGGTCCTAAAAAGATAGAATTAATTACTAAACTCGCCTACACCAACAAATCGAGAATGATATGAAGAGTTTCCTTGGACATGAAGGATACTATAGGTGGTTTATCAAATATTTCAGTAAAATTACAGCTCCCATGTTTTCGTTGTTGACAAAATATTATGTCTTTGAGTGGTCTCCTCAATGTTAGCGAGCTTTTAAAGGTATTAACGAGAAGTTAACCACTTGGTCCAGTTTTGAGGGGACCCAATTGGGGACATCCTTTCCATATTCACACTTGTGCTTCTAACACGGTAATGGGATATGTTCTTGGACAAAAAGATGAATAAGACCATATGTATTTCATCTACTACATCAACAAAAATCTGCCCCAACAGAGAGGAATTATACCACTACGAAAAAGAGTTTTTAGTTTTTGTTTACTCTCTGAACAAATTCAAACATTATATTACTGGATACAAAATATTTTTGTACACTAACCATTGAGCCATAATATATTTGATGAATAAACCATTATAGGGGGAAGAATTATCGATGGTTATTCTTATTGCAAGAATTGAACTTAACTATTATTGATAAGTCTGGTAAGGCTAATGTTGTTGCTGATTTCCTTTCAAGATTGAATGTTTCGGAGGAGAAGAAGCATTCCAGGGGCCAATTTCTGAATGAGCACTTTTTGTAGTATCAACTCAACCTCCTTGGTTTATTGATCTTGCAAATTACCCGATTGCTGCAAGGAATTTTCCATCCTACTTTACCAATAAGGAATAAATGAGATTAGTTAAACAATTCAACATACAAATGGTGTAATGGAATTATATTTAAATGTTGTCCTGATATGGTTCTTCATAGGTGTGTTTGAGAGGATAAAGTATATGACATACTAAGAGCTTGTCATGATGAGCCTAGAGGAGGACATTACTTAGTCAAGAGGAAAATTCACAAGGTCCTTGGAGTTGGGTACTATTGGCCCTCTCTTCACAAATCTGTCAAGAAGTACGTGTGGTAGTGTGATGCATGTCAAAGAATGGGGAAGCCTACGTTGTCTACTGAGATGCCCCTTAATCCTCAGTTGGTCTTAGGACCATTTGAGAAGTGGGGAATTGATTTTATTGGACCATTTGATCCCCCATCCCACGGGAAAGAGTATATGTTGGTTTGCACTAATTATGTCACAAAATGGGTTGAGGTTCAAGCATTGGCATCTGCCAATAAGGATGATGTCAGCGACTTCTTATACAATAGGATTATGTTGAGATTTGGTGCCCCTAGAGTCATTATATTTGATCAGGGACCTCAATTTGTGTCTAACATGATTGAGGCCTTCCTAGAAATCTACCAGATCAAGCATCATAAATCCTCACCATACCATTCCAAATCCAATGGGCAGGTGGAAGTCACCAACAGAGAGCTAGAGAACATTTTAACTAAAGTTTTCAATGCAAACATAAATAACTAGGTACCAAAACTCTTAGAAGTAGTTTGGGCCTACAACACCACCGGAAGAATACTATTGGTTCTCCCCCATGAACTAGTGTATGGGAATAAGCCATGGTCTTCAGTTGAGTTTGAATTATAGACTTGGAGGACAACAATGAAAGTTGGAATTGAGTTGGATGAAGCACAATGTGAGAGAGTAATGCAATTGAATGAACTGGATGAAATGAGGATGGAGGCACAACAACAAACTGAAATTCTTCAACACCAAAGGAAATCTTGGCATGATGTTTGTATCAAGAACAGAAGTTTAACGAAGGAGATTGGGTCTTACTATTTGACTCAAAGTACCAACAGTTCAAAGGCAAGCTGAGGACAAGATGGTTGGGACCCTACCAGATCAAAAAAATTTTTGATAATGGTTCTATGAGATTACTTATCGATTGATGGAGACAAGAGAACTCTTCTGGTGAATGGACATAGATTAAGGATGTATCAATGTCCATTGGATAAAGAAACCTTCAACAAATATATGTTGTTATGCGAAGGAATGGATTCAATGGAGGAGCTTGGCTCTTCCCGCCTAGAGTAGTTATTTTTGAATTTAAATAAAGGGAGATGATCATGCTTTTGATCTTCTTCCCCTTAGATTGTAGTTTTTGTTTATGCTTTCAATAAAGGTTAGGAATGCTAATTGTTAGAATGTACATTGATCACCCTTATTCTATGAGTGCAGGACGTGGAATTCTATGGATATCGGGGAGCTGGCAAGGGTAAGTGCATTTTTCTTTTCTACGGATATTAGCTTTTGAAGCACTCCCCCATTACATTTATTTAACATGATTAAATCACACACAATTCTCGATGCATTTATTGGGGATATAAATCAAAATCTCATGTCACGAAGTGGGGTGTAATGGGCAATAATGAACAAATATATCACATGTGTCACATTTCTATGAAAAGGACAGGTGGCTTTGTGTGAAGGACAAGTGGCATCATCATTCATGATGATAGGATGTGAGTTGTGCAATGAATTAAATCTTTCCATATGAACCCAGTCCTATCAACTTTTTCCACCACCAAACTTGCACCGACTCACTGCCAATTAAGAGTTTAGAAATAATTCAAACTTCCAATGTCATTGTTGCATGCAATTTCTCTATTACTCTGCATAAACTTTCATCTTTTTCCCAAGTTTTATTCACCTTGATTCAACTATGGGGCAGAAAAATAAATCCAAACCAAAGTCTCCAGAGCTGCTACTGGGGAATGTTTTTATTTCTTAGGTATTTCATGACGTAGGGTGGTTAGATTTTATCAAAAAAATTGAGGGTTTTGACGAGTATTTGGTTGATGAGTTCCCATAAACTTTGAGACAACTTGTTCACAAATTAGGGGCAAAAGAATTGAGATAAGTAGTCAAATTTTTGTTGACCTATCTGCTTTCTAGATTTTAGTCTCAAATTTGTGACCAATGCCCCACTCAAGGATTTAATACCATTGTTCCATGAAGAAGGCAAATCTCCTCCAGAAGTGATTCTTACTTCCTTTGGTACCCAAAAAGGAATTTGGCGGGTGAGTTTGCCTAGTATTTGGAAGGAGGTAGTCAAGTGGGTCAAAAATATTTTATTTGCGATGGACATGGTTGTATATGTATTTAGAGGAGATTCATTCAAAAATTGACTCATCTAAAGAGGGGCCGCACAAATCCTGAACTCGGGGTTAATTTACAAAATATCTCACTGATGTGGTCATCAAAGTGGGAAAAAAGTACAAAAATGGAGGTGGTAAGGATGCATTGAAGCACCCAGGACTTATCCAATTAATTTTTTCACATCAAGATTTCTATAGGCCAAAGCGGAAGATTGAAAGAATCAGTGCAGGGGAGAGTTCAAAACAAAATAAAATCAAGAAGGAACCATCTCCTAGTGTTCACCTAAGCTCAAGTCAACTCCTCACCCTTCAAGAGAAACTATGGAGGAATCTACTAGTAAGGATAACCCGTCCTCTATGCCACAAGTTTCCAAAGGTAAAAATACCCTACCAGTCCATTCTGTTATGACGTTGCGACCAAGAAGGTCTTGTACCTTACAAAGGCCTGAAGTTTCCCAACTAGAAATGTTTCATGAGGATTCTACTCCTATTTTGGAGGAGAAAGGTGAGGATGGTACTTTGTCCGCTCCTGTTTGAAGAATCGAAGGATGATGAATTCACAACAATTATCCTGTGAGCATAGTGCCCTAACACCGATATATCATACATTCATGCCACTCCGAGAAACTAAATCTACATCTCTCGAAATTCTTATAGCACTGGAAACACATACCAGAGCTCCATAATTTGTTACGATGGAAATTAGTGGTCAAGAACCACATGGAGATGACATGTTGAGGTGTTACTAGGATGAAATTTGTGCTTTGAAAGGTATGCAAGAAACCAATTTGTCTTTACAAACTGAGTTTACACAAAGGACTATAGAGAAAGTTAGGGAAATTACTTGCTTTAAAGGTAGAAGTTAGCAGTCTCAAAAGGCAAAGGGATAGTGGTATGAAAGTATGGAATGATTTAACCCAGTTATCTCTTCAGAATAAAGAATTGAAAAAGGAAAATAAAAATCTTAAAGAAGAGATTGAGACCAGTACAAATGATAAGAAAAAGTTGGAATCTATTGTAGACTTTGTTTTTCCTTTGGCTTGTAAGCTTCTTGCTTGTAGGAAACCTTCCTCCGTCTACAACATGTTTTTTCAAGAGCAATTTTATGCTTGGAAGTTGATGAGAATGTGTAGTAAAGAACCTTGGGAAGCCCCTAATGGTAAAAATTTCTTAGGAATTTATCAAAATTGTACTCTTGATATCCAAAATATATTGTGTGAATTTTACCTTCACAATATGTTGGTCACCAATGTGCCTGATTTCCTCATTAATTTGTTTGTGGGGATTTTTTCAAGTTGAAGGATTTTCAGTCATTACTTAGAAACTAAATTATATGGAATGAGCAAACAAAGTTGTTTAATTAGACATCATGAACCATAGGTTTCTACATTAGTCCTACCCATCAAAATGATGTGTCCATGAAGAAAAATTTCAAATCTCTTTATTATCAAGCTAGCATTGGAGAAAATACTTCAAAGGTTTTATAGAAGTGTGTACAAGATTTTAAATTTTATGGCCATGACATTTTGGTGAGGCATTACAAGCTTGTGATAAACGATGGGATACACTTGAATCTACCATTGAGGAGAAGGGAAGTAATCTCCCCCAAAATCTTAGTTGGAGCATGAGCAGAGGAGATGCGCTTATTGAAATTATTTGGCAGTTGTCTGAGAAGAATGAAACAAGGTACAATGATGAGTTGATTGGAGTACAAGTAAGACCACCTCTTCTTTTGAGTCCCATGACCACTTGGCAGAACAATGTTTCCTAGTCACATGATAGCTTCACAACATGGGTAGAGGTTATTTCAAATTCTCAAGGATGTAAAGGGACAAGGAAACAATATGCAGATCAATTTGAAGAATATGACATGGCACAACAACTTGGCTAGAGAGCAGGACAGAGATAAGTTTGCATAGGGACATGTAAAAGGTAAAGTGCAAGGGAGATGATGAGTGCATTATTTGGCTTATTATATCATCTATGAGGTTATTGATTTGTTCTTAAAACATGTTAATTAGTGCATGTGGATGCTTTATATAGTTGTATCCTAGTAAAGTTAATGCATTTCTCTTGTTCTTGTTTCATGCAAATTGTTGACCAGTAGAAACTCCCACTAATCACCTCTATGAGTAAATGTGGTGACATGTGCAGGATAATAGCAAGAATTTACTACCAATTTTGGAAGTTGTAATCAAGGAGGCCGATTTTGTAGCCATCATGCCATCATGGAGGAATTTTTCCACAACAAGCCTACAAACATGAATCCTATTTTTGGCATTATTGTAGGATTTCAATGAAACTTTAATAAGGTTGTTATTGGATGAATTCGGTGCCTATAATTATGGCACGTTGTGTAATTGACTATGTCTATATAGACATCCTCTTGAGAATAATTTAGTAGTTAGTTGATATAGCAGTTTACAATACAAGTGATCTACTAGTTAGTATTTACTTTGCAATGTTATGTTGAGCATGTCTAAGAACTTATTCAAATTAATATAGTTGATGTCATTTTGAATATCATTTGGTGTTGAGATTACTTCCATCCCAAGGAAGAGAAAGGGCCCACTCAACCTAGGCGATTGGAGGATTTACATTTCATGCATGATCATGGTTTTCTGATAAGTTCACAGATGAATGCTTATTTGAATGCAATTACTTATTTCCTTACTTTAGTATATTTCTTTAATGTTATTTCAATTCAGTATGTGTGTGTTATTTGAATTTTGTTATCTTAATTCGGTGTGTGCATTTCAATTCTAGTAAAGTATTTCCTTTAAACACATTTTATTACAACAACGTTGTTTCAGTAGTTTAGCATTACATGTCGTAGATTAGCGAGACAAGGGGAAACACGACAACCAAAATCCCCAAAAGGAACCACCAAATAACTGAGTTGCATAAAGCTTAATTACATACAACCTTGGACACATAACCCTAGTTTTATACTGACACTAGCAGAAGAATTTGTTAGTTAAATGATTGGAGAATACTGATGATGCATCAATAGATTTTAGGGTTAGGTGAGAATATAGGTTGTTAGAACAACCTATCTAAAATAAAGCTAGTTGTTATAGGAGTTAGAATATTATGGGCCTATATATGTGTAATGTATGCTATTATTTTATTAATTGAAGATGATTGATTAATTCGTGCTTCTGCACATTTGAGCCTTTGGCTATTCCAAGAAATGGGGTTCCCTTATCGATTATCGACTTCAGGGTATCTTGGGTTTCGTGGATTTGGCATAATAGGTGCATGAAATTTGAATCACAAGTGTTTTTGTTAAGGTTTCGAGAGATTACACAGTAGTTCTTGCACCAATTGGGTATCCATGAATGTAAATAACCCATAAAAGTTCATGTTATTTTGATTTTTAGCTCTAATGCATCATAGGTGATCCTAGGTGAAATGGTGGACACTCTTGTTTCTCCCCTTTAAATCCTTATCCCTCCTTTTCATCTAATTTCCATTGTATCACCCTTTCCTACCCATGCAAACTACATTACCTTAGCATATTTTCAGCAAGTTTTCCTCTTTTCTCAAAGTTTAGTATTCTAAATGTCATTTTGTGCCAAGTTATTATGACATCTTTTGAAAGATGTTCATAATCACTTATAATCTGTATTTAGTAGCTTGTGTCCTAGAGATTTTCAAGTATTTGTAGTGTTTATGTGATCTTTCTTTTTAATGAGCATTGCATCTAGTAGTTGCATTTGATGTCAGATTGACATTCCAACAAGCTTGAGGGCTTGAAACATGACATCTCCCTTTCCCTTTCAAGATACCTCATAGGCCTTCTCACCCTAGTTCAAGCAGATCCAAAAGTAGCGCAGGGTATGACCACAACATCGGTGAAGTTCCTCCATGTCATTCGCAAAGGCTCAGTCATGTGAGGAAGATAGATCCATCCCTAACTGCAAACAACGAATCAACATGTTTATCCTTCTTCCTTGCCCCATGTTTTCATGCTAGTTATAGACACAAAATCTATGCACTTGGGTACATTTCTAGATCCTAGAGCTTACTAATATATACATGATTCCTAAGTAAGAGAACTAGTAATTGACAATGTTTTTTAGAATTTTGCTTTGTTTGTTATACTTTTATTGACCTTACACACCCTACATCTCTGTCGTTATTTGACTGATTTATCTTTTGTGACCTCGAGACACTAGAGTCCAATTAGGATACTAGTGCACGTGCACTCATGTCCCTCTCGAGTGCTCCTAACCCTTTCTCCCCTTTTCTCACTCTTTTGGGCCTTTTTACTTCTTGGGCATCTTTTATACTTTTGGGTCGGCCTTCCAGTTGTCAATTACGAAATTCAAACAAGGGAATCATATATATACATAGTTATAGCTCTCAAATAAAATACCAAGCACTAAGCATTACATACTATCACCTAAGCTTGCATTCAAAGGCACAAGAGCACTTCAAAGGCATCCATCTAGCACATTCATACAAGGGACAAGAGTTGCATCACTTTGCATACACAACATAGGAGGGGAAGTTTATTCTATTCCATCCCACACATTTTATACATCTACTACACTCTGGATATAGCCCGCTATCACTATGAAACTCACACAAGGGCATCTTAAGGTGTTATTACACACACTTACACACAAAACTACATGGAGTCTGAAATGTAGTGCAACGCTTGGTACTAAGTTCACTCTTCGGGTGATCGTCAAGGTTAGTCTGACTCCACATTCTACATCTTTTTATTAGATTTGATGTGGTTTATGGACATGTGTAGGTAGACAAGTTATTTTGCAGGGGTCACAGGTACATTTAGCGATCAAGGATTGAAATCGAGTGATAAACAGAGAGTAACAATGAAGCCCCTCCTACACAGAAAAGATCAGAACCCAAGCATCTGCATATACACTAGAGCCCCGAGAATGAACACTAGCGCTGGGCACTCCGACCTCTTATGGGCGCTTCTTTCGACACATTTTTAGGTTCCATAATCTCCAATTACCCCGATGATGTTGCTTCCAACTGCTTCAACTATTCACTTGCACGAGATCACTTTCAGTTTGCTCAGAAATCAACTAAATCCCTCTATCTCTCCTTCTTGCTTAGGGTTTCACATTGTAGATGCTTCGTTGCTTGTGTCTTTACTGTACATTAACATTTGTATATCGTACACTATAGTAGGTACTTTGTAATTTGATTTAATTCAATTTATATTAAATCACTAGTTGCATTGAAGCCTTGTTTGGGGTGTCGAATTGGGAACCAACATGGTGTATATTGTATAGTGAGTGTAAGAGAATTAATTAAATTAATTCTACAAGTGGGATATGGGTGAATAATGAATTTAATATTATTTTTAGATGTTATAATGTGTAATGGGTATTTTTAGGGTGTCTACAATATCATCATTTAATGTATTAATAGCTTTATTCTAGCTTGTATGGTTAATGTTGATTAATTTATTCAAAATATTATACTCATGACATTATTACACCTAAACAAATATGGAAAGAACTCTTATCAAACCCTTAGATGTTTATTATTATATTATTTAAGGTGAAATGCATTGGGGTATCTTATACATATACAAATGACATGGAAATAGTGAAAGGCATAGATCCTCATAAACAAGAAAAAATATAGAATAAGGATAAAATTCACATTGGTACAAAATCGTAGTAGGATATGGCATAAACTAGATGTTTCCATCTTGGGTGAATATTCAAATAAAATTTCATCATTATGATATTCTTATAAACATTTACAAACTTCTAGTATATATTTGGATACGTACGACACAATTCATTTAGCAGAGTATAAAAGGTGTGAATATGTCATTCCTTCTCTACTATATTACCTTGAAATAATTATAGGTATAGGGTTTGGGGGCATGAACCGTCGACGAGGGTTATCCTCCATGCAAAATGCACCTATGTACATGGCAAACACCATTGCAAGCATCATGTGGACCATTCCAACCATGGCGTCATTCACTTCCACATGGCACAATGGTTTATACTTAGTTTTTTTGTGTTGAAAAACACAAGTGTGTTTTTCACTGTGCCTGACTGAACTGCAGCGGGAATCGAACCCATGACTTGTATGTTCCTAGCGCACTGTCCCCACCCGGACTATTGCTTGTTACATGCTTCAATCTAATTTGATATCACTTTGTTAAAAAAACAACATACCACCGATGTGACTGCTAACGCTCGAGACCCACCAGGGCATGTGCATGTATGGGTATGGTATCTTTTTAAGGGGAGTGCAACCATCCACAAGTGCATTTTGCGTGGAGGATGGCCTCCCCGAACCATCTCCTCCTCATTATTTAACGCCAAACATTCTTTTCCTTTCTCATTATTTAGTGTTCACATGATCAAACTTAGATATTACATTACATAGCAAAGACATGGCCATAATGCCTCAAAATTTTACATAAACATGGGTGAATAAACTTCTATAATGATGTTATTGATCATTTTCATGTACCTTTAAATCTTTATATTAATATCATACAAATAAGATGAATTTGAATATTTATTTTCTATTTTTAGATTTCCAATTACAAAATTGGGTATGGGTGGAAGAAGGTTTTATTATTATTATGGGTTTGAACATCATAATATTCCCTAGAGTGCCGCCTCTTTAATACAAAAATGGGCGGTGCTAGTTGAACATGTGATCATGCAATTGTGCATACATTTATGTATTTGCACTATCTCAATCATATCCCATTTAAATTACATATAATATAATATAAAGCTATGTAATGGATCGTGTATATTGTAAATTGAAATTTTGCTTATATTATTTAATTAAATATTTGCGGGCAAGTCTCAAAATTTGAGATGGCAAAAGTCAGAATGATGGGTAGTGCCTACCCATATCATCTTAATTTAATGATTATTGAATTGTTGTTAATGTATTTTCGAGAATCATTCAAGTTCACAAACATGCCTCCAAGTCAAAGTCATACCTACCCAGTTTGGTTAAAAGAAGATTGTCGCCTAAGTAAAATCGAATCCCAAAAAGTCTTTCACAGACATCCCATTCTTTTGTTTACTCGCTATTCGCTAATATAAGTGGCAAAGCACGCGAGAAAGGGACAGATCTTCTTCTCCATATGTTTCGAAAATAAAAATAAACGGTACACTTTTTATACCAAAAGTCAAAGCCTCGGAAATGGGATCGGGAAATAACTTTCACGAGTCCAAGACTAAGTGCCAACCAAACTAAGTATATGTTGGATAGATGAAAACTAAAGAGTGGAAAAATCAAGAGTGCTACCAAACATAGTCAAACTAAAGTACATTGTCAAGCTCATATACACCCCCACCAAACAAAACAAAAATAATTCTATTTAGGATGTGACACCAGGCACTGTCAGCGAGACGTCGAGACCCATTCATGTATGGGCATACATGTTTTTATGGGGGCATACATGTTAGACGGTGCATTTTATCGAGAGAATAGTCGTCGCCAAAGGGCACCACACCCTCGACGTCAAGTTTCCTTAGTATTTATTTTGGATAACGGTGTCTCCCGAGGGTGGGGTTTGAGTATTCACCAATCACTCATCCAAGATCTAATTCTCAAGATTTCAAGAGACTGTAACCCTTACATTTACACAACTCATTAGGAGGACTCACCCTAAATTAGTGTGCCTTGAAGTGTGTCAAGTTGCTAAGTCACAAAAACTCCTATAATATATATAAAAAAATATTTTGGATGGTGATATATAATTGCATTTATATTAATGTTCATCATCGTCATGGAGATACTAGTTTGGGGTCGTGTGGAGAGTACATGGTGTCATGTCATCACACAAAATTTTGAAGACACGTCAACATGGTTGTACCTTCTCGAACCTACCTGGGGGAGTCGACGTGTCAAATGGAGGCACAATCATTGTTTATGTGGGCAAAAAGAAAGAAAAAAAGACACTTGCCCCATCCAAGGTGGTCGAATACCAAATATTGGATGTCGAGGAACTAGTTGTCAACATTAATGTCAACCTTAAATGACATTCTACGACACTCTATGAATACATTGTTGGCGTGCACTCTGCCAAAGCACCTCACCAACGCATAATGTAGTCTACATGTTGGGCATTAAAGGAGCTCATAATGCCATTCACAAGAGCCCATACCAAGATTCCATGTCTCATTCTCTTGCCAAAGTTTTAGTGAATGTTATGGTTGTTTCTTTTGGCCAAGCCTCCATGGAGGAAAATGTGGCCTTGTTTATATTTGGAATTTCTATCACTATGAGTGGGCATGGAGAAGATTGTGTCTCAATGTTTTGGGACCTTGGTATGCATAACGAAAGTGTGACAAAAAAGTTCAAAGGTGGAAAGAATGTACTATCTACACTAGATTCACGTTTATCAAAGCACCATCTACTTGGTCTTTACATATGCTTATTCATTGTATTTGTGTGAGTAATACTCCATTCTTTTGCAATGATAAAAAATAGGGACACTATGTTGAGAAACACACTAAGAGGTTGTGTCGAGGGGTTGTTTCAGCTTTGTTATCTACCACTAGTGTTTTTAAACACAACAATAGCTTTGTTTTATTTGTTAATCTTTCATATTTGTAAGGATTTCTCATATCGACCGAGTTGTGTTTCAATGAAGGATGCTTTACAAGTGATATTTTTCAACCTAACTAAGGCTATGAGCCAAGTTGTGTTTTCTATTATTTTATGAAATTTTTACAAGGTTTGTTGAAGTTTGTTATTTATTACATTCGGTGTGAGTGTGAGTGTGTGAGTGTGAGTGTGTGTGTGTGTGTGTGCGTGTGTGTGTGTGCGTGCGTGTGTGTGCGTGCGTGTGTGTGTGTGCGTGCGTGTGTGCGTGTGTGCGTGTGTGTGTGTGCGTGCGTGTGCGTGCGTGCGCGTGCGCGTCTTGCGTGCGTTGCGCGTGCGTGCGCGTGCGTCAGCACAGCAGCGTGCGTCTTGCCAGCGTCTTGCGGCATTATATTGCGCATGTGTGTGTGTGTGTGTGTGTGTGTGTGTGTGTGTGTGTGTGTGTGTGTGTGTGTGTGTGTGTGTGTGTGTGTGTGTGTGTGTGTGTGTGTGTGTGTGTGTGTGTGTGTGTGTGTGTGTGTGTGTGTGTGTGTGTGTGTGTGTGTGTGTGTGTGTGTGTGTGTGTGTGTGTGTGTGTGTGTGTGTGTGTGTGTGTGTGTGTGTGTGTGTGTGTGTGTGTGTGTGTGTGTGTGTGTGTGTGTGTGTGTGTGTGTGTGTGTGTGTGTATTAAATGGGTTACATGGAAAACCATTAGGCATGATTGGACTAATTAATTTGCAACATAAGTGTGTTTTCCTATGGTAGTTCATTCTTGCAACAACAACCTACATCCAATCTTCAATAAACTACAAAAAATTGCATGGAAAATTTCCTTACTTATAATATATTGGTCTCCCACTTGTAGCTACTTCCAAATGTCATATCTTGAACCCATTTGAGTGGATAGTATTTTCATAAATGTTTAGTTATCAACCTTATTCTCTTTACTGGTCTAGCTAACACGTTGTCCACTACTATTAATGTTATTAGAATTTTGATCATATCACATGTCATTTCTTACGCAAAGTCATTGGCCGCCCTTTTTAGAACCTTATGTTAGTGTAGACACAAATTACACACATAGTAGTATTTTATTATACCGCCAAGTATGTTATTATATGTATGGATCTTGAGTAAGAAAAGTATTCACTGGTTAGACGCTTCTAGTCCATCTACTTGCTTTGATTGTTTCTATTGTCTTTATCTCTCACCTCTGTCACTTCGCACCCATTTCTGGTTAGGTCACAGGGATCCCTTTCTATTACTCTTCTCACATTTGTCGTCATTTGTCCCAAGACACCGGTGCCCGATCTAGAAACTAGCGCCCAAGTGCTCTAGTCCACCTTGTGCGCTCTGTCCTCTTTGTTCTTGTTCACATTTTTGACATTTGTGGTCGGCCTTTTTAGTTTTCTTACTCCTATCCCGAGGTCCTAGTCGGCATGTTGTGTTACTATTGTCAAATTCAAACAAGATATCCCTATATATACACAACATACATACCATTATAATGGTGGAAAATTCTAAAGGGCAAGCATATCTACATACTATCAAAGGGACTACATTTTTGGGCTTATTACTCTGCATACACTGCATAGGAAGGGGAAGTTTAAATTCCATCCCACACATTTGCATTTTATCTAGTTATAGCCCATTATCTTGGCATCATCGGCGTGAGGGCAACCTAAGGACACATTCCACACACAAGCACATAGAATTACATGGAGTCTGAGATGTAGTGCAACGCTCGATCGTAAGTTCACTCTATCGGTGACCGCGAGGATCGGTCGACTCCCCATTTGCATCTTTATTTTTTAGGATTTGATGTAGTTTGGGGTTTTGCAGGATATCATTTGTTTTATAGGTTACAGGCGTATTCGGTGATTATCTAGTGACATACGGGCGATCAACAATGAACAAGTGTGAAACCCTAACGACACAAGAAAAGTAGTTTCTAAGGTCTTTGATCCACGAGCACCCGAAGCGGTCTCTAGCGCCCGGGTGCCCCAGGTCCGTAGATGCAGCAGTCCCAAAACTTATATCGAGCATTTTTGACATTCTATCCAAAGATGTTCATCAATTTTCAATTGATTAGCTTCGGGATAAGTGAAAATCAGATAAGTGCCTTATCTCTCTCATTTTCTTACATGTTTGCATCTTTAGAGTGTTTAACATTTGTATTCTATTATATATCATCATAGTGACTTTGAAATTAGATTTAATATTCAGATTTTATTAAATCATTTGGTGAACCCCTCTTTTAGAACTCCTTGCCCTAGGATCCACAAAACCCTCATGGCTAAAAATAGATCCTCCTCTCCTAAGCAAGTTATGCATCATGTTAGTGTGAATCATATCCTTGATGATGTTGTTGAGGCTAAACTTTATGAACTTTATCACAATTCTCGATTTGATGACAACATTCAAAGGTAGCTTCTTGCAAATGAGCGCAATGTTCCTACTAGTTTCTGTAACTCTAGCATAGGCATTGTTTCACAGACCAAAACTTTACTAGATGCACTCCTTATTCTTCCATAGTCACCAAGGCTACTCCACCTTCTTCTATTTCTATTATAGCACATGATGATGCTCTTATAGATTATATGTTTGGTCTTGATTGTGCTCTCAGTAGATAAAAATAATGTTATTTCCAATGTTGAAAATGTACATGCGCATGATGATGTTTCTCATACTAGTCAAGATGAATGTAAAGTTGTATCTCATGTTTCTTCTACTTCTGAAAATATTTCAACTGCTTGCAAAGATGTATCTTATGATAGTTCTTCTCCTACTTCTTTATATGCTAATGACTCACTTGATGAAATACTTGCATGTGAAACTTTGTCTGATATTGATGTTGATTATATTTCTGATCATGAACATGTTAGTGAGGATGTTACTTCTCTTAAGACTACTTTGAATGTGAATTTTCCACTCCGCTTTCTTCTACTTATGAGGTTATTTCCAATGTCATTCATGATGATTATACCACTCCTTCTAGTTCACCTCTTATGGTTTCTTCTTATTCTACTGCTATCATTTCTATTGATATTCCATGTTATTCTCCTCCTCTTTCCTCTTCTTCTTCTCTAGATGATATTCATGTTGATTCTTCTATTCCTAATAGTATACCTCCTCTTATTTCTTCTGCATCTATATCTATAGTGTTCACATAGCATCTTCATCTTCCACTTCTTCTCACATTCCCATGATCACTCATAACAACAAGCTTTAACCTCTCAATGTGCCTCTCACATCTTCTACAATTCCTTCACATGATATTTTATCACTCATGCATGTTGTTGGCCATTTGCAATCTCAAGTTCAATCTCTTACTCTTGAAATCAAAGCCTATTATGCTTCCATTGATAATAACTCTCTTCATGGCAATCCTATTCCAAAGAAAATTCACAATTCAACTTTTCCTAAGGATTTTATCATGCCTACATTTTCATGTTTCAATGGCACTGGCAATCCATATTTGCATCTTAAGCATTATCGTTTAGTTATGGCTTCTTATTTGAATGATCGATTGTTACTAAAATATTTTCATCATAGTATTTTTGATGATGTTCTTCAATGGTATACCCATTTTCCTTATGGATCTATTAGTACATATTGTGAAATGGAAGATGCTTTTCTTAGACGCTTTATGCTTAACAATGGTCCTAGAGTTACATATGATCGCTTACCTAGCTTGCATCAAGGAAAGAAAGAACCTATTCTAGATTACATTTTATGCTTCAATTCTTGCATGCATCAATTAGTATTTCATCTTGTTGATCTAGAGAAGCAATTCACTTTTTGTCGTGGCTTGATTCCTGCATTGAAAGAAAAATTACAATATGATACATGTGAATCGTTTAACGCTTTATGCTATAAATTCATTGATCTAGAACAAGATTTAATTGTTGCACATGTTATAGATCCCCTTCTACTCCTTCTAATGTTGTATTTTCTACTACCTCTTCTCCTCTTCCATTTGTTCGGCGTCCTCCAGGTCTCCATCTCTTCCACCTCATGAACAAGCTCCATCCCTCCACCGCATAAGCATCCTCCATCTCCACCATTGCATTGTTCTCCACCTAAGTCTTCCCCATCTCCTACTCAGGAGCCATTGCATTTCTCGCATGTTCTTAAGCCTCATGATTTTTGTGTGCTTTGCTTGATAAACACTTAATTCAATTACCCTCTAATCAGCATCATCCTCCTCATCACTTGCATTGCTAGTGTGATCACCCTTATTGTAATTTCCACCACATCAATGGCCACCGTGATAATGACTGTTATGCCCTTCATGAAAATTTGTAACAATTAGAAGATAAGGGTGTCATTACCTTTGGCTCTCGCTCTCGTGAGTAGTCTCTTTCTCCCATTCCGCATAAGTGTGCTTCCACCACTATTCACTTGTCACCTCCACCCACTTCTAAGGTCATCATTCTTCCATCTCCTAAGATCATTATTCATCTGTGTCCTCCACCTAACTCATACATTGCTACATCATCTCATCCTCCTCGCAATGATACTACAACTCATTGGCTTCCTAAGTTGTTGGTATTTGTGCTTCCTACCACTACATCTCCCATCATTGGCACCATTTCATCCAACATTCAGTTTAGCTCTTACACTCATGTTGCTACCACTTCACATGCTTCCACCGCTCCTCACAAGCCTCTTCATCTTTGGTAGATGATTTTCTCACCTCACTACCCGATGATGCACTCGTGCTCTTACAGTCTTACATGACTGTTGATGGATCTGTTACAATAAGAACCTCCTTCATTATTTGCACTTTGCGCTTCACATTTTATCTTTCTAGCAATACACTATCAAAACCTATATTAAATATTTGAAATAATTAACATATGACTTGTATAATTTTAGTATGACCGTCATTTTTAATATAGATTTATATGTAAACTATACTAATTATAATTAAAATATATAGAACAATCTTTTATATATTTTATCAACAATAAAAAAATATCACTATTTTACTTTTTGAAGGATAATATTTGAAAATGATTTTTACCTAAAAATTATTTGATAGACATATGTGGCCTTCAAATTTAACCTCAGTAATGTATGTCATGACACATATAATGTATGCAAGTGAATTTCTTCTCCTCGTCCAAAATAAACTAGCAATATCTAAAACTTTCGAGAAAACAACACATACCTTAAGAAATGTCATATGCTCTCACCAATAATTGTTCTAAAATAAATATTTTTGATTTATTTAAATGTTAAATAAATTACAACATTTTTTTGTATTTAAAGATAAATAAATCTAGATCATATTAAATAGGTTATAGTGTAGGTGTGTGTACCATAGTGTAAAAAATGTTGTCTAACTATTCATCAAGGTACATGTTTTTTTAAAATGGCAAAAATTAATTGACCGAGAAGAAAAAGAGGTTTTAGATCAAGGGTTTGATGTGGCGGCTCTACTAGGGTTTAGGTCCATCATTGTTGATTCTCATACTTTCCTGCTATCATACTGCCATTTCTGTAGGATTTTTAATATTCTCACGTAATTATTTCATTGATTTGTCCATTTACTCCAACCTTTAGGCGACGTAATGCCTATAATTATCGATTTTATCTCGTTGCTTCCATATATTGATGCATGTTTAGCTAACTGTGAAAGATCAGCTCCCATGGCTCCCAAGAAAGTGAGGTAGTTTGTCACAAAAATCTTTGACGAGGCAATCACGTTGACTCTGAGAATCCTTTACCTGATGTTGTTCTTAATTTACCATATTTTGATAAAGCTTGCAACTGGCTCGAATCTTTTACCCTTGCGGGATACTTTGTTAGTTGAGTCCCCCTAAAATCTTATTGAAACAATGGGTTCACAACCATTGGCAACACCATGGTGTTGAAATCCAGGGATTATAAAATCTCATCAAAGGGTTTCTTTCTTTTTAGTTTCAATAATGATGAGCACTACAAAGCCATTATCAACCATGGTCCTTGGTTTATCCGTAACACACTAGTGGTGTTTTTACACTAGACCAGAGATTTCCAAGTCACAGAGCAAGCCAAGCTTAAAGTTTCGGTTTGGATTGAATTTCCCTAGCTTCCTCTCCCCTCATGGGGATTTGTTGAACATTTAATCAAACCCTTAGGGATACTTTTTGTTTGGAACAACCCAATTTTTTTAATGTTTTCCCTAAAAATGGGTCTCATGTGTTGAAGTTGACCTCTCTAAAGACTTGAAAGATACCATTGAAATAAAAGTTGTGGAAATGCATTTTTCTCAACATTTTCTTTATATCATCTTACCCAATACTGTTTCCACTTGCCAAGCGTCTAATCATATGTTTTGTGAATGTCCTCTTATAGTTGAATCCCACTCACGGGATGTAAGAAAATCCATAACCGAAACCTAAAGCCCCCTCTTCTGGGGATGGTTAGACCACAAAGACAAAAAGGCTCTTCATGTGGCCCTTCGAAACCCTTAACTTCTTCCCATCGAAAAGTCAATAATAATGGTGTAAGATCCTTCACCGCTCTGTGAAATAAGTTGTGTCTCGATTTCCTTTAGTTGCTCTCCCGCTCTCTACTAACGCCTCGCCATGATCCCCATAAAATCTCCCACTCCCTCAACTTCCTTTTCTCTTCAAATCCTTGAAGCACCTTTCATGGAAGAAAACCACTCGCTCATGGCCTAAAAAGTGCACCTTAGCTGCTCTTGTAGCTCGGCCCTAGCCGAAAATGGAGAATTTATTTGATAAAAATGCATATCATGGTCAGTGGAAAACGTTTCCCTAATCAATTCATCTCACAATAAATTTTCTTCCCTCTACTAGTCTTGATGACAAGGAATCATGTACCTTGATTTTGTCCAATGATTGTGTACTCTTGGAAGATACATGGTCTTA
Source organism: Taxus wallichiana var. yunnanensis (assembly GCA_018340775.1). Taxonomy (NCBI): domain Eukaryota; kingdom Viridiplantae; phylum Streptophyta; class Pinopsida; order Cupressales; family Taxaceae; genus Taxus; species Taxus wallichiana. The sequence goes on from CM031239.1 coordinate 751,345,355, forward strand.
CTGATCCCACTTGAAGATATTTCGTTAGGGAAAGTTGTCTTCACTTTCAAAGCATATGCAAATTCTTTGTCTGCAGGAAGTTGAACTTACAAGATTTCTTCTCTAATCTTCTCGCTCACACAATTTGGCCCCATGTGACATACCACATGTCCAATCATGAGCCTAGATGTGGAGGGGTCATGACACTGATTGCTCCTAAATTTGCACAACATGTGATTTCTTGGGGCTCTGACCCCACCCATCGGGTGGTGTGGACTCTCTTTGATTTCGACAGGAGCCCATCCTCAAGCTTGCCAATATTTATGCATCCAATGATGCGGTCAGTGAGCTATTTCCTAGAAATGGTTTTCGAATCCCTCCCTAATGCCCTTTGGATTTTGTGTGGAGACTTTAATATGGTGGAATACCTAGAAGACAAGGTTGGTCATCTGCTGTGCGGTGGTGTGTGGGAGAACGAGAGGCTTGGTTCTATCTAAGACATAAGCTTAGACTATTTGATCCTAACGTCCCTTTCAAAGATAGTTCCTCTTCTTCATGGTTCACCTAGTCCAACTTTAGACAGGGCAAGACTGTATTGTTCAACGTCTTAACTATTTCATGATGCCGAGCCAAGAATTCTTCTATCTTTCCCCCAATTTTGGCCTCCCTATTTTTTTTTTGACACTACTCTTATCTCATATCACTCCCACAAATTTTTTGATATCATCTTGCTTTCTCCTACCAAAAACAAAGGTTAATTCTCAATTTTACCTCAATACTATTGCGCACCTGAAACATGTTCGATTGTAACACATATTCAACATGTTTGGAACTTGGCCCTCACCCTAGTGGTCAAGAAGGCTGGATATCTTGGTGGAATGATGTCATCACTAGGACTAGCACTTTTCTTCACATATATGGCAAACAAGCTGCTCTTTTTTAGCAGGCTGCCCATAATGCTTCATATTGTGAATTCCAACGAATTTCACAAGAAGCTTAATGCCTCTCCTTTCAATCAAAACTTGTAGCTTTAGGCTGCCCATTGGAGACACAAACTCAAAATTGAAGAAGCTTACAAAGCCAGAGGTGCTCTGCTTTTCATTGGCTTAAAATTGAAGAAAAGGCTTCCAAAGAATTCTTTACTATACTCTCGAGTCAAACACTCTACCACACAAATCAAATCCATCTTTCAAGAAAATGTTTGGATCACCTCCTTACCTCGACATTCTTCAAGCATTTGTCCACCATTATCATGGTGTCTTTGCTTCTCAACCTACCACCCATGCTAGAGAAGAGGCGTTGCTTAAATTTTTGTAAGTTATGCCTGCAAAGTCTCTCACTCCTAGCGTGTTGACGTGATCATCCCTTATCTCTGCGGAGCTTAAGGAGGATGATTTTGAAATGGATCCTGACAAAGCCCTGGACATTGATGGCTTCCCCTCTAAATTTTATCAAACCATGTGGGATACTCGGGACTTGACCTCTATAATGTCTACCTCGAGGCTCTCACTTCTAACTCTCTGGGTGAGCTGATCAATCAAGGCAACATTAAGTTTATTCCTAAGTCGAGAGGACCTAAAGAAAATTTCTAATTGGTGACCTATTACTCGCTTAATGTGTCCTACAAAATAATTGCCAAGGCTTTATCAAACAAAATTACAAACCTCCTTCCTCTTGTTTTTCGTAATGAGCAAACATGGTTTATTAAGCACATGTACATTCTTGACAATATCATTGTTGTTTGGGAAGGGATGGAATGGGCTTACCAATCCAACCAGAAAGCCTTATTTATCAAAATTGACTATGCCAAATCCTATGACCGCATTGAGTGGTCCTTCATTTTGAAATGCTTCAGCTCTTGGGTTCGGTCTGAGGTTTGTCCACACTATGTAGATGCTCTTCAATAATGTTGGAGCCTACATCACTATTAATGGATCTCAATCTTCCAAGTTTGGTTTTTTCAGGTCCATTCGTCAAGGGTTCCCTTTGGCCCCTTCACTCTATGCGTTGGCGGATGAAGGCTTTAGCTACCTGCTAGCCCAAAGTGCTTCCTAAGGCCTTATTAAGGGGATTTATTACCAAACATAGACCAACAACTCATCAATGGCCACTTTACTTGATGATTCTTTTCTCACTCTCCTTGAAGAAGAACAATCTATTCACACCGCTTTGGATTATCTGGATATTTTTGTTTGGCCTTTGGTTCATCCATCCAATGGGACAAAACTCAATGTTATTGGCAATCACAATCCCCTACCCTTCATGGCTTGTAGATTTACAATGGAGCTAGATCCAACCAGTGTTCAATTCAAATTATTTGGCATTCCTTTTGCCTTCTAGGCCACCTCAACACAACTTTGGAGCTATGTGGTTCAACAAGTAGAGAACAAAATATCCTATTGGATTATCAAACCACTCTCTCTAGCAGATAAATTCCAAATTTTCTCCAAGGTTCTCACCACCGCCCATGTGTACTACTCTTCTTATTGGTCTCCTTCGATGTTACCTATTCTAAGCTCAAAAAGCTTCTAAGATACTTACTTTGGGCTAATTCTAAAAGCCACAAGGGATTTCATCGAGTGACATGTGACACTTGTTGTGGACTCAAAGAAACATGTGGCCTTGGCTTGCTTGAAATCAAGCTTAAAGGGTGAGCTCTCTGTGTTAAATGCATGATTCGTGCATAACACCGAAGGGGACAAAGCTGGAAAATTCTGCTCGACATTGCATCTGCCAAGGCTCTCCTTTAATAAGAAAAATTGGAAAGGTCTTAACTTCTAGTCCCTTCTCCTATGCCCAGTCTCTGTCAAAATCAGAGGTACTTTTATAGCTTAAAGTATTTGAAAATCTTGGGAGTTTCTTAAATCACACCTTATTTGGAAAGGGGATGGCTTCAGATCTAGCCTTTCTATCAACTTCTACTCTCCTGGTGGTCATCCATTTTCACTTTCCATGAGGCCCCTCTTGCTCTAGCTCCTTGGGCTAAAGCTATTTGGCTCTTCAAAAAGGCATCAAAGTGGTGGGTGATTTATTTTGTAAGTATTCTAGATCATGGATTTCTTGGGCATCCTTCGTTATTAAGTTAAACCTTCAACACCAAGATGCCAAATCAATCATGAAAATCACTTCTTGCATACCTGAGGAGTTCTTACACAAAATTGGCATCACTTCAGGTGTCCCATGGTGGCGTGACTAGAATTGGCCTTTCACTACCTCATTCCGCCATTACAAACCTTGATTGGGTCACCCCATTCTTTCCCCGTAGACGGTGAATGTTGATTCACTTAACCAACGATGGAACATTACCTCCCAGATGCAGGTGTGGAAACGACAATTCGAAAGGGTTTGGTCATTTCTTGTTGAACCAAAAAAGCTCACTTTCTGTGGTACATTTTGCACCAGGGGCTTCCCGTAGGGTATCAACTTAGGCACATGGTATTGAACCCCACCGGCCTTGGTGGCCACCAACCTGCATCTATCAAGCACATTTTCTAGTTCTGTCCATGTGTTTAATCGGCCTAGAAATGGATTCACTTCCTTTTTCAACCCTTTTCCCGGATTTCTTTACCTAGAAGATGGCTCTCTTGGGGGACTCGACTCTGCTACCTTTAATTTATAACAATTTTTGGCACATATTTAGAGCTGATATTTTGTTTCACCTTTGGAAATATAGAAATAATGCCATATCTAACAATCTTCTTATGGATAGAATTTTTGTTGTTACTAATAAAGTGGCTATTCTCTCCACTGTGATGCTTCAAATTCGTAACCGAGGTTGAGAAATTTCGGTTGGAGGTTGAACACCTCATGCGCTTGTTCAACCATTGGCCCGCCACCCTTGCGCATAGTCACCACGTTCCTCCTAATGCTCCCGCTTTCGTCGTGGTATTCCATTGTCCTCAACCACACCTCTCTCCCCTCCTCATGGACGAGGATTTCACAAGTATTCTTTGCCTAAGTCGACGAAGCTCCTCTCCTCTAAGACGGTGTTTCCCTCAGTCTTGACCCTCCTCCCCTGCTTAAGGTGGGATTTTGGGTTTGCCTTAGTAGATTGGGCTAGTCGCCCCCTAGCGGGATAAATTCTCGTGGCTATCCTTGTCATTTCTCCTTCTCGGCATTTTGATAATTCGATCAACAACAAGAAGAAGAAACTGGATGGGAGCCCATCCCGATACTGGCTCACCCTAGCTTTGGGTGGGGAGATAAGCCGAGATAGTTCTCCACCTTTGCCTCCTGCCGCCATGTTCGTTATTGTGCGGCCTAGGTTTCCTCGCTCGACCTTGTTTTGTTCGCCCTCTTTTTTATTGAGGTCTACACTTTTATATTTTTTTGATTGACCTCACTCTCAAGGCCTTGTTGACTCGATATAATTGATATTCAGGGATGTGATTGTGTCCATCCATATTTTGTACGATTAACGTTGTAATTACTTTTGTTTGTGTGTGTGTGTGTGTGTGTGTGTGTGTGTGTGTGTGTGTGTGTGTGTGTGTGTGTGTGTGTGTGTGTGTGTAAGCAATTTCAATAAAAAAATATAAATATTTTGAGGATACTACATAATAAAAATTAAGATCTAGATCATATTTATGATAAATATGAGATAGTGACGACCCTTCAATACTTAACAACTAAATTCAATTTTTTTATACACCTAACTCTTTCAAATTTCATCAAGAAAATCCATAATTATAATATTTATTCGTAATTGATTAACATAAAATGAAAAATATGACTCACAAGACAAGTGCCATTTAAAGTACGAAACCAAGTAACATCATTTTCATTGCTAAAATCCAAGAATGAATGAAAACAAAAGGGAACAAAGAGAGTTCAACCCAAAATAAAAATGCTCAGTGACTAATAAATTCTCCTTACAAAGTGGTTTTAAAAAAATCTTAGTGAATAATAAATTTTCCCTACAAAGTGGTTTTAAGGTGTCTTTCACGTACAATATATTTGATAACGTATTTGTTTGGAGATAGAAGAGTTATTATATTTAAGAGAACAATAAAGCAGCAACATAAATGCTGCATTAGAGATGATTAATGCAAGTATGAATGGAGGGGCTTGTCAGCTCGTTTGGAGATCACATGGGTGCGCCAGGCTTTTGAACTTAACTGCTTAGTGACATCGGTCTTTGTTTTTATATAGTCACCTATCATTATCCAGACATATTTCATTTACCTCACCTCTCTGTCCATTCTGCGCGCGCATATATATGTGCAGAATCGATAGAGACCTGAGGTAAGTTAAACATATATTATATATATGTTTTCAAATTGTAGTGGACTGCAGAAATCCAATATAAAATCCCTGCTAAGACCAACTTTCTTACTCTCAGTAGGGGAATAGTCCTCCTTGGAGTAGGAGGTCTATGGGGCTCTCTGCAAATTGGGTTATGCTTATCTCCATGATTGAGCACCCCAAGAAAAGGTGCAGATTTACATCAAATAAAATAATCTTTAGATTCTCTTGCTGCCATCGTTGAGCGGCCCAAGGATTATTTTGCTTTTTCAGATCAGTTGTTAGCGCTGCAACTGCAAGCATATGGAAATTGGAATAGACCCGTGCTTCTTGAGAATATAATATACGTATCTGCTGTACTGGGCATGGCTGCCAGCTGAAAATTTATGAGATCACCAATGACCCATTTCCAAATCTATGGTGCTTAGTTACCTCGCAGCGCAAATTTCCTTTGGTTAAAGGACTGCACCCAATTCTGGAGGAGAAGTCCTCCAGTTATTACTGCCCGTTTAGACCGAGTTCTGGTACAATACACCTAGACAAGCACCTCCAATGGTACAATGATACAGACACATGAACTTTTCTTTTCTTTTAAGTATAACCGTATAGGATGTCCATCTCCCTTTTCTGGCCCATTGTTTCTCATGACTTCTTTTCCTCTGCAATCTGCATGATACTTATGCAGATTGACTTTATGCGTGCTGCCATGATTACCCGAGCAATCATGCATTTATGATAAATAAATCAGTGCGAATGGGAGGGAGAATAACGCGGTTGGGGAAAGTAAGAAATAAATGAAAGAATTTATTTAAGCATGTTCAGTTCTAACTCGTAAGAAATCACAGCAATCTATAGGACCATATGGCAGCAAAAACATTCCGAATCAGGTTTTTGAAAAACCCTGTATAAGGGCACTAAAGAGTAAATTCTAGAAGCATCTTTTATCTTAATCGTCTACCAGCTTTTGATAATCTCAGCTCTTCCGAGAGGGCTGTTGCATTTTTTCCAGGGTGGATAATCTGTTTTTCATGTTTGGACAGAAATTCTGCGTCTTAGCTATTGTCTAATCTTCTAAGTGGGCAGGAAAATGGTCGACCCTCAAGGTGTTCAATGTAATTGGCTTGCTTTGGGCGTTCCTATGGTCCGAGTTTTTTAATATGTTAATACCATTCTGTCTCTTGCTTCTTTAGTCTCCACCAAACAAATATACGCTGTCTGCCCATTCTTCTTTAGGTATTTGGTTGCATCTACCTTTGCTGCTGTAAATCAGTCTTCATTTCGGCTATCGGCATTTTTGTTTCTAGGAAAAATGGCTGTCGCATCCAGAAAATTGTGTACAATCCTCGCCTCCTCTCCTGGCTCTTCCGTGGCTCCATACTCACACTCTAGCCATAATAATTTGCAGGCTCTGGTTCTGGGATTTGCAGCTCTGGGTGTGGGAATGTTAGTTCTATTAATATTTTTCATGTATTACAGCCGTATGAGAAGCAACAGGACCAGCCCATTCGACCTTACAGAAGACTCGAGGCTGCAGAGGTTCAGCTACAGTGAATTAAAGGCCGCTACGAGTTCCTTCAACGATTCAAACAAGCTAGGCAAAGGAGGATTTGGAGTAGTTTACAAAGGAGTTTTAGGCAATGGCAAAGAGATAGCAGTGAAAAAATTGGATGTATCCTCTATACAAGGCGAAAAAGAATTCCAGAACGAGATGTCCATCATAGCAGGATTCCATTCTCCCTTCATTGTGAGCTTGTTGGGCTATTGCTCAGATGGCAACAAGAGAAGGCTTCTAGTGTACGAGCATATGCAGAAGGGTAGCCTTCAGGAGGCCTTGTTTGAAAACGATGATGACTGCAAGTTGGATTGGGAGAAGAGATTCAACATTATAGTGGACGTTGCACAGGCCCTGGCATTCCTGCACCTTGAATGTGATCCGCCCATTATTCATGGCGATGTCAAGCCCAGCAATGTGCTCTTAGACAGAAATTTCCAGGCTCGTATTGCAGATTTTGGGCTTGCATGGCTCAGGTGCGATGATATGTATTATCTTGACATGTTTAACCAAAGTCAAGAGCTTTGGAAGAGTCAGGACCTTCTCAAGAGCGAGGATCTTGGTAGGATTGTTGCAGGGAGAGATTCAAAATCTGGGGTCTCTGATGATGATGAGAGTAACACAAACATAAACATAAAACCAAAGGGAAACATTGGCAAGGTCATGCGCATGGACAACAACTTAGCTATAGAAAACATACTGGATGAGCAATCCACAAGGGATTCTCCTGTGGGTGCTGATGAATTGTGTGCCAAGGGAAAGGAAATTATTACAGAGGATTTGGGCCTGGGTGGAGCTGAGGATTGGATGAAGATATACCCATCTGAAGAAGGAACTGATTGGAGTAAGGACTTCCAGGCTGATGATATAAAAAATAAGAAATTTTGGAGTAAGGATTGTTGGTGGAAACATAATTGCAGTAGAAAGCTCAGCACTAAGGACTATATCATGGAGTGGATTGGCAACCGAATCACGCCTTCCAGGAGCCTCAATAGCCAGAAGATCAAGAAAACTAGGAAATTTAGAAAGAGGACTAGCTCAGATGAGGAGACAGTCAGCAGCCAGACAAAGCCCATGAGAAAATCGAAGGGGGAAAAGGGTAGAAAAATAAAAGAATGGTGGAAGGAGGAATATTTGGCAGAGATGAGCAAGAAGAGCAGGAAGCTTGAGAAAATCAAGTGGAAAAGTTCATTGCAAAGATACGATAAGAGAAGAAACAGTACTAGTAGGAGGGACTTTCTGTGGGATAAAATCAGGAGAGAGAGTTCTTATTCAATGGGAAGCGACATGTGGAGTGGTGATTTATTGAGCAGAGAGTTGAGCAGCACTACCAGCATGAGAGGAACAGTTTGTTATGTTCCTCCTGAGTATGGGGATGTGGGTTTCTGTCAGAGAAGGGAGATATCTACAGTTTTGGGGTGCTGATGTTGGTGATTGTGTCGGGGAGGAGGCCTTTGCATGTAATGGCATCTCCAATGAAGGAATTTGAGAAGGCTAATCTAATTTCATGGGCAAGGCACTTGGCCCAATCAGGCAATATTTTAGACCTTGTGAGCGACTCTTTGAAAGGAATATATGATAGAGACCAGGCAAGTCTATGCATAACTCTAGGTCTTCTGTGTTTGCAAAGAATCCCAGAAATGAGGCCTGATGTATCCGAGATTCTTAAGATTTTGAGGTGCGAGATTGAGGCGCCCCCTTTGCCTGTTGAATTCTCACCTAGCCCCAAAGCAGGCTCTACAAAAATTCCAAAAGAATACTCCAATCTGATGCTGTTGCTCCTCCTGATGTTTCTTAGCTTCTTCCATCAAATTTTAATGCAAAATGAAAGGTGACTTTTTGTTGTTCATTTTCTTTGCCATTTTGAAGTGAAAACATTGGATATACTGCTCTTCCTTACCATGTATATCTCCAGTATTGTAGCAGACTTACGATTTCCTAGAAGCAATGGATTTTACAGGTGTTCTTGAAATGTTTGTTTGGTTTTGGCGCTCTGTACGCAACAACCATATAAATACATTGAACGTTGAATATAATGTCTGGGATGCATGCCATTCTGTAACAGAAGAAATGGGTGTATGCAAATATTGCATTGAGTTGGGAGGGATACACACTCGCTAGGTAGCATTGAACCTTTGTTCTTTTAATTGAATTTCTTCAAGTAAATTGAATGTCCTTTCCGCACATATTCCTTAACCAATCATTTTGTTTTCATATTGATGGTTTGTGGGGGAATCAGAAAGATTCGGGGACAAGATAATCGTTCATAAGAACTGGAGTAATGCCATAAATTCAATCGGTTTTCCAAAATTAAATGCTTAATCAATCACTTCACATGCCTGGCATGACGGCAGGGCAGGTTCCCACGTTGAGGGGCAAAATGCATTTAATGTAATGTAATTTGCTCAGTGCCCACCATTAATTCAGGTGCAGGGATATCTCGTGGATTTCTTAACAGTTTTCTTCGTGTTTGCAGTCGCAGGTTTGATAACAAATGAAAAATGATCCTTAATTTGCAATGAAAATTTGATGAGATGATCGTATCGTTACGCCAGACGGACGGTTTCCCGCAGATATTTGTCGTCCTTAGTTCTGTATAGCTTTTTGATAGATGTGTATATATGTAACTTTTATGACAGTCCGCTGGGCAGTGGATTGACATGGCGGGAGCATAAGATACCCTGTTTCGGTTTCACTTTTATCTCTCATCGAAATTGGCAATTTCTTTTTTAAAGAATTTTTAAATGGTTGACATTTATAAAAATGAAAAAACACCCACTTAAAAAAACTAGTTTGCAAAAAATTAAAAATTATTTGAGTATTTTTGATGGAAAAGCAGCTCTCCATTAATAAAAAAATATTGTGATGTTAATCATACGGTGATATGCCAAGATACCCCATCATCCAATTCAAGGATAAAATAGGTTGGCCAAAGGCCGTTAACACTTACATCAAAAGAGAACACAAAAGGCAAGACATTCACTGACAACGACCAACATGGAGGTTAATGGAGGAGGTGGGGAGGGTTGTCTGGCGCCACCCCATCCGCTAACATCAAAGGACACCTAATCTGGGGCACCTTCCCAACCATCTTGATTGTCATCTTTGTCATTCCACATAGGAGAAATTCCTAGAGCGAGGTGAGGAATTTGTTGGAAGGGGAGTACCCCAAATTCCACCATCAAAATCGCCATCAACGCTAGCATCACCACCATGGGGAGGAGCATCCTAGCTAACTTGCTACCACAAGCACCGCCAGAGCCACCATCGCAAGCACCACCACCAAGCGGTGAAAACTCCTCCTTCCACCACCCCACATAAGGGAGAGGGTGGTTGAGAGTGAGGGCTAAAGCTTTTGTGTTGGCTCTGCGAGTGGTGATGGGGACGATTACGACCACAACCCCGAAGGAGAGAGCGTTGCTTTGCGGGTGATCTCGGTGATTCCCGACTGATTGCATAGGGTGCGTTGCCTCAATGGTCAATAAGTGTTTGTAGATGTTCCACCTCTAAGTGGAATTTTTACGCTTGGCCTAGATTCAAGTAACACATTTGCAATGACATAACTTTATTAGAAATAGAAAAACTTTCCATTTGCATAATTTCTATCCTTACAAATTTGAAAAAGAATTCTAGCTTTGAACCATTGTCATACACAGGTTGTATTTTATAGGTAGCATAGTCGAGACCCCAAGGAAAACTATTTTCTATATAAAGAGTTCTAGAAGAAAGAGTTAAAATAGGGTGTGAATCCAATTCCAATTAGATTGGGCAAAGAGGCAAAACCAAGACAAGTGCTTTACTATGTCAAGTTAGTTGTAGGAGGGGCAAATGGAGTTTGCAATTCCCATATGCTTAAGTTGTTCCCCAACCAAAAGCCCGTGGTAAAGAATACACCGAGGCGGTGAGACTTCTTAGGTTTAATGGGGATTTTCTAGAGCTTGTCAAACCGCGTAGCCCAAACCTGGTGGGAGGAGCCAAGATTCCATTAATGGTTTAAGGAATCGATAGGTATTTCATGGGACACAAGCAATTGGTAACTAATTTGGGGTATATATTAGCAAAAAGGGGTGGCAATTGGCCAATTTCAATCTCTTGACCAAGAAGCCTAAGACAAGACTCCAATTTGTTGGAAGTGTTCATGTAGGAGGGCATTTGGAATCTCTATAATTGGGATTGCATCTTCATTGCATTTGCGCAAGAATTTTTCTTAACATTGTCCTAAGGGAGCTAATTTTTGGTTTTCTTATAAAAAATGTTATTGAAGCGTTGGTGTCCCCAGATTTCACCCTGAAATCTGAGACTACCCCATGTTAAAAAATTTCGTTCTTTTAAAATAACGGGTTGTTTTGTGTTTTTATTGCCAGAAAATGTCAGTAGTACATCAAGATATTCGCAGAGAGTCATATAAGCCAATTTCGATAAATACCCAGATGCCCAAACTCGTTATATTCTGTCATTGGGGTTTGCCTGCGGGAAATTTTTATTTAATTATTCTGAGCCCCGTTTGAGGAAAATTGTGCTCCGGTTTAACCCTGTTATGGTCTTACATGTCAATATTCCCATATATCAGTAGGGTTTTAACCAGGAATGAATCCTAGGCTTTATCTGTGACTTCTGGCAACGTTTTGCGTTTTTGGTGTTTTCCTATTTTGTTTTCTGTGAAATTTCTCTAGGTCAATTCCTTTTCCAGATTCAATCTATTTTCTTTCCTGGAGTATCTGGAGATCATCTACGGATGTCATGCCAGAAGGAATTTGTCACATGAGGTCTGGTTCTCTCTAAAAAGATGAAGTCATGCACAAAAAAAGCCTCTCCCGGGCAAGTCACATTTTTTGGAATAAATGGATTTTATGGAAATAAGAAAAATATTGCCATCAATGCGTAGAGCTCGAGAAGATATGCACTTTTAGAGAAAACCACACCTAAAATGGAGCCACAGAATGAAAATTACAACACGTGCAAGTTTTTGCTGCTACATCTTCCCTAGGACCCTTTCCAAAAATGACAAATTTTATTCCGTCCTTGTGTTTTCTTCACCAAAAATCCAGAGAAAAGGAAAGAAATGTTGTTTTTATGCCAGTCACAATTGTCAAGGCCGCCTTCCGTGTCCAATTTCCATGCCACCTTAAGTGACGAATTCTCACGCAATTTTAAAGGCAGAAGTCGCAATGCAAGTTGCACTTTTGGAAAAGAGCTATCTTTCATGCAAGTCGCACTTTTTAAAGGAAGACTTTAAGCTGCTAGTGGGAATTTTGGCAGTGGCAGGAAGGCGGGAATTTCTTACCTGCCTTGCAGGGTAATTTTTCCCATGAAGTCAAAGTCACTTAAGCTGCAATGAGAATATTAGATGTGGCGGTAGGTGGAAATTTCTTACACGCCTGCAGGTAAAAATTCCCATTATAAAAGAAAATCACTTAAAGCACCGTCGAATTTCTTACCTGCCTTGTAGGGTAAAAATTCCCATGATGAAAGTCAAATCACTTAAGTGGAAGAAGGGATTTTTAGAGCTACAGTGCAGGGTGAAAATTCCCATCAGAAGTTGACTTCTTATTTTTAGAATTCACCCTTGCCAAAAAGTGCGACCCACCTTGGGTGAATAATCAATGCATTTAATAATATTTATTAATGTTTATTCAACCAATTTTGGCATCATAAATAGAAGGAAAGTCAATGCATGAAGATAAGCCAAAGTGAACTGAATGTAGCATGCTAAAATTAAATAAATTTAATTTATTTAATGACAGTGATGAGCATGCACAAAATATGCGCCCAAATTGAAGAGAAAAGCATGATTCTAATTAATTAATTGCCGTAAATAGGAAGGGCAATTATTAATTATAGAATGATGAAAGTTATATAAGCATGGGCTGCCATGTTAATGGAGTTATTAATTCTTTAGCAAGGAAGTCCAGGCCCGAATTTTCATTTTGGCGCCCAATTAATGAGGAATTTAACATAGAAGAAGGTGTTTTTCTTTGCTTTGGAAGGCTTCAAAGTTTGGCGCCTAGGTTTGAATAAGCTTGAATTAAGTATGATCAATTGTCTGCATAGTGGTACATGTGCTCAGTGAAGTTGACAAAATTCATGCTTGCTTTGCATCTGCAAAACAAAACATTAAATTTTAGGGCAAAGAGGGCTTGATATATGAAGATTTTTATAATTAAAATCAAGTGTTCATGTTCGTTGCCATTTTTGTCTCGAATTAATTACGATTATCCATTACAGTGCTTTTATAAGAGAAAGAGAGCTTAAATCAATGTTCAATACATTGAACATATCCTCCGAATCTGAAAAAATCTCTAGATCTCGCACCGGTTGTAAAGAATTTCAGCTGAATAAAAAGAAAAAGAATTTCTCAAACAAAGATCTCTCCAGCCATGGCAAAGCGGGATGAACGAGAAAGATTAGCAAAATCATGGATAGATCCAGATCTAGATTTAGATCCGAGATCCATAATTGCAAAGGCTTCATCTTCTTGTTTCAAATGCAACCCGTGAAGAAGTCGGTGCATGGAGAATTCCTTCCAGGACCTTGTGCATGTTCTCCCAATCTTCCAGATTAAAGCCTTCATTGATTTGCATTCACTCGATATAATATCCCCTTCCCATTTGAAGACCTTTGGCCTATTTTGTCAACCCGGCGGCCAAAGGAAAAATATAAGGGTGGCTTAAGTTATATTTAATTATTATAAAGTGCCATTAATATAAGAAAAAAAAATATAGAGCACCTATAATAATTTATATGACTTAATAATTATTAAATCAAGGATGGAAAATGGCCAAATAAAAATTGTTATCCATCCTAGGTGAAAAGGCAACTTGCCTTAGAAGGGGGAATGGGAACATAGAAAGGATAAATGCCCATTTTACTATGTATTTCCCCTAGAAAAATGCGACTTGCATTAGGAGGAAAAAATTGTTGGAAAAAGCATTTAATATGGAAAAATATTAAATGCTTGCATAGGGAAAATCCTTGGGAACTAATTGGATATTGTAGAGGTTGTTTTGGGTCTCTTCTTCCTTTATAAGTAGAAGTTGACTTGAAGGGAAACATATTCCATACCATTTGATATTTTCTAATTTGTGTCTTAAGAACAGCTTGTAGCTTATGCATATTCTTTCATGTGCAACTCACATTGCAAATATCCAGCTTGTGGAGTAAGATCCCACAGGAACCCTAGCTTCGGTGGTGAGAGATCCATCCCTAGCTAGCAGGGCATTCTTCGGTAGTGAGAGATCTACCCTAGCTTGTCAATTTTGGAGCTGAATTGATGCCCTAAATGTGTTGGGTGACCTACTTTTTAGGGAAAAATTAGGGTTTCATGTTTGCTGTGTGAAAACTATTTTTGGAATATTATTCTTCATATTTTTGTGGCCCAAGATCCAAAGTTTCAGCTCATTTGGACTTCTCTAGCAAAAGATATTAATTTTAGAAGTTTTCAGTTGTTTAGGGCATGTTGTAAATTTCTATTGCATTCTTTATTCAAAATTCCAAAAACAGTTCTACAATATTAGTTATTGTATTATGAAGCTCCATTTAAAATTTCAAGAGATTTGAGCAAGTATTTTTGGAGTTATCCATTATTTTCTCATTAACTGCCCCTAGATTTAATTTTTCTGCAAAAATCATATTTCTTTTTGGCTGAAATTTGTCTCTATTTTTACATATTTAAAGTTGGGATTGCCTAAAATCCGTTTAGGGGTAAAATAATGTCCATTGGGGACATTACAAATGGTATCGATCAAGGTTGTTCCTCCACTGTGTGGGTTAAATATGACAAATTGGAAAAATTTCAATATGGGTTTTATGAAAGAAATGTTCACCAACATGGTGAAACAACAGGAAACCACTAACCTTTATTTGAGCCAGCTCACTCAGAATTTAAATCAAAGCAAGTCTTGGGACAATAAGAAAAAATGTGAGAACAATAATAAAGGGCATCCAATAGAGGTGATTGATGAGGATTCTTATTGGAGGAAATACCAATTTTTGAGTAAGGGTTTCAGAGATAATATGTCATTTCCAGATTATTGCATGATGAAGATTGGTAGCAAGCCCAAGCGAGGTCATCATATGCCGGTACCTGAATTACAAAAGAACTCATTTGAAGAAGAAGAAGCTTCTAGAGAAAAAGGTATGATTTCCATTGAGCAAAATAATTGCATTAGTGAAACATTGTTTGTTAGAGAAATTATTCCATCTCAAGAGAAGAAATTTGTATATGCAAGCAAGGAGGATGTAATGGAAACTTTAAAAGGTGTGAGGAATGGAATAACAGAGCTAGAGCTGCTAAATTGATAGCTACTCAAGCAAGACAACACCTACGAGAGTTCAAGGAAAAGATGTGGGCGAATGATGTAAGGAAGTCTTCACCTACGAAAGAAGACTCTATGTTGCAGTTGGCACATGAAGAGGAACCTCACATGGACACTTGTGTAGAGTTGCACGCTGCTGCAATTTCCAAACTAGCAGCTCATGATAAGTTGATTTATGAAGAATTTCAGCCCATTGTAGACTAGAATACTCAGGATTTGTGGCTAAAAAGTCAAGTCATTTTGGAGACCAAGCTTGATGAGGATACTCCAAGGTATGAAGTGGACATGTCTTATTTATTGCTGCCTATTCCAATTTATTTCCATCATGAGATTCATGATATGGTAGATGATGAAGTCTTCATTATGGAGGTTGTTGAACCATTGCTCCAACTAGGTGTATATGAGCATCTTGTGGATGATATATGGTGTCATGTTTTAGCTCACTTAATAGGTACAAGGGCCCGAATGGTAGAACACTTCAACATGTTTTGTCTCTTGTGCATAGCTCTTGGACAAAACATAGATGCAATTGCTTGAGGGCAAGCAATTTTGGGAAGGAGGATTGTAATATCCCCTTCCCATTCGAAGACCTTTGGCCTATTTTGTCAACCCAACGGCCAAAGGAAAAATATAAGGGTGGCTTAAGTTATATTTAATTATTATAAAGTGCCATTAATATAAGAAAAAAATATAGAGCACCTATAATAATTTATATGACTTAATAATTATTAAATCAAGGATGGAAAATGGCCAAATAAAAATTGTTATCCATCCTAGGTGAAAAGGCAACTTGCCTTAGAAGGGGGAATGGGAACATAGAAAGGATAAATGCCCATTTTACTATGTATTTCCCCTAGAAAAATGCGACTTGCATTAGGAGGGAAAAAGTTGTTGGAAAAAGCATTTAATATGGGAAAATATTAAATGCTTGCATAGGGAAAATCCTTGGGAACTAATTGGATATTGTAGAGGTTGTTTTGGGTCTCTTCTTCCTTTATAAGGAGAAGTCGACTTGAAGGGAAACATATTCCATACCATTTGATATTTTCTAATTTGTGTCTTAAGCTTGTAGCTTATGCATATTCTTTCATGTGCAACTACTGTTTGCAAATATCCAGCTTGTGGAGTAAGATCCCACAGAACCCTAGCTTCGGTGGTGAGAGATCCATCCCTAGCTGCAGGCATTCTTCTAGTGAGAGATCTACCCTAGCTTGTCAAGTTTGGAGCTGAATTGATGCCCTAAAAGTGTTGGGAGACCTAATTTTTAAAAGGCGAAATTAGGGTTTCGTGTTTTGCTATATGCGAAAACTATTTTTGGAATATTATTCTTCATATTTTTGTGGCCCAAGATCCAAAGTTTCAGCTCATTTGGACTTTTCTAGCAAAAAGATATTAATTTTAGAAGTTTTCAGTTGTTTAGGGCACGCTTGTAAATTTCAGTAGCATTCTCATTATTCGAAAAATTCCAAAAACAGTTCTATAATATTTGTTATTGTATTAGCAAGCTCCATTTAAAATTTCAAGAGATTTGAGCAAGTATTTTTGGAGTTATTCATTATTTTCTGTTCGCTGCCCTAGATTTAATTTTCTGCAAAAATCAAATTTCTGTTTGGCTGAAATTTGTCTCGTATTTTGCATATTTAAAGTTGGGATTGCCTAAAATCCGTTTAGGGGTAAAATAATGTCCATTGGGGACATTACAAATGGTATCAGAGCTGTTGTTCCTCCAGCCTGTGTGGGTTAAATATGGCAAATTGGAAAGATTTCAATATGGGTTTTATGAAGGAAATGTTCACCAACATGGTGAAACAACAGGAAACCACTAACCTTTATTTGAGCTAGCTCACTCAGAATTTAAATCAAAGCAGGTCTTGGGACAATCAGGAAAAAGGTGAGAACAATAATAAAGGGCATCCAATAGAGGTGATTGATGAGGATTCTTGTTGGAGGAAATACCAATCTTTGAGTAAGGGTTTCAGAAATAATATGCCATTTCCAGATTATTGCATGATGAAGATTGGTAGCAAGCCCAAGCGAGGTCATCATATGCCGGTACCTGAATTACAAAAGAACTCATTTGAAGAAGAAGAAGCTTATAGAGAAAAAGGTATGATTTCCATTGAGAAAAATAATTGCATTAATGAAACTTTGCTTGTTAGAGAAATTATTCATTTCAAGTGAAGAAATTTATATATGCAAGTAAGGAGGATGTAATGGAAACTCTAAAAAGGTGTGAGGAGTGGAATAACAGAGCTAGAGCTGCTAAATTGATAGCCGCTCAAGCAAGACAACACCTACAAGAGTTCAAGGAAAAGATGTCTTCACTTAGTGGGCAACAGGGTATGAGGAATGTCATTTCTCAAGAGAGGGCAGCTGGGAGCATGGAAATACCTTTCAAAGGAGGGTTGATTACACATATTAAAGATGGTGTGGAAGAAAGTATGCCATCTCATTTATCACAAAGAACTGATTTATAAAGAATTTCAGCCCATTGTAGACACGAATACTCAGATTTTGGGGCAGCAAATTCAAGACATTTTGAAGACCAAGATTGGTGAGGATGTTGGTGATATTCCAAGGTATAAAGAGCATACTAACGTGTCTTATTTATTGTTGCCTATTTATTTTCATCATGAGATGCATGCCAAAGTTTACATTATGGAGTTTGATGAACCATTGCTCCAAGTATATGTATGTGAGCATCTTGTGGATGATATATGATGGCAAGTTTTAGTTCACTTGACAGGAACAGGTGCTAGGCTTGCGGATCACTTCAGCATGTTTTGTCTCTTGTGCATGACACTTGGACAAAACAAGATCAGAATTGCTTGAGGGCAAGCAATTTTGGGAAGGGAGGATTGTAATATCCCCTTCCCATTCGAAGACCTTTGGCCTATTTTGTCGGCAACCCGACAGCCAAAGGAAAAATATAAGGGTGGCTTAAGTTATATTTAATTATTATAAAGTTCCATTAATATAAGAAAAAATATATAGAGCACTTATAATAATTTATATGACTTAATAATTATTACATCAAGGATGGAAAAGGCCCAAATATAAATTGTTATCCATCCTAGGTGAAAAGGCGACTTGCCTTAGAAGGGGGAATGGGAACATAGAAATGATAAATGCCCATTTTACTATGTATTTCCCCTAGAAAAATGTCACTTGCATTAGGAGGGAAAAAGTTGTTGGAAAAAGTATTTAATATGGAAAAATATTAAATGCTTGCATAGGGAAAATCCTTGGGAACTAATTGGATATTGTAGAGGTTGTTTTGGGTCTCTTCTTCCTTTATAAGGAGAAGTCGACTTGAAGGGAAAGATATTCCATACCATTTGATATTTTCTAATTTGTGTCTTAAGCTTGTAGCTTATGCATATTCTTTCATGTGCAATCTTTGTTGTTTGCAAATATCCACTTGTGGAGTAAGATCTCACAGGAACCCTAGCTTTGGTGGTGAGAGATCCATCCCTAGCTAATGAGGCATTCTTCGGTAGTGAGAGATCTACCTAGCTTGTCAATTTTGGAGCCGAATTGATGCCTTAAATGTGTTTGGGTGACCTACTTTTTAGGGTAAAATTAGGGTTTCATGTTTCTTTGTGCGAAACTATTTTTGGAATATTATTCTTCATATTTTTGTGGCCCAAGATCCAAAGTTTCAGCTCATTTGAACTTCGCTAGCAAAAGATATTAATTTTAGAAGTTTTCATTTGTTTAGGCACGCTTTGTAAATTTCTGCAGCATTCTCATTATTCAAAAATTCCAAAAATAGTTCTATAATATCGTTATTGTATTAGCAAGCTCCATTTAAAATTTCAAGAGATTTAAGCAAGTATTTTTGGAGTTATCCATTATTTTCTGTTATTGCTCCCTAGATTTAATTTTTAAAAAATTAGATTTATTTGGCTGAAATTTGTCTCGTATTTTACATATTTAAAGTTGGGATTGCCTAAAATCAGTTTAGGGGTAAAATAATGTCCATTGGGGACATTACATCGGAGTGTTTTCTAGAATTTTTAATTGCTCATATGTAATTAAAAATAAAAATGATGAGTTATTTACGGAAAACATTGCACTGATGCATGTACTGGAGAAGAATTGTAAAAGCTTCAAGGATAAGAGGAAGACATGTCAAAGGCAATACCCGCAAGCAAATCACAGTCACTTGCTTCCAGATCCATCCGCTTCCAGATCCAGTTTGGTGAGAATACAAGGCAAAAGAATCAGCTGCATGCAGAATATGAAAAAGGACAAGACTGTAGCTTTCCTCTTTCTTCTTCTTTCTCTTATTTCCTCCGATAAAGTAATTGAGCGATCAATTAAATTATAAAACCTAAGTGATTGGTTTAAAAGTCATTACTTGAAGAAGTCAACTACTTGGAGATAGGTGGCATCATGTAAAATATAAGGTTATATCTTGATTCATAAATCATGCATGTCATGCAAAGAGGAATTCCAGGAGGGAGATTGCTAGTTGTTTCCTTTACAACTTCCACATGTGCTAGTTCACTAAAGGCTTCCTATTTGTAATTTCCCCTCTACATGCTATAAGTAGAGGAAGAACCTATGGGTTAAAGAATCGAAATTTGTAGTAGCATTCTTGTGTTTCGGACTTTGTCAGGCTGAAACCCCGAGAGTGATTTGAAGTAAAGGAATAGAAAGGAGCAGATTTCCGAGAGAATTTTGTGTCACGGTGCATTCTGTTTCTAGCTTTTTGTCTTAGATCTGCTTACAAACTTTGTGTTATTTTAGATCTAGATTTGAAAGTCAGTGTCTTTGTTTATAATTCTGAGTGTTAATATCTATTGGTTCTGTCTATGTGCATGCAATCAACTCTGTTATCTATTGATTGGGTTGCACATCTTCCCTCTTTCTTTCCTGTGTTTATATTATTTTCTTCTTCATTAGATATTTCCTTTCTTTAACAATTGCTTACTTGCTGCAAAACTATACAACTATGGTTCATGAGCTGCATGGTTAAAGTAAAACCCCTAAATAGATACTAGCATATTTTATTGACAAATCTTACACGGGAGCCTCACCGGTAAATGAGGGAGATTTATCTCATGACTGCCTAGGTTTTCAGCTATGCAAAAAATCTAGCCAACAAGTGTGAATGTCCTATTTAAAGAGACGAAGACCTTTGAGTTTGGGGATCATGCCAAGGGGAACATTCTACACTTGAAATATGGGTGACCACCAGTTGAAGGTGAATTAATGGATAGAGCATTTCTAAATTCATTGCCAACCGAAATAAGGTTGGGTTTGAGCATCTCCTAGGCTTTCAAAATGCTTTTGGCAAAAAAATTGTCTCTAATTTTGACAGACACTAGAGTGAGAAGAATATTTTGAAGGTCTAAACCTCTCAAAGTCTTTTCCCCAAGGTGAGCTCCTTGAAGAATGTAATTTTGTAGTAAAAGTTTCTAGGATTTTGAGCCTTCCAAGCCTTTGATATCCATTTAGTACTAAGTGATTGACCTTGGAGTTTGATGTTAATAAGCTCGAACCCCCAACTTCTTTATGTGTTAGGTTGTGGAGCCTATTTTCATGTGTGAAAGTGTTGAAGACTATACACTTTCCATAGTTTTCTTGCAGGGGGTTTAGGGGTGTGACCCCCGAAAAAATTTGGCCTTAAAACGTGCCTGATATACTGGGAAATGTGCTTTTCTCATATGGGTGGGATTTTGACCCATAGGTTTATGGGACGGTTTTGGCCATGGTTTTAATACCCATGGTTTTGTAAAAATTGCTTAAGCAATTATCTACTTATATGGTTTTATGCATATGGTAGGCTTAATGTAACATTGCAGATGTGTTTTGAATTCAAGTGTGAATTCTGTAGAGTTTGTTGAGCATAGCTCCAAAAATATCTGGGTATTGTATTGAGAGAGAGGTGGCTTGTAATAAAATCTGAGCAAGTGATTCTTGGTGGATGTAGCCCAAATTGGGTGAACCACGTTAAATACTGTCTCTTTGTGTTGTGTTATTTTATTTTACACTTTTATTTGAGATCTGTAATATTTTCTGCATATTAGTTTCTATTGTTGCGATTTTATGAGGGATTATTCCACATATTTTATGCCTTATTCCTTAACAATTGGTATCAGATCCTAGTTTGGTTTGCTAAAGTGTTGAATCACAAGGAAAGTTTTATCTTTAGTGGGAGCTATGACAGATGATGGAAGATCAAGGGTTGATAAATTCAATGGGAAGAATTTCAGTCTTTGGAAGATGCAGATGGAAGATTACCTTTATCAGAAGGATATTTATATTCAGTTGTATGCGAGAGAAGGTGAACAAACCTTCGAGCATGACGGATGCGGAATGGGATTTGCTGGATAGGAAGGCACTTGGGATAATTAAAATGTGTCTTGCATCTTCGGTATTATTTAATGTTTCAAAGGAAAAGACTACAAAAGAATTGATGGATGCATTAGGGAAGTTATATGAAAAACCCTCTGCCTCTAATAAGATATTTTTAATGAAAAAGTTGTTTAATATGAAGATGTTTGAGAATGGTTTAGTAGCAGACCATTTAAATGATTTTAATACGGTTGTAAATATGCTAGCTTTGGTTATAATAAAATTTGATGAAGAAGTTAGGGCTTTATTAGTTTTGTGCTCTTTACCTGAGAGTTGGAATAGCTTGGTAATGGTGGTAAGCAACTCGGTTCCAACTAACTCAAAGTTGAAGTTTGAGGATGTTGTATGGGTGATTCTAAGCAAGGAAATGTGAAGAAAAAACTCTGGTGAATCTTCTACTTCAGGGAATGCTTTGACAGGGAAACTAGAGGGAGAGAGAAGAATAGAGGAAGCCGTGGAAAATCAAAGGATCGAGGCAAGGTCAAAATCTAAAAGCAAGATAGTATGTTGGCACTATGGAAAGTTTGGGCATGCAAAGGACTATTGGGAGCTTCAAGATAAGAAGAAACAACATGAAGAAAACAAGGAGGTAAATGTGGCAACAGGTAATGTATGTCAGGATGCTTTGATTATTTCTTTACACAATATTACTGAATCTTGGGTTTTAGATTCGGGGGCTTCTTTCCATGCTACTCCACATAGGCATTATTTTGTTGATTATGTTCAAGGAGATTTTGGGCATGTTTTTCTTGGTGATGATGAGCCTTACAAACATAGTTGGAAAATGTTACATTCGAGGTTAAGATGAAAAATGGGAATACTTGGCTATTGAAGGATGTTAGACATGTGCCTACATTAAGACGAAATTTGATATCGGCAGGGCAATTGGGAAGTGATGGTTATACTGTGATATTTACAGTGGACTCTTGGAAGGTTACCAAGGGTGCTCTTGTGGTGGAAAGAGGTAAGAAGGTTAGAACCTTGTATTTAACCACTTATAACACTAATGTTTGTAATCTTGTGGCTTCATAAATAGATACAACATTGTGGCACTATAGGCTCGGTCATATGAGCCATAAGGGCATGGGATCATAAAGAAGGATTTGCTCGAATATACGAAAACAGTTTGGAGTTACGTGAGGACTGCATATATGGGAAATAGAAGTGAGTAAGGTTTCTCAAGGTTAAACCTACAAAGAAAGAGAGTAAGTTAGAGTGGTGCATTCTACGATGTGTGAAGGGCCTCTCGGTATCATCTCTTGTGGGTTCAAGTTATTATGTTACTTTTATTGATGATGCAACAAAGAAAGTTTGGGTTTATTATATTAGAAACAAATCTGATGTATTTGACAATTTTGTTAAATGGAAAGCCTTGGTAGAGAATGATACAGTCTTAAGCTAAAATATCTCAGTCGTCGATAATGGAGGGGAGTATTGCAACAATGAATTTGATGATTATTGTTCTAAGAATGGAATCCACGGGGAAAAAGATGGTTCTAGGAACTCCGCAGAAGAATGGGGTGTCAGAAAGGATGAACAAAACAATAATGGAACGTGCTAGGAGAATGAGGTTACATACAAGACTGCCTCTTTCTTTTTGGGCAGAAGTGGTGAGCACAACTGTGTACTTGATAAACAGATGACCCTCAAGTGCCTTGGATGGAGGCATACCTGAGGAGGCTTGGTATGGTAAGAAAGTTGATTATTCATTTCTTAGAGTCTTTGGATGTGAGGTCTTTGTCCATATAAACCAAGATGATAGGACCAAACTAGAAGCTGAATTAGAAAAAATGTACTTTCATTGGTTATGGTGGTGATGAATTTGGATATAAATGTTGGAGTATTAAGGACAAGAAAATCATTCGATCTAGGGATGTGTTCTTTAATGAGAAAGTCATGTATAAGCAATGTTGTAGGAAAATAGGAAAAATCCAAGAAAGAATATGCAACGGTAGAGGATCTTCGGATGGGAAAGTTACACATGAATCACTTCGGAATCTCCTCAACAGAACCCGAAACTCCTATATTGAGGAGGTCTTCTAGGGTAAGAAGAGAACCTAAACGTTTTTCTCTTTCTCTTTATTATTTATTACTCACTTGATAGTGGAGAGCCGAGAGATTTGATGAAGCAATGCGGGTAGATGCCAAGAAGAAGTGGGAGCAAGCCATGGATTAGGAGCATCGGGCTCTCATGGAGAATCAAACATGGGATTTGATGAAGCTACTTGAAGGAAGAAGAGCATTACGAAACAAGTGGGTATTCGAGTCAAAGAGGAATAAGGAGGAAAGAAAAGATATAAGGCCGGTTGGTGGTCAAGGGGTTTGCACGAAAAAAGGTATAGATTTTGATGAGATTTTTTCTCTCCTGTAGTAAAAATGACTTCTATAAGAACTATTATTGGAATAGTTACAGCAAAAGAATTGCACTTAGAGCAACTTGATGTAAAGACTACATTTCTCCATGGTGATTTGGAGGATGAACTATATATGTAGAAACCGGAGGGCTATGATGTCAAAAAGGTAAAGAGGAGATGGTGTGCAAACTGAAGAAGAGATTATATGACTTGAAACAAGCTCCATGTCAATGGTATAAGAAATTTGATAGCTTCATGATGGAGCAAGGTTATATTAGATGTCATTCTGACCATTGTGTGTATACAAAGAAATTTGAGGATGGCGGTTATAATATCTTTTTTTGTATGTGGATGATATGTTGGCTACAAGTAAAAACATGCGGGAAATAAAAGTACTCAAGAAGCGGCTAAGTGAATCCTTTGTTATGAAGGATTTGGGGAAGCCAAGAAAATCCTTGGTATGAGGATATCTTGAGATAGGAAGGAACGAAAGCTAACTTTATCTTAGGAAGAGTACATTAAGAAAGTCTTGGAGAGGTTTAATATGCAAGATGCTAAATCGGTTGGGACTCCTTTGGCAGGCCATTTCAAGTTATCAAAGGAGTAGTGTCCCAGACAAAGCAGAGAGAAAAAGATGTCCAAGGTACCTTACTCATCAACAGTTGATAGTTTGATGTATGCCATGGTGTGCACCAGGCCTAATATTGCCCATGCAGTGGGAGTCATGTGTAGATTTATGAGTGATCTAGGTAGAGATCACTGCCAGACGTAAAGTGGATCCTTCGGTATTTGAGAGGGACCATGGGAACAATTTTGTGTTACAGTGGATTAGACACCACTTTGTGTGGTTATGTAGATTCAGATATGGATGGTGATGTAGACAGCAGGAGGAGCATGACAGGTTATGTTTACATTGTAGGTGGGACATCACTAAGCTGGATTTCACGACTACAAAAGCTGGTGGCTTTGTCAACCATGGAGGTTGAGTATGTTGTTGCCCACGAGGCAAGCAAAAAAATTATTTGGTTACAACAATTGCTTGAGGAGTTGGGGCATAAACCAGGAGGAAGGAAAGTAGCATAGTGATAGTTAGAGTACTATACACCTAGCTAAGAACTCTGCTTTCCACTCTAGGATGAAGCATATACAGTTAAGGTACCATTTCATCAGGACAACTTTGAAGGAAGAGAAGTTGAAGTTGGAGAAGATTCATACCAATCAGAATCCTACAGACATGATGAACAAGGTGGTCACATGGGAAAAATTGAAGCTATTTTTAGCTTTGGTTGGTCTTCACGAGAACTAGTGAAGAGTTGAGAAGCTTGCTAAGAGGAAAACTAGTCTCCAAGTGGGAGATTGTTAAGTTGTGGAGCTTGTTTTCATGTGTGAAATTGTTGAAGACTATACACTAAGAGTACTATACACTTTCCATAGTTGTCTCGCCGGGGTTCGGGGCCAGGCCCTGAGCCCTAAGCGGGTGGTACGTAGCGCGGCAGCAAGAGGTTCAGGTGCAGCCCCGATTTTTTTGGCCTTAAAATGTGCCTTATATACCGGGAAACGTGTTTGTCTCATATGGGCGGGATTTTGACCCATAGGTTTATGGGATGGTTTTAATACCCATGGTTTTGTAAAAATTTCTTAAGTAGTCGTCTACTTATATGGTTTTATGCATATGGTAGGCATAATGTAACATTGTAGATGTGTTTTGAATCCAGTGTGAATTCAGAGAGTTTGTTGAGCATATCTCCAAATATATCGGGTATTTTATTGAGAGAGTGGTGGCTTGTAATAAAATCTGAGCAAGTGATTCTTGGTGGATGTAGCCCAAATTGGGTGAACCACATTAAATACTGTCTCTTTGTGTTGTGTTATTTTATTTTGCACTTTTATTTTAGATCTGTAATATTTTCCGCATATTAGTTTCTATTGTTGCGATTCTGTGAGGGATTATTCCACATATTTTATCCCTTATTCCCTAACATTATGTCTATAACAAATATCCCATACCACCCCATGAAAAACATTTGTTTCCTTTTGAGCTAGTCCAAATAAAATCCCTCAAAATTTTCTTAATTTTTCCATATGTAACTTTAGAGGGTGCCAACAAGAGGAGTAATACTCTCATAGGTAGCAACAAGCACCTTCGAACAAATCTAGAAATTTTGTACTGAGAGAAGGGCTTGGTGATCCATAATGAAATCTTCTTCTCCACTCTTCGAACCAAATAATACCATAGCTCAATAGGGATATCTTGAAAGATGAAGGGGGTGCCAAAGATCTTAAACTACACAACAGGTTGGATCTATTGCCATTGATATTTTTAAATCCAAGCTAGAGTAGGGAACATGGATTGTTTATATCATTGTGGTTTTTTTCCATTGTATGGAAGAGTTAGGTGCTAAAACAAATGTCCAATATTTCCATAACACTGGTCATTGTTTTCTCTTCTTCAAGTGGGGTTAGAAAAGAATCATCAACACAGTGACCATTAGTGAGTTATTGGTCAACGTGAGGGAGAGATACCTTTAACCAAGCCCCCAAAAGAGTAATTTGCAAGAAGATAGCTAAAACCTTCAACAAGAAGCATGTAAAGAAAGGGAACTAATGAGAAACCTTGTCTAACTGATCTAAAAAGGCCAAATATGTGGGATTGAGCTCCATTTATTATGATACAAAATCCAACATGGCGAAACAATATAATGAAACTATGCTCAAATATGGGGCCAAAGCCTAGGGCTTTGACATGTGTATGATGAAAGGCCTTCCATTCCTATCATAATATTTCTCAAAATTAATTTTAATGAAGAGAGCTTTTATATCAAAGAGTCTAGCCCATGCCATACCTTCCCAAACAATAATAACATTATCAATGATATATCTACGGTTGAATGAAACCTATCTGTTCACTCCTCGAAAATGAGAGGAAAAAGGTTCCTCGCCTAAGTTCTAGAGCTTTGGAAATGATCTTATAAGAGACATTGAGCAAGGTAGTATGTCTCTAGTTATTGATCTACTATAGATTTCTTCTTAGGAAGAAATTTGATATTTCATTGATTGATAAGCTCACCTAGGGTGTTCGTTTAAGGATTCCAAGAAGACTTTGTGAAGGTTAGGGCCGACCTTGTCTTAGAGGGTTTGATAAAATTCACAAGGGAATCCATCAATTTTTCGATCTTTGTTAGTTGCCAACTATATATTGGCATCCTTGAGATCATTCGTATTAAGACTTTTGTCATAGAACACTCTCTAAGATTTTAAAATCTTACACATGACAAATTGAAGGCATTGAGAAAGTGTAACACCTTTAACAAATTTTTATCTTTCCTCTTTTGCATTGCAAGCATTGACATGTGATTTTTCTTGATAAGGTGTGTTCCTTCGATTTTTGGAAATCACACTTGCCATGGATAAGTCATTTTTGCTCTTGGATTCACTAGGCTGAAATGATGTTGCTTACAAATAATCCATTTTTTCTTCTGATAGATAAGTTGTAATCTGGTAATGATGTTTACAAACTTATCTCTATTTACTAAAAATCCTTGGATCAACAAGGTATGTTTTAAATATTCTTACCTGATCTGAATGGTAAACCGACATTTAGAGGTTGAAGGACATAATGGATTGAACTCTTGTATGTTTACAAATTATTTTATCTTCTTGAAAGATTGTGCCTGCATTCTGTTGTATGTTATGTGCTTAGATATTTTTGATTGATCTCTTCAGGATGCTTAATGATGTTAAGTGGAACGAGGCCTGCTTCAGACTATTGAGGAAAAATCTAAGTCCTAGACCTATGAGATCTATCCTAACGAGATTCTAAACTAAGGTAAATGTACCTATTTTCTATCTATGTCTACTTTATTCAGGATAGCATCCTATCCTAAGTTGCATGTTCTAAGTTGGGATGTGGGAATAACCTAAGGTGATGCTAGGTCTATTTCTAACCTAATACCTAATACTAAATGGTTATGAAGTATGACCTATCCTAGGATGGCAATTTACCTATTGTAATGTTTATAAACCTATGGTAAATACTTCTAAACTATCCTATGGTCATATTCTAAGCTAATGGTATCTATCATAAACTAATGAAGTGTTGGAAGGGGACCTAAGGGTCGTATGGAAAGTTGGAAGCTTGGTGATGGTTCCTAAGTTATTAATTTGATTTGATTTTTGAAATAAATGGACAATGTACTACTAGTTTAGGCAGAGGCATGTAAATTTAGTGGGAGTCTACGTGGAGTCATCACAAAGATTTAGTGATGCATGCGGAAGTTGAATTGGGTCTTTCCATTTTAGATGGTAGTGGTGTGGAGAGATAGGTGGGATTTTGGGAATTAATGGCATTTATGAACCTCATTTTTTGTGAGCAAACTACCTTGGAAACCATGTAGGTGGATTTGTTGGAGGTTTTTAATCATTCATGCTTTCCAATTTTTGCTCTGCATGGAGCTATCTGGTTCTTTGAACCAGTAGTTCTATTTTCAATTTGTGGTTATTTTTGATTCCCTTGGTCTATTTTTGATTAAAGGGAAGTATATGAGACATTTGAGAAATAAGTTTTTGGTTGTTGATCTTGCTTGGAGAAGAAGAATTTTTGGAGGCTCAGCTGGAAGTCTTATTCAAATTAACAAGCACTATCAGGCATGATAGGCTCTATCCATTAAGATTTCTTACTTTTCTCAAAATGTTTCATTAAAACAACTCTGCTCTCATGAGATAATTGGGTTTCTATTTTTATTCTAGTTATTTGTTTTTCTTGTTGAAGGAACCTTTGTTTTCTTGGTTTATGGAACCTTTGCATGATAATTTTATCATTGGGTGCTTTCTCTGAATGAGTCGATGGAGAAATACACTTGGGGTTGTTTGAGACTTGAGTGTTTTTGATTGAATCTGTATTCTGGTTTGTTTTCTCGAAAAAGGGTTTAAGTAAGTTTTTTTGCCTTGAGCTTCGAACTGGGAGTCTCTTTTGAAATTAGAAGGTAAATGAATGCTCTTCTCTGATGCATCTTTGAGTTATTAAAGTTGTATTACTCCTTTTTGGTCTGATGGGATATATATTTCAAATCATTGCTTGAACACGAACTTGTATGAAGGTAAGGAATCGATATAATATTTCATTTGTTCTAGGTAAACCTGCATTGTTCAAACAGAATGCCTTTGATTGTTTTTGGAAGGTATAATAATACTCTCCTATGTCATATCTTGTTTTGTATAATTTTAAATACTCCTTTTCGGACTTTGTATTTGTATACTTTGATCTGCAGATAAACTCGAACTCGTGTTAAAAAAAAAAGGTTAATGGGTGAAGGAGGTTTATGGAATTGTCTGTATTATGTACTCTAAATTTGTATAAAAACCGTGAAGCAATAACTTGCTCTATTTTTGTACTTGATCTCCACTGCTTCAAACCTTAAAATCAATGGGAGCTGAGTAAGTTATGGTATTTTGATTAATGGTTTCATTTCGAGCTTGTGAGAGAAATAGAAGGAAAGTTTGACTTAAAACTTTGTCATTTGGTATTAGTATTCTCTTTTGAAACTCTTGAAAGGACTTCTGGGTTTTAAATGGTCTTGGAATTTAACTATGGAAACAATAGTGATGAAGTCTTTTGTGCAGTTCATTTATATTTGAGTCTTCCTTTAAAATTTTGGAAGTTGAGTCATCGTTAGATAATTGAAGTTATGTTGTTTGAAAATTACATTGGTAGACAGTCTTCTCTAAGTCGATACCATTATTATCATTCTTAGCTCTGTTTGACTTTCTTAAGTTTGATCTTTTTGTCCTTAACACTTTTAGGACTTGGATGTGTTTGGTAAACTTACTCGTCCAAAGCTGGGAAACTACCTAGTAATTTGTTAATGTATCATGTAAGATATGACTGTTGAAACTTCATGGGATTTGTTGAATGGATAATTCATCTCTTTGATTGTTTGTTTTGGGTGTTGAACAAACTAGATCATTTCTTGTAATCTTTCTTGATCTCTATTCACTCAAAGGATGGTTCCTTCCTTCTTTGAATGGTTATGAATATGAGATGATCTTTTCGTAGACTTACTTTTCTTGAAGGAACGAATGGTTGTGGATCACTGACAGGAATCTTCAATGATGTAGAACAATTCACTAAGGTTGTAGTGAGTTGATAACTATTTTTGTTTCTCGCATCCTTCTTAGAAGAAATAAGTATCTAATTAATAGTTGTTATTTCTTTAAATGGTGAATCTCTTTGTAGGTTTATTTGAATGATACAATTATGTATGTAATTGGTTCTATATCTTTTGTACCTTATTTCTATCTCTTAAAATAATTGGGGGTATGGTGAATGGCCTTTATTGGTTCTTTTACTACCTTATTTATTTTGAATGAACATTAGAAATCCCTTCTTATGCATACCTCCTTCCTCTTCCACTCTCAGTGATAAGCCCTCCATTGTCATTTTTGGAAACTGTAGGGTAGGATGTTGATTCTTCTTTTCTAAAGATGCATATGGGAATTCGGTTTAACCGAATGATAAAGGAAGTTGTAAACTATTTACCTTTCAGTTTGTTCTTCCTTTCTTTATATAAACCTTGTTATAGGTTTAATTGAATCAATTGCATTACTTTTATTAAAGTAATTGAGTAGTAATTATTACTACTTACTTCTCCATTTAAATTGTATTTAAGGAAAATAATAATTGTTTCAGTTAATTGAAGTGAAACATTGTTATTGGGAAATAATTTTCTAATGTTAATAAGGGGCCTAATCTAAGAACCTAGGCTATATATTTGTCCTAGAATTAGGTTGCCTCATCTGAATTGTGAATCTCTTATTTATTTAAGTTGTCAGATGATTCATCCTAAAAACGTTATGATGTTGGAATGAACTTGACTGTACATGTTTTCTTTTACTTTGCAAATATGCACAAGAAGGTCTTTGCTTCAAAGTAACTCTTTTTTTATATAGTGAAGTTAATTATGTATTTCAAATTCAGAAAGAATTATGAAATAATTAATTGATAGGAACTCTGTTATTTGATATAAATAAGTAATTTTTGGGACAATACTTATCTAATATAATGCAGTAGTTTGCTGATTATATTATGATATTTTCCTATAAAGTGAATTCAGATTTATTATTTTGCTTCTTTTATGGTTGTTATTACTTATGATTTATTTATATAATTTCACCTATTGTTTTGTAAAAGCGAGTTACTTTAATGAAACAATTAGTTGAAGGCACTTCATTTTAATGCTTAGTGCTTATCATGTTCATATCAATGAACCCGACCCATGCTAAGCAAATTTTGCAGATGGACTTTGTAAGTGATAAAGGAAGGCAATAAATTGTATAATGTATTGGTTGATTTAAAGTTTGGCTCTTTTATAGAAGAACTCCGATTCATTCTTGAGTTGTAGTGAAAAAGAAAATTTGTATTCTTTAATGATCTTTATGTTATTTGACATGTAGTATGTCCAAATGCATAGTCCTGTAAATTGTGTATTTCTATCATGATGAATTGAAAAGTTTGGAGATTTACTACAAATTGTTGTGTAATTTCTCTTGTACATTTTATGAAGGAAATCAAAATACTATCTTGTTGATATTTTTCATATCTATTTGTATCCTTATTTACTGTTGTCATTTAATAAGTTGGATGAATGGAAATAGTTCAATCTCCCTTACTAGGATGCAACTTGCTAAGTTGCATAAGATGACGTTCTTTATCTAAACAAATATAATATAGTAATGGGATGTAAAATGAACATACAATTAAATTATAGGTGTGAAAGATAAAAGCGTATGATAAACCCTAAACACTTAACCATAAAGAGGAAGATTCTTCTCTCTCAAAGGAATGTAAAGCAAAAGAATGGTGTTTATGATTGTTAATCATTTATACTTCATTTATATGAAGTCTACTCTAGTAGAACCTATGTGGTTGATACACCTTCTTGGAACAACTGAGTTACATTAAAATTAACCTTATGATGTATTTTGTTCTATTTTTGGATAACTTCTTTCCAAGCCAAAGTTAATAAACATAAAAGCAATTATGAGTTAATGAAGTTCTTTAATATTAATTAAACCAAATATGGATGAAGAACTTAAGGAGTGTTGGATTTAGGGTTTTGCAAGGTTGCTCTAATTTGAATCTTAAACCTAAACTAATTATGTTTTAATGACTTCCTAGAGGTATTACATCGTGATGAAGTAGTTCGGTTGGGTGGTGCAACATGTCAACCGCAACACTATATCCTCGTGAAGGTGATGAAGCAGCTTGGTTGGTCGATGTTGGCACACGCTAATCGCCAAATCAGTACCTTTGTGAAGACTAGGGTCTTCACAAGGATACAGTGTTGCAGTTGACATGTTGCATCACCCTTCCATATTAGGTCATCTAGATCTACACACATCTATCCGGACTTGAACTTAGTTTCTCTCAGGACAAGTTAGCAAAGTATGAATTGAATAGGAAGTAGCTCTCTATGACTTAGGGTAACTAGGCACATTCAATCGACTTAGGTCAGTTGAGCATGCCCCTATGCCCTAAGTCATCGTGAGCAGTTCCCTATACCAAATTATATCACTAACTTGGGTTATGGTCAAACCTAGGACAAGTGGACTGAAAAATTTAGTAAATACCATCCTAGATAACAGAAGAGTGAGGTGAAGGACGTATTGTGCTTTGATGAATATTTGGCCAAAGTATCACAAGTATCTGTTTGGTTGAATTGTCTTATGTCACCTAGCTTAAGGAATGTGATTTGGATGAATATTAGTAACAAATATTTAGATAGGTTCTTTAAATAGATCACTCAAGACTGCTCCGAATAGGGTAAGAAAACCAAGTATAGGTAGTATACATAAAAGTATTCAATACTTAAAGAAAAACATGAGAGATCGGTAATTTACCGAGTCATTTACAGCTGCATATGGTTATCTCTGTTATGAGATTTATTGGCATGGAATGTGTGTTCTAAATTATGTTTTATTTAAAACAGAGAGAACATTGTGTAAAAAAATAATTTCCCTTGTTTTTAAAGTCTTAAGATGGGAATGTTACAAAGCAAGAGCATTATCCTTAACAGAGGAGGAAGCTTGAGCAACAAAAACACCATTGTAATGATGGAAAAAGGCACCCAAAATTTCTAGTAATTTAATAATTTTATCAGTAGAATCCTTAATCACCTTAATAACATCCTATTTGGATTGGAGGAGAATGAAATTTTCTATGGTGACTGTACCCCTAACTTTTAACCAATGTATACGAGATTGTAGTTGAGCACTTTGAGATTTGTAAACCTCCTCCACCTTAAGCTTTCTCTCATCATATGGTAGTTGAAGATCAAATAGTGAATGATCTAAATATCGAGGCATTCTTTATATTTCATAGTAAGATATGTCGTTAGTGTATTTCCTATAGCTAACCACTTGTTT
Source organism: Taxus wallichiana var. yunnanensis (assembly GCA_018340775.1). Classification (NCBI taxonomy): domain Eukaryota; kingdom Viridiplantae; phylum Streptophyta; class Pinopsida; order Cupressales; family Taxaceae; genus Taxus; species Taxus wallichiana. Next base: position 751,378,582 of record CM031239.1, read on the forward strand.
TCCATATGTTATGAGAAAGGTGGTGAATAAGGAATTGACGTCATCCCAACATTCAATCTAGCCGAGTCACCATGAGGGCGGGGGACTAAGTTCCAAACCCTTGCAACATGCCCTATACTCTTCTCATGTTTAAGATGAGTTGTATTGAGATAAAATTGGGATTTATATTTCTTGGGTTGAGTGGTTTTCCATTCAATACAAAATCAAATAAGGGAGTGATTTGATAGAGTAACCTCATCTATGACAAAAATAGGGAGGCCATTATCACAAGAGAAGGAAAAATAATCTTGCTCTTTCAACAACACACAATTTAGTCTCTTAACTTCCCTGTCATTAACCTCTATGAAATTAGACCAAGTGAACCAACAAGAAGCATAAGAACAATGTCGATGGTAGTTAACATCAAATAGTCCAAGTTTCTTACGCATATAGAACCAAGCTTCCTTTTTGTTGGTACACCATCACATTGGGAGATGAATTGCTTTGTCCTCATATGAATCCACCATGTTAAAATCCCCATAAATATCCTAATGAACATCGGGGAGTGATTCGGGAATCCATCTCCAAATTGGGATTGTTCTATAACATCATTAATTGAAGCATAAAGGCTAAGCGAGTCCAAGAATACGATCGTCAAAATCAAAGAGGGTCCACATGACCTAATGGGTAGGGTTGGATCCCTAAGAAATAATTTTATGAGAAATTCATGGTGAAATAAACGTGATAACACCTCCTCTTCCAAGATCATGACTGGACACATGACACATGGTGCTCATCCATATAGTGAGGGCCCTAGACTAGAGGAGAAAACCTGGGATTTTAACTTCCTGCGCAAGAAAAGATTCTATATATTTATGAAATACTAACAACCGTCCTTGACCATATATTTGTGGGCATGTTCAATAATACCTTAAACATTCCAAGAATGTATAATCATTAGATACTATCAAGGTGCATATTGTATCCCTCATCCAGGCCTTGAGGGTTGAAAACTTATTAACAAATGAACTATTTTGTTGTTTAAAGTTAGCGAGTTGTATAGTCTGCAGCTTTCCTTAAACATATTTATGTTCTCCGGAGGAAAAGGGATACATGATTGGTGAAGGATTTTTGGTTGAAGGATACTAAGTTTTCAAGAGAATTTTGAGGGGTTGGCTCAAATTGAGGTTGCCACAACTATGAGGGAAATGTTATGGCTTGGGAGGGAAAAGGGAAGGGATGGCTTGTGAGGTGTAAGGGATTAAAGGAGTTAGAGGTTAAACAATTGGATTATTTGATTTGGTTAGGGTAGGTATTCCAGATATATATGTGGGTTTGTACAAATCATTGGGTGGTTTGACGACACCTTGAGAGGCTACCAAAATTTTCTTGCTATAAACTATGGTCCAACCATCATTAGAGGAGTTAGTGGATTCACTATCTCGTATCAAGTTTCTCTTATGACGACAACTATAAGTTTTCCATCAAAGCACATTCCCTAATCATATAACTTGGCATTAACATCAAAAACATGTATTTATAACCATGATTATGATCACAATAGATAAGGGACCCTTAAAAATGGGTTATAATCTTAATTCAAACTAACCCTAATCACCTTAATCATTGTGTGTTTCCTCCATAACACTACTCTGAAGAGGCCTTAGACCCATGTAATTACTCCACTTAAGCGAAATATTTTTAGTCGTGGTTGGATAATTAAAATTTCATTAAACATTGACGTTTGGAATCATGCAACTTTGACCTCTTTCATTTATGATATATCTATATGGACTACTCTGGCCCACTTCATGAGAAATTATGGATTTACTTCAACTTTGGAAATGATCCTCAATGTAGTGAGAGTGCTCTAGGTATATCAAAATGTGTCTTGGATATAAAAAGGTATGTATAAGATGATGTATGACCTAAACGTGATTTTGTATATAGAGGCAACTTTTCATTAACTTCAAACCATAGTTGACTAATGAAATGTGTCTATGTTGACCTAGTATTGACTTTCCAATTTTAAATTATCCATTGAAGGAACATGAACACTACCAATAAGAGACAAAATATATTTCAGACTAGAATAGTATGGTTTTATCAATAACACATAAAGAGTAGATATATAAATAACCATGTATCTAACAATTTCATTAAGTAATCATGTAAACTAATCATTGTATGTCATGCACGGGTTGTGGATTTGAAGAACTCATATAAGAGGAAGAGATTCACCAAAAAAATCACATTGTATTAATATAAAACTTAATATACACTACATATACGTGTGCAACCAAAAATAGTTGCACTAGAATAAAATCTCCCTAAGAGACTACATCTCCACCAAATTTGGAGATGACTCTAAGTTCTAATCTTCCTTTCCACAGGATAAAAATGTTCCTTATCTAAGATAAGTAAGAGGTGAGTGAAATATTGTTATAAGATGAGTGAAAGGTTAGATATGATCATTTCCCAAGTTACACCTCATCCTTCTTGCACATGTGAGGATAACTACCACTTAAATGTACATTTACCAATGTTGTGCACATAATAAATCTCACCTTGGTAAAAACTACTTAAGGTTATGACACACACAAAAACCCCTGAAGATCAACTTAGGTTATGTGGTAATAGATAAGAATTATCATACTCAACTTCAAGATGCTCAAATATTTTCATGCTTTTCACATGTTACTTACTGAAATAGGTCTTCATCTTGTAGATAGAAGGATTACTCCCTAAATGAAATTATTTTCCTATGACCACCTATTGAAATGAAATATTTTGATTACATATGCTTCCTCCTATGAGGTGTGAACACACTTCAAGGTTTTGAATGAGTGTTTAAGAACACTACTAAGTGAATTGTAACATGTGAAATTGAGATGATTTCCCATTCTTGCAAACATGGTAATCCTTTTGAACATAAGGTTAGAGTAAAAACATGGAGATCATCACCTCACTCTCCTTAGCTTAAAAATTCACCTCTATGAAAAAGATGTCACCCTTTTGAATGGAATCAACCACCGATTTTCGGACACCTTCTTTCTCATATGATCCTAATAGAAATAGGTTCTTCTCAAGATACACAAATTACTCCCTATTTGTGCCTTTGACCTCTTATTAGAAAGAAACATTATGGTTTCAATCTCCTTCTTTTCGAGATATAATCACACTATGAAGTACTTGAATGAGTGTTTAGAAACATTGTTGCAAGACATTGCACTATGTGGACCTGCGATAACTTGTTGCTCTGTAAACATGATGGTCTTCGGTACCCTAGTAGCCTGTGGTTCAAGTGAAATTATCTTACACATACAGTTCATTCTGACATGTTCCTTTTCATGGTGAGATTCATATGATATCTTTCCTCCCGTCAATGAAATTTTCAGAACTCAAGGAGATGAAGGAATTGAACAAGAAAGTGAAGACTATGATTTTCGAGAGATTGAGGAAGTAGAAAATCATGCACAAATCAAATTCTATGAGTATTCTGGAGGTGATGAAGATGATGATGAAGATTCACCAAATTTCTCATGTGCAGTATTCACCCATTCTGAATCTCAAAAGTATCTTCTTCATCCACTACAACAAAAAGAAGAAGGTTGAAGATCCTCCTATGGCGACTCTACAAAATAAAATAATCAATAGAGGATCTCCACTCCCACCCTCCATGGAATCTTCACTGGAGAAACTTGATCTAGTTGAAAGAAAGAGGTCACCTTCTATTCCAAGTAAGTCTCAGAATGTTCCCTCTAATTCCAATCCTACTTCTACAAAATCCATCCCTTCAAGAGTTTCTAATATACCTTCAAAATCAACCTCTTTTTCCCAAACCTCTACTCCCACTTCTAAGCCTATCCTAACTTCAAAAGAAGTGTCTCCATCCTCCCCATCCACATATTCTCCTTTTGATATCATAGAACATGTGAAAAAATCTAAAGTGCAGATCTTTGAATTTGAGTATTTGCGGACTCATCCCGAATAATTTGAGAAACTTGTCCATCATATCAAGGGTAGTAGTTCAAAGCCTAATACTACGACTCCTAGTTCTAAAGGACTAATAACAACCCACCTACACCTCCATCACATATCATGCTTTCTATGAGTGCATCAAATATTGACAAGATTGATCCTTTTATGTCTCCCTTATCATTAGAGGATACCGATTGAATTCTTGTATAATAGATTCAAGTGCCTTTGACAACGTGCTGCCAATAAAGGTTATCAATTCATTCAGTTACACCTTGAATCATGTTAGTGGCTCTTGTTACTCCATGGAGTCAAAGGAAGTCCCACTTGTAGGGAAGGTCAAGGATGCACAAGACCATAGGCGACTCTCACCAAATTTCTGGACAAGAAGATATCATTGACTATCTTGGTAGAAAACATTCCGACTTCATTTGGAATTTTGTTAATTAGAAGATTTTTCCAAAAGTTAGGAGTTAAAATCTGAATGAATTGGTCTTCTACAACCATTCTGGTTAAAGGAGATATGGAAAAAAACTTCCTGCAAAAAAATATGAGATATAAAGTGTAAAAGTTAGGAAATCCAAGAGCTAACATCTTGTACCAAGATAGTAGGAAGATGAATCATTTCGTAAAAACCAAAGAGGAGGATGAGATTCTCACCTTGATAGGACCAAACATTACTTTCCAATGGGGTATCGATCATGAATAATTATGGAGAAATATTGAGTTGCAGGAGGGTAGCCCTAAGTTGCTAGATGATGTGAGCCACGAGGAGGATGAAATGATTTTTGATGAACTCCCACTGAGGAATCAACTGATGTGTTTACTCATGATGAAGAGGTATTCTCATTCCCATTTGAAGATGAATATTCTCTTGATCATGTCATTCATGAAGAAGAAAATCCAACTTGTGATGAGCCTTTGAAAGGTTTGAAATAAGACTCTATGTAAGAAATGCTAAGAATTTTAGAGGAAATAAAATACCCTCATCTTAGCTTTGAACTCTTGATGCGAGCCATGGATTTGTAAGACTAATGAATTTGATTATGAATCCTTAACCATTTAGAAAATTTCTCATGATGTAAAAAAGCAAGGTGAAAACCCGATGTCCCTCCCGAGTTAATGATTAATGGATGCATTGATGAAAGTGAACCTTTCTTTGTCCCATTTGAATAATAAGATTACTTCTATGAGTATGAGGAAAAGATTGAAATAAAGGTCCTTGAATCCTTTGATGATGGATCCTCCCATATTGAAGAGGGATTGAAGTTCAATTATCCTTGAGATGATGTATCAACCTCTCCAAACTATTCTATCAAGTATCAAAATGAAGATTCCTCAAATGAATGTGATGATGAGCTCTCAACAGCTTTTGAAGGAGTTCGTGCAAGAAATATCAAATGTGGAAAAGGTAAGGAAGATCCCAAGCTAAGTCTTGACCTCTTGATTCATGTTATGACCAAACAAGATTGGTATGAGGTTTTTTCGATTCTTCATTCAATGTCCAAACAACTCATAATGAAATAGAGCAAAAATATGAATTAAAGGCTTCTTATGAAAAATATGTCAATAAACATAAATATGGGAAAGAGTAGGACTTTGAATATTCAATCCAATTGATCAAAAATCAGTCTTGGGGCAATGATGAGATGTTAAAAGAGAAATCAACAATATGGATGAACACAAAAGATGATTTACAATAAAAAAATTGACACACTTTGTGAGAAAAGATCGAAGCATCAAAAAGATCATGTAGGCTCACTCCTATCAAGTATACATGCACTAATGAAAGCACCTAGATTTCATAAGAAGTTGAGGAAAGGAGGCTACTTTCTCAAACCATTCAATGGCTTCTCGAATATCATCACTCGGTGTTACTCTTTTAGAGATAACTTCTATAAAGAAAAGTGCTACAAAGTGAAAGTGAGTTGTGCCCCCATGTATCATAGGTGATTTAGTTTTTTTTGTTTCCCTTTTCATTTTGTGTTTTCATTTCCTTTCGTGTTTTTCCCTTTTCATGCGTTGTGTGTTTCCATAATGTTATGTGTGTGCACTCTCTTTTAGTCTCTTCTAAGATGCTATAAAGCCCAATGGATAATGCATTGATCCAAATTAAATACCGAGATTCCAGAGTTCATTCTCATATTTTCCTCACTTCATCCAATCCGAACGAGTCCCCAAGTGAGATCTAACCGTTGTCATGTGTTTTTGCAAGGGAAAATTTCAACTTAAAAACATGAAAAGTTTTCCCTAGTGTACAATTTTTTGCTTTAAAAACCTCATGAGCACTCTTTCGGATCAATTCACCCCCAATGTTAGGCCTATACCAATCCTAAAAGTAATCATATTTGTTGTAATGACCATGCCCATGTGTTAAAAAACAAGCAAGCTCTTGAAGTGCTTCAAACAATGCTTCTAAAGGAAGTTTTCTCAATGAACCTAGAAAGGCTATTTTTAGGCTTTTTGGGACATGTGTGCATTATCTAGGAGAGAGTCGAAGGCCCAAATTAATGACGAAGTGGTATCAAGGAGCTAATATCACAATGAAAGTGATATAGGAAATTTTAGGGAAGATTTACGGTTTAGGAATGTTGTCATGTGTTTTTGCAAGGGAAAAATTCAAGTTGGAAACATGTCAACTTTACCCTAAATCCAAAATTTTTGTTATAAATGCTCCCAAGCACTCCTCCAAATTAGTTCATACCCTATGTCAGGCCTATCCAAATATTTTTTTGCCCATTCATGTTGTAATAACCTTTTCCAAGTGTTTGAAATACATAAACAAACTTATGGAGTTCTTCCAATTCAATGCTTCTCAAGACAAATCCTTCAGTGACTTAGAAAAGGTTATATTTAGTCTTTATAAGGTAGGTTTGCATCTTATGGAGCATATTTTAAGGCCCAAATTCATCAGAAGTGGTATCAAGGAGTTAAGAACATTGTGAAAGTGATTTAGGGAAGTTTAGGAAAGATTTAGAGGTTTAGGAACAAGTTGAGTGAAAGTGGGTTTTTGAAGGTGAAAGAGATTGACCGCAAAAGCACTGAGCTTTGGAATATGATTTCAGGAGATCCGAATGAGTTTGAGGTCAAAAATATACCAATGGAAAGTTAATTAAATTCCCTACATGTTTTTTTTTTCATATTTCTCACAAGACTAAAGTTCTTCTTTCCACAATCTATTTTTGGTAGGCACACCTTGTGGTCACAAGAAAAATGGATATTTTTGAGGGCGTTTCAGAATAATTATATCACGGGACTTATGCCATTATTCTAAAAATTATGTTTTCAGTTAAAATCATATAAAGAAGTTCCCAAAAGACCTTCTGGAGCTTCAAAACATCATTTTCAAGGTCCTTCCCAAGGCACGCTCTCGCAGTTAGAGACTTTTTCCAGTGCCAAGTGTCACCATGAGGTTGAGGCACACCCCTTTTCCAAGTGGAAAAAGGGACCGTAAAAATTTCCCCTCTCCCTTTTTAGATCCTGGACCCACTACATGACCTTGTGAAGACCTGATAAGCTCTTTCCATGAAGTTTTCTAGCCTCGCCTCATGCAATGCATGCTGTCACTTGTCCTCATAGGGCTAGGGATAATTTTGTGTCCCTTTCATACCTTTTCCAAGCGGAAAAGGGGGAAAGGAAAATTTTCCCCTCCCATGAAGCATTTTCCAAAAGGCAGGAGTTATTTTTCTGAAGCCCTTCCTCCATTTGCTCAAAATCCACTCGAACTCTACCAAAAATTTTCAAGAATTTTCTCCTCCATTTTTATTCTCCCATTCCTTCCTCCATGTTTTCATAATTTCAGTGAAAAAATAATTCATGAGGTTTACATTTTTTCAAGCTTCTATGCTGAAATTTTGACAGAATGAATTCGTGCCCTAGATCGAACAAAATTTCACATCTCACAATCTGGTAAATGGATCAAAGTGAGCTTTTTTACAATCTTATTATTTTAAAAACTCCTTAAAGGAGAAAGTGACAAAATATTAAATTATTCCCTATATTTTTAATGGAGAAAAAAACCTCATTTTGTGCCCTAGATTTCATTTCTTCAATTTACCATCATTCCGACAGACAGGTCGAGCAAAAATTAGAACATAGAGTTCAAGAAAGACCTATTCCAAATGAAGCTGATTTCATCACAACTGATGTGGGAAAGAACACTTTCTAAAAATATTAGGGACTCCATTAATCTCTGCCATGACATATTAGTGAAAGGGAAGTGAGGTACCTTGTTGTAGTCTTATTTATTACTCAAACCCTAGACACATTGTCCCATCACTCGAGATAGATCTCGAGCGCTCACTGAAGTGAGTAAAGGTACTAGGTACCTCTTTTTATACCCGCTTTGTCAAGGTGTTAGCATGATCACTCATATGTTCCATATTTATAGAAAATAATTAAAGGTAAATCATAACAAGAATCGATCACAAACATGGTGCATAATGAATCAAAAATGATAAAGATCAGATTTACCATGCAATAACTTGAATAAAGACATCAATAATAATTATCCATCTACAAAGATCCATTATATTAGTCCTCCATAAGACATAGTGGTTGAATAAACCAAAAGTAACATTATAAGGTCATGCATGCAAACATACTAGTAGTATAGCTCTATCACAATCCAGCGGTCTCTTAAACTGTGTAAATCAATACACACACACACACATAAGTAGTGGGGACTTTCCTTCATCGATTGTGCACTCTCACAATAGGTTGCATGCTCAAAATAGTCATGAACTGCTACAAAAGTAACTAAGGAAGCATGTAAGCTTCGCCTAATAATAGATTATCTATAATTTACTCTAGATATAATCCTATTATTAGCTTGAACTTTGCATGATGCTTGATCTTCCACTTGCTCCAAAAATAGCTTGGCATATCCTTCAAGTCTTCTCATCCTCATCCCATGCGTGCTCTGCACTCAATCCATTCTTAGCCCATGCATGCAAAATGACTAAGTCCCAAAATCCAACTTTCCTTAAGTGCCCTTCTTTTTTTTTTAAATTCCACGTGCCTACGTGCCCCCTTTCTGCGCGCCCCATCCTTATGCACCTATAACACTTAGGAAATATTTTATCCAATCAACATTACCCCACACTAGCTTCATTTCCACCCCCAACAATGGGTAATCATGCCTTGTCTCTCTAAGAATAAATAATAAGGAATAAAATAATGATTGTACACAATGAATGAAAATATACCAAAAAGAGTCTGGGTGCTCTATTCCTCTAAAGGCAAAAGTAACTCAGGGTATTCATTCTTGATTTCTACCTCTAACTCATTCCAGTCACTAAGCACCTTCTTTGTCTTTTTAGGGATGTCTGCAAGTACTCCATCCATCTCATCCAAGGTCATATTTTCTCCCTTTTTGTAGCACCCTAAGGACATTTGCTAAACTAGAAACCATCCCATCCATTACATCCATACGTTGGGCTATAAGTTTCCCAATTTCCTTTATCTTCTCCTTGTAAGGATCTGAAACGTTATGAGCACAATGCCTCTCCTCATGCCCAAGAGTTTCATCATTCTTCGTAGCAAGAAACTCATTTTCCTTAGCCAAATTCCTTGTCTTAATGTTTGTCTCAAGGTTTGCACACATATTTAACGTCGTGTCTTCCTTCTTCATTTCATCCTTCAATGTTTGGTGCAGAGATTCATACCCAACTATTTGGCATGTTATTGTAGCCTTGGATTTTTCCTTATGTCTTGCAATATCTTTCTCTTTACGTGTAGCTATGTCTCATGTGGTCTCTCATGGTGCGTCCAACTACTTCTTAATAAAGAGATGGACACAATCCTACAAGACGCGTTAAAGAGAACTGATATGTTTATTTTCTTTGTTCATCAACATCTAGATGCACATCGATAATATCCTCCCCAAATCTACTGCAAAATATAGAATGTTCTTTTGTTTCTCTTTATCCTTCTTCCCCCTCAGATAGTCATTCCACTTGTTCTTTTAGGCTCTTATTCTCCTCCAATAGAGCTCTCATCGTGACCGATTTATCTATATTCTTGAGCGCTACTTCAAAGTGGCCATTTTTCTCAATGCATTACTCACCTTCTCATCATAAAATTTGTGGGCTTAATACCCAAAGTGCGTGGCTTGGTATTTCTTCTTCATTTTCCTCTTAACACATGCATATTCTTTTACATCAAACTGAGGATCATCAATATGAGTCTACATTCTCCAATAAAGTTTCTTTCTAGTGAGCAAGTTGCCACTTCAGAGTCCATCATCTCCCATCCATAAAGCTCCTCAGGCTCCAAAGTGATTTAAAACCTGGTGTGAATGATCTTTGTGGGATCATTAATATACCTAGTTGTGGGATTTTATACATCTCCCCTTATCTCTCCCTGAGTGCCTACCTTTATGAACATGCACCCCTTCATCTAAAGGCATAACTTCCCCTACAATGCTTGTTTGTTCATTCATGGGCTCACTAGAAGTTCAAACTTCATAATTATCTTCATCTCCACCCACATCTTTGCGATCCGCAAAGATTTCTATATCATATTTCACCTCTTCCTCCCGAGGTTCTTTTGCATCCAAATCAATGATAGTGGTTTTGTTTCCATGTGCACGCTTCCATCCAAATCCTCCTCCTCGCCTTGTCTTGGCATATACTTTTGTCATTTATTCTTCTCTTGCATAGGCTTGGTAGGAGATCCCTTAGGATTCTTAGGCTAGGAAGGGCCTGCACTAGTTCTTGCACATGGGGTCTTTTTTTCTTCTCAAGACCCTCCCGAATTATTGTTCCTCAAACCTCCAACATCCACCCCTATCTCCCCAAAGTGCTTGTATCATCTCCTACTTCCTCTTCTTTAAAGTCGGAAGTTACCTTGCGTTTTCTCTTTACTCCAACTATTGATGCCTCCTCGAGCCATGGTCTAATCCACCACTTGTCTTCCTTTAGTTATTCCTCCTCTTCTTCATCTATGTTGGGAAGATTTGGCTCTTCATCTTGTAATGTGCCCATCACATTCTTCCCTTTGGGCAGTTCAGGGAGCCTGAACTCATTTTCAATGTATCTTCCTTTTTCCAATTTGGGCTTAAGGTAGATGTATACCTTAGCCATGCCAAGTTTCCCAACTACCAAACTCATTGAATTAATACTTATATCATTCGAGATCATCTTTTCTATGTAAGAAGATGTACCAAGGTATACATATGTCTTCCGTAGTGTATGATAATCATAGTCTACCTTATCTCGCATTAAAAACTAATTTGTGCATGTTTAAGAACCTATGAAGCGAGGCCTAGAAGTAACATGTGGTGAAGGAGTAAGGGAGCTTGCACTAAGGGATCTACTTTTAATCCTTCATCCCAAATCTACCTATGCAAAAAAATTTCACGCAGGGGCACCTGCTTATCAATACCAAGGAAGGTCACTTATACCTCCATTCATGAGCTCCACCTCTGCTTGTAAGGTCCACTCATAGATCCATCACATGTATATTTTGTAAACCTATATATGAGGGAATTTTTCTCTTCAGGGAACTACCAAATATTCTCCTTTGGCCCATCGGGCACCCCAATTTCCATAAACACAAGAGACAAAATAGCACCAAAACTTATCTTGTCTCCATGGTGCGCTTCTTCAATAATAGTCTCAACAATGAAGGAAGACAAATTATATACCACTCCCTCTGTCATTTTCTTTGCAATATGGAGCCATCTTCTATTTACCTGGCTCCAATGCTCCTGGTTATTCAATTTGGTGAGGATGTGTACTACTGCTTGAATCACAGGGTACTTTTCTAGCTTGACAATATCCATCGCGTGCCCTCCCTTCGTATAAGCTAGTGTAATATTTGTAGCTTCTACACCCTCATCATCAATGAGGTCACTGTTAATCTCAGTGCCTAAGCTTCTCAACCCTATCAACCAACCAATCAAGGGTGTGGTAAGTCACATTCGCCACCCTGAAAAATAGAATAAGTCCTCATGCACATGGGACATCAACCATTGATACAATTTCTCGGGTTTCCCAAAGTATGGCAGCTCATACAATCAGTATGACTCTAAAACTCTCTAGCACTTATAACATGCATCGTCAGAGACAACCATGTCGTTCTCCATCCACAAGTCTATTTTTACCACCAACTATTTGTCCAATTCATCCATGTTATCCTTAGTATGATGATTATATTCACTTAATTTGCTTTTTCTGATATGTGACTCCCAATCCAAACCCATTATGACACCTTCTAGGTACTACATTTCTAAAAATCTGTTTTTGGGGTATCCTCTACCTCTAATTCCACTTATTTTTTCTTTCTACCCCTTGTGGTTTCTCTAGGTGCTCATTTAGGTGTCATTGTGATAATAAAAATATGTTCTTATAGTATATTCAAGCTCAAACTTCAACCTCATGTGCCCTATCTCCCCCTCGAACCCTAACTCACAGATTTTCTCCCCACACACCTTTTCTTCACTCAAACACCCTCTCTGATGGAGCTCCAAACAATGTCATGCAAAAATCTCTCTAGTTTGATGTCTATAATTGCTCTTTCACACACTTCGCACATAACTCTCTCTTTATCTCACTCTTCAACTCGCTCAAACACTTCACTTCACAATGCAAGGTAAAAATGATATCACAACCCCTCCTTATATAAAATTTTCAAATTTCCTTGCATTGATTGCTCTTCACCAACCACCGTACTCAGTATTAATTATGCCTTTTTTCTTTTTCCATGTTTTTCACTAATTTTTCCTTGCCCCAGTCGTAACCTTCTGGTGTGCCCACTACTTCACAACCACATATCTCCTCTTGCATGCCTTCAAGTTCATGCACCAAAGTACCTATCCATTGTACCTCACACCAAGTAGTTTAACATGTTGCTACCTACCTCACATTACACTGTGTGTCCATCCATCTATGTGTGGTCTTCATCTATGAGCAATTTTTCTTGATCTACACCTTTACTTCAAGAACCTGCACCATATTTCTTCTATGCATACCCATCTTCCAGAGGACATTCAATCTCTTTCCAATCTTATCCCATTTATCATGTATCTACTCCACCCCACACTAAAAGTATGTGCGGTCCTCTTGCACGTGAATTCATTTAGATAGTAATCAAATCTTGGTGCATAAACGCACTTATTATAATAAAACACTTGAACTAAATTGACAAAGCATAACAACAATGTAATGAAACACATATAAAGGAAATGCATTAAAGGGAAATATAATCTAAATGACACCACTACCTTATTACAAACACCAAGAAGACTTATTTATAGTAGGGCTTTAACAAACTCCCATTTACATAACCGGGTAACCATGTTTCATCTAGCACCTACAATGAAAAACACTTGAGTCAAGTATATATTTCACCACATACGGTCCCAACCAATGCACCTTCAATTTCCCAAGGTGACGCACAAAATTTGAGTCATAAAGAAGAACCATTTGTCCAACTTCAAACTGCTTATTCTTAATATGTCTTTCGTGTCATGTCTTCTTCCCCGGCCTTCTCTCTTCTCTCGCTCCAACGTGCGATGACGTGCCTTTCATCCAACTACATCAGTTTATCTATATGTTCTTCAAGTGCTTTTTCATCATCCAATCCTCTTATGCACGCAATACATACATAGGGAGGGTAACATAAATTCCACCGATAGAATAACCTCCATGCCAAACACCAACTGAAAGGGTGTGGCTTTGTTTAATCTTTTGTAAGTTTTCATGTATTCCCAAAGAACAATATAGAGTTTATCATCCCAATCCTTCCTTCCAACATCATAAATCTTCATTAGTGTATGTTATCCCATACCTACCGATAATGTTATCCCATAAGAACCTTGTTGTATCGACATGAAATCCTTCATAGGCGTTGCTTTTACCCACCTTGTCGATAATCTATACATGTAATAAGATAGCGCGACCCACTGTCATGTGCACCGATCGGGATATAGGCCCCACAAAGTCAATTTCCCATTTTTCAAAAGGTTCTACACTGTAATAGGCCTCAAAGGTATCTCATCCCTATGCCCAAGCTTCCTAAGGTGTTGACAATGATCACACTCCTTGGCATACTCTTTATAATCCTTATATAGTGTCTCCCACCAAAGGTCAGCCAACAAAATCTTGTGTGCGGTAGCATTACCTATATAATGTTCTCCTGCAATTACACCATCAGCTTCCTCCATTATAGCTTTGTGCTCATGTTCTAGTACACACCGGTGCAAAATCTCATCACGACCTAACTTGTATAAATCTCCATTGATCAATATGTAAGGTGCGATGCGTATGAAAAGTTATTTCTTCTCAATCTCTTCATCCCTTCAACTCGCCACACCAATATGTAAAAACACATCAATATCTTCCAATTCAAAGGGCACGCAGCTTCAAATTGAATAATCGTGCATTTGACATTGTGTCCTCAATGCTCTACACATCCTCACCTGAGTTAATCCTTGATAAATGATCTAGTCCAGAATTACTCTTCCCGGCTTTACCACCATTGTAAAGTCAAATTCTTAAAACAATAGAATCCATCGACATATGTGCCCTTGCAAAATGGGCTTATTAACCAATTATTTAAGTGCCATGTGATATGTATAAAATATAAAGGGAGTTTCCAACAAGTATTTTCTAAACTTGTGAAGTGTGTAAATCAATGAACAACCTTCATGCTCTATAGTTTTATAATTTTGTTCGGTTGGGTTAACTTCCTAATCATGAAATAGATAGGATGATCAACAATCTCATCACCAAGTTTTGCTAACACTACCCCAATGGCCATGTTAGAGGCATCAACATGTACATGAAACAGCTTTGTCTCAAGAAAGAAAGTGCAGAAATGGGCACGAGATTAAGTATTTCATTCAATCTCTCAAATGCTAGTCATTGCAGCCTCATTCTAATGGAACTTTCCTTTACTTTTGAAAAATTCTTCCAAGGGCGTGGAAATCTTAGCATATTCCTTAATGAAATTCCTATAGATCATGCATGTCCTAAGAACCCACGCACCTCACTCTGATTGGTAGGCTCCTCGAAACCCAAAATAACTACAACCTTATAAATATCTACTAATAAGCCTTCTTTACATATAATATGTCCTAAAAGAGTTCTAAAGGGTGTAGTGAAAATACGCTTCTTAATGTTGAGAAGATGCTCAACCGCCACACCTCTCAAACATGAATCTTAAATTTCCGCATTGATCTTTTACTAGCCTATATACAGTCCAATCATCCAAGTAAATCTGTAAAAACTTGTGTATAAAGTCCTTAAATACTTGTATAATAATGTGTGTAAAGATTGGAGGCACATTCTTCAACCCAAAGGGCATAACCATGTATGCGAAACTTCCCCACTCAATGGTAAATTTTTTTATTTTCCTAGTCTTCTTTAGAATCGTACTTGATGATATCTAGAAAATCCATCAGTGAAAGAGTAAATCTCATGCCTTGCAATACCCTCCAAGATCTCCTCAGTAAAAGGCATGGGAAAGGACCTATAACACATGCAACATTCAACTCTATGTAGTCCACACAGATCCTTATCTTACCATCTTTCTTTATGCTTATCACCATGGGGCTAACCCACTCTGACTCCTTAATGGGCTCAATGATTCCAGATTTTAACATCTTATCAATCTCTTCCTTTACCTTAATGCGCATATTAGGATTCATCCTGTAAGGCCTCTTCCTAACCGAGTGCACACCTTCCTTTAACTTGATCCTCATCTCACCCAAAGAGTGATGCACTCCCTTCAACTCATGATAGCCTTGAAAAAATAAGTCCCGAAGTCACGTAGCAACTTAATAATAATTGCCAACCTCTTTTTCAAACCAATAGTCACCAATAATGACCTCCTTAGGTTCTACATCTATCCCAATGTTGATCTTCTTTATTTTCATATGCTTGCATATAAGCGCATGCCTTTTCATGTGTACCTATAGTGTGATCAACATCCAGATTCTCTACTTCTTCATCATCAATCATGTAAACCAACTTACCCTTTTCTTTTTCTAACCAAGCATGCCCAAGCTATTCCTCATTTGTCTCTTCTTCTTCAAAGCACACCTCCAAATCCAATTCTCCAAACATATCTAACAAGATTTCCTCAGCCTTTGCACTATCCCCCATCATATGGCGATTCATAATTTGCGTAATTGCTTCATTCACCACAGGTTTAGTAGAAAAATAGTCAAAGGTCTGAATCATACTTGAAGTCTTCTCCTACCAATTAACAGTTTCTCTTGTTAACTCGACATGAATATACCATGCACACATGCAACCTCTTATAGTGGCGTAGAACTTATGTACCCACAGTGATGGTGGCAAGGCCTCCTTCCCTCCATCCAGAGTCTCTCACACTTCTAAATGTGGTGCAAAGCATAATCCTTCCCACGAAATTAGCATATTTTTGAATGTGCAAAGGTGCTCTAAGAAACCTAGTAGAGAAGGTGATTCTCACTTCTCACCACTCCAAAAGGTTATCTCTATGTGTATCCACTAGTGCGAAGCTATCCCGCACAAGGCATATACTAGCATATTTATTCGGTCACCCTCATTCTTCCACTAGGCTTCCATGGCACGCAGAAATACATCAAGGTTTCCTTCACCAGTATACCAAGGTACTTAGAGTTATGACTAAAGTTCCGAACAACGTGCGGCCCGATCATGCAAGTAACTTTATTATTGATCTCTCACTCAACCATTTCATATGTTTCATGCACCCATTTGTCATAGGAAACATTGGTTGTATCACTCATAGACTGAGCATCATCCCACTAAATAATACCTTCTTTAGATGGCTCAAGCACTTTAGGATCCCTAACTATGCACGCATATATCCTATTCTAGATCCTCTTCACTCAAGGGTTCTATATACGATGCATCCTTCCCATCGGTTAAAGGAATAATCACGCACTCTTCTTTGTTATCAAAACTGATGTAAACTTTATTAAAACTCATATCAACATTATTTGCGTAACACTAAGGGAACCCAAGTAATGTTGGAAAACTATCCACTTCAACAAGTGGCAAGACCTCAAAGTCCCCAGTAAACTTGTACCCTTGTATAGTAATATTGGCATCCTTCAATACTCCAATGGGCGTGGCTCTAGTCCTATTCGCCATATATAACACATTCGAAGAGGGTTATAATGGTGGTCTCCCCATCTAATTCCACACATCCAAAGTGATTACATTTACTTTTACACCTGTATCAATCAGTATGTTACTCAACAACCACCCATCAACAACTACATTCAAAGTGATCTCTTTATCATACTCAAGACTATGAGGAGGTAAGTTTCTTATGCAATATATGTCTCTCATGCTCAGATCCAACATGCGGTATCTTCTCCCTCAGCCATTCCCCTAATAAAGGAATGATATTCTCCTAGCGTAACATCTTACAAACCTCCTTCAAGTCATCAACATCTTTATGAGGAAGCTCAACTTTCTTTTCCTGCTCCAGCTTCCGTAACTGCTCCTTCAAGCATTGTATTTCACCCTACAAGTTTCTAATGACCTCCATAGTCTCTTGATAAACTTCCTTACGATGTAAAATATCTGGATATTTTTCATTTATCACCTCTTTCTTTGTAATAATAGTCTTTTAATTCGATATCTAATGAGTGTGTGTAGTCACTAACACAAGAAACATCTCAAGATCATGCACAATCTTAGGCATCCAATGGTTTTCTTCAACATGCTACACTTTAATCATCCTTGTGCCCTTATCATTCTTCTTATAATTCTTACTCATGTGCTCATATAACTTGGGACATTCTTCAAAATTATGTTACTTCCCGCACCACGAGAAAACTACGTTCTAACGGCATTCACACCTATAATGATTAGGGGATCTACATGTAAAATAGGTTCCTTGGGAAATCACCTCTTCCACTATGATGACCATGACCTCTGTATCGTCCTCAGTAACCTATACCTCTACCACCTCGATCTGATCACCCTTCATTTTGGTTATGAAAATGATGTTCACCTTCCTCCTTAGAACCATTTACAACACTGGTTTGACATACACCAATGTTAATAGCCTCATGAATCTAATCAATCAATCTATAGTTCTTTGTATCATGAGTGTGGGACTTGCAAATATTACAATAACAAGACATGTTCTTCTGGATTGCGTGCTACAACAATGAGCACCTACTCAAATCATGATCCAAGTGACAGATCTCACAATCCAGAAACATGGTGTGCACCGATTTATGAGGAAAACTATCCTTGGTATGTCCTTCAACCTCAAAATTTGTACACCATATTCCACTGTGTGTCTCATGAGATAAATTTGCCGATAGTTTCTCCAAATGTTTTGCCATAGATGTAATTTGTGCCTCCAAGAATGGGATAACTCTAGTGTTTGTGCTCGCAACTACCTCAACGCATAGAGCTACCTCCAATTCCTCGCATGGATATGTAAAAGTATTATGAGAGAGTGCCATTCTAAATGGTGTGATCAAACTACCAACAAGTTATTGTGCATGTTGGCTAGGGTAAATATCATAAGACAAATTTCATAGAATTTTTTTAAAGCATGCATCATACTCCCTTACGCTCTTAACCATTCCCTACTTAATCTCTTTTAGAACCCTAATGGTTTTATGGTCAAACTCCGAAGATATGAAACTTTGTTAGGAAATAATCATGCAGCATTGTAATCTACAATAGTCTAGTTCAGATCATACTTCATATACCAATTATGCGTGCACCCGCAATGTAGTAGCAAATTGAATTAGTTTACACTCAAGAGTTGTAATTCCCTTAGTGCTTCATAGTGTCTCACACATATGCACATGCTTCACTGCAACCTCAATACCTCTATATTCTAGAAGGAAAAGAGCCATCTTGTAATAGAATTGTTGTGGCTGGTGTGAACCATGCCCACTAGACCTAGAACTTGTATTACCTCTAGTATTACCTCCACCTCTAGAACCACCAAATCCACTATATCTCAAACCTTCGATCCTCTCCCTTTAGAAGGCACCGGACTAGAGGATGAGCTACTCTATGTTCCAACTTTTTTACTAAATTGAACTCCCACGGTCTGTGAAGTTGTACTACTTCCATATGTATTACCAACATTTTACGTACCCAAGCTGTGTAGATGATGTGTCGGAAAAAATACCCCCAATTGGGCCACCAAACAAAGAAGATGTTTGTACATCCATAGATGAACGTGATGTCAAAAAATATACACTAGCCTATTTCTCAATAACTATTTTAGGAACTAGAACACCAAGTACAATGATAAGGTCGTCAGGTGGGATTAGATCTATGCCTACGGTCCTCAATATTTATTCATCAGATGCACTCTAATTAGAAGCCAGAGGGGATTATGTACTGCACTTTCCTAAGTGGGGGAGAGCCTAACGTTTCGACTCTAGACGTATTCCATGTGAGCCTCAAATCCTTCATGAGACATCATCCTCGCAGAACTCCATGTAAATCCTCAATATCACGCTTCTTTGCTAATTCCCTCTCTCACGCTTGATTATACTTAATCCATATTTATTCTCTATGATTTTTTTCCGCAAGTTCCACAATCTTTCACCACACCTTCTCCTTCCCCCCCTCCACGCAGTGGAGGTTTAGCTAGCCATAGGTCATTCTTCCAAATCCAGAGTCATGAACAAGATCTAAATTGCTAAAGGGATAACACACAAATAATTTCCTATGGGTTCGGGCAAGAACTAAAACTCAGTAACCTCTGGATAGGAATAAGTAGAAACAATGTACTCCAACGTATAACTGTTCAAAACACCACTCCACTAATGATCTACAATGCATTTCCAAGTCACATCAACATCAAATAGAGCCTAGTAATCTTCCCCGTGTCCAATTAATTTTTCTATACCTCTAATTCCACTTCGATGCATATGCTACCAACCACTCGTACAACTCTATAAGAAAACAACAAAAGAACATCTCATAGAGTTCATGATATAGATTTTCTTCAGCCCATGTGTGAGCATTAATATTAGGTCACATATTATATCTGTGAGAAAACTAGTCTTCCAAATGCACACCCAACTTTCAATGTTGTCCAAAGTCAACCAATACATCTTCATCATGCAACATCCTTGCAAAATAGTGAAAGGAGGTCCCAACAAAGAAACAAAATTTCATCTTATTTCTTACTCAAACCCTAGATGCGCTGACCCATCACTCAGACAAATCTAAGCACTCACCTGAAGTGTACAAAGGTACTAGGTCCCTCTTTTTATACCATCTTTGTCAAGGTGTTAGCATGATCATTCATATGTTCCATATCCATAAAAAGTAATTAAAGGTAAAGCATAACAAGAATCATATCACAACCATGGTGCATAATGAATCAAACAAGGATCAAGATCAGATTTACCATGCAATAACCAGTAATAAAGACATCAATAATCAATATCCATCCACAAATATCCATTATATTAATCCACCATAAGACATAGTAGCTGAATACACCAAAAGTAACATTACAAGGTCATGCACGCAAACATACTAGCAACATAACTCTGTCACAATCCAACGGTCTCTTAAATCATGCAAATCAATACATATATATAAGTAGTGGGGACTTTCCCTTCACCGCCTATGACCTCTTAAAATAGGTTACATGCTCAAAATAGCCATGTGCCACTACAAAAGTAACTAAGGAAGCATGCAAGCTTCGCCTAATAATAGATCATCTATAATTTACTCTAGATATAATCCTATTATTAGCTCAACTTCACTTGACACTTGATCTTCCACTTACTCCAAAAATATAATGGCATGTCCTTCAATTATTTTCATCCTCATCCCATGCATGCTCTAAACTCAATCCATTCTTAGCCCGTGCATGCAAAATGACTAAGTCTCAAAATCGGCTTTCCATGCCCACCCTTCTTTTGTTGAACTCCCACGTGCCTATGTGCACCCCATCCTTATGCATCTCTAACACTTATGCAACATTTTATCCAAATCGACACTCGTTACTTTCTAGGGTTTGAGTAGGTAGAATCTCATGAAAATTGGAGCAGAGCTTCAAAATGAATTATGTAAAATTTTACACGTGGTTTCATCCAAATTTGAATTTGGCAAGACCAATTTATATTTTATTAATTCCCTACCACATAGATTACTTAAAATAGCAAGTCTAAGGAAAATTTATTTTGGGTATCTCAAGACATTCCTTCAAGTGAAGAAGATTCAAAAGTGGCAAAATTGGCAAAAATTGGCAAGGATGGGCACTCACATGCAACATACTAAAAAATAGTAAATGATCAAAATGAGATTAATAAGATCACACATGCTTCCCTTATCCATTTCTTTCTAATTTAATCTTTCACAGAGGTCAAATATTCAACCGACAAGAAAATCCTTGCCTTCACAGTGGAATGAGCATATGATGTCCCAAACAGAAATGCCATATCGAAGTTTCCATAACTCTCCACCTCTCACTAAGTGGTGAGCATCTCTCTAGAGATCTCCTCAAGGGAATTCCAATTAAAAATTCATGCTTACGTAGGAGTGAAAGATGAATTATGACTCATATGGGTTGATTCCTAATTTTTGTCATCAATGTCCTCTCATGTTTGCATCATATAAGTAGTTGTTTCAGGTTCTCATTCATATGAATTATTAGTCATGAAGGAATGGTGGTGTTTCATGGTTTGGAATGGTTTTCTCAAGTAAAAGAAGGTATTCTTCATTGTCGTAAATGACATACTCATCAATGTTCATCACTTACCTTCTTAGTGCATCTGGGAAATGTGGAAAGGTTCATCATTTCAAGAGTTTTCGGAAGGGGAAAAGTGTTTAAATGTATTCATCATATTTATTCGTTGGTGAAATGTTGCAAAAGGGCCATCATAGAGCAAGCTTTCATCTTCAACTCCTTCGAGTAGATCTTCATCGAAGGTAGAAGCATCCTCATCCATGCTTTGGAGCATTCCTTCTCTTCTCTCTTCATCCCCCCTCTTCTCTACCCCCTTTCTAATTCTTCATTGTAAGAAATCATGAATTTTGTCTTATTTATTAAGGTGACTATAAAATATTTGTGTAATGTAAAATTCCCTTTACAATTATAAAAAGGGGACTTATTTTGTCTTTCCTAGAAATACAAAGAGTCACAGGTTGAATAGGGACATGAACAATCATGTGGGGGGTAGATGAAGAGTTACAATGTAAAGCTATAAATTGAGAGAACCTCCTCATTTCAAAGGATGGTTAATCTTGTTTACTATCTCCCATTTTCTCTCTAGAAACAAGTGATCAAGTTTCTCGCTACTTCTTTTACATATGTTTCCTCTACCTTCTTCCTTATACAACTTTGTGAGAATGTAAATAAAGAAGAAAGGAGTTTCATGCTTTTCTGGATGAGGGAATAAGTGAAACTTTGTGTTCATAATTCCATCTTGTCTTGGTCTTATTAAAAAGGTTGTTATTCTTCCTAATTATGTGTGTT
The DNA here is from genome assembly GCA_018340775.1 of Taxus wallichiana var. yunnanensis. Taxonomy (NCBI): domain Eukaryota; kingdom Viridiplantae; phylum Streptophyta; class Pinopsida; order Cupressales; family Taxaceae; genus Taxus; species Taxus wallichiana. The sequence goes on from CM031239.1 coordinate 751,400,977, forward strand.
GATATCCTCTGATTAATCTTTGTAATCATATGATTTTTCCTACTTTCAATATTAATCCCCTCCTAATTTCCCACTCCCATTTTCCCACCTACCTAGCAAATTCATCCCTTACAAGAAATTGAAATAATTTTCCATATAGGTGCACTTTGGAGTCTCACTTGTTAGATCCCCGGCCTCTAGGCCAACAACAATTTTACATTTTAGTTCACACACAATAATTGAGCTTCCCCATTCAAGCATAATGACCTAGTCCTAGAGCGTTGGAGGAAATCCACCAATTTTTCCTATCAACAAATTTTCTTGCCAAAAATTTTTGGCACCCACCATGTAGATAGATTTAACAGCTTCTACACCCAACATATGAACCACACAATCCAAAGAAGTATATATTAAAAAAAATTTAAAAACCAAAAATTGATTTAAAAAAATAAAAAAACTAATTGTAACATGTTGCTAAATAACCCACTTTGTTGATTTATGTGAGTAATCCTTCATGTTCCACAATTCCCTTTCATATTCAAAGTCATTGCAGGATTTTCCTAAACTAGTTGAAAGAAGATACACCAGATGAACAGTTGAGAGGAATTTTTGATCCCGATTTTGAGGCTTTGCAAAATGCACAAGAACAAATCGGAGATAACCCCTACTACTTCTCTCAAGCTTCATCTCCATTTTATTCTTTAAGTGGTTCACCTAGTAATCCTATTCAAAATCCTATTAATACTCCCCCGAAAATCCTCTTGTTCTTTATGCCTTCCACCCACCATTGAATATTGAATTCCCTTGTCAAGGAGAATAAGAATTGGGAGAAGAATTTACATAAGTTGAATTTGAAGCGAAATTGAAGCGAATAAATAATGGAAGATGAAGTAGAAAGACCCTAACCGATTGTTTCATGGGGAAGGAATACAGGTCCACTCACTCTTACACCTCCTCTTCATAATCTAATGATGAGTTCCCGCAAGAAATTCCTAAATTTTAATGGTGATGACACACAACTTCCTCAAGAACACATCTCTGTCTTCATCACATCATGTAAAATTCTTGAAATCGAACACGAGGATGTTGTTGTAAGATTATTTGTGTAATCACTTCAAGAAAAGGTATCAAAGTGGTATTATATCTTTCCCTCCCGCTACATCACACGTTGGGAAGACATTCAAGCAACTTTCGTAGCAAGATTCAAATAAGATGAATATTTCTAATACCTCCTCATTCAATTGGTAAAAATGAGGAAAGAATCAAATGAAACTATGAGAGACTTTGTGGCTTGTTTCAACCGGTTACTCCATAGAATACCGGAAGATGCTTCACCATCTGAAGACAATGTCAAGAGATTATTCATCAATGCACAACCCCCTAAAATTGGATTCATCTTATAAATATTTCAACCTTGTACTCTTGAGCTTTCCCAAGATGATGCAATTGAGATTGAAGATGATCTATTTTTTCTAGAAAAATGAAGAATCCAAATGGAAAGAAAAGGGGTCAATTTTCCAAGGAAGGTACCACTGACTCTCTTGTCCAAAAATTGGAAAATGAATTGAAGGAAATAAAGAAAAAATATCCCTAAATATTCCTATTCAAAATCATGATAGGAATTGGATTTCCAGAACACCCCAAAGGCTTTCCTTGGAAGCTCCGTCTGCTAATGAAATCTGTAGAACTCGAGAAGACAAAGATGGAATTAGACAAGAAAGCGAAGGAAGTGATTTCATAGAGATTAAATAAGTAGATAATGATGCACAAATCAGATTCTGTAAATATAGTGGAGGTGATGAAGATGATGACAAAGATGCTCCCAGTTTCTCATGTGTGGTATTCACCCATTCTCATTATCAAAAAGGAGCTTCTTCCTCCACTTTGCTTCTATGAAGAATAAGGCTAAAGATCCTCTAGTGGTGAATCTACAAAATAAAATAATCAGTCGAGGATATCCACTTCCAATCTCCATGGATTTTGCATTGGAGAGACCTAATCCTATGGCAAACAAGAGGTCATGTGCTATTCCAAGTAAGTCTTTCAATGCCCTTCCCAATTCTAAGTCTACTTCTACAAAATCTAGTCCTTTAAGAATCTTTGGTATACCTAAAAAATCAGCCTCTTTTTCCCAAACATCCACTTCGCTCCCAAGCCTATCCTAACTCCAAAAGTTGTGCCTTTATCCCCCATATCCATATCAACTCATTTTGATATCATAGAACATGTGAAAAATATAAAATTCATATTTCGAATCCAAGTATTTATGGACTCATCCCGAGTAATTCGAGAATCTTGTCCATCATATTAAGGGCGTAGTTTCAAATCCCAATACTTGTGACTCATAATTCTAAAGGACTAATACCAACCCCATCTACACCTCAATCACAGATAATACTTTACATGAGTCCATCAAAGACTGATAATATCGATCCTTTCTAGGTTTCCCTTCTTTTTAGAAGATACCAGGTTGAATAACCGCATAATAGATTCATGTGATTTTGATAATGTAATGCCTATAAATGTTTCTAATTATCATGGAGTCACATTTACATGGGCTAATGGATCATGTTACTCCATGGATTCAAAGGAGATCCCACTTGTGGTAAAGATCAATGATGTATAGGTGGTCCTCAATAAATTGCCAGATAAGAAGGTGTCAATGACTATCTTCGTAAGGCGAGATATTCCGGCTTCATTTGGAATGTTGTTAAGTAGAAGCTTCTATTAAGACTTGGGAGGAAAAATCTTAATGAATTGGTCTTCCACAACATTCAGGCTAAAGGAGATATGGAGAATTTGCTTCCCGTGAAAATATGAAAAGAGATAACATCTTGTACCAAGATAACGGGAGTATGAATAATTTCATGACATTCGAAGAGGTGGATGAGATTTCAATCTTGAGAGGACCAAGCATCACTTTATGAGGGTGCATTGATCATGAATAAGTGTGGAGAATAATTTAGTTACAAGAGGATAGTCATGAGTTTCCAAATGATGTGATCCATGAAGAAGAGAAAATGGTTCTTGATGAATTCCAAGCTAAGAAATCAGTTAATGTGCTTACCCATGATGAGGAGGCATTCTCATTCCAATTTGAAGATGAATATTTTTTTGACCATTTCATCCATAAAGAATAAATTCTAAGTTGCAATGAGCCTTTGAAGGGTTTGAAGGGAGAATATTTGGAAGAAATTCTAAGAATTGCAAAAGAAACAAAAGATCCTCATCTTAGTCTTGAACTCCTAATACAAGCCATGGATTTGCAAGACAAGTGTGAATCCAATTCTGAATTCTCAATTGATATAAAAATTGGTCATGATTAAATAAACTAGGGTGAAAAATCTCATGTCCCTCCCAAACAAATGATTGATGGATGTATTGATGAAAGAGAGGTGTTCTCTTTCCCATTCGAAGAAGAAGATTCTTTTTATGTGGAAAATATTGAAACAAGGGTCCTTGAGTCCTTTTTATGATAGAATCCCTACCACAAAGAAGCATTGGAATGCAAAGAGCTTTGGGATGATGAAGTAATTACTCCAAATGGGTGCCTTGAATTTCTATAGACACTAAATCATGCACTTTGGTACATTTGTAGGTTCTAATCACATACTAGTATTCATATGATTCATAAGTGAGAAAACAAGTAATTGACATCTATCTTTGGCCTCTTTTTGTCTTTCTAGTTTCTTCTTTAGTCTTACACACCCCACAACCCAATATGATATTCATTGCTTTATCTTTATTAACTCGACACCAATGCCCACCCAGATGTTAGTGCCTATGTTCCCTTGTCCCTCTAGGCTCCCTGACCTCTTTGCATCTTTCTCAACCCTTTTGGGAATGTTTTATATTTTGGGCATTTAGTTTCTTATCCTTTTAGCTGTCAATTACAAAATTCAAACAAGGGAATATTCTAAATACAAAGCTATGTGACCATAATAAAGGACCAAGCTCTAAGCATCTACTATCATCGCCTAAGTTTACATCCAAAGGCATTCGAAGATCATCAAAGCACCCATCTAGACATCATTCAAGGGATAAGGGACTAAATTTTATGCATACACTTCATAGGAGGGGAAGTTCATTTTTCCATACACACATCTACTTACATTTCTACATCTAGCTATCACTCGCTATCGAGTACATATTTCACAAGAGCCTCCTGAGGAACGATTCTACACACACACACACAGTACATGGAGTTTGAGATGTAGTGTAATGCTCGGTTGTAAGTTCACTCAGTCGGGTGACCATTAGGGTAAGTCTAACTCCCCATTTGCATCTTTTTCCTTTTAGGACTTGATTTGTTTTGGGGTTTTGGAGGAGATCATTTGTTTTTCAAATTACAGTGCAAACTCTACAAGCATAGTGTGACACACAAGTGACAAATAAAAAAGCTAAGCAACCATCTTACGACACATAAGAAATTAGTTTCCAACCATTTTCACAGTCATGGGCACCCAATAGAGGTCTTTAGTGCCTAGGTGCCCCTGACCCATTCAAGGCACCCTGATCTAGCTTATGCCGGTAGTTCCACAATTTTTTGTGTGTGGTTGTGATATTTTCCTCCTCTTGTTCATCAATCTTCCAGTCCAACACACCTTAGTATCAATTGCAAAATCAGCTAAGTATTCTATTCCCTTTCTTGTAATTAGGGTTTCAAATTCATTTAGCTTATTAATCTTGGGTCGATATGTGCTTTATTACTTATTTATCATATGTTACACTACAATTAGGGTTTAACATAATACAATATTTGTTAAATCATTTAGTGAACCCATCTCATTCAAATACTCTTGGATCATTTTTTTCTTCTTTCACATGGCTTCTCAAGCTTCTCAATATCCTTGCATCAATTGCTTCAAATGCACCCATATTGCAAAGATGTTCTTCTAAAATCCCTAAACACTATGTATCTTCCTAGCGATACACCACCTACTCAAGTCAGTGTTATATTTGATCGTCTTTCTGATGAATCTCTTGGTTCTAATTCCAATCAATCTATTTGCAAGTCAATCCAAGCTTTACATTCTTTATTTCAAGATAAATTTCAGGTTATGGAATCCACGATCACATCTCTTAAATCTGAAATCCAACATCTTAAGGACGTTTCTCAGGCTCATGATAGTTCCCTCTCATCCTCATTTTATGTATTCTATATGTTCTCATATCGTGAACCTCAAATATTTCCACCCCTACCCTCTCAAGTTTGATTTCAATGCTAAGTAACAATATATTCTTATGTATCTCCTCATTAGTCTTGTTCACCTTACCATCTACTCATTACTATCCTCCTTACCGACTTGCAAAATATCAATATCACCCATATTATAACTATCATAAAATAAATGGACATAATGAAATTTATTTCTATGCTTTACAATGAAGAATCAAACATCTTGAGCATCACATTCTCTACATAACATGTTGCTACATGTTCATCTTCAATTGCTACATCTCATTGGGTTCCTATATCGTATTCATATATGTCTAAGGAGCATCATGCCATCACTTCTAATGTTTCTTCTTCCATCACTCAAGTGCTTTCTATTCAATCCATTCAAAATAAGAAACCACCTCCTAAAATCACTCTACCTTCTTCTCCTATCAATTCTTCTGCAGTGTCATCAATCTCACATAAGCTCTAACCAATCACTTTTGTCAAAGAAACTACTCCTTATATTGATGGTCAAGACACATTTCAAACTCCGCCACCATGGCATGGTCCTATTGTTGCTTTTGCCTACCATTGTGTTGGCCCTCTCTCTTATCATGACATAGATAATGCTCTCCCATAATGGAATGGTATCTCTCATGTCACCACATAGATCTCAATCATTGGAAAACTTGGGGGAAACACACATATTCTCCCCCTTGCATTGTTACTAAATTTTTATATCATCTCATGCAATTGACGCTATGCATTTAAATGTTTAATATTTCCTAAGCATCATTACAAACCCTTTGATATGCAATGTGTATCATCATTACCCTATGACACACTCTTGTGCTATGGTTCAAACTTGACTGTTGAGGGCATACTACATACATGAACCTCACACACTGCACATTTCACACTCAATGCATTCACGACACATCTCTCTAGCATCACATTCTCACACAACACACTTCCCTATGATGCACTCTAGTTCCATGGTTCATACTCAACTACTTGAGGGTCTAAATTTGAAATGAACCTCACCACATTCACACTATTTATGCTTTATGACTTCACGATCAATATTTATAGTGCACAATTCAAACCATTTCCTATGACACACTCTTGTTTTATGGTTAATTATTGAATTCGAGGGGACATTTATAAATGAACCTCATCTCATACATATCCATCAACATACACTTAGGGGGCACACTGTCCCTATCACACTCACATTGCATACCATTCCATTCATACACAATGTACTACATATCTTGGTAACACATTGTTCTTCTTTGCTTCTACTCGCATGTTACACTTTTCTTACTATGTTAGATGGATACATCATATGTCATTATCTTGTCTATATATACATGTGCCTTGACTTTCCTTCTAGTTGTGAATGCATACTTTACACATATCATTACATGCAGCATGGATGCTTGGTATTGTACCACTTCTTAGTACCATTGAGGATCTTGGGGCATCCACTTTCTTATACACACTATATGTGCAATTGTTGTTTTGTATATTACTTCATATTCTTACTAGCACACTATTATCATACATGTCTTGACATAATTTTTATATTTATAACATGTTAATGAGTGCTTCATGTGTAACATTTTATTTACAAGAACTATTTTTCACCATGGTTGTATAATACTTTACTTTCTATTGTTTTCCATTGTGTGTGGAATTTTCCCTTTGTCTTTCTTGTTCATTACTTGTATGCTTTTGGCAATTTTATCCCTAATTGTCTTACAACATTGTGAGATATGTTCCATATTTGTAACCCAATTTTCACAATCTACATTGTATTCTTGCTTTCTAGATTACACATTGTCTTCTATCTGTGTATTTTTTTTTTTTCTACTAACACATGTTTTCAACCACTTTGTTTACATGTGCCTTGGTTTCTCTATGCACATCCCCTCCCCTGTATAGTATCAATTTCAAATCAACGTCTAGTCATCTCCTTTGGGTCACTTCCTCCTAACGACATTACATGTACCCAAAATGAGGGTGGCATACATTGGGTGAATTAGTCACCCCATTCAAGATATATAAAGTCACAGTTAATGCACTGCACAACACAGAACAAAGAAAATGCATAGTCACAACAAAGATCCTAGTATCTAACTTAGGTCCTTATCATAACAAAGATTCCAACACCCAAATATATACATGATTTCTTGGGCACTCCTGAACCTTTCTGGGTGCCTATGACCAGGGAGTAGTTACAAAAGTTTTCTCGATCAACATAGTTTTAAGAAATTTACACAACGGTTTTTACAGAATAGGCTCAATCCTCCAGTAATCAACATGCATGCTATCTACTTTTGTTTTATATTTGCATTGGATCAAATTGGAACAAACCGAGATCACACCATCTGCAGCGGTGTATAATTTTAGGAAGCAGTCATGGATGGAGAATAACACTAAACCTTTCTCCCCAACACTTCTTTTTTTCATGGTGTGAGATTGCCCCAAAACTCACTCTTGGCATGAGATCACCAAAAAAACTCACCCTTTTACATCAATTCAAGACACTCTCTATGTTTTTCACTCATCACGAGATAAAGTTCACATGTTCCTTTTACTAATTTTTCACATTTTTACACACTTTTTACTTTTTTGGATGGAATTTTTCATATACACATATTTGACTACTCATTTTCTCTTCTTTTTACAGTTTGTCCTTATGAGAAGAAAAAGTTACATCGAGAGAGGACATTAAGAAAAATTAACAATGATAATAGGTACAACGTGACACAACATGCTACAACATCATACACTTCACCCCTAGGGTCACTTCCTCTTCCTTAGCCTCCACGCTTCATTTTATTCACTCCACGCTTTTTCTTGTCTCATCAAAAAAATTTCCCCATTAATCTACATGGTTATCAGGTATGTTATCTACTTTATCTTATCAAGTATTCTCTCATCAACATAAACTAGGGGAAAATGTAGACATTAAATCACATAGTTGGGTACATTTCTAGGTCCTAATCACATACTACTATTCATATGACTCCTAAGCAAGAAAACTAGTAATTGACATCTATCTTTGGCATCTTTTCTCTTCTGGTTTCTACTTTGGTCTCACACACCCCACACCCGTCAGTGTCATCTTCATTTCTTTATATTTTATTAACTATGGACACTAACACCTAGGCAGGACACTAGCTCTCAGGTGCCCTCATCCTCTTTGGGCACCCTAACGTATTTGTATCTTTCTCACCCCTTTTGGGCCTCTTTTATCTTTTGGGCATCTTGTTTTCTTATAGGTTGGAATTTCAGTTGTCAATTGTGAAATTCAAACAAGGTAATCATATAAATACAAAGCTATTTGACCATAATAAAGGACCAATCTCTAAGGATCTACTATCATCACCTAAGGTTGCATCTAAAGGCATTATGAAAGCATCAAAACATCCATTTAGCTATCATTCAAGGAGGGACAGGGGCTGCATTGTCTACATACAATTTGTAGAAGGGGAAGTTCACTTTTCCATACACATATCTAATTACATTGCTACATCTAGTTATTACTCGTTTATCAAGTGCATCTTTCATAAGAGCCTCCTAAGGCACAATTCTACACACACACACACAAAACTACATAGAGTCTGAGATGTAGTGTAGTGCTTGGTTATAAGTTCACTTTATTGGGTGACCATTTGGTGCTATTCCAAATCCTTGTTTGCATCTTTTTCTTTTTAGGATTTGATGTGTTTTGGGGTTTTACAAGAGATCATTTGTTTTGTAGGTTACAGGAGAATTTGGTGGGCATAGTTTGAAACAAAGGCATCAAAAATGAAGGTGAGCGACCATCTTATGACATAGAAGAAATTATTTTTGACCATTTTTACAGTCACGGGCACCCAACATAGGTCTCTAGCTCCTAGGTACAACGAGACCCATTCTAGGTGCCCTTGTCATGTTTATTCTAGAAATTCCACAATTTTATGTGTTGTTGCGATAGTTTCCTCCTCCTATTCATCAGTATTCCAATCCGACACACCTCGGGATTAATTATGAAATCAACTAAGTATTCTATTCCCTCTCTTACACTTAGGGTTTCAAATTCATTTAGCTTATTGCTTAGGTCAAATATGTGCTTTATTTCTTATTTATCATATGTGACTCTATAATTAAGGTTTAACATAATATAATATTTATCAAACCAATTTCAAAAATGAATATTTTTAGGATGAATGTAAGGATGAGATTTTGGAAATCTCAAAGGAGTCTATGCAAGAAATCTTGAAAGTCTGTAGAAGGTATAGAAGATCCCGAGTTAAGTCTTGTCCTCTTAACTCATGTGATTGCCATGCAAGATAGGTATGAGGTTATGTTTGATTCTTCACTCAAATTCAAACACCTCAAAATGAAATAGAACAAAAAGTTGAATTTGAGGCCTCAATGAAATATTTTTCAATAAGCATGAATATGGGAAAGAATAAAAATTAGGATATTCCAGTAATTCGAACAAAAATCAACCATGGAGCTATAATGAGATGCTAAATGAGAAATCAGCATTGTAGGTGAACACAGAAGGTAATTTGCACTCTGAATCAGATTTAAAAGATAATAAGAGCTATGGTATTTTTGAGTGAAGCTTGAGCATCAAAAATATCTTGTAGGCTCACTCCTCCCAAGTATACAAGCAAAAAAAAAGCACTGAATTTCATTAGCAGCTAAGGAAAGGAGGCTACTTACTTGAACCATTCAATGGCTTTGTGGAACATCATAACTTAGTGTTACCCCTTCGAAGGTAATGTCTGAAAAGAAAATTGCTACTGATGAAAGTGGGTTTTCCCCCGCATGTATCATAGGTGATATATGTGTGTGTTTTCCTTTCTTGTTGTATTTATTTTTCCCTTCCATGTGTTGTGTGTGTGTGTGTGTGTGTGTGTGTGTGTGTGTGTGTGTGTGTGTGTGTGTGTGTGTGTGTGTGTGTGTGTGTGTGTGTGTGTGTGTGTGTGTGTGTGTGTGTGTGTGTGTGTGTGTGTTGTGTGTGTGTGTGTGTGTGTGTGTGTGTGTGTGTGTGTGTGTGTTGTGTGTGTGTGTGTGTGTGTTTTCTCATCCTTTTATTCTCCTTGTTTATGTTTGATACTATGTAAAGCCCAATATATAAGGCACTAGTATGAATTTTAAATTTAGATTATGGAGTTCATTATCATCTTTTCCTCACTTTATTTGATCCATAATGATTCCCCAAGTGATAAAGAGATGTTTTCATGTGTTTTTGCAAGTGAAAAATTCAACTTGAAAACATGACAACTTTACCTTGGTGTCAAAAGTTTTGGTTGTAAAACCTCCCAAGAACTCATCCGGATCAATTCATCCCCTGTGTCAAGCCATCCCAATCTTTTTAGTTCCAATATGTGTTGTAATAACCTGGTCCAAGTGTTGGAAATATGTAAATAGGTTCATGGAGTTCTTCCAATTCAATGCTTCTCAAGCCATATCCTTCAGTGACTTGGAAATGGCTATCTTTGGCCTTTCTATGGTAGATGTGCATCCTACATAGCAGATTTGAAGACCCAAATTCATTAATAAATAACATCAAGGAGCTAAGAACATTGTGTAAATTATTTAGTGAAGTTTAGGAAATATTTAGAGGTTTAGGAACAAGTTCAGCAAGGGTTTTTGAAGGTGAAGGAGCTTGCATTGCAAAATAGCACCTGATATTTAGAAGATGATTCTCGAGATATATATAATGAGTTAGAGGTCAAAAAATATACAAATGGAAAGATAATTCAATTCCCTACATGACGATATTTTTTAGATTTCTCACAAAACCAAAGCGCTTCTTTCCACAATCTATTTTTGGCGTGGCACACCTTGCGGTCTCAAGAAAAAGGCTATTTTGAGGGTGTTTCAAGAATAATTAGCTAATGGGACCCATACCATTCTTCTCCAAATTATTTTTCATTTAAAATTATATAAATAATTTCCTAAAAGTACCTCCAGGAGCTCCAACAAATTCATTTTCAATGTCCTTCACAAAGCACGCTCTCGTAGTTAAAAACAAATTTCAATGCCACGTGTCAACATAATTCTGAGGTTCACTTTTTTGTCCCTCTTTTACCATTTCCAAGGGGAGAAAAAATTCTCCCTCCCCCTTTTGATCTTCTGGACCCACCACATGACCTTGTGAAGACTTCGTAAGCTCTTTTCGCAAGATTTCTAGCCCCTGCCTCATGTAATGCATGCTTGACTTGTCCTCATAGGGATAGGGTGAATTTTTGTGTCCTTTTCCTCCCTTTTCCAAGGGGACAAGGGGAAAATAAAATTCACCCCTCCCTTATGAATCATTTTCCAAAAGGTAGGAGTTATGTTTTTGAAGCTCTTCCTCTATTTGCTCAAAATCCACCTTGAACTCGCCAAAAAAATATAGAATTTTATCCTCAATTGTTATTCCACCATTCCTCCCTCCATGTTTTCATAATCATAGAAAAAATAAAATTCATGAATTTTTCATTTTTTCAAGCTTTCATGCCGAAACTTTTACAGAATGACTTTGTGCCCAAGATTGAAGAAAAGTTTGTACCTCACAATCTGATAAACAGATCGAAGTGAGATTTTTTGCAACCTCCTTTTCAAAATGAATTTAATGAGAAATTGAAAACATATTAAAATATTCCCTAGATTTTTAATGGAAAAAAAAACTATCATTATTTTCCCTAGCTTTCATTTTTTCAAGTTCCCATCACTCTCCAGTGGATGGGTCGAGATCAAAATTTGAACATAGAGTCCAGAAGAAAAACCTATTCGGAGAAGCTAATTTTTTCGATATCGAGGTGGGAAAGAAAAATTTATAAAAATATCAGGGAATCCATTAATGGCTAACATGGCACGCAAGTGAAATGGTAGCGAGGTACCTCGTCACTTCCCGGGTTCTGGGCGGAATCTCGCAACATTGGAGCAGAGCTTGAAATGAATTATGTAAACTTCTGCAAGTGGTTTCATCCAAATTTGACATCAAGAAGACCAATTTATATTTTTAGTAAGTCCCTACCACATATCTTACTAAAAATAGTAAGTCCGAGGAAAATTTGGTTTCGGGTATCTCAAGACACTCCTTCAAGTGTAGAACATTCAAAAGTGGCAAATTTGGAAAAATTAGAAAAATTGGTAAGGATGGGCACCCATGTGCAACATACTAAAAATAGTAAATGATCAAAATGAGCTCAATATGATCACACATACTTTTCGTATCCATGTATTTCTTTCAAGGAGGTCAAATATTTAACTATCAAGAAAAGCCCTACCTTTATGGGTGTGATGAGCATATGATGTCCCAAAAGTAAATGCCATATTAGAAGCTTCCATAACTCTTCACTTGTCACTAAGTGGTGACCATATCTTTGGAGATATCCTCATGGGAATGAAAATGAAAAATTCATGCTTACGGAGGAGTGAGAGATGAATTATGACTCATATGGGTTGATTCCTAATTTTGGTCATCAATGTCCTCGGGGTGATAGGATCATCATGTTTGCATCATATAAGCAATTGTTTTAGGTTCTCATTCATATGCATTATTGGTCAGGAAGGAATGGTGGTGTTTCATGGTTTGGAATGGTTTTCTCAAGTAAAATAAGGCATTCTTCATTGTTGTCAATGGCATACTCATTAGTGCTCATCACTTACCTTCTCAATGCATCTAGGTAATGCGGAAAGGTTCATCATTTTAAGAGTTTTCAAAAGGGAAAAGTGTTCAAAGGTATTCATCATAGTTCTTCGTCAGTGCAATGTTTTGGATGGTCCTCATGGAGCAAGCTTTCATCTTCAACTCCTTTAGAGCAGATCTTCATCGAAGGCGAAAGCATCCTCATCCATGCTTTGGAGCATTCCTTCTCTTCTCTCTTCATTCTTCCCCCTCTTCTCTACCCCCTTTCTAATTCTTCATTGTAAGCAATCATGAATTTTGTCTTATTCATTAAGGTGACTATAAAATATTTGTGTAATGTAAAATTCCCTTTTGCAATTATAAAAAGGGGACTTATTTTGTCTTTCCTAGAAATACAAAGAGTCATAGGTTGAATAGGGACATGAACAATCATGTGGGAGGTACTTAGAGAGTTGCAATGTAAAGCTATAAATTGAGATAACCTCCTCATTTTAAAGGATGATTAACTTGTTTATTATCACCCATTATCTCTCTAGAAACAAGTGATCAAGTTTCCTCTACTTATTTTGCATATGTTTCCTCTATCTTCCTCATTGTACAACTTTCTGAGAATATTAATAAAGAATAAAGGAGTTTCATGCTTTTCTGGAAGAGGGAATAAGTGAAATTTTGTCTTCATAATTCCATCTTGTCTTTGTGTTATTGCAAAATTTTTTATTCTTCTTAATTACATGTTTTGACATGCTCTGATTAATCTTTGCAAGCATCTAAGTTTTCCTACTTGTAATATTAATCCCCCTTTTGATTTCCCACTCATGTTTTCCCACCTACCTAGAAAATTCTCCCCTTGTAAGGAATTCAAACCATTTTTTGTAGGTGCAATGGAGTGTGCCTATTGGATCCCCAACCTCTAGGAAAACCACAATTTTACATTTTAGTTCACACAAAATAACAAAGCTATCCCATTCAAGAAGAGGGACCTAGTTCCAGAGAATTAGTGGAAATCCACCAATTTTTCCTACTGAAAAATTTTCTCGCTAACAAGGAACAAGTTCAGTGAAAGTAGGATTTTGAAGGTGAAGGATCTTTTAGTTCAAAAAGCACCTAAGCTTTGGAGGATTATTTTGGGAGATCTGTAAAGAGTTAGAGGTCAAACAAGATACCATTGGAAATATAATTCAATTCTCTAAATTATGTTGCTTTTAAATTTTTCACAAGTACAAGTCACTTCTTTCCACAGCCCATTTTTGGCGGAACACCTTACGGTCCCAAGAAAAAGGCTATTTTTAGACAGTTTCGGGAAGAATTAGTTCTATCATGTTCCTCAAGTGAACTTTCCTCTACCACCACTACAACCTCAACCTTGATATCCTTCTCGGAAGCCTCAATTCCTATTATCAATGTTATTGTGCCCTTCATTATGTTTTCCTTTTCTGCTCCTTAGATTCACTCGCCACACTAGTCCGACGCACTCCCATTTCAATGTCTTTGTAGTTATTATCAATTAATATGTAGTCGGTGGTGTCATGAGTATGGGACATCAAATATTGCAGTAAATGGAAACATTCCTTTGAATTGTGCAATCGCAAAATATGGAAATCCTAGACATCATGGTTTAGGTGACAGACTTCACAATCTAGTAATAATGCGCGCACTGACTTGTGTGGTAAAATATCTTTAGTATGTCCCTCCACTTCACAATATGTGCACCATATTCCATTCCATGTCTCGTGTGTGCTTAATTGGCAAAAGCTTCTCTAACTATTTTTCCATGGCTACAATCTACACCTCTAAGATGAGATTACTCCAGTGTCAACACTTCCAACCACCTCAAGCACATAGTGATTCTTCCAAGGCATTGCTTAGATTAGTATACATCTTATTAGATAAATATTTATGAAACGAGGTCATTAATCCTCAAACAAACCACTATACATGTTGAATTTGATGTATATCATAAGACAATTTTTACAACAGAGTCCTAAAATGTATGTCATACTCCCTCATGCTTTCAGACAAACCCTGCTTGATATCTTTGAGCGCACTAATGATCTATTATTTGAACTATGGTATGTGAAACTTAGCTAGAAACACAGTGCACAAAGCATTTTAGTCCACCACAATCTAATGTGGTCCATACTTCATATGCCAATTATGTGCGTGCCCTTACAGGTGTAGTTGCGACCGACTTGCCTTCCTATCTAAGGTTGTAATTCCTTTGCGTGCCATAGTAGTTTACACTTATGCCCATCCTCTGCTACATCTTCAATACCTCTATACTTTGGTAAACAAAGAGAAATCTCAAAGTAAACTTGAGGAGTCTATTGCACTTTGGTTGTAAAGGTGGTGGTGGTTGTGGTCTCTATCCACTAGATCCAAAACCATAACCTCCTCCTCCGTGTAGTGGCTGACCGGATCCACCTAATTCTTTCATGCCACCTACTATGGGAAGCAGTCTAGTTGACAAAATTCCTTATGTCCCAATTGTAGTAATCTTGAAATGGACACCTATTGTCTATGCGGTTGCAACTTCTACTAAAGTAATCCCAACATTCTACACACCAACATTCTAACCTGATGATGCACTGAAAATAATCCTACATAGATACTCCCAAACAATGGCATCGATTGTGATGCCATGGATGCACAAATAACTCTATTCCCTTCAATTAAACATAAAATGATATCTACTCATCTCTGCTTGTTTACCCACACTATCCTACTTCTAGATCTAGAACACCAAGCACAAGGGATAGGTGGATAAGTGGGATTAGATGCACGCAAGTGGTCCTTACTCTTTCCTCTGACGTGCTCTCATTTGAAGCCAAAGGGGATTATCTATTGTGGTTACCAAAAGTTAGGAGATACTCGATGATGTGGATCTGTTGGTCCGAAAATATGTCGCGTGGACAGATCTATGGATAGACGAGCCAACAGTGTTGCAGGGCTTAGCCCCTCTTTGAGACAGCAAAGCGAAACTAGTTTATTGCTATTTCCACTAGCAGGAACCTATGCAAGTCTCACAGATTCTGCCTTCGGGGGTTGGGATCTCATCCCGGTAGAGTATTCCAGGCTGCGAAAAGAAAGGAATGAAAGAGGGAGAAGAGAAAGAACAGATCCGAAGGGAGAAAAGAAATGAATTCCAAAGCAGAAAGGTCAGAAGATTTATGTTTTTAGTTTGGTAGTAAACAGAGCCAAACCTACTTGCATAAATAAACAAAGCAATACTGATAAACAAATGACGGAAAAGTAGATATGAATCCAACAGATTAAACACATACAGATCTAACGTAAGAAAGATCTAATGTATAACACAGCTATTGAGCACAAAGTCTGAATAATTGTATTACTGTTCTTTTCTGTTACAAGAAAGTTCAAAGTCTTTCTCTCCTCACTTCTATTTCTATCTGAAAAATGTTCACCTTCTTTTAGAATACAACAAGTATTCTCATATTTATAGAAAATGAGGAGGAGAGAAGGCAAAATGGAGCCAACCACTTATTTACAAAGATATTTACAAAATATCCAAAAGTCATGTTGACTTTGACAACTTTGATGGATGACATCATCCCATGATGCAACATGGATGATGTCATCATTTGTGCCAACACATTTTAGACATTTCGAAAAGAAAGTCGGAGAATAGAGAAGAAGAAGAAGAAGAAGAAGAAGAAGAAGAAGAAGAAGAAGCTACTCATCATCATCATCCTGCGCCGAAAAAAGGGGTTGCTGTTTCGTGTTGCTTATTATTTCACCCCAGCAAAAGCGCTGATCGGGAAAATTCTTATTCATTGTCTCCAGGTACCGCAGCATCCACTTATGGAAATAGTGGGCATCTGAAAGCCCGAAGACTCTGCTTAGGAAAGTGATAGTATCACTGAGTTCCTCTGAGAAATCACTTCGGTGGATAGTCTGAGGCCACCGGGTCACTACCTTCTTATTCTTTAGGTAGACCTCATTCATTAACTGCATGCACTGGCCTTCGTTGTCTTCCCAGGCCTTGATGCATTCCTGTTGGCTAACAGCCACGTAGTTCCGGTGGTGAGGGATGCCAAGCATCAACTCAAAATGACGGGCAGTGAGGTTTATGACTACCTCGCCCTTGCTGTTCTCGACACATCTTGTGTCCTTGTTGAAAGATTGCGCAACTACCATCATGAACTCATTGTTCACAGCGCTGACAGGGATTCCTCCGGCAAAGTGCAGGGCACTGCCTATTAGCTTGTCCATCCATGGACTTCTTGTAACCTTCTGAGTTCTAACCCAGAACTCATCCATGTCAATGTGACCCAACTCTGAGTCCCTGACATCCATACTGCACTCAGCCTGTGATTCGGGCATTCTGACCCTTTGATATTTGTATTTCATCTCTTCTTCTGTCAGTTTAGCCTTTCCTCTTGGTTTGGTGGGTTTCTTGCTTGACGTAGACATGTGTTCTTTCGAACTCAGTTGCTGATCTGCATGAAGAAGAAGAGAGACCCAATCCAAAAAGGTTGAATTAGTCATTTGATCTTCCATTGGAAAGCTAGCAGAAGAAAGAGAGAGATTTAAGGCTCATGGGCGCGGAAAAATGTATGTTACAGGCCAAATAGATAAGGCGCACGAAAAAGGAATGTTGCGAGAGGTTAATTGGCGCCAAGGCGCATGGCGCATGGATGAAGCAGGTTGCATTTTATAGCAGGGCGCACAGGAAATGCGTGTTACATTGGGGTTCGGTGCGCCCTTTGGCGCATGGATGGATTGTGTAACATGGACAAATGATGCGCCAAAGGAATATGGCGCGGCGCATGGAGGGTTTACACAACATTATGATACTGCCATGGAGGGTGCGCCCGCGCCTTTGTAATCTTTATACTTGCGCGCAGAAGACTTGTGTTACATTAAAACTGGGTGCGCCATTTGGCGCATGGAAACATTATGCAACTTGGATAAAGGGTGCGCCAAAGGAATATGGCGCGGCGCATGGATTTCAACAGCAGCAGAATGGAAGGCTGCGCCATTGGCGGGTCTTGAGCATGTTGCATGGCGGGTAAGGTGCGCCGAGGGCGCGATCTGTCTTTATTGTCAACAAGGCGCGCTAGTGCGCCTTTTGAAATAACTCACTACTCAAATATTCTCTTCTTTCTTCCACTTCAAAGATAGCACTGGAAAAGGGTTTTATAAAAAAGTCCAGCAAACCAAGCTATTTCAAAAAGCTCCCTTTACCAAAGGCAGATCTGGAAAGAGGGAGGAAGGAAGGAAGAAAGAAAAGGAAAAAGCTCAAGAGGAAAGGCCTAAACATATTTCATTAAAAAACGACTAAGCAAACCAAAAATAGATCGAAACACACCAATAGAACACGTACCAAAACACGAAAGCATAAAAATGCAGAGAAGAGGAGAACCTCTTACCTTAAATATAGCAAAAGATTGGAAAGCGGGTCCACGGGCGACAACGACAGAGCGAGGCGGTGACAAATCCAGAGCAATCACGTGCTTCGAAAAAAGGAATGAAAATGACATGGGCGCGCACGGATATTTATAGGAAAAACTGTCATTAATGCGCCACCAACCTTTTGAAATGGCGCATGGAAACGGCTGTCGACAAGGGAAAGCGTGCGCCCTTTGGCGCATGGAAGGAATTGACAACAGAAGAATGAGCGCGCCTTTGGCGCACCATATGCATTGTCGACATGAAGTTATGTGCGCCCTTTGGCGCACCAAAACTTGGTGTTGCAGAGATAGATTACGTGCGCCCTTTGGCGCACCAAAAAGTGATTCAACATCCTTTGGCACCGAAAGACGTGTTAACATGTAAAACCATGCGCCAAAGGCTTTTAAGGGGGCGCATCAAAACTATGTGTTACAAGGCAAATCCATGCGCCCAGCCAAAAAGGCTCAAAAAGACTAAGTTCAAAAACTAGATTTCCGGGGAGGGATTTTACAACGTTTCGAACGCGAGGGATCCCTAACGAGGGATCGAAACAAAATTTTCGGTATGGTTATCGGTAAAATTGCCCTTGTCAATTTTACGGGATAACAGCTGGCTCTTTCTGGGGACTATCCCTGAGCAAACTCGGGGGTAGAGAATCCCAGATCACATGTGCCTATCCATTGGGTACGGAGTCAAAAACAAGGGGGACCGGAGGGAGAACAAAGGAAACACACAACAAACCGAAAGCAAACACACGACAAAAGCAAACACACAACTAAAATAAACTGTACAAAGAAGAGAGCAAGCTCTACTTCCTGAAGATCTTGAGATGTTGCCCGCTATAGGGAAGCGGGAGCTCAACTCCATCCAGATATGAGAGATAGAAACTATTCTCCCCATTGAGTTGCTTGATTTTGAAGGGCCCTCTCCATAGGGAATCAAATTTTCCGTGCATGCCCTTTGGTTCTCTTCGCTTGTCCCAAAGAAGGACGAGATCTCCTACTTGAAAATTCCTCTGCTTGGCTTTCTTATCAAAAAGCCTCTTTACTTGATTCTGATGTTCAGTGATCCTGTCGACCACCCTTACTCTCTTTTCTTCAAGTTCTGCAAGATACATGATTCTCTTTTCTAGAGAATTCTGAAAAGTTTCATCTTCGATTACTTGTGCCAAGCGTAGAGCAGGAAGTTCAGTAGAAATGGGAAGTTCGGCATCAGTGCCATATAACACTTGAAAAGGTGACATGCCGAGAGATCTCTTGGGAGTAATGCGGTCCGCCCACAAAGCGTCGTACAAAGACTTGTGCCACATCCGCTGATTTTCATCTACTAATTTCCGTATGATGGTCACCAAGTTCTTATTACTGGATTCCGCCTGACCATTTCCCTGAGGGTAATAATCAGGCATGTGCTAAAGTTATTCCATATTCATAGCAAAAACTAATAACTTCTCGGGAGGAGAAGTTAGAAGCATTATCAGCAACGATTTTGTTTGGAACGCCGAACCTGACAATGATATTTTCTTTGATAAAACTGCACACCGCCTCAGAAGTGGCGTGCTTGACAGGTATGGCTTCCACCCACTTGGTGAAGTAATCCGTTGCTGTAAGGACATAGCTATGTCCGGCACTCGATTGAGGATTGAGTGCGCCAATAAAATCGATTCCCCATTGCCTGAATGGTTCATTGATGATGACCGGCCTAAGGGGAAGGGCAGCCAACTTGGGCTTGCCGACGAATTGCTGACAGGGTTCACACTTTGCCACCCAGGTAGCCGCATCTTGAAAAAGCGTTGGCCAATAGTACCTGGCTCGGATGATCTTGTGTGCTGTCACGGAAGAAGAAAAATGACCTCCACAGGCTGAATTGTGAAAACTTTCCAGCAGTTTTACTTGCTGGGGCTTGTCAACACATCGCAGAAAGACACCGTCTATCCCGCGCTTATATAAACCATCATCCCAGATGACATATCTGGCCGCTCTGAGCTTTATAGTACGCTTCTCCTTCGCAGTTAGGTGCATTGGGCATTCGCCGTAGGTAAGGAAGAAAGCAATGTCGGAGTACCACTCGTCGCTAGTTGCAATAAATAAAACTAGAGGCAGAGAATCAGGTTCCTCCTGAGGGCTTTGCTCTTTGTCGGTACAGTTTGCTCTTTCATCAGGATCTTCTGAATCCTTGTTCTCAGCCATTAGCTGACACAGGCCTTTGCCCCTTACCAGCTTGGTTGGTTTAATATCCAGGTCATATTCCTGGACCTTTGCGATCCAATTCCCTCTCAAGCTTCCTAACTCCTGCTGAGTTAGAATTGATTTCACTGCGGTGTCGGGAACCAGCACCACCGTATGCGAGTTCAGAATGTAATACCTGAAATTCTTCACCGCTTTGACAACGGCAAAGGCATGCTTTTCCAATTGAGTCATTTTCAGTTCGTGAGGCTTGAGAGGAGAACTCATGAACGCGATTGGAGATTCAATATCCTTCGAGTTCTTTTGCATTAGGATTGCAGACACAGTATGTTCGGAGGCGTAGCTATACATAATGAAGTCTTTGGAGAAATCCGGACATACCAGGACCGGTGCATGAGCAACAGAAGTTTTTATCTCCTCAAACGACCTTTTCCCCTCTTCACTCCATCTGAAAGTGGGTGACCCTTTCATCATGTTCAGTATGTGGCGGGTCTTCTCAGCAAAATCAGGAACAAAACGCCTGAGAAAGTTCACCTTTCCGAAGAAAGAATGAACACCATTCTTGCTTGTAGGCAGAGTAAGGCTTTGGATAGCCTTAACTCTTTCGGCATCGATCTTCGTTCCTTCTTTGCTAACCACATGGCCTAGCAATTTCCCTTCCGTAACCCCAAAAACAGACTTTTTGGGATTTAGGGAAATTCCATGTTCTCGGCACCTGGCCAATACTTGCTCCAAATGATCACAATGATCACTTCGTTGTTTAGAGAACACGGTTAAGTCATCTAGATAAACTACAATGACTTTTCCCATCATGCCTTTAAATGCGAAGTCCATGGCCCGTTGAAAAGTAGCACCTGCATTAGTTAGGCCAAAAGGCATCCTGCTGTAGGCAAATGTACCCCAGGGAGTAGTGAATGCTGTTTTGAATTGATCTTCAGGCGAGACTTCAATCTGATTGTAGCCTGAAAAACCATCAAGCATAGACAGCATTTCTGATCCAGTTACTGCTTGCAGAACTTGATCCATTATCGGAAGAGGGTAGTTGTCTTTCAGTGAAGCTTGATTCAAGTTTCGGAAGTCTACGCATATGCGTATCTCACCGTTTTTCTTGCGTACTGGCACAATGTTCGCCACCCAAGTGCTGTGATGAATAGGGAAGATGATTCTTGCATCCAGCATCTTCTGAATTTCGGCCTGAATGGTGCCCGAAATCTTGGGATTATAGTGCCTTTGCTTCGGCGAAGGCTTTGGCATCTTCTTTCAAGGGAATATCGTCTTTGAACGTCCTTTGGCTTGAAGGACTTTAAATCGGCGTAGGACCATGCCAATACATCCATATATCTTTTCAGCAACTTGACAAATTTCCGCTTTTCTTCTCTGGCGTGCAACATTTCCCGATGTTCACAAATTGCGGATGTGCCTCAGAACCTATATTGACTGGTTCTGTCTCTGGGGATGAGCAAGGATCGTCCCGCTTCTTCTTTCTCACAAAACGGTCATGCCTGTCAAACAGGCGTTCCAGAGAAACCAGGCCCTTCGAATTTTATTTCCTTTGGTGACATATGCCGTCTTTCTCCTTTTTATTTCATGGTTTTGATTTGTTGATTGATTCGCGGCATGTTGAGGTGGATCCTTCAAAATACAACTCATCAAAATTTTCTGATTTTTCTAGAAAGGCAATGAGGTGATTATCATCGTTGAATACACCGCCAATCTTGAGAGTTGTCAGCACGCTCGGGCGGAAAACCACTTCAATGGTGTATTTGTTCGTTTTCAAACCGGGTGCGGGAGCATGAGAGATGCTTTGGCGGCCAATGAATCGGCCATATCATTTTGAGCCTTGGAATTGTTCCTATCGAAAAGGCATCAAATTCCTCAATGCTGTCCCATCTTGCATTACGGTAGTGCATGAGCCTTTCATTTTTCACTTGGTAAATCCTTTTGACCTGATTTACAACTAGCTCAGCATCGCCTTGAACTTTTAGATTTTTAATTCCTCTTTCCTTTGCAGCTTGCATACCGAGTAACAGAGCTTCATACTCAGCAGTATTGTTAGTGTTGAAAAACTGCAATTTGAAAGAAAGAGGAATGACTTCTTCCTCAGGAGATATCAGCACAACCCCAGCGCCACATCCACTTTGTTGCTTGCAATCGCCATCAAATTGCAAGGTCCAGATCTTATTACAGATCCTTTTCTTGAACAAAAACGTCCTTTGTATCCGCCTCGGTAGATAAGAAGTAGTTCCCCATCCCTGATGATTCAAAAAGGATTTGGGCTTTGGGATCTTCGGAGCTAGTGACCAAGTACTTCTTTTGGGATTCCGGTTCTAAAGTTTGCATTACGCCTTTGACTGGAATTCTAGCTTTAGACCAGTCCATGTGAATTTCTCCACCAACTTCGCTGCAAAAGCTCCTTCCTAGCAGAATTCCATAGGCTGCCGGAATGTCAGCGACAAGGACGGTCATTTTTACTCTTTTATCCGGGAAGGCCGCAAACGCAAATTGCGCGTCTTTGATTTGGCCAATCAATGGCACTTGCTTGGTCTCCAATGAGTAACATCTGCCGAAAGGTTTGGTAAGAGTGAGGCCCAAAGCATGGGCGACTTTCGCCGGCATGACGTTATCGGAAGCTCCGGAATCAATTATACAGTTGCTCAACTTATGGCCGTTGATTAGGAGAGAGAGATAGAAAGGTTCTATCTTGCCTGATGCGGATGTTGAAGCAACATTTATGTGGGATTCAGGAGGAGTGGAAAGGATTCCTTTTGGGGAAGCCTGATTAGATATAACAGCTTGACTTTGGATATACTTAGTCAATCTTACAAGCTGTTCGGGGTTTGACTGAAGATACTCAGCTTCAGACATCTGGATCTTGGTCTTTTTTGCATGATCTATTATATCGAATGCGGCCAAGGGTTGCGTTGGTGAAGGAATGAGTCCTTCACTTCGCGATGGTGGAACAGGGTTACTGATCTTGATAGGAATATGAGGGGGCTGATTCGGAGGAGAGATGGGCGGAAAAGACTTCTTTGCAAAAGACTTAACAGGGAGTTGAGTAGGAAGAGGATTACCTCTTTTAACAATGGTTGGAGGTGCGTTTGATACGACCTTCTCCTTCTGCACATGGGCAGCAACTTCCGCTTCCTTTCCTTGCGAGCGGGTAAAAACAGCATAGGATTGTCCGCTTGCATAGCCCTGAGTACTCTCTTCT
Source organism: Taxus wallichiana var. yunnanensis (assembly GCA_018340775.1). Classification (NCBI taxonomy): domain Eukaryota; kingdom Viridiplantae; phylum Streptophyta; class Pinopsida; order Cupressales; family Taxaceae; genus Taxus; species Taxus wallichiana. The sequence goes on from CM031239.1 coordinate 751,424,568, forward strand.
TCATCAGATTCATCCTCATCAAATTCCATGTATCCAATAGTAGAGTCGCCAGTCGGTTCACCGACATCTTGATCATCTTCGCCTTGAGACAAAGGTTCCTCATAGTACTGCTCTTCTTCTTCATTTCGGCCAAAGCATTGATCGGAGGAGCTTCAAGCGCCAACCGTGGAGCAGTTGCAGGTAAGCGCGGCCTTTGTGAAGCATTGTTAGGAACAAAATTCCTCCGCGGGACATCCCGGTACGAGGAACTAGGAGAGGCCTGGGCCAACTGTTTTTTCAATGCGAGCAGATCGTTCGCCATCTTTTGGAATGCTGGATCAGACGAAGTAGTAGGCGAGGGATCTGAAGATTTGGACTTTGATGATTCCTTTTTTAACTCGCCAGATATTATCAAATTGTCTTCTATCCGGATGGCAGCAGCCTGAGCGAGAGGTAGAGTAGCTACTCGCTCTTGAAGGAGCAAGAAGCTGACTTTTGAGCTCATGGCGTTCACGAAGAAACACTTCTGATTCTCCGGTGTTGGAAGCATGGCAGTAGGGACACGGTTGATTAATGCATTGAACCGGGCGACAAAATCGCGCATGGTCTCATTGGCCTCTTTCTTCAGGTGGGTGATCCGTGATAGCAACGCAAATGCATCTTCTGAAGGCTTATATCTGTCTTCAAAAGCTTCCCGCAAGGTTGCCCAACTGGTGATAGATCCGGCCGGCAAATGCTGAAACCATTCAGCTGCGGGCCCTTGTAGAGTTTCCAGAAAAAGGTGAACCGACACATCTTCGTGAGTCACGTCCAAAATACTGCATGACATAATGAAAGCAGATATGTGGGAATCCGTGCTTTGATTTCCGCTCCCGTCAAATTTAGGAAAATTCTTTCGGTTCCCATGAGGGAGCGCGTGAACTGGATGTGGCAGTGCGAGAGGACCCATAGCATTTCCCCATGGTACCGCCATTTGAAAGGCTGGAAAAAGCACACGAGCTGGGAGGGTGGTTCCACTGAGCAGCAAGGCACTACAAAGGGATGTAGATGCTCCTTGTAAAAGACTTTTTCTTCGTGGAGGTGAGACACTCCTGGATGACCACCTAGCTGAGCTTAACGCTGAAAAACGTGCCGGTGTTACGCTGAAATTGTGCCTTTGAAGCAGATCGAAAGTAGGATCGACTTCTCCACGGGCTCTCCTGCTGCGCGTAAAAGGTTCACTTGCCAGCGTACCTTCCAGATCTGCGATATTATGGCGCAGATTTAAACTTTATTTTTGGGTGTACTTGCTGATTTTCTGGTTTTTCTGACAAAAACCAGCAGCATGCACTTTTCTGAATATTTAAAAACTATCCTCTTCGAAAAACCGATTGCGGTTAATGACAAATAATAACGAGGATAAGATGGCAGGGAAGAATAGCAGGCTGATTTTCAGATCTGATTTTTAATTTTTCAGAGGGTTTTGAACTTTTTGGAAAATAGTCAAAAATTCAGATCTACGAAAAAATGTTAATTTTGATAAAAACTCAGCGAACTAAAGATCTGTAACTAGGCCCGATCTACGGATCTCAGAAGAAAATTTTCAGTTTCAGGCACTTTTGCAAATTTTTTGGATTTTCAACAAAAAGTGCAGATTTGCAAACAGGCAGTGATTTTCTTATATTTTTCTGATTTTATATTATACCACTACCATAGATCTGACAGATCTGTCGATTCCCAGTGAGTCGCCAAAAACTGTTGGTCCGAAAATCTGTCGCGTGGACAGATCTATGGATAGACGAGCCAACAGTGTGCAGGGCTTAGCCCCTCTTTGAGACAGCAAAGCGAAACTGGTTTATTGCTATTTCCACTAGCAGGAACCTATGCAAGTCTCACAGATTCTGCCTTCGGGGTTGGGATCTCATCCCGGTAGAGTATTCCAGGCTGCGAAAAGAAAGGAATGAAAGAGGGAGAAGAGAAAGAACAGATCCGAAGGGAGAAAAGAAATGAATTCCAAAGCAGAAAGGTCAGAAGATTTATGTTTTTAGTTTGGTAGTAAACAGAGCCAAACCTACTTGCATAAATAAACAAAGCAATACTGATAAACAAATGACGGAAAAGTAGATATGAATCTAACAGATTAAACACATACGATCTAACATAAGAAAGATCTAATGTATAACACGACTATTGAGCACAAAGTCTCGAATAATTGTATTCTTGTTCTTTTACATACAAGAAAGTTCAAAGTCTTTCTCTCCTCACTTCTATTTCTATCTCGAAAAATGTTCACCTTCTTTTAGAATACAACAAGTATTCTCATATTTATAGAAGATGAGGAGGAGAGAAGGCAAAATGGAGCCAACCACTTATTTACAAAGATATTTACAAAATATCTAAAAGTCATGTTGACTTTGACAACTTGATGGATGACATCATCCCATGATGCAACATGGATGATGTCATCATTTGTGCCAAAACTTTTTAGACATTTCAAAAGAAAGTCGGAGAATAGAGAGAAGAAGAAGAAGAAGAAGAAGAAGAAGAAGCTACTCATCATCATCATCCTGCGGCCGAAAAAGGGGTTGCTGTTTAGTCGCTTATTATTTCACCCAAAGAAAAGCGCTGATAGGGAAATTCTTATTCATTGTCTCCAGTGTACCGCAAAGATCCACTTATGGAAATAGTGGGCATCCAAAGCCCGAAGACTCTGCTTAGGAAAGTGATAGTATCACCGAGTTCCTCCGAGAAATCACTTCGGTGGATAGTCCGAGGCCACCGGTCACTACCTTCTTATTCTTTAGGTAGACCTCATTCATTAACTGCATGCACTAGCCTTCGTTGTCTTCCCAGGCCTTGATGCATTCCCTTGGCTAACACCACGTAGTTCCGGTGGTGAGGGATGCCAAGCATCAACTCAAAATGACGGGCAAAGTGAGGTTTATGACTACCTCGCCTTCTTCATTCTCGACACATCTTGTGTCCTTGTTGAAAGATTGCGCAACTACCATCATGAACTCATTGTTCACAGTCACGACAGTGGATTCCTCCGGCAAGTGCGTGGCACCGCTATTAGCTTGTCCATCCATGGACTTCTTGTAACCTTCTGAGTTCTAACCCAGAACTCATCCATGTCAATGTGACCCAACTCTGAGTCCCTGACATCCATACTGCACTCAGCCTGTGATTCGGGCATTCTGACCCTTTGATATTTGTATTTCATCTCTTCTTCTGTCAGTTTAGCCTTTCCTCTTGGTTTGGTGGGTTTCTTGCTTGACGTAGACATGTGTTCTTTCGAACTCAGTTGCTGATCTGCATGAAGAAGAAGAGAGACCCAATCCAAAAAGGTTGAATTAGTCATTTGATCTTCCATTGGAAAGCTAGCAGAAGGAGAGAGAGAGATTATAAGGCTCAGGGCGCATGAAAAATGTATGTTACAGGCCAAATAGATAAGGCGCACAGAAAAGGAATGTCGCAGAGGTTAAACTGGCGCCAAAGGCGCATGGCGCATGGAGGAAACAGGTTGCATTTTATAGAAGGGCGCACGGGAAATGCGTGTTACATTGGGGTTCGGTGCGCCCTTTGGCGCATGGAAGATTGTGTAACATGGACAAATGATGCGCCAAAGGAATATGGCGCGGCGCATGGAGGGTTTACACAACATCATGTTACTGCAATGGAGGGTGCGCCCGCGCCTATGTAATCTTTATACTTGCGCGAAGAAGGCTTGTGTTACATTAAAGCTGGGTGCGCCCTTTGGCGCATGGAAACATTATGCAACTTGGATAAAGGGTGCGCCAAAGGAATATGGCGCGGCGCATGGATTTCAACGGCAGCAGAATGGAAGGCTGCGCCATTGGCGCGGGTCTTGAGCATGTTGCATGGCGGGTAAGTGCGCCGAGGGGCGCGACTGTCTTTATTGCAACAAGGCGCGCCAGTGCGCCACAGAACTACACTAACTACTCAAATATTTCTCATTCTTTCTTCCACTTCAAAGATAGCATGGAAAAGGGTTTCATATAAAAAGTCTAGCAGACCAAGCCATTTCAAAACAGCTCCCTTTCAGCAGATCTGGAAAGAGGGAGGAAGGAAGGAGGAAAGAAAAGGAACAGACAAGCTCGGGGGAAAGGCCTAAACATATTTCATTAAAAACCGACCAGCAAACCAAAAACAGACCGAAACACACCAACAGAACACAGACCAAAACACGAAAGCATAAAACAGAGAAGAGGGAGAACCTCTTACCTTAAATATAGCAAAAGATTGGAAAGCGGGTCCACAGGCGACAACGACAGAGCAGAGCTGACAAATCCAGAGCGATCACGTGCTTGATAAAAAGGAATGAAAATGACATGGGCGCGCACGGATATTTATAGGAAAAACTTGTCATTAATGCGCCACCAACCTTTTGAAATGGCGCATGGAAACGGCTGTCGACAAGGGAAAGCGTGCGCCCTTTGGCGCATGGAAGGAATTGACAACAGAAGAATGAGCGCGCCTTTTGCGCACCATATGCATTGTCGACATGAAGTTATGTGCGCCCTTTGGCGCACCAAAACTTGGTGTTGCAGATAGATTACGTGCGCCTTTTGGCGCACCAAAAAGTGATTCAACATCCTTTGGCGCACCGAAAGACGTGTTAACATGTAAAACCATGCGCCAAAGGCTTTTAAGGGGGCGCATCAAAACTATGTGTTACAAGGCAAATCCATGCGCCCAGCCAAAAAAGGCTCAAAAAGACTAAGTTCAAAAACTAGATTTCCCAGGAGGGATTTTACGACGTTTCGAACGCGAGGGATCCCTAACGAGGGATCGAAACAAAATTTTCGGTATGGTTATCGGTAAAATTGCCCTTGTCAATTTTACGGGATAACAGCTGGCTCTTTCTGGGGACTATCCCTGAGCAAACTCGGGGGTAGAGAATCCCAGATCACATGTGCCTATCCATTGGGTACGGAGTCAAAAACAAGGGGGACCGGAGGGAGAACAAAGGAAACACACAACAAACCGAAAGCAAACACACGACAAAAGCAAACACACAACTAAAATAAATCAGACAAAGAAGAGAGCAAGCTCTACTTCCCGAAGATCTTTAGATGTTGCCCATATAGGGAAGCGGGAGCTCAGCTCCATCCAGATATGAGAGATAGAAACTATTCTCTCCATTGAGTTGCTTGATTTTGAAGGGCCCTCTCCATAGGGAATCAAATTTTCCGTGCATGCCCTTTGGTTCTCTTCGCTTGTCCCAAAGAAGGACGAGATCTCCTACTTGAAAATTCCTCTGCTTGGCTTTCTTATCAAAAAGCCTCTTTACTTGATTCTGATGTTCAGTGATCCTGTCGACCACCCTTACTCTCTTTTCTTCAAGTTCTGCAAGATACATGATTCTCTTTTCTAGAGAATTCTGAAAAGTTTCATCTTCGATTACTTGTGCCAAGCGTAGAGCAGGAAGTTCAGTGGAAATGGGAAGTTTGGCATCAGTGCCATATAACACTTGAAAAGGTGACATGCCGAGAGATCTCTTGGGAGTAATGCGGTCCGCCCACAAAGTGTCGTACAAAGACTTGTGCCACATCCGTTGATTTTCATCTACTAATTTCCGTATGATGGTCACCAAGTTCTTATTACTGGATTCCGCCTGACCATTTCCCTGAGGGTAATAATCCGAGGCATGTGCTAAAGTTATTCCATATTCATAGCAAAAACTAATAACTTCTCGGGAGGAGAAGTTAGAAGCATTATCAGCAACGATTTTGTTTGGAACGCCGAACCTGACAATGATATTTTCTTTGATAAAACTACACACCGCCTCAGAAGTGGCGTGCTTGACAGGTATGGCTTCCACCCACTTGGTGAAGTAATCCGTTGCTGTAAGGACATAGCTATGTCCGGCACTCGATTGAGGATTGAGTGCGCCAATAAAATCGATTCCCCATTGCCTGAATGGTTCATTGATGATGACCGGCCTAAGGGGAAGGGCAGCCAACTTGGGCTTGCCGACGAATTGCTGACAGGGTTCACACTTTGCCACCCAGGTAGCCGCATCTTGAAAAAGCGTTGGCCAATAGTACCTGGCTCGGATGATCTTGTGTGCTTTCACGGAAGAAGAAAAATGACCTCCACAGTGAATTGTGAAAACTTTCCAGCAGCTTTACTTGGCCGGGGCTTGTCAACACATCGCGAAAAGACACCGCTGCCTATCCCGCGCTTATATAAACCATCATCCCGTATGACATATCCGCCGCTCCGAGCTTTATAGTACGCTTCTCCTTCGTAGTTAGGTGCATTGGGCATTCGCCGTAGGTAAGAAAGAAAGCAATGTCTGAGTACCACTCGCATAGTCAGCAATAAATAAAACCAGAGGCGAGAGAATCAAGTTCCTCCCGAGGGCTTTGCTCTTTGTCGTCAGTACAGTTCCATCGAATAATAATAGATTTCCTAATTACATTCTCGCATTAATCCTATTAATAGCTACACTAAAGTATGCACTTTCATATTTAATTTGCATTTGATTTCTTCTAAAAATAACCAATACATTATTTCCAAGATAACCTTTGCATCATGAGCACTCCAAGTCTATTTTTAGCCTAATTCCAGAAAATGGCTAAGTCCTTGGTTTTCCTATATGCACAGCCCCATGCACAATCCCGCTCATCCTTCCACGCACTTTTTCTTCTCTTGTATGTGTGTGTTCTTGTCTGTTCTAACACTTAGTCATTTTCTCATCCCAAAACTCATCTTCTAACCTTCATGAGTTGAGTAAAACTTAAAATTACCACCTTGAGCCAAGGTCATGTAAGTTGAAATTTGATTTAGAGGAGGTAGTTATGCATTCTAGAAGAAGGATTTGGAGAGAAATTATGTGGAAAAATCTCCCTATATGGCTCATGGAGTTCTTAATTTGATTGCATGAATAATATATTAGATCTCCTTTATGAATACTCTTTGTTATGTGTGTTTCTTAACTATTCTTGGTTGATGAATGAGATTTTATGTTGTTTACATCTAAGCCATTCACTATTATATGAAATGAATGTTGTTTTTATTTTTAAGTGTGTGTGACAGGGGAGATAATATTTTTTTAATGAAGGTTTTAAAATTATATATGCTTATACAATGGTTTGACGAACTTAGGGTTGTTAGAAGGGTTTTAAGCCATGATTCATGAGTATGGGATTTTTCATAACTTGGTGAAGATAAATAAGTTTTTATTAGTCCCTCTAGAATCCTTGTATGCCTTGACATAGCTGGTAAAAGGAGAAAAGAACATTAAAATTAAATTTTGTGCTCTCGAGTAATGCTACAGAGTTACGGTTTATTCAAGTGAAAAGTAATCATATCTAAAGTTTTAACCATCAATTCTTGATAATATTTGGACTACATGTTTGGAAATGAATGTTCGAGAGGTTTGTAGGGTTTTTAAGCTTTTTAGATGATTCTTGAAAAGTTTGGAAGAAAATCTTAGAGTTGCACATAGTCATGGTACCCTTTTAAGGGGTTGTTTATGTTTTATCTTTGGTTTAAAGTCTTCCTTCCTCCTTGAATCTTATTGCTCTTGTAAGATAACAAGGATTTGGAAACATTTTCATGAAAAAAGAGTCTAAGGGCTAAGAAGGTACTAAGTAAGGAAGAAAAAAGAGTATGTCAATTCTAAACCGTGGTAGAGGGGTTAGAGTATTTATTTTCTAGTATAATCCTTTAATATTTTCTCTATAGACTACTTTGTGAGGTGTTTCAGATAACATGATATTGTGTAAAGTGTCAATGAAACCTCATGATCAAGTGTATCCAAAACATGTAATGGAGAAAGGATGAATATAGTTCTTCCATCAAGTTTTTGATAGTCCTTATTGACAAATTTCTCTAGAAGACATTACAATAGTGGGAATATGGTTATAAGGAGATTGATAATTAAAAATGAGGGAACAAAACTATATGGAGGTTAAAGTAAGTCGATAACTATTGAAAACCCTACTTTGTGTTGTGGAAAGTTAGCCTTACTTCCATTGGCAAGCAGTTATTGTTCCAGCTAACTCCTGCTCTGAGTTATCATATGCAGTTATGGTGATAATGTGGGTGTGTAGATCTTCCTTTATGTGTCCTAACTATTTGAGTAGTTTTAATGTGCATATGTTCAATCCCAACCCGTTGTCCACAAGAACCCTATCTATCTTTCGGTGAGTAAGAAATACTTCTATATAAAGAGGAAGATTATGTGTATGATCTTCGTTAGGGATTTCCTTGTGGTTAAAAGCAATGTGTTCTCTAGGTGATATGTTTTCCACCACATCTTGTAGGTGTGAAGGATCTACTTCCGTTGACACTCCTGACCCTGAAGGGTTTTGTATAATATGTCTTTATGTATGTTTGATATCTTGAGAACATCTAAGATTGAAATCTTAGCACATTGTTAGTGTAGGTTATTATTTATCCTTTTATTTATTTATTAGGATAATTATTACACTTGTGTTAGCCCTACAATTTTGGGTTAGTTTTCTTAGGTGTATTAGTTGTGTGGAGTTAGCTTACTAGTCTTCTGGAGTTAACTTAACTACCAGTATCAATTAGTGGGAGTTCTTCACCAATGATTTAGGTAGTAGTTGCACTTCCCTCCTCCTATATGTATATCTTTCTTATTTAAATAATTCAAGTCATTGTATTGTAATGTATTGATCAATATGGATTATGATGGATTTCCATATATGGTATTTTAGTTCTTTTGTTTTGCAAATCTAATGTGGTGTGCTATTATAATCTAAGATCATGGCTTTTAACAATCTTATTATCATTCCTTTCATTGTATCGAGCATAAAGCATTATATCTAGAGGGTACACATCAATATCCAATGGATAAAAAAATGCACCCAGAGGGTACAAATCTGCGTCCAATGGATAAAAGATTACATCCAAAACTGAAATATCCAGAGGGTAAAAGAATGCATCTGGAAGGTACACACTTATATCCAATGGATAAAAGAATGCACCCAGAGGGTACAGATCTCGTGTCTAGTGGGAATAACTTGCATCTAGAAAGGAATGATAAGAATATTTTTCCAAGCCGCGATCTTAGATGATAATAACACACCACATTAGATTTGCAAAATAGAAGAGCTAAAATACCATATATGGAAATCCATCATAATCCATAATGCTCAATACATTACAATACAATGATTTGAATTCTTAATAATAAATATGTACATATAAGAGGAGGGAAGTGCAACTACTACCTAAATCATATGGATGTTGATAATGATTTTTTTTTAAATTGTGTATTTTTTCGAGATCTACGCATTGGTGACATTTTTATACACATATTTCAAATGTAAAAGGTATTTTTACTCATTGTAATATTTACATGCACTCAATTATAAAGTGCCAAATTTGGGAGGGTGTTGTAATCACTTATGGATGCAATTTTGGTTTAGCCCAACATCCTAAACTTTTGGGTGTTGCATTCTTGTATCTATGGGTGTATGCATTTATATCTCTCTTTTTTGTTGAGATATTCTAGATCTATATTTTCAACACTTTATTTTTTGGCATGTTGACAGTCTCTCTTGTGGGGGAGCTATTCTGGTGAAGCCTAGTGTTAGTTTTTTAGTGTTCAAGTAGTTGATTTTAGCAACTCATACAGATCTATGGTGTCACTCTACCCATTCAACAATATGGGAGGGTATGGTGTTGATACTGATTCTTTGGGTTTTGTGTCCTTGCCTTGTTATGTGTTGATACTGCTTCTTCGGGTTTCATGTCCTTTGCTTTGTTACCTTGGCTTTTCTTGGATCGTGGCACTCCTATTTATTTAGATCTCATGTCCTTGCCTTGTTTCCTTGGTTGTTCTTGGATCGTGGCACACCTATTTGTAGCAGTTGATCAAATTATGTTTGGTGTTTTTTTGCACTTTCAACATCACTCCATTGACAGTCTCCTTGCATGGAGCTATTCTAGTGAAGCCCAGTGTCAGTTGTTTTTGAGTTCTATGATTGAGCAGTGGATTCAGACCACATTGCGCACCACACTTCTTCGGCATTAAATGAGTTTTTGGAGCCGATCTTCTAATGATATCTTGCAGCGTGATTTTTCTCTCTACTTTGTTATTACTAGTTTTGGGTACCTTGTGGTGTTCAATTTTCCCAGTTATTGTACGTGGGTACCTCATCAAGCCTTGTTGCGGGACCCACCTTATTTTTCATCAACCTAAGTTATGCTTACAAGAGGGTGTTAGTGTAGGTTATTATTTATTCTTTTATTTATTTATTAGAATAATTATTACACTTGTGTTAGCCCTACACTTGTTGGGTTATCTTGCTTAGGTGTACTAGTTGTGTGCATTTAGCTTACTAGTTGTGTTGAGTTAGATTCTCACTATGTGGAGTTGGCTTACTAGTATTTTGGAGTTAACTTAACTACCAATATCGCTTTAGTGGGAGTTCTTCACCACCGATTTAGGTAGTAGTTGCACTTCCCTCCTCCTATATATACATCTTTCTTATTTAAATAATTCAATTCATTGTATTGTAATGTATTGAGCATTATGGATTATGATGGATTTCCATATATGGTATTTTATCTCTTCGTTTTACAAATCTAATGTGGTGTGCTATTATCATTTGAGATTGCGGCATGAAACAATCTTCTTATCATTCCTTTCACAAACATCTTCTCAAGTTTCTCTAGGATATTATACTGACCATCTTGAGGGGTAGACAGATGAGGTTCTTAGATCATGAGAAGAGTGTGTCTTGTTACCGCACCGAAATATTTTCCCTTGGTCCTAATGGTATTCACATACTCATCAAAAGAGCGAACACATCCAATGACTGATTCATAATGATTGTTATCACTTTTGGTATATAGATAATTTGTGGCTTTGTATATTAGGGAGGACTCTCCCTAATTTGGATTTTTCTCACTTGGTTTACCATGCTTCGGGAATGGTTCCTTGAATATTCCCATATTTTGATTAGTTGTTTGATTTGATTCTAGTGAATCCACTTCTATATCCCCACTATCGATAAGATCTTGGATATAGTCGCGAAGTCTTAAGTATTTATTTGTCTTATGACCCTTGACATGATGGAAGTTGTAATATTTGTGCTCTTTATACCATAAAGGTTTAGGATAATTATCATCAAAGGGTTGCATTATAGGATATGTCACCATGTGAATTACATCTAATCATTCCAAGATTGCAGAAAAATATTCCATAACAGGAGTGAATGTTCTACATTTGACGGTGGGTGAATCCTCCCTTTCGTCGCTTTAAAAGTTTGACCAACTTGGACTGCTTGTAGACGTTTGGAATTTTTGATTATGTCTCCTACCACATTCTTGTTTTTTTTAATGATCTTTGGCTTGTCGTAGGTTTGGTAGGTTGATTATCTTTAGAAGAAGATTTGATTGTCCCTTTTGCAATGAGGGTCTTTTCGATTTGTATGCCCTTTTTGATGACCTCTTCAAATGTTCAAACATAATGCATTTGTAAATGAAAAGTGATGTCCATATTTAGATTTGGTACAAATATTCTAACAAGTTGTTTTTCAAGAAATGAGCAAGGGAAGTGACTAGCTAGCCCCCGCCATATTTGTAGGAAACTTGTGAAGGTTTCATTTAGACGTTGTCTAGTTTTACATAAGTCTGCCATGGTTATGTCACACAAATCTCTCCACTATTTCAAGCCATGTGAAGATAGACCCACAACGTAAGCGAGTAAACCATTCCAAGGCTTGTCCTCCTAGAAGTTTTGGAAATATTCATATGAGGTAATTGTCATTATATGTCACTTCTTTGCATGTCATGTAAAAATATTTCACATGACCCCGTGGATCACCTTTCCTCTATACTTATCAAATTTTGGCATATCAAATTTATTAGGAAATGGTTGAAGCAACATAGTTTTATCAAATGGATGAGGGCATAGCTCTTTGTATTAATACCTTTTTATATGTCCCCCATTGCTTTCTTGAAGGCTTATGAGCATTTCTTTCGACATTGTAGTTATTGTGAAATAATTTGGTCTTTCGTGGGGAAGGTGACATATATACAAGACTATTTTTGATGTTTCATCCTCTTGGTTTCTATGTGAAGTTCACTATTTTTGACCTTAGGTTTCTCCCGATGTACATTTTTGTTTCTTTCCTTTTGTACATAAGATTTTAGTAAAGCTAGTTATCGACTAGGATTTTCAATTTGTTGCATGGTATAGTGAATTCTTCCTTTTGATGTTCTTCTTGATCTTTATTGAATGGGGGTTCTTTCACATTTTCATGTTTGTTAATAGTTCCAAAACTAAGTTAACTAAACAAATATCATCATGCTTAAGAGCTTAAAGAGACTAACTACCAACATTATGCATTAGAACTTGAAATGGAAATCAAACTAACATGTTAAGCACTTGAATCTCTACTCTTTAGATTACCAAAACAAATGAATGAACCTAGATAGATCCATGGCAATCAAAGTTGATTGTTTGATCTTCAAGGGTTTGGGAATGAAGGCTCATCAAAATATGGCTACAAGACCATTTTGATTATCTCCATATGACCCAAAATCTTGGATGGATGAAATGCAAGAATGAGGCTATTAGCTCAAATGAAAGATGCTCTAAGATGAAATGCCTATAGTTTAGCTATATGCATGTAAGGTGTAAGTAGAAAGGTAGGAGGAGGGTTCTTTATATAACCCTCTGGATTGAAGGAGGCTTTACATCCTATTGTATGTGGGATAATAGAAAAGCTAGGTTAGTTATGGATAAACATGGTTTAGGAGTGGTTGAGTTTACTTTAGAGAGTTTAATTTGTCCTCTAGTGACTCATGGGAGTTGAGGGGTTTATTAATTAATCAAAGTGATTAATTAATAGGTGTGTAAGCTTATAGAATATTTTAGAAGAAAATTAGCATGATTTGTGGGGTGAAAGGGGTTTAATCAAATAAATGATGATTTATTGATCTAGTAGAAGGGGAAGCTTAATTAATTAAGAATAATTAATTAATCTTTGAGAGTAAATAGTCTGATTTATGCTATGAGAGGATTTTAATAATAAATGATGATTTATCGATTAAATAGAAGAGATTTAATTAATTACGAATAATTAATTAATCTAGCTAGAAAGAGGGATAAATTAACGTAAGGTCGTTAATCATCATTTTGAGTGATGGAAGGGATGATTAAGTGTTGTAATGTAATTAATTAGTGGTGATAGAAGAAAATGTGTGATATTGACGATATGTCATCAATTTGTGGGAAAGGGTATAATTAGTGTACAATTTAAGTATTTAAATTGTTTGAGCTAAATTATAGGTGTCTACATTTTCCCCTCTTTGGGGTGGCGTAAGTGACACCACTTCAAAGATAGTAGAAAAGCAAAAAAATTTTGAAGGGGTAGAAGAAAAATAGTAGAAGTGAGAGATGCCCCCTCGTGTCGATGGGGTGATGAAAGAAGGTGATTGACGATCGAAAAAGAGAGAAATGGATAGAAGAATGGGTAGGGGTAGGATGCCCTGGTGAATTAGAAGAATAGTGTTGATAGGAGAATGATATAGAGGAAAATGAAGATGGCGAGAAAGGAATGAGTTTTCATCCATTGTATTAAAAACAACTTTTGTGTCATCATATTGCCAAAGATCTACATCATCGGTCCTTATTAAAAATATAAGCATATGACAAAAGTAGAATGACATGAAAATCCATACTACGAAAAATTTCCCATTGCTAAAAACACCAACTCAATGCAACATACCAAAAGTAATGCAATACGAGAAGGAAACAAGCTCATTTAACAGGAAACAAGTACAAACACACATACTCAAACCAACAACGGTCAAGATTGTTGCACAAATGTTTTGTTATCAAGTTGAAGATCCCCAAATGTTCATGATTGATGAAAAGGGTTAAAAATGATGCCCCTAGCAAGGATACATGTGAGGGAAAAGGATGAAGGATGTATGGTCCATGATAAAGCTTTGTGCATGCAATGAAACAACATCAGGCAACTCGATGTGCCCCAGAGTACCGACAAAGCAAGCAGATAGCTTTGTAAATGGTTGTAAATCTGATGATCCATGAGTCATTTGATTCATGAACACATGAAAATACCAACAAGATATGGAATAAATACCATGCACAAGACACAAGTTTCATCCGCTTGGAGTTGTTTACCCATTTTTGTAAAATTTTTGAATTTTTAATTTTTTAGGAAGATTTTGTGAAGATTTTTTTTTTTTTTTTTTAATTTTTAATTGTTTTTTATTTTTAGGGTTTTCAATTTTTTACGAAGAAAGGAGAAAATAGGAGGTCACCTAAAGCAAGAATATTTCCCCATAAAGGAGAAGAAACGGGCACCAGGATGCAAAAATATGCCCGACATAGTGGAAAGTAGTTAAAAATGATTATTTAATAAAAATAATCATCACGATGGAGAGAGGAAGTGTTAGAATGACCACGACGTTAAAATATGCCCCTAGGGCATCATGGTAGGTTAAAATGGCTAGATATACCCCTCTCGGGGGGGGTAAACCATCACGATGACAAATCATTTGTTACTGAGTGTTTGCCGAGTTTTTACCGAGTGATTCGAGAGTGAGTGGTGAGTGAGTGAGTGAGATGGCATGGTCCAGAGATGATGGAGGAGAGCCAACATCATTTCGGAGTACTTTTGGGGAGGAGGCAACCCATCATTTGTGAGTGCCTAAACTCTTCTCATTAAATTTCACATTTATAGCATTAATTAGCATTAATTAGGGTTAAATTTAGGCATCAAAATGTGTGCACACACACCTAGGGGTGCGTAGGCGGTCATAGGGGCACGTACACATGAAAAAATGTGTACACACATGCATACATGTCCAAATCATGTGTACACCCATACGTACACATCACAGATGTGTACATGCATGTGCATGCATAGGCATCAAAACCCTAGCATACACAAACTAGGTCAAAACATGCATATGCCTTAGCGTATACACTCAAACACACACGCATATGTATGGTAAAAAGGTCACATGTACATGCTAGTTTAGAGGATAGAACATAGAAGAATGAGAATATGTATGCCACATGGGTGCGTACACAAGAAAATAGGTGTGTACATGCCCAAAAGGGTGCGTGTAGGAACTAAGAAGAGAACATCATACTTGCCTAGAAGAAAATGTAGGAGTTTTTTAGAGAGGAAAATGATGAAATTAGTTGATTGAGGACTTATTTAGAAGAAAATAGAAGAAGATAGAAGAAATGTTAGTTCTGACACATGTTGTGTTATTTTTGCAGAGCGACTTGCTCATTTTATAGATGAGAGAGTGTCATGCTCGGCTTGTGGCTATAGAGGTGACCTTCTGACATGACACAAGAGGATGATGGATGTTCTCTTGGAGGTGACTGGGTTAGCCCATGTGGCTAGGATGCCTTCTATTTCCTTAGATCATGGCCTCTTGATAACTTTGGTGGAGCGGTGGCATAACGAGATCAGTGCTTTCAACTCCGACAGGGAGATGACCATGACTCTCGAGGATGTTTGGCACATTCTTCATGTGCCGATATAGGGACAACTCATTGAGTACATCAGCAGAGAGGAGGACATTATGGATAGCTTGATTGAGGTTTTTGGTCACATTGATATACCTCGTCGAGGGATGACGGTTCATCTGAACTGTTGCATTGTATCGCCGATCCTAGTTTCATTGCATGGCAGTTTATATGATGGCTCTTATCAGTGGCTTTTTCTCACTGACAAGACATGAGCCACATTTCCTCTTGGTTTGATCAGGTGTGATACAAGGTATATTCCATGGTGGTGTGCTTATTGTTGGGGCCAGTGCATTCTAGCACATTTGTACTGGGATCTTCACCTCATTACTTATCATGGTCAGAAGACCATGGGTCCTGCTACGACATTATTAGATTTGGGCATGGGATCATATTTTTGTTGGTCACCCCATAGGTACTCTTTGAGTGCGGGATCCAGAGGAGCCATCAGTGATGGGATGGGTTTCCATTGGTGATGATATCCATGGTCACCAGGGTGACACATATTTTTATCACAGATTCTTTGATGACATCCAACAATGTGACATAGTATGATAACCTTACCATCATTATCAGTGGGCAGAGGATGGTCTTGAGCTCAACATAGCCATGGTTGAGCATTTCTTGATTGGTATTTATGGTTACATCATGGAGTTTATAGGGTGGATAGGTGCTAGAGATAGTTTGGCATAACACAAGATGTACTTGGTCCTGATATGTGGTATGCATGCATAGGGCAGCCGAGAGATTCGACATGGGCCGACCATTTCAACCCGATAGGGCCCGAGGTAGTTTTGATGGGATGGTGCCACTTGGTATGGGCACCCATGAGATAGATCAAAGATCCTGGGATCATGGCTGAGTATGGAGCTTGGTATCTGATAGTTTTACCACATGTCGGCTTTATTTCCACAGCTTTATGGGATGTCAGAGTTAGGGGACCTTCTGATGATGAGCATGAGCCTTTACAGAGGGTGATGATGATGATGATGATGATGATGATGATGATGATGAGATTGATGGTGGTGGTGGATAGGGTCCTCCACCATTACCCCGATAGAGAGAGGAAAGATACATGTACCCATTTTTAGATAGGTACAGATGCCCCGAGTGGGCATACCAGTTGGTATCCATTTTCCTTTACAACAGGTGGCAACACACAGAGCACCACAAGGTCCTCCTCCTCAATGGCCAGATTTATAGCAGGGGCCCATGCCTAGCCCACCACATAGTCCACCGAGAGGTGGAGGGGATGGAGATGGTGGAGATCAGGACAAGTAGTTGCATTACAAAGCAATACAATAGATACATATAGGTATAGCCATCCAACTTCAGGTGGCGGTGAGAGGGATCAAGGCTCGGGCTCTATATACAAGTTCTCACTACAAAGCGAGATTGGCCATAGCATAGCATCCAGCCAAGGAGAGGTGGAGAGATCAAGCCACCTGGTTCCAGTAGATTCAACATTGGTTGGCTTCACAAGTAGTGCATATATTATGGGATTTTTACAATAGTCCCAGGCACAGACACATGTTGTTACTATAGAGAGAGATCGGGTCACATTGGAGAGGGACCGATTGATAGCCAGAGAGATCAGTGGGCCACGCAAGTTGGTGAGGGACATTTCGAGGTGGCTTCATTCTAGGAAATAGATGGGGCCTCAAAGGGTGCCACGTGTATTCATGGACTTGGCTATGGCCAATGGCAAGGCCTCCTACTACAAGGCCCTGTACTACGAGGTTGTTCCAGAGGGTCAGAGGATACCCAACTTTAGCGAGCAGTCGATGGGTAGATCACCAAGGCCTGAGGCATCAATGAGATCCATGGAGCAGCCACGAGATCCCTAGACAGGGTGACAGATAGGAGAGTCGAGCACATAGGTGATGCCCCCTCCTCGAGATCATAGGCCTCCCAATCCTCATGAGGGATCGAGTCAGATTTGACTCATTTTACATATGATGCATTGTATACATTTTGGATGTATGCCTCTTATGAAGGCTCATTTTGATATTCATGTATGTATTATTTTGGATGTATGCCTCTTATGAAGGCTCATTTTTTATCGATGCCCTTGATGGCATATTTTGTATCGATGATGTATATTCTCTTGAGATAGACATTATATACATGTATATGGACATTTATATTATGTATTTATATGATTCATGATGACTATTATGGTTATGGATGATGATTTATCATGATGTTGTTTGATTGTATTTCTTATGTATGTATCATGATGGATATTGATGATGTATCACATGTGTTTGATTTTTATGATAGATCCATAGATGATGTCAATTGTATTGTACATGTGATTTTCTAGATTAGTGTATGGGATGATATGATGATATTGTGTGGGGGATATTTTTGATATTTTGACCCCTCTTTCCCCCTTTGATGATATGATATGTGATGACTAGCTTTAGCATACATGTATGATGTAGACTTTAGCATTTTTATTTATATATGATGTATAGATGATGTTAGATGTGATGATATAGATGGAGATATGATGATGTGATAACAAAATAATGTACAAGAAACAAACAAGCACAAACAAATGTTAACAAATCTACAAATATACACATTAAAACAACACTAAAAAAAACAACTATGTACAATATTTACAAGCATGCAAAAACATACTCCATATGTACAAACAAGAATGAATCTAATCTAAGTAAGAAAAGATCAATCTAAAATGGTATGTTTAAGAAACACACTATACAAATGTACAAGTAAGTAAAAACTATACAAATGAAAAGTACACACAACCAAACAAGCAAAGCAAGAAACAAAACAAAGAAACAAAGCAAGTAAACTAAAACTATGTTTTTGTGATATTGTTTTTAATGCGTTTTGTGTTGTTTTTTAGAGTGTTGTGATACAATTTTCTATTGTTTTTTTTATTTTTTTTGCTTTTCTATTGTTTTGGTTTTTTCAAGCTTTATGTGAATGTTTTTGGTGGTTTTCCATATATTTGAATGTTTTTGTGATTTTCAAATTTGAATGTTTTCAATTTTCAAAGGTTTTCCAAAGCTATGTACAGGAAACCGAGAAACGTGGATGCCCCAGCGTTAGATGGGAATAGACAAGGGTAGATGCACGTGTTTATATACAAGAAGGTGAATGTGTGAAGGTTCCCCCAGCATTAGATGGGGAATATACAAAGGCAATCCCTTCACTAGATTTACAAGAGGAGAAATAGCCGGATCAAGGCTTGACAGGATAGGTTCACAAAGAATCTCGGATGTAGGTGTGGAACTAGCCTAGGCTAAGTAAAAGTACCCCTAGATGCAAGATGCTTGTGAAAAAAAATCCTCCCAAGGCATCGGAAACCATTTTTCACCAAGGGACCTATCCAAAGTGCCACAATTGTGTGGTTTTCACATTTGGATGACCTGTTTTCTCTTTTTCTTTTTCTCCTTTTTGATTTTTTTATTTTTTTCATAATTTTTTACTTTTTTTGGTTATTTTATGATTTTTGTGCCATGTTCAAGCATAGAACCACTTGAGATGCATGGCATTCATGGGTTCATGGAGCTCATCACCATCAGATGGGCAAAGCTTGTATGCTCCTAACCCATATTTGGCCACAATGACATAAGGTCCTAACCAATGAGGTTCAAACTTTCCTTTCTTCTCTCTTTCTACCCTTGTGTTGAACTGGTTCTCTTTCATTACCAAATATCCAACCTCAAACTAACAAGGTATGATCCTTTTTTGTAGTTCCATGTGATACTCTATTTTGATACACCTTGAGATGGTTTAGTGCGCGGATGCACTTTCATCTAGGAGCTCTAATTCTACCAATCTAGCCACTCTATAATCCTCATCTTTATCTAGATAATCCCTAAGAGATATTCTCAGAGAAGGAAGCTCGATTTCCAATGGGATGATGGATTCAGTTCCAAATACTAGGGAGTAGGTGTCACACCAGTAGGGGTGTGAATGGAGGTCCTATAAGCCCAGAGGGCTGGGTGAATTTGTAAATGCCAATTGTGACCTATTTTACTCACCATCTTTTCCATGATTCAACAAGTGTTTTATTAGTGGCTTTTTCCTACCCATTACCTTGAGGGTAATATGGCATGGACCACTTTAGTCTTATCTGAAAGTGATGACAAAGATATTTTACCATCTTGTTCTTGAAATATTTTCCATTATCAATAATAATGGCAACAAGAATGCCATACCGAAAAATAAGGTGATTCATGATGAACTTTGATATCTGAGCACCTATAACATATGTCAATGGAACAACCTCCACCCACTTGGTGAAGTATTTTATGGCCGTGATGATGTGGGTATGACCATCAGATGAGGTAGGGGTGAGCTTCCCTATTAAGTCTAATCCCCATTTAGAGAATGGCCATGGTGTTGTGATTGGTGTAAAGGTTGCGATGGTGCATGAATGAAATTCCCATACTTTTGACATAAGACACACTTCCTTACATAGTTGCAACAATCCATTTCCATAGTAGGCCAATAATAGCCTACTCTTAACAACTTCTTGGCTAATACCATTTCATTTGTATGGGCTCCACACACTCCTTCATGTACCTCCTTGATCACTTGTACTGACTCTGTTACATCTAAACAACACAATAGATTCCCATCATAGCCACATGATGATAGAGTGTGCCTCCTAGGAGGGTGTAATGGGCTATTTGGTGGATAAGGCTTTGTTTTTCAGAATGGGTAATGTCATGAGGAAAGGTACCACTTTGGAGGTAGTTAAAAATATGGGCATACCATGGGGAGTGGGGACCAACAACTTCACATGCCAGAAATAATTTGGCATGTCATATGTAGGTTGATGTAGATTTTCAACAAAAAATGGCCTATCATTGTTTTTAGCAGTAATCCATAGCATAGAACCCATTGTTTCCATTGCATCTACAGATCAATTTTGTGCCCTTGGAATTTGTTCAAAGGTGATGCACACAAAATATTCTTTCAGATTTTCCACCAACTTTCTATATGGGATGATTTTTTCATCCTTGACCTTGTACTCATCGTTGACTTGCTTGATAATCAATTGTGAGTCACAATGACCTTAAGGTGGTGGATATTCCACTTTATATCCAACTTCATTCCAACGATGAGCACCTCATATTCTAATGTTATTTGTGTAAGGAAATCCAAGATGGAAAGCTTGCGGTATGGGGTCTCCTGAAGGAGTGATTAGCACTACACCTTCCCCGAACCATGGAAAGTAAATGATCCATCAAAATGTACTTTCCATATAACAGATTCTTCAATATACATCAATGATGCGTCGGTAGATCCAAACTCACAGGCTCTATTCTAGGTAAGGGTGCTTCTTCCAATTGGTCGGTGAGCACTTGTCCTTTGACTAATTTTGGTGTACTCAATGTCAAATTCACTAAGTAGGATGATCCAATTAGCCATCCTACCAAGTAAAGGGTGGGTTTTGACAATAGGTATTTGAGTGGGTCAACCTTGGATATAAGCTTGGTTTTGTTATTCAATAGGTAATGGTGAAGTTTTTGGAAGGTAAAAACTACAGCCAAACAAGATTTTTGATTTGGGGATAGTTGAGCTCATATGAAATTAGGGTACGAATGAGATAGTACACTACTTTTTCCTTTTGGCTTAGGTCGTACTAAGAAAGCAAAGTGCCAATAGAAAATTGGGTTGTAGATATATATAGAAAAATTGGTTCACCTAGGGTTGGAGGCATGAGGACTGGTAGATTTTCCAAGTATTGTTTGAGCAAGGAAAGGCTTGTTGCTGCTCTGGTCCCCAAAAAAGTCAACATCTTTCTTAAGTAGATGGGTGAAGGAATGACATTTGTTGGAAAGTATGAGATAAAGTGGTGGATGGCTTGTATTTTCCCTTGCAGACTTGCACAATTATTTGATGTTCTTAGGAGGAGGCATTTCAGTAATAATAGAGTTACTTTGGTTGGGTCTACCTCAATCCCTCTTCTTGATACAATAAATCCCAATAGTTTCCTGAAAATACCCCAAGACACACTTCTTTGGATTTAGTCTAACCTTATATTCTCAGAGCCACTCAAAGATATGCACCTCAATACTTTAGATGGTCTTCTCTTGTCTTTTATTTTCCTAAGATATATCATCCACATAGTCCTCCATGATGTCATGAAGCATATCATGGAATATTACAGTCATTTCCCTTTGATAAGTTGCACTTTTATGAAGTTTTGAGGCCAAAGGGCATTACCTGATAATAGAATGTTCCCCAAGGGGTTGTAAAGGTTGTCTTATGTTGATCTTCCTCTACTATCTTGATTTGGTTGTAGCCTAAAAATCCATCCATAAGAGATAACATTTCATATCCTTGCAGTCGAATCGACAATCATGTCAATGTTAGGTAAGGGAAAATCATCTTTTGGACATGCCTTGTTGATGTCTCAAAGTCTATGTGTAAATTTTGATTCCAACAGGATTCTTTTATACTGAAACTATGTTTGATATCCACTCAGAGTAGTCAATGGGTCTGATGAACCTATTATGCTAATAGTCTCTCTAACTCCTCTTTAACCAAAAGGGCCACCCATGTGATGCATTTTCCTTAGCTTTTGTTTAATAGGCTTTGCGTCTGCATGCACAACTAAGTTGTGCACCACCAAAGTTGGATCTAATCTTGGCATATATTTATAAGACCATGCAAATATATCCACAAATTCTCTAAGAAGCAAGGTGAATGTCTTTTTCTCTTGTGTTGAAAGTGAAGCTCCCAGCTTGACTATCTTTGGTTGTTCTTTTGTTCTGATATTTACATCAATAGTTTCTTCTACCAACATTTTTTGACATATCCTCCATATGCATAGGATCAGGAGGAAGGTTGAGATCTTCTTCTAAGGGCATCTCTCTATGAGATTTTCACCCTCAGCGTGGTCACTTATTTTGTCCATTGATTTTTTTATTTTTGGTCACCAATGCCTCAAAGAGGTTTTCACTATGTGACTTGGACTTACATTTTTTCTAAGGCTTTTCTTTGGAACTTTTCCCTCATTTTTCTTAAATTTTGTTGACCACGAAGCTCTGCTTCCTCACCAAAGTATGCACAGTATATCTAGGTCAATGAAGAAACCTTTCTTATGATCTCCAATAGGAATGGTATCACGTATGCCCATAAATTCTTAATAGCCTCATCATTCTCAAAGAGGTCCAATGGCACATGATGTTGTTGGTCCCAATCGACAAGGGTAGGGTATACAAGGTCAATTTTAGGATCGGGGGGGTTATGGTAAGGACAATGGTATCCATGAAAAGGTTCATGGAGGCAAGATCCTCATATTGGCTAGAATGGGAATTTGTGTCACTATCCGAATAAACAGAGCTATCCTCACGTTCAGAGGAGGTAGCATCTTGATCCATGGGGTGTGACCCATATGGATCCAATACCTATACCATATCTTTCAGTTTTGAAATGTGGAAGTGGGACTGGTTCCCTTGCTCCTTGTTCAAATTTTCCACATCCAAGGCCTTTGTAGCCCATGGAATACATCATTCTACTAGACTTTGTGTATTCTAGAATTTCATAGCATGTAGGTAGGCTTAGTGTCTTCGGGGACCCAAGTTGTAGGTGGGTCTAGAAATTTCTCTTCTACAAGTAGTCCACCAGGTAAGAATGTCCCAATAGTCTATTCATCTCTAGGCCATTTGAAGTGATAATTGGGTTTACCTCTTGTTTTTGGTGACAAAGATAGATCTAAAACCAGGAGATCCTGTTGAACATTGTATTCTCCACAACCATACTCAAGGATTTTCATCTCCCATGAATCAAAGGGAGAGGTAGATGTAGAATCCTCATGAGCACAAGAACTTAGGGAGTCTAAATCTACCCATGATTCAAGAGCTTTTGACTAAGGGGAACAACAATATCAGCGGAGGGACATGTATATGTACCCCTACACGTAAAGTTGTTGAGATCTCTGCAGTGAGCGAAGGGTTCTGGATCACCTTGAATGGTAATAGTGTGTCCCTCATGTTTCAATTTAATACACTGATGAAATGTTGATGGTATGGCCTGCATGGCATGGATCCATGGGCAGCCAAGAAGCATATTGTATGGAAGTTCCAAATCTAAGACATGAAACTTCATGTTGTGGAAAGTAGGCCCTACTTCCATCGGTAAGTGTTATTGTTCCAGTTGAACTCCCACTCTGTTGTTGTATGTGGTTATGGTGATAATGTGGGACTCTAGATCTTCCTCTATGTGTCCCAACTATTTGATTAGTTTCAATGTGCATATGTTCAATCCCAACTCATTTTCCACAAGCACCCTCTTTATCTTTCAACGAGTAACAAATACTTCTATATAAAGAGGAAGGTTATGTGTATGATCTTCATTAGGGATTTCCTTGTGGTTAAAAGCAATGTGTTCACTTAGGTGCAATGTTTTCCACCATAGCTTGTAGGTGTGAAGGATCTACTTTTGACACTCCTGACCCCTGGAGGGTTTTGTATAAGATGTCTTTATGTACGTTTGATATCTTGAGAAGATCTAAGATTGAAATCTTAGCAGACATCTTCTCAAGTTGCTCTAGGATATTGTACTTGACCATCTTGAGGGGTAGACAAAGGAGGTTCTGAGATCGTGAGATGAGCACGCCTTGTTACCACAAAGTGCAATATTTTCCCTTGATCCTAATGGTATTCACATGCTCATCAGAAGAGTGAACACATCCAATGAGTGAGTCATAATGATTGTTATCACTTTTGGTATATAGATAGTTTACGGCTTTGTAGCTTTGGGATGACTCTCCCTGATCTAGATTTTTCTCACTTGGTTTACCATGCTTTGGGAATGGTTCCTTGAATATTCCCATATTTTGATTGGTTATTTGATTTTATTCTGGTGAATCTACTTCTATATCCCCACTATCGATAAGATCTTGGATATAGTGGCAAAGTCTTAAGCATTTATCTATCTTATGTCCCTTGACATGATGGAATTTATAATATTCATGCTCTTTGTACCATGAAGGTTTAGGAGCATTGTCATCAAAGGGTTGCATTGTAGGATATGTCACCATGTGAACTGCATCTAATTGTTTCAAGATTATGACAAAGAGTCCGTAAGAGGAGTGAATGTTATATGTTTGACTGGTGGTTGGATTAGCCCTTTGGTCAATTTAAAAGGTTGACCAACTTGGACTGCTTGTATATGTTTGGAATCATGATTCCATCTCCTACCACATTCTTGTTTTTGTTAATGATATTTGGCTTGTCTGTAGGTTTGGTAGGTTGATTATCTTTGGAAGATGATTTGATTGTCCCTTTTGCAATGAGGGTCTTTTTTATTTGTATGCCCTTTTTGATGACCTCTTCAAATGTTCAAACATAATGCATTTGTAAATGAAAAGTGATGTCCATATTTAGATTTGGTACAAAATTATAACAAGTTGTTTTGCATTGAGGGCCTTTTCTATTTGTATGTCTTTTCTTCAAATCTCTCAAAATAATGAATTTTTAAATGAAAAGTGATGTTCGGATTTAGCTTTGGTAAAAAGATGCTAACAAGTTATTTTTCAGGAAATAAGCAAGGGAAACAACTAGCTAGCCCTTGCCATCTTTGTAGGAAACTTGCGAAGATTTCATTTGGATGTTGTCTA
The DNA here is from genome assembly GCA_018340775.1 of Taxus wallichiana var. yunnanensis. NCBI lineage: Eukaryota > Viridiplantae > Streptophyta > Pinopsida > Cupressales > Taxaceae > Taxus > Taxus wallichiana. The sequence continues at coordinate 751,449,668 of CM031239.1, forward strand.
GTTTTACATAATTCTGCCATTGTTATGTTGCTTTCCATATTGTATGATAAATGTCACATGAATCTCTTTGATAGTTCAAGCCATGTGAAGATAGACCCACGAGGTAAGCGAGTAAACCATTACAAGTATTTTCCTCTATAGTTTTTGGAAAGAGTCGCATGAGTTAATTGTCGTTGTATGCCACTTCTTGGCATGCCATGTAAAAATATTTCACATGATCCCGTGGATCACCTTTCCCTCTATACTTATCAAATTTTGGCATATCAAATTTCTTAGGAAAGGGTTGAAGCAACATACTTTTATCAAATGGATGAGGGCATAGCTCTTCGTATTGATACCTTTTTCTATGTCCCCCATTGTTTTCTTGAAGGCTTGTGAGCATTGATTTCATAGATTGTAGTTCTTGTGAAATAATTTGGTCTTTCGTGGGGGAAGGCGGCATATACATGCGACTATTTTTTGATGTTTCACCTTCTTGGTTTTCTATGTGAAGTTCACTATTTTTGACCTTAGGTTTCTCCACATGTATATTAATTTAATTACCTATAATTAAATTAATTCCCATTCTCACAATATTCATTATTTAATTACCTTAATTGAACTAATTTCCACCTCACCTAGACACCTCACCCCACCACATCACCTAGACACTTCATCATAGACCTATTCATAACATGTTTCCTTTTAACTAAGACTTAGTCCTACTTACCTTAATTAACTAAGACTTAGTTCAACCCTAAAATCACATGCCTATTATTCCTCTAACTGCATGCCCACTTATCTAAGTACAATATCCCATTTTGATCCATGACAATGGACAAAATTGGCCAAAAATATTGCCAAGATCTGTCATTTTAGAAAACCTAGATTTCCCACCTTAACCGACACCGTCAACCCTAAACCGACATCAGTCACCTCTAACTATCATTGATTACCTTATATTCATTTTGGGTAACCTTTTCTTAAGAGATTGAAGAATTATTTGAGTCTAAGAAGAGAGAGATCTGCATGCAAGCATGAACCAGAGCCCTCTCTAACATCTAGACATCCTAAACCAACACCAAGACTGATCTGAAGGTTAAGCATCCACGGTAACGTTTGGGAAGCACACCACAACACTAACCACCAATTCCATGGATCAACCATCACCTCCATCCAACCACCAGGTCCTACAAGTACAAGTAAGTGCATTTGGATCTACATCTTTCCATACTTATTTAGATTAGTTTCTTTATCTCTGTTTGGGAGTCCTAGTCTCCTTTGCATCTCATCACCTCTCACCTTCTTGTCAATCCCTCCACCTAACCACCTACAACCTCCAGCTCTCCATACCCACTCTAGACATCTCTGAGTATTCCCAACACTATCATCAACCTCACCATTCTTTGTCTATTCTTTGTGTAATCACATAGAATCACCAAAACCAAACTTTATTGAGTTTCTATCATCCCGACCCTACCAACGCCGGTCACCCTAAACCATCGTCGGTTTCCTCTTAACCAACATCGATCATACCCGACCGACGTTGGTCTCTACATCTAGTAATTCTTCATGTAACAACAACCTCATAACCTTCACCCAAATAACCCAAAACCACCCAAAACCTGATCCTAACATGTTCCAGTCACCTTGGCTACCTATCTAACCTCTAGATCTGATCATAACCTTACTTGTTAGATTAGATTTTCTTATTGTATTTGAATGAGATACCTAAATCATATCAACTACAGTAGGATGTTATTTTCTTATGTTATTCCTTGCATTAAATTGTATTAAATAGTGGATTGACAAACCATCTAGGAAGTATCACACTTCTCGGATCTAGCATACGTTAGGTAGTCCACTGACATATATTGTTTAATATTCCTCTTGTGGTCTTGTTTTGCATTTTAGGTAGTTCCTCCTAGAAAAAGGAAGTTCTCACAATCAGCACTAGATCGAGAAGTCAGAACTCGTGCACTCTACCTTCCACCTTCATTCATGGTATTCCTCCTCACCCTTACCTTATCTGTTTTGCTCATATGTACGTAACTTGTCGGTGAAACATTTTGGCACACCCATGGTGGGACCCTCGTTTGTGGGTTTCTTTCTATTCATATAGGTTGCATCTTGTGTGTTTCCTTTCTAAATTGTTATTCACTAAATCTTCTCCTCTGTAATCTTCCCTTCTTTCTAATTTCTCTAAATGAAACATTTATTTTGGTGCATTTAAAAAGAATCGTTCTTCTTTCTTTCTACATTAGTGAAAATCATCCTCTCTCTTATTCATCACTTGCTACATCGAATATAACTATCGATTTGGGTTATAAAACTTGTTGCATTTCATCCATGTATGTTGCATTATTAGCTCACATTTAAAACTGAGGGCAACCTATACATTGGAAGTCATGCCCAACTGATGGTTGACACAATTGAATCATAGAAAGCACATTTCTCTCTTCTCTTTCTTTTCCAAACTGCACAAATCTTAATTTACATCTTCTTAAATAACACCTTACTAGAAGAAGTTGTCATGATCACACAATCGGAGGATTGATAGTGGGCACCAAATGGTTTCTTTATCCAATCATATCTCGAGAGAAAGGACCGCCCCAAAAACATAACCTAAACTTCACCTTTAGATTACCTCTTCATAGGATGCCTTCCCAACCAAAAACCTTGTTCTAAATTCACAAGTCAGTCTCAAATAGCATAAGCTAAAGTAACATAAAATCCACTCATAGGATTACATGTTTTTCTTAGCTTTCCTTAATTGTTTTGAGTTGTGAGGATTATGTTCTTCATTTTCTTCTTCCTTTCACACTCCCCATCATAGTTGGAGTATTCCACTATTTCTGAGTGTGTTAGGGCCTCATATTATCATCCTCGGGTCTTCTGGGTTGTTTCTTCATCAAATTTAATTCACAAAAACCATTTTTCTTCACTTCTTCAGATTTCACAATAAATGGTGTCGGTCCTGAGATCATCATCGGTTCTAATCTAACCATCATTGATTTACCTGACCGTGTCGGTTACTAGCTCTTTTGGTTATTTTACCCAAAAAAATCTTTCATCACCTTCTCTTTTCTATTTAAAGTCATCTGACATCCTCATATTCCCAACATTCTAGTATCACTATCAAGAATAGTTTCCCCATTTCATTTTTCATCAGTTCTGCTCCTTTTTCTCAAACTTGGTGTTTTCCCATAGTAACCGGTATCGATTACTATAACCATCATCGGTCCCCCTCAACCGTCACTAGTCATCTTAACGGCATCATCAATTTCCTATTTTGATTTTAATTGAAACATTGACCAGTCTACTACCTACAGTATTTGTTCTATCCCATTCATGTTGCTTTCTGTCATCTGTAGAATATAGTTTCACTAGGTCAATGCTAATTCACATGGTGTTGACTTGTAACCAAACCAACGCCCTTATATTTCATGCTAGTCTTTAGCCACTCCCACCTAGCCCATCACCACCTTCCATCCTGTCACCTATGGATCCAACTCAACCTATCACCATTTCTACCGGTGATGAGGAGTTTGCAAGACTCCTTGATCGAATCTCATGGCCTTGACCTTACAATACTATCTTTCCCACTCATCTACCTAAGACTCCTCAAGATAGTTAGTATACGACATGCCTGTATCTATTCCTCTTACCCTCACCCCCACTTCCGCATCAGCTACCACTAGCTTGACACTACCCTCATCCACATTACCCCCTGTGGTCTCTCAGTTAGGTCCCACCTCTGCTATAATTGCTACCCCAATGACATTTATTACACCATGGTGTTGACCATTCCTTCACCAACCACCTTGAGCATGGCCCCATCTTCCCCCATTTCCTCATATATACCAGTTACATCACAACCACCTCTAGTGTCGGTAACCCACACCCCATTCTAAAACCTAGTTCTTTCCATCCCTCAGTCTCTACCACCCATTACCACGAGAGTCGTTGTGACCACCCCACCTATTTACATGCATCACCAACAACCCCCAATCTCATCTATCACTTATTTGGGGTATATTCCTCATGTATCCATCCCCCTTTGTAGTTTCATATTCAACACCCCCATGTACTGGGATGCCATCCACATCATACACCCATCATCAACCTCCCTTTACTGCAGGAGGTTCCCATTCCTCACAACCCACCAATGACCTCATTAGAATGATGATGGAAAATATGTAGACACTAGAAGCATCAGTTTCCAACTCTCGTAACTCCTTAACTTATGATGAAATCTATAATGAGCCTATTCATCCATCTATTCCTATTTTCCCATACCCCGTGCATTGGGAAATGCCCAAGTTCAATCATTTCAATAGTAATAAAGAATACCCACAACAACACTTGTGGTCATTCAAACATGGGTGCTATCTAATTTCCCATGACGATGCTTTACTCCTACAAACATTCCCATGTCCCTGACAGGACCCACCTTAGATTGGTATAATAGTTTACCCAAACATTCCATCTACTCCTTTAACCAAGTGGCTCAAGCATTCTTGGACCACTTCTCAATCAATGTAGTAAAAAAATCACCATGACCGACCTATATTCGACATGATAATATGACGACAAATCTATCACATGATTTCATTGCTCATTGGTGAAGTCTTATCAACCAATTAACGTTCCAGTTACCTCAAGATGAACTTATTGAGTTGTTCACTAGATCTTGTGCTAGACACATCTCACCAACTTACAAGTACAAACCTTTATGTACCTTTGATGAAGCATTTACCATGACACGAAAGATAGAAATTTGCACCATTGAAGAAAAGAAAATCCAATTATGAAACAAGAATGCCCCGTTCAAACCAAATGATTATTCTTCATCTTCAAAACCCCAAAATAATTATTCAAAAGCCAAAGGATCTGCCAACGCGTAGTTCTCAAAGCTGGTCCATCTCATCCCTCTAATCAAGCCAAACCTTCTTCCAATCTTTCCCTTATCTATACCTTTTAGTTCTGGTGGGAATAATGGAAGTACACTTCAATTAGAGATCCCTATTCTTCAGTCTTGGAAAATATTCTTAAAGATGGAGCCATTACACTTCCTCCCATAAAACCTCATATTGGTTTTGATCCCACTCGTCCTATGCCTACATGGTATAAGGAACATGAATACTATAATTATCATCATGTCGTCAAAGGCCATAGTGATGGTAATTACATAACTTTTAAGAACATTGTCTAGGAGATGATAGATAATGGAGACCTCATCATGGACAACCTAAACACACTAGAAAATAAAAATTTCACATCTTTAAGAAGTTGTTCCCTAACCATAAACCATCGTCTAATCAAAATAGTGAACCTTCAACCAGAGATAATAATGTTTGTGAAGTCCACGTGGTTTTTGATATCGTACTGGTCGTTCCTCAAATTCCACCTATTTCATCTATTGAGGAAATTATAGCATGAGCTCCTCTACCCACAGAGGAGCATACCCTTCCACTCCTTCACCCTCAGAGGAGTCCCCTACATCTCCTCCTTCACCCATGGGGAATCCATGATTTCTACTATGTCATTTTACCATCTACCTCGCAACATACCAAAAACCAACAATATTAACTCTCCCATCTACAAGAGAATCATCATCACCTTCTCCTCCACCAAAGGATAAGTCTACCTCACCCACCTACCATCTCTCCTACCCATGGGAGATTCTTCAGACATGCCACTACCTATTGGGGACAATTCTCCCTCAACATTCTAGGATCCCATTGACCTGATCTCAGCTCTTTTACCCATAGAGTCCAAAGCTAATCAATTCCCTGTCTCACATACATATTTTACAGGGATTTCCACTAAACCAACTACACCTCCTCTTACAACAGTCCCATTTTCACGGTTGGCCGATCGCTTGGATTATGTTGATAATTCCATGCTCTGGGGACATCTTCGACTCCCTTTTTGACTCAAATGCAAAATGTTTCTGAAGATACCTCCATGATCTATCCAAAGGTATTTCAACCGGATCAACCCTGACCATGCCTTTCAAAATGGCTTCTTCTTCATCACCTCTACCTACATCCAAACCTTTACCATGACTAAAACCATTCCAATGCCTAAAACCCTACCCACACCTATATCTTCATCCATATCTAGACCGATCACTACCTTGGGTGTCATGCCGATGTCAAGCCTTATTCATCCACTGTCAAATTGGATTTAGCCACATCTTCCCAAACCCACACCAAAATTTTCCTCCACCTAGAAGGAAGACCCAACCCTCTAGGCCTCATACACCAGTCTCACCTACCACACCTTTGTCACCTTCACCCCTTCCATCCATCCTAGGACCTCACCCATCAACCCTGGCCAAAGCAGCCTCCTACCCAAATCCAATCAAAAGCTAAACAACCTACTACTTCATCACGATCCTTCGTTACACCTCATTTACCCACATGACAAACACCCTCGCCCTCACCCATACATTTCTTACCACCTATACCTCCACCAATTTACTATAACCCAAACTTTTCCTATACGACTTCAACCCATACCATCCACCCAGCCTCTACCAACCACTTCCACCGCGACTCTATTATCCCCATGGGTAACCCATCCTCTTCCACCATCTACTTTCCCTTCGCATCACGTACTCCCGTGTCACCTTTACCTAAGAAGGTGCAACCCAAAGACAAGAACCCACTACCCTCCAATAAGGTAGTTAAACCAACAAAACCTTCCATTGCTATCTCTTCTACCACACCTTTACCTAAGAAAATGCCATCAAAACCTAAGACAATACCACTTACCAAGCCAATGGTCCAACCCATTCCTCCTCCTATAATGCCTCTTCCCTCACGATCATCCACACCTTTACCCAAACCCACACTCACTTCCCATTGTGATCTATTGGTAGGGTCCTACGCCAACATTCTAACCAACCTCTTAGAGACTTTCATCATCACATTACCGCCACTTCAACCTTACGACCCCCTCAAACCCAAACCAAAATGGTTTGATGAAACTAAAATTTTTGCCTACCATCGTGTGTCAGGACATGATGTAGAAGGTTATAAGGCCCTCAAAACTATTCTTCTCCAACTTTTCCTCCTATGAAAATTTTTTTTTGATGATGATGATCTGCTTGATGAGGACCATGTTCCACCTTCACCTATCACCACACATCCATTATCCCTTACTTCTTGAATGACCTACATCTCCACCCCCAACAACCTTTTTTCCACCTCCAAAATTTGAGATCAACATGGTCCATATCAAAGAGTTGGCCAAACCACCACCCAAATGCCAATGTGCCCTACTCATTTCACAAGGCTCTTCCCCCATTAGGTTTTTTCCCATCATGTCGTTACACTACTCATCCCACACCTTCTCCATCTACCACCTCCCCTCAGATTAACATGGTCCAAGTTTTCACCCGTGCCCAAAAGGAAAAAGGAAAAGAAAAAGAAACTATCCCATCAACCAATCTTGTGCCCAATATACCATCTGCACCCATGCCCAAAATCACCATTCGAGGACCCACATACCCTATCTCTGATGGGGTCACCCATCATATAATGATAAAACAATTACACCAATCCCCTCTAAAAATGTCTTTGTATGATCTCGTCCAAACTTTTGAATCTCATAGACAAGCCCTTATGGAGGTTTTGCAATCCATCAAAGTTTTACCTAACGACCCCACACCAATGGCCTCCATTATCACCCCTCACCACATGGCCTCGCTTACCAAATCATCTCCTTCTTCTACCCCCATCCACTCATCAAGTAGCCACCCTCAATTTTCTCTGATGAGGAGATTGTACCTCTCTCAATCAGATGACCCTGATCCCACCCTTTTCATCTCCATTTATATTGATAACATACATGTACGACATTATGATCGATGGAGGTGATAGCATCAACATTATCTCCTCCCACGTATACATCAAATGTGCATCCCTTCAAATTGTATGCATAATAACCCAGTGATGTTGCGCTCCTTTAATGATGCCATCACTTCCACCCTTGGCACCATTATTCTTCATGTTCATGCAGGCCTCTCCTTTGTCCTGGAATTATTCTATGTCTTAGAGGGAGAGTTCCAATATAACCTATTTCTTGGCTGACCTTGGATTTGTCATGGGTTATGTCCCTTCAAATTTACACCACTGTGTAAAATTTGAACATGAAGGGCATAACTATATCATCCCAACTGACCCATCACCATTCAAAACTTGTAACATGTTGTACCGACCTAATGATGTCCTTGTACTAGTTAAGGCATCTGCTACTACCCCCACTTCTTCTTCACCCACATCCCCATCAACCAATGTTTATGCCACCTCTCCCACACTAACTCTTTATTCCTACTATTGCTCATACTTCACTTCAAGCTTGGCCCATCTACTTCCCAACCAATGATACCCTCTCTACCCCATCGTCTAGTGATTCCATCTATCCCCGCTACCCACATATCTACTACCAATCCCTTAGAAGGTTTTTTCAACACCTCACTTTGGGGGAGTACCGCCTCTATAATATCAACACATTCCTCATGCCGTAATAGTATGGAAACCTGCGCCAACACCCTCATTATGACTATCACATAGGAGGTTTTTCCCTTATGGTCCTCCCCATATTTGCACCAACTTAACGTATGGGGACTTGATACTGCCACTTATTCACCCAAACCTCCATCCCAAACATGACCCTTTTCATTTGACCTCTAATATCTTACTAACCACCACTTTGCCCATACTTTCCTTCACCATTGTGTATGGAAAGGCTTTGGCTTCAGTATTTTTTACAAACAAGGTTGTCATATCGTCATTCCATGTACCACCCATAAATAAAAATCGCAATGGCATTGGCTTTGCTACACCATCTTCCAAGAAGGCCCACATCGACCTCATTGAGGAAGACAAACCTTCTCCACCCCATTCACCAATGTCACCACCTTCACCCACGAGTCCATAGATCCCGAATCTATTCCTCCTAACTAAATTTTTTTTTCATGAACATGATTTCCCTAGGACCTCTAACTTATCAACATGATGGCGAGGCTCCTTATTCTTTTCCCTTCCTATATCCTAACATGATTGATGATGATACACCTTCTATTAACATTATTCAATGTCAAGATGATGATTCTATACTCACCTACCTTGGTGCGAAGATTCTTATATTCACCAGTCGTTACCTTTTGAGACACAAACCATGTTGAATGAATTGACCATTGAAATCAACATTAACACTCAGGATGACCCACACATTCTAAAGATAGGTCAATATTTAGATGTTGTTGAACAGGAAGCTTTTACTTCTTTCCTCTGGGATCATAGCAATGCTTTTTCTTGGTCCTATGTTGATATGCCTAGTATTGACCCAAACATTGTGGTCCACAATATCGTAACCATTCTGATGCCAAACCCATAAAACAAAAGTTATGGAAAATGCATCCTCACATTGCCCTTCTTATCAAAGAATAAATTTAGCACCTTCTCTTGGTTTCCTTCATCCTACCCATTGATTATCCCCAATGGATTTCTAATATCGTTCCTATCACAAAAGTGACAGGGGGACTCCACATTTGCATAGATTTCTGTGACCTTAACTTAGCTTTCCCCAAAGATGAACTTTCCTCTACTAGGCATTGACCAACTAGTTGATCTCACCACCTGGCCATGAGATGCTCTCACTCATGGATGGTTTCTTGGGTTATAATCAAATATTACTTGCTCTAGAAGATCAACATAAAACTACCTTCATCACTCCTTGGGGGACATTCTACTATCGAGTCATGCCTTTTGGCCTTAAAAACATTGGTGCTACATATCAGCTGAGCCATGACTTATATTTTCCATGACATAATGCATCGCATATTGGAATATTATGTAGATGACCTTCTTTCCAAATCCAAACATCGGGCCGAACACTTGACAATCTCTAAAGTCATCTTTGACCACCTCATCAAGTATTGTGTTCACCTTCAACCTAAGAAGTGTGTCTTCATTTTTATCTCAGGAAAGCTCCTTGGTTTCATCATTTCTTTGTGTGGCATAGAATTTGATCCTACTAAAGTAAAGGCTATTCTCAAAATGCCTCCACCTACTAATCTTCATCAACTTTGAAGTTTGCAAGGTAAGTTACAATCTATTCATCGGTTTATTTCACAACTTTTCGACCATTTCAACCATTTCATCATCTCCTCAAAAAGGATGTCTCCTTCAAATGGGATGATGAATGCCACAAAGCCTTTGATGCCTTAAAATAATACCTTCTTCAACCACCGGTGCTCATTCCCCCTAAAGATGACCAACCCTTTTACCTATACATTTTTTTAATGACCATTCCTTAGGTGCCATTCTCGCTCATCATGATGATGAGCAACATAGGGAGCAAGTGGTTTATTACATAAGTCATACCCTTTTGGACTATGAAACTAGGTACACCCATGCTGAAAAACTTTTCTTAGCCTTAGTTTTTTTGCCACTAAACTTCGTCATTACCTACTCAACCACAAAACCTTTGTTGTCACTAACACTAATCCCCTACATTACATGTATGCCAAACCCTACTAAGCATCAACGTGTTGCATGTTGGCTCATGCTTCTTACAGACCTTGACCTCAAATTCATCCATCAAAAATTTTCAAAGGCTAAGCCATCGCTGACCAACTTGCAGACACACCTCTCTCTAGAGATCAGCCTTCTAACTTTGATTTCTCGAGATGAATCCATTCTACCCTCTCTTTGGATGATACCACTTACCAGATGACCTTATTCTTTGATGGTTCCAAATGTCATCACGGAGGTGGTGCAAATGTTATCCTCATTCCTCTTGATGGTGAACCTATGCCTTTATCTTTCAAATTAGATTTTGATTGTACTAACAACATCACCAAATATGAAGCACTCGTATTAGGCCTTTAAACCACCATCACCCTAGATGTTAAATCAATTAATATCTTTGGTGATTCCCAACTAGTTGTAAACCAATTCAATGGTATATACTAGTGTCATAACGAAATACTCTAAAAGTACAAATGTCATGTTGACATACTTTTGACTACCTTTGATCATTACGAACTTCAAACCACCCCACATTCTACTAATAAATTTGCGGATACCATGGCCTTCCTGGCTTCTCAGATACCTACTTCACCTCAACTCTAAAATCTTTGTCACAATACAAATGTTACAATCACCCTCTTATCTATCTCAAGAGTCAACTCCATCGAACCGTTGCACCTGACCCACGTGACCTTTAGTATAAGTAGTTTGCAGACTACCTTTCCCTTTCCATTCTACCTTCCGATCTCACTCATAATGGACAACGCACCTTTCTTAAAAGTGTCTCTCACTATGTCATCATGGGTGGTCTTCTTTATAAATGTATTTTGACGGTATTCTCTTACGATGCCTTACAAGTTCTAAAATTCCCTACACCATCAAGGAAGTTCACTGATGGAATTTGTGGAGGTCACTTTAGTGGCTTAGTTGTCACTAAATGCATTCTTCACCTAGGCTATTATTGTCCAACCCTAAACCATGACTATTGTGACTATGTCAAACGTTGTGTGAAATTCCAGCAACATGCTAATCTTCATCACACACCTAGTCATGCCTTACAGTCACACGAGACCTTTGGCCTTTCTCTCAATGGGGTTTGGATCTTGTTGGAGAGATCAATCCTCATTCTTCACAATGTCATCAATGGATTATAACTCACTACTAAATACTACACTAAATGGGTATAATATATCCCCCTCATTTCTACCAAAGCTGAGAAAAATTGTGAATTCATCAACCATCACATCATTTATTGCTTTGGTGTCCCTCATATCGCCTCATCACTATAATAATAGAAATTAATTAAAAAAATCCTATAAAATTTGTGACGCTTTTTCATTCAACTCAGTTTCTCTTCACCTTACTACCCACAAATGAATGGCCAAGAAGAATCAACCAATAAAACCTTGAAAAAATTCTTATGAAAGTAGTTGACGATATTGGGAAGGATTGACATACACACATTCCTTTCACCTTGTGGGCTTACTACACTAGTATTTACACTTTGACTACTACCATGGCTTTCTCTCTAGTCTATGGTACCAAGGTTGTCTTGCCTCTCAAATTCCATATTCCATCCTCTCGCATCTCACTATAAGACATGCTCAATGATGATGAATTTTTCCAGGACCGTTTAGCACAACTTGAGTTATTATATGAACGTCGTCTCAATGCTCTTGATCATCTCCAAATCTACCAAAATGTATCAAATGTGCCTATGATAAACATGTCCACAAATGAACCTTCTAGGTCGGTGACCTCGTCTGAAGGAAAATCAACATGTAACCAAAGAAGAAAAAAGTAAACGGGAAAATTTTCTCCTAATTATCTTGGACCCTATATCATTACTCATACCTATGGATCAAGTGTTTATCATTTGTCTTCACTCAAAGGTAAACCTGAACCTGAACCCCTCAATGCCTTACATCTTTGACCATTCTATTGTTGAATCAAGTCCTATATCACCTTCTATCTATTTCTAGCTCGTCCCTTGAGCACCATTCACCTTCCATGTTTCTTGTTTTGAGGATCAATGATTAAACAAGAATCATGTGATTACTCGTCACCTTTCAACCTTATCTTCAATATGAGTACCACGGATCTACTCATGGCATGATTCTCATGGATACTTTTCATCTTTTTCAAGATGGAATCCCATGGTCATTCATCACTTGAAACCATCTCTTTCATAGTTAACCTCTGTGTGTTATGGTTTTGTCTTCTAAACAAGAACCTAATCTTCCTCTATAGTCTTGTCCATGACTTAAATGTCCAAAAATAAAATGGGATTCAAATCCTTGAGTCAAACTTCCAACAAAAAGATGAATTCCTCAAAAGGGACATCTCTTCTCTCTATCTTGCCACTATAAATAGACTGCTCCCTCGAAGGACAACTATACTCTAGCTTTTCATACTGTACATAGTCTATCATAAAAAGGACTATCCTTATAAAAAATAAATAAAATATTCAGAAGCTTCCCGCATTGATCAACTTCACAAAGACCTCAAGGAGATAATATACTCATCCCACATAGACTTCCCACATCGATCATTTTATCAAAAAAAAAAAAAAAAATGATAACTTTTTTGTCATGGACTTGCCTATTTTTTATCATGGGTTTCTTTCCAGGTAAACAGGTCCGTCATACACTAAGTTACGCTAAGCCACCCATTTTCACCTTACTTCCTTTTCACCCTAATTTTCTATCTTCTCAAGGGACTTTCCACAAACACACATTTCATGATCATGTGACTTTCTTCAACCTTAGAATAATCGATCATGCAATGCCTTTAGGGTCTTACGTTCATAAGCCTTTCTATGGTATGGTAGACTCGTTATGGTCCTTATCAATTAGGTGGATCTTTTGGTCACCTCTTACTATTCACCTTCTCCATTACTTATTGATTCTCCTATACAAGACCAGACCATCGATATCTACATTTTAAAGATTTTCACCTTCACCTAAGACTCAACCATGCCTAAGTGACCTAACTCAACCATACCTATGACCTAGACTCAATCATGCCTAAACCTACCAACCCATTCCTCTACCTCATCATATTCTTCCCTAGCTTATGGGATAACTACATCGGCTTGAGGCCCCTTTCACTGGGGCTATGTAGGTAGCACTCTGCGGCATGGGGCCCTTGGAGGTTAGCTCAACCACTCTTTACCCTAACCAATTCCCCCTTATTTTCCTATTTTTTATTCTACCTTAGTTGGTTTCCATTTTATATCAACAAGTAGAAATTAAAACAAACATCAATTAACACACATATACACCTACCTACCATTTTTAACACATCATCAGATCATCCGTTTATCATTTTTATGTTTCCATGATAGCAAATATTTAAAATTAAACCATAACATACATATTCATCATCATTCATTTTCCCATACTCACCAATAGCTTGAAAATTAAATCAAAACCAAAAACATGACTCCACCATGCCTAACTGACCTAACTCCACCATGCCTAACCAACCTAACTCATCCATGCCTAACCAACCTAACTCAACCATGCCTAACCAACCTAACTCATCCATGCCTAACCAACCTAACTCATCCATGCCTAACTAACCTAACTCCACCATGCCTAACCAACCTAACTCATGCCTAACCACCTAACTCCACCATGCCTAACTAACCTAACTCAACCATGCCTAACTCGACTTGACTCCATCATGCCTAAATTACCTAGTTTCCCTCACATACATAAATAACAATGGAAATTTACAAACACAAGTACAACATCCATGCCATCAATGTCACCATCTATAAAGGAAAGTTTGTGTATCGATCAAATATACACAAATACAAAATAAATATCTCATAAAATCTCATATACAATCTCAAAATCTTCAACATACGGAGAAGCAAGAAAATATAAACTCATTAAAACTCTCATGAACAACCTCACTATCATCAGCATGTAGGCTAGTATATATCAAAAATAATAATAAAATGATGATATACAACGATATCAATCATCATCTCATCTAATTTCCAGGCCGGTCTCATCTGTCTCCTCCTCCTCTTGTCTTAGCTTGGCACCCTGCCAAAGATCTCTCTCACCCTCCATGGGTCTCGATCCATCCTCTACTGGCCTACAAATGGGTCAAGCCTTTTTCACTAGTGGCCTCACCCTAACCCTATCTTTGGGCTCACCCCCCTGTACTCTCTGCATTATGTGTGTGATATCATCCTCTCACTCGAGGCTGTGATGTGCCCTATACTCTGCATAGGAGGGGACATCTATCCCAATAGTAGTCAAGTGATCCTATAGTATATGGCCTCATTTAGGGAATCCTTAAATCTCGCCATCGACACTATTTGTGGTGGTGCCATAGGTCTCGCAGTAACCTGTGAGCTCTACCCTACTAATAATGGCCTCGGCCCCTATACCTATGAACTCTTCCCTCCTCCCTATACCATGGGACCCTGTCCTACTTTGCATGTAATATGGGACCCTGTCCTTGGGCCTGTGAGGGTGCTTGTGTTGTGACCTAGGCCTAGGGCCATAATTTGAGCCTGTAGTAGGGCCATGACCTAACCTGCTACACTGTATACAGGCTACCCCCCATCACCATCCCCACCCTATGTGGGTACTTCTGTGTAATGTGCAACTGGGCCTATAGGGCTACCACTTGCTTGTAACATGGCAACTGTGCCTCTGATCCTATCATTTGTCCCTACACTACTCCTAACTATGTCAAAAGGGTAGCCACCTACCCCTATAATGTGTCCCTCTGAACCGTAATGGTGGCTAAGTTAGGCTACCCTGGCCTCGGTGGTGTTTCTCTTAGCTATGCTCCCACCATTGCCTATATCTTTCCGTAACCCGGTTTCATCAATCCGTTGGTCCACCACCTACTCCTCATTCCCTATCAACACCGTGTCATATGGGTAGAGGCATAGGCCTCTCCACGTCATCTCTCCTATACTGTGGGAATGGTGGAGGCACATCCTGGGGCAGCCCAAACTGTCATCTAACCCTATCCATGGGTATCATCTCGTGCTCATTGACGACGTCCCTCTATCCATCTAAGTAGTTGTAGCTCATCCAACTCCATGACCATGTTCTTGTATGAAGGGAAGCCAACATATGGCCTCCAAATGATGTCCACCCCTTGACAATCCCTCTAGTACATGCACCTGTAATGTGCTACATCATGTGTAGCCCTAACAGCCCTATGCTCTGCTCTCTAATAGGAACCCAACGCCTATATAAGCACCAAGCCTACATCGAATGCATCAAGCCGAGGGCAAACCAACTAGATGCACACATATGATGTGCTCGTATGCCCAACAGTGAAGAAGAAAGGTACATCACAAACTAAACCTTTATAGCCTCCCATAGGCCCATAGCTCTCTATATAACTACACCAAGAATGTTGGTGCCCAAGAAAAATAGGTCCTATCCTCCATCATGTCATGGAGAACCCCCATCAGTGCTCATGGGAATCTCCCACCCTCCACATCTGGCAATGTAAAGCAACACATTGCCTCCATGATCAAGATAACCAACCTCATCTCTTGAGGGTGGGCTACATACATATCCCATAACTCAGGCTCACATTATGGTACCTCATCTCTACCATCAGCTCTCCAAAACACACCACTACCAGCTCCTCTAAGACCTCTGATGAAATAGAATAAACCTTCTCTCCCACTATAGGTAGCCATAAGATCCTATATACATCCTCCAGGGTGATAGTGATCTCACCCGTCGGTAGGTGGAATGTATTGGTCATTAAATCCCATCTATCGATGAGTGCAACCATCAAGCTCGGATCTCAAACTATATTCTGTAGCATCGGATCCCAATCAGGTTGACATCTCATCATGTGCCTCCACTCCTCTACAGTCACGCTCAATCATACCGCTAGTAATAGAGGTGGTACTTTGTCCCTCATCCATAGCTAGTCCCTAGCCTGCATCCAACAAACCACAACATTGTTAAGCCTTGACCATACCCAACATATCTCTTAACCAACCAACCTATTCCCAAGACCCTTACTACTTACTACCCCGTAACCACATCCCAACCCTAAAGACTACCCCTTTTCCCCCATCCCAATTTCACATCCCTCAACTCATACCTATTTGTACCTATTACCCTACCCATTCTCAATAAACCTACCTTTATATCTCATTCTTATCTTCCCTCCCACCCTATCTCTTTTATTGACCTATTTTCCCCTAGAGCCAACCGATATCGGTCACTATTGACCGACATCGGTCATTCCATCATAACCACATCGGTCACCTAATACTTGACCGATGTCATCCAAGGCCAACCAACATGTCGGTAGACCCTTGTCATCATTGGTCACTATCGTGACGTCAAAATCCACAAACCCCTACCCTCCTTTTCAAAAATTAACACATTCACCCTAAAAACACCTACCCTACCCTACCCAAACCTTCCCTAGCTTCATTCCCCCCTATTTACAATACATTGGACTTCCCACCCACCCCCATTCCATTCATTTTACCTACAAATACAAATTCATTTCCACCCAAACCCCCTTTTTTACCCAACCAATTTTTAAAAACATTCTTTTTAACCCAAATGATAGAAGAGGATTGAATCCTACCTCATCTCGGTGTTTTCGGCATGTAGGTATGTCAGCCACTATGCCGGTGGTCCACCCAAACCCTCTCCCACCTCTTCCATCACCAAATCACCTCCCCACCTCGCAATCAATCAAATCACTCAACCCGATCTTGTGGACCCACCAACCAAATGCCAATCACCCACTACGAGGCTCACCAACTCAGCTCTCCATCTTGTTACTGCTTTCCAACTTTCCACCTCTCTCTATCATTTTCTACAATTGGAAAATGACAAATGAATCCGTAAAATATGGATTTTTATTTTTAACAACCCTACCCAACCTGATCAACGTCGGTCATACAAAATGACGTCGGTTAAGTTTTAACTGGCATCGGTTACTTGCTACTATCATTTTTACCCCATTTTTCCCATTTTGACCTCAACTCCTCACTGACCGATACCCTTTGACCTCAACCACATTAATTGCAACCTACCTATGAGCCCAAACTACCCTACAGTTCCTTAGTTGCATCTTGGGATCTATTATTTACCTATACCTTGGCCTTACCCATGCCATGACCTATTTACCTAGACTTGACCTACTTGGTGTGACCATTGACCTTATGTACTTGTTATACATTACGATGTTGTTACACATATATTATTTTAGCCTAATAAAAATACCTTTCCTACTATCGTTGTTTATCCAGACTAAACCTTTGGTGTACTAGAACATACCTAAATGTTCCTGCACCTGACCTACGTTGTGTTTATAGACCATATCCTATGCCTTGGATACTTGAATCACTTCACCCTTGTTTGGATAAACCTATCAACCTTGGACAATGTAGAGTTTGCAAGCTCTTCAACCTAGTACTATGTTGCAATCTATACATGTGTGCATTTGATTTCCATTACCCATTACCCAATTTTACCCTTTACCTATTACCCAATTTAACCATTACCCATTACCCAATTTGACCTGGCCTATTACCTATTACCCAAGTTGACCATCACCCTTTCCCATAGTATTCATACCCTTCCCCACCTACCTTCATTTCCACCAACTACACATTTTTCAAACCACTCATTGATTCCGTATAACACCTCATCAATTCTTGGTTTGAGGGGGATCACCTTCACCCACACATGGGGCAATCACTACCTATTTTTTTCAATGTCACTTACCAATACAAGCTACACAACAAAAAGGGAAAAAATGTAGACACCAAATTTGGGTCACACTCCCCTTTACCCCACATGTATATTAATTTAATTACCTACAATTAAATTAATGCCCATTCTCACAATATTCATTATTAATTACCTTAATTGAATTAATTTCCACCTCACCTAGACACCTCACCCCACCACATCACCTAAACACTTCATCATAGACCTATTCATAGCATGTTTCCTTTTAACTAAGACTTAGTCCTACTTACCTTAATTAACTAAGACTTAGTTCAACCCTAAAATCACATGCCTATTCTTTCTCTAATCAACATGCCCACTTATCTAAGTGAAATATCCCATTTTAATCCATGACAATGGATTGATGAACTGGCCAAAAATATTACCAAGATATGTCATTTTAGTAAACCTAGGATTTCCTACCTTAACCAATGCCAGTCAACCCTAAACCAATGTTGGTCACCTCTAACCATTTCATCACCTTATATTCATTTTGGGTAACCTTTGTTCGAGGTTGGAAGAATTATTCGAGTCTAAGAAGAGAGAGATCTACATGCAAGCACAAACCAGAGCCCTCTTGCACATCCAGACATCTTGAACTAGCACCAAGATGGTCTAAAGGTTAAGCATTCATGGTAACATTCTAGGAAGCACATGCATGACAACATTGACCACCAGTTCCATAGATCAACCATCACCTCCATCTAACCACCAAGCCTGCAAGTACAAGTAAGTGCATTTGGATCTACATCTTTCCATACTTATTTAGATCAATTTCTTTATCTCTGTTTGGGAGTCCTAGTCTCCTTTACATCTCATCACCTCTCACCTTCCTATCAATCCCTCCACCTAACCACCTATAACCTCCCAACTCTCCATACCCGACTCTAGACATCTCTGAGTATTCCCACAAAACTGTCATCAACCTCACCATTCTTTGTCTATTCTCTGTGCAATCACAAAGAATCACTAAAACCAAACTTTATTGAGTTTCTATCAACCCGACCCTACCGACGTCTAGTCACCCTAAACCATCATCGGTTTCCTCTTAACCAACATCGATCATACCAGATCAATGTTGGTCTCTGCATCTAATAATTTTTCATGTAACAACAACCTCATAACCTTCACCCATATAACCCAAAACCACCCAAAACTGATCGTGACTGTTCCAGTCATCTTGGCTACCTATATATACCTCAAGATCCAATCATAACCTTATATGTCATATTAGATTTTCTTATTGAATTTGAATGATATACCTAAATCATATCAACTATAGTAGGATGTTATTTTCTTACATTATTCCCTGCATTAAATTATATTAAATAGTGGATTGACAACCTTCTAAGAAGTATCAAACTTCTCATATCTAGCATACACTAGGCATTCCACCGACATATATTGTTTAATATTCCTCTTTTGTTCTTGTTTTGCATTTCGGGTAGTTCCTCCTATCAAAAAGGAATTTCTCACAATCAACACTGGATCGAGAACTCGAACGTGCACACTCTACTTTCCACCTTCATTCACAGGCATTCCTCCTCACCCTTACCTTATCTATTTTGCTTATATGTACGCAAATTTTCAAAGTGAAACAAAGGTTTTGAATTTTTGTGGTATAGTGACTTCTTCCTCATGATGTTCTTCTTCATCTTCATTGAATGGGGGTTGTTCCATGTTTTCATGTTCTATTCTTACTCTACTTGGTATCTTGATAAGTATAATTTTATAGCCCCCCATGTTGTCATTTCCTATGTTTGATGTGGAAGCATGTCATTGTGCTAAGATGTTGTCCATGTTGGTGAGAAGTGGCTCCTCCTCATTAGCCTCATTTGTGGGTGGACTAGTTTCATGTTCTGTTGGCATTCTAGCACCTAACGTGCCATATGTATCAATGCATTAGTTAACTAAGATAAGAGATTTGAAACTTACACCTAAATAGTTCTAAAACTAAGTTAACTACACAAAGATCATCATACTAAGAGCTTAAAGATACTAACTACCAACATTGTGCATTAGAAGTTGAAATGGAAATCAAAATAACATGTTAAGCACTTGAATCTCTACTCTTTAGATTACCAAAACAAATGAATGAACCTAGATAGATCCATGGCAATCAAATTTGATTTTTTTATCTTCAAGGGTTTGGGAATGAAGGCTCATCAAAATATGGCTACAAGACCATTTTGATTATTTCCATATGACCCAAAAGCTTGGATGGATGAAATGCAAGAATGAGGCTATTAGCTCAAATGAAAGATGCTCTAAGATGAAATGCCTATAGTTTAGCTATATGCATGTAAGGTGTAAGTAGAAATGTTAGAGGAGGGTTCCTTTTATAACCCAGTGGGTAAAAGAGGCTTTACATCCTATTACATGTGGGATAAAATCCCAAAAGTAACTTTAGTTTAGTTAACCAAAGCTAGGTGAGTTAACATGTGGGTTAGGAATGGATAAGGTTGCTTTAGTTAAGTTTAATTTGTCATTTAGCAACCATGGGAATTAGAAGATGTTTATAATTAATCAAAGGTGATTAATTAATAGGGGGATAGGCCTATTAGGCTAGTTAGAAGAGATTTAGCATGATATTGAGTGATGTAGTAGAGGAATTTGATTAAATAGATGAAGGTTTATTGTCTTAGACAAGCGGTCATAATTAATTAAGAATAATTAATTAACTTGGATAGAAAGGGGTAATGTAGATTTTAGAAGAATTTGAGGAGGAAATAGTCTAATTTATGCTATGAGAGGATTTTAATCAAATAAATGATAATTTATTGATTAAATAGAAGAGATCATTAATTAATTACGAATAATTAATTAATCTAGCTAGAAAGCGGGATAAATTAACGAAGGTCGTTAATCATCGTTTTGAGTGATGGAAGGGATAATTAAGTGTCATAATGTAATTAATTAGTGGTGATAGAGGAGAAATGGTGTGTTATTGATGATGTGTCGTCAATTTTCGGAAAGGGTATAATTAGCACAATTTAGTGTTTAAATTGTTCGATTCAAATTACAAGTGTCTACAAAAGGTATGGTGCGGAGGATAAGGAGAGAAATTTCAATGAATAAATGATGATAGGAAGTTAAAAAATTCAATCTTAGAGTGAAGAGGTGAATAACAGAGTAGGAAACCTAAGAAGGCTTAAGGGCAAGATAAGCTCTATGGAGCAAAATGAGCAAATCTAACAAAATGAAGGATAAAGAAGTCATGGGACCTTGAAATTAATTTGATTTTTTTATATAGGTGTGGAAAGGATTTATAGAGTTTAAAGATAGTACAAACTAACAAAACCCTATAGAAGCTATTTAAAACCCTAGTAGGCCTAATTGATAAGTCAAATGAGAGTGAAGGAGTGAGTCTGGGTAAAATAGGTAAAGAGATGATAAATGAAATTTTGCATAAAGTTAAAATAGCCATAAGGGTATCTGAAAAGGTGAAAATATCATTCTAAAAGTTTACCTATTTCTCTAGACATTAGGACTTGTCTTGTAGGAGGGCTAATTGCAAAAATTAGGCCAAAATGGTATTTGGAGCATAAAAGAAAATGGGTAAATGATGAATCTCTAAAACTTTGTATTCTTCTAAATGGCCTTAATGGGTATCTAAATACCTTACCAATCATGGATAATTCTTCATTTTTTTGTGAGTTATAAAGGAAACTCTAATTTGCATGGCTACTCTAGACTAAATGGAGGTCTAAAAGGAAAGTGGAGAAAATTAAAGGCTTGTTATTTTGTAAAGTGCATGGTCATGTTGAATTGATGTATCTAAGCATGTTTGAAGTGAATCTAACTTTGAGTACCTTGTTTTAGTACATTCTTGGTGTTTGAGCAAGTTTAAGGCCTCTTAAGAAGCTAGTTCTTCGTTAAAGCACGATGATTCTTCTTTGTTTAAGAATGATGAGTTGATTAAGTGATTCTCTTTGCATCACTCCTTTATCTTGACTATAGGCAATGGAAACCTGAGGTTGACCTAGTGTAGGGATTACTACCCTATGGATATGCAACCTTAGCGCTCGTTGTAGACCCTTTAAATCAATCAATTATGTACCGGTTTTTGTGTGTCTCTTCTTCATTTCCTCAAACCCTTGTAGAATGGAAGACTTAGGAGTATAAGCCATTGAGACACATTCTTGGCCCACCATAGAGTTCCCAACTTTAATTTATTCCACAAATTTTCCCTAAACTACCTTAAATGACTTCATTATTCTCATATACAAATCTAAGATGATTTCAATCTTCCCTGTAAGATTCTAGAGGGTGTTTACAAGTTACAAAATGGCCAAAATGTCCCTTTCCAGGCATATGGATAAAATTATTCTTACATGAATCTCAATGAATTCATCAATAACCTTGGGCATATATAGCTATATATTTAAAAAACACTTAAAAATATTGTTAGCACGTTGATACTAGATAGCATTAGGATGACATTGTGGGCTAGCTAGCTAAAAGAAGGTTTCTGAATGATCGGAGAGGAATTTTCAAGTGGATGCTAGTTGTCATGGCTAAAATTTTCAATTTTGCATGCTAGAAATTTGGCATGACAACATGTACTTGGAAATCATGTATACAACAACATACTAGAGGTGTAATGTAATATTAATAAGTGCATAATTTTGTGTTTAAAAAAAACAATTTTGGCTCAAATAAAAAATACCCATCGAGTAATTATGAAAACCCACAACATGGGATAGCTCAAAAAATACTTAGGGGTTTGGGAAGAAGCGTGGTAATTTTGGATCTGATGAAGCCAAAAAAATCCATATCTCAAAAGCCCTCCAAAGGGAATTTGAGATCCACCAAAAACACTTAAAATGTAAAAAGGTAGAGATCTCTTCAAAAATACCTTTTATTTAAATCTAAAACAAATAATACAAATAAATTTGAATAAAAATCTAGATATGAGATGTAGATTGTAGATCTAGCTCGATATCATATAAGAATTGAGGAAGGCCAATGAAGGCTTTACAATGCAAGCATCCACATAAAGAACTCAAATGAGAGGAAGAGATTCACCAAAAAAAGCACATTGTATTAATCTAAAATGGAATATACAATGCATATGTGTGTGTAACCAATAGTTTCACTAGAAAAATTCTGCTGAGAGACTACATCTCCACTAACTTTGGAGATGACTCTAAGCTCCAATCTTACTTTCCAAAAGGACACAAAGGTTCTTTATATAGCAAAATTAAGAGGTGAGTGATAGATTGTTATTAGATCGGTGAAAGGTTGGATAGGATAATTCCCAAAGTTACACCTCACCCTTCTCACACATGTGAGGATAACTACCACTTAAATGTACATTTACCAATGTTGTGCACATAATAAATCTCACCTTGGTAACAACACTACCTAAGGTGGACTTCACAACAAGTGTGAATATGACACACACCAACATAATAATATAAATCACCATGTATTTAAAAATGTCATTAAGTAAGCGAGTGTTCCAATCATTGTATTTCATGTATGGGTCCCGATTTCTAAAACTTTATCTAATTTTAACGTTCTTATTCTTTCTTTAATTATTATTTTGTTTTTATATTTTATTGTAGAATTATCTTAGGTACAAGATATTCATATGGTATTTCAACTTTGGAAATGATCCTCAATATAGTGAGAGTGATCTAGGTCTATCAAAATGTGTCTTAGATATGAAAAAAATATGTCTAAGATGTTGTATGACCTCAATGTTATTTTTTTAGAGGTGACTCTTCATTAACTTCAAACCATATTTGACTAATGAAATGTGCCTATGCTGACCTAGTATTGATTTTCCAAATTTAAATTATCCATTAAAGGAACAAGTACACTACGAATAAGAGACAAATATATGTCATACTAGAATAGTATGGGTTTACTTATGGTACATAAAGAGTGGATATGTAAATCACCATGTATCTAAAAATTTCAATGTTACAATCATTGTATGTCATGCATGTAATGCCCACATTTTCAACACCAAAATACAATAGTAAAATTATCGGAATAATTTTCTTTTTTGACTTTAATTACATGCTACACAACACCACATGGGATCCAAATAAAGAAACTTGACATCACGTAGGACACTTACATAAACATGAACCCACTCATACAATAGGATAACATAGGGTACACATCAATGTCTTACTCAAACGACGTAAACCAGGACAATGACCCAATAACAATAAGAAACACAGGATAGGCATACTCCACGACATGGTCTTTTCATGGTTTACATATTCATTACATTTAGGTTTCCATTGTATGACCTAATAGTTTTCAACATAATTAAACACATAAGGTTTAAAATTTCCTATTTTTAAAACTTCAATTACTTTATTTGCAACGCATTAGTCTTTAACGAAGAATGCGCAGTTGGTTCCTTTCTCCAATTCCATTAGTTATCCATAGCTCATTTATTAAATAAATTCATTTTAAACAACTATGAGTCTCCTAATATTCAATTCTTATGTTAAAGTTTTGTTTCTAAAAAATTATTTAGTTCATTATAATTTTCTGAAGAACACAAAACAAGGGATCCTTCGTTCCTTTACAACTAGGTTGCATGTTTTTGTTTAACATTTCACATATAGAGGTTCCTTTATAATTTGCTCATTTCTCTTATGGAAATAACTTTATATATCTTGATTGTGATTAGGAACATATATACATGCATGCACCCTTCTAATATTTGACTTAAGGATCTATTAGAAAGATCGGTATTTACTTGATTTGGAAAATTTCTCTCGTTCAAGGAGGAAAATTCACAAGAAGAAAAAGTAAGGTTACTAGATAAATAGAAAACCTATCTCAATTTCATTTCATAGAATTATTTAATTCTAACAATACATTATTTTAATCTTCAAGTTATTACAACCAACTATGTAGGTTAACAAATTAAGTTGTATCATTCTTGATTCACAATCTATTGCTCCAATTAGGAATTCATATTTTCACAATCATATTGCGCATGGAAGGGTACATTACACCTATGTTCCCCTTATAGATATTTTTCCTTGAATCTAAGTGACAAATTTCACATTTCAAACTACTTATGTTTCATCATCTTAAGGGTTCACTCTCAGTAGCAACGAGTTAATTACATGTTTTCGACCATAAATTCTACTTTTTGAGTGATCCTAGATTTAATATATTCCTAACTATGCCAAGGGTTCTACTAAATTTTACAATTCCAACTCTAGTGTAATCTCCTATCTCACAAGACCTTCGCTATACGATTGCAGTATCCCATTCTCAAGGAACATTTTATTATTTCACTAGCATCGTTGTTTGATTCATATTTATGAAAACAAAGCATATGATCATGTATCATATTTGGTTTTTCGATTTATCAGGTTGTTGTATTAGTTGTGGAACTCTACTTTAACTAAATTCATTTTATGATCACATTTGACATTCTAGTAGGTTTTGACATCACTCAAAGGTGTACCATTTTCATAGCGGGCATTCCATAAATTAATCTTATTTACCCTTTTTTACTAACTACATTTACATGGTTACTTTTGTCTTGTATAACATCATTTTGGAACAAATTTATTCCTATAACAATTACATAACACTTAGGGATTTAAGACTACAAGGAGTACGACCTCGCACAAGAAAACTCATTTCATTGCTCTTAGACATGCAAATATTAAGTGTATATTGCAAGAGAGATATCCCAAATAATCTTAAGTGTTACAAAATCCTCCTAAGGACCTATTTAAATTGTTAGGTAAATGCGAATGTAATTTGAAATGTAGTCTCCACACACATAATTTAGATCTCACAAGGGATCAATCGTAGGTACACCCACACACTATCTTTCAAGGCTTTGGCTACCCACTAGGGTACAAAGGGAAAATTACGCAGTAGGTGGTTATAATTATTCATGATATGGTCATACCTACATCAACAAGACATGATCACCTCACTCGTCCCAATATGATAGGTTTCACAATGTAAAATCACCATGTCATCAAATATTTAGGTAAAAAGGTTCTTAATAAGATGTCTTAGGTGTGAAACAAGGAGATGATTAATGAGTTCATAGTATTTTATCAACACGATAAATGTTTTATATTCTAGAAAAGACTCAAATGGGAAGAGGAAGTAAAATAGGCATTATAGCTTGTTCTTTTATTTTCATTAGTTTTGATGAGAGGAGATTCTACCTAGCATTGTGGTTGTTAAGGAAATAAACCAATAATTAACATAGCAAAATATTTGTTTGATATCTTTATAAGATAGGTACAACATTGAGTACAACTTCACATCCAATTCGATGATAAAAATATAGCCACATTGGCAATCTCTTTTCAAAATATACAAAGAACAATTCTTGGAACAATAATACATATCATTATTCTATGGTAATACATGTATTACAAGGTGAATATAACATTACAATGACAACTCATTAATTATAACATATCACATCCAGAAAATTCCTCTTGTTCGAAGTACCTGCAACCAACGTTACATCAGTCCTAGGACTGAGTATGGAAATCCCCTACACTCAAACATAAATTCCACACATCCATCATTTCAAACAATCAACAGACAATAGAGAGAGATAAAGATAGGAGAGAGAGAAAGAAGAGTAAGGGAAGGAGGAAGAAAATCTTAGATTCATTTTCTTTTCAAATCATTGTAACATCCTATATCCAATTTTCATTTCATTTCAAATCATATACATTTTGACCCATTTACATTTTCAAAACCCAATCAAGATTTTCATAATTATCGCTAGAGAGAGAGAAAAGGGAAGAGAGAGAAATTCTTGATTTCATTTTCCTTTCTATTCATCATATCATAATCATATACATTATAAAATTTTCATTTCATTTCCAACCCATGGCATTTATAACTCTTTTACATTTTTATAACCATTCAAAATATCATAGTTACTTCAAGAAAGAGAAAAGGGAAGAGAGAGAAACATCATAATTTCCCAAAAAGCATTCATACAATAATTTGATCAATTCATACTCTATAAAGTGTGGAAACGATATGTACTAGGTTCCATAAATAGTTAAGAGTCAAAACAACCCTTATGAGGTGTGTTTAGCTAAAGTTGCAATTTTGGTGCAAGCTGGACGAAACATCTAAAGTGATCACAAATTGGGCCTTGAAAAACACTCATTTTAAGTTTAAAAACAAAGGTTGATGATTCTTACATACTCTCCCATAAACATAAAATTAATTGTGTTTGACATAAGTTTATTAGGAAGATCAGAGCTTAAGTTACAAGGGAAACTCTAGGGCAAGTTATTGTAATTACGACAACAACTCTTGTCACTCAACGGCCAAAGCGGTGTGAAAACCCACTCACAAAACTAGTCTCTGAAGGCATTTTTGTTGAAATACAGATTGATTAAAATTATATTATTGGCTAATTAGGGATAGGCGGAAATGGTTTTCATTTATTATTGAGCTAAACGTGCAGAGGTTGGCACGATCATGTTTTACCAAAAAGAGCACGTCACTACAAGTGACTAATAAGCTAAGTGGGCTTAGATACTAGACATGCAAGGGAATTAATTAAGTTGAAACAACTTGGTTAAGTTTCCACATATTGTCTCATGTTACCAAGGGTCATGCAAGGAGTTTCATGTTTGCGGTATATTTTGGTGTGGCGCTCCATGCACATAACTTTCGAGGTTATAATATTTTTTTATGTTTGATAGTTCCAAATGAAGGTTTTTATCATTGGTTGGAGTTACATTTCCTAATAATTAAAATTTAATTTCCAAATGCAAGAAATGATGAAAGTGTAATTTATTGCAAGCGAAAAGGGGAAAACCATACCTTTTTATGCAAAACTTGTGATCCCCACATTTGACGAGACCACATTAGCTTCAGGAATCCCTACAACAATTTGCAGGATTTCTCATTCTTCCTCACTTTGCATCACTAACAAGTTTTATGACCCAACTAAAAAGATGCCTCAAGGCTTTCAATAAGATAACAAATAAATTAACTCAACCCAAACTTACTCCATAAGTAGGCATCTCAATAAATCTTCCCTGGGAACTATTAGACATATAATTCCCTTCCATATCATCCTCATCATTTTGTGACTGAAATGGTGGTCTAATTAGAACATCTAATTAATAATAATATTGGGGCCATGACGGGAAATATTGTAAAGCTCCATTCCTTCGAAAAGATGATGAATAAAAAAAAGAGGTAATGTTTCCCCAAACACAAAACATTGTACCAAGAGCACCCATGTTCATGTTGCTTGTGTGTATGAAAACTGGATCATATAAAAGCTTAGTTGATTCACTGTGTAATTTTTATTGCTCCTTCTGTTAGAAGTTACACTAGATCATTGTGATTAAGCACCAATTATAGTAGAACTTAGCAGAGATGGACCAAGTATGTAGTGCCCACTTCCCTTTGACACCTTTTGATGCTTATGTTGATACTTTGTTGATTTCATTATAGACATTACTATGTTTTGATTTAGTATGTTGTTAGACATTGGATTATGGATTATTGCAGATTTTGATTTGATTACGATGCATGATGATCACTAGAGACACCTTATATGAAGATGATGATATATTATTTGACATGGATGTTTTATGGATATTGCTTAGACATGTGATTTTGGATATTATGAATAGATCTAGAAAATGGATATTTTAAGATACTGATATAGTTATGGATTAAAAATACAAATGATGTAGTTGTTACTTCGATATTGTTGTGATTCATTATATAGTTGATTTAGTGATTCTATTTGTATCATATTGGATGTTCTGATATGGCCATGAGGCCGAAGGAGGTATTTGTATTTTACAGTTAAAAATATCACAACAAAACATCGAGGGATCGAAGACCAACCAAAATGGAATTCTAGGTGAATTCAACACGGTCACCATGGCAACTTGTTTTATTGTGTTGTGTGTTGGTTGGGGGAATCATATTTATATGTGACCATGGGTTGTGTTTTTTTTTGTTGTTATGTTTAACATTTATTTATTGTGTAAGTATTTTATTTGTAATGTGTTCTCTTCTTTTAATTAATTAATTGTGATAGATTAATGTGAGGAGATCATATATTTAAAATTTAAATAAATTAAATTGGGATATGGAAAGTAATTATTAGAGTTGTTGGTTATTTGTAATTAATTTGTAAGGGATGTGTAAGATGTGTAAGAGCTTGTGTAAGTCAGATTTTAGAGTATGAAATACTCCACCTCCTTGGAAATTCGAATTTGACCTTGGGGGCTGTTTTTGGAGACTTGTGGGACAAGTAAAACTTGTCCCATGCCTCTAAATTTATGTTACCAACCATACTTATGGTTGGGGAAGTGATTGGTGACTTTTATAATGCATTTTATTCATCTTGTGCATGTTTTTAATTGTACTTTCTTACATTTTAATTTAATGGTTGTCCCTTGAGGTGTGGGCTATTTGGAGTGTGCAAGTAACTTGTCATTCTTCACCCACCTCTTTATTAAGCCTTGGAGTTTGGATTTTTTATTTTGTGTTGATTGGAGAGGATGTGTGATGTGGCGTCCTACATGGATCCACATCATCCTCTTCTTTCCACCTTCTTTATATTTCAAACTCTCTTCTTGTTTTGGGTTGTTGAACTTTTTGCATTCTTCCTTGGGGGCACATTTTCTTGTGGGAGCTCTGGTTTTTGAAGAAAGTTTTGGAGATAGCTTTGCATGCTTGGGAGCTTGCTATTTTGGACTGTGTTTGGCATTTGTAGCTGGCTGTTTGGAGACCAAATAACCATGGAGAGGTAGGAATTTAACTCTCTTTTATTGTTGTTATTTCCTTGTTATGTTGTGTGGAAAATGCATGTCTTGTTTTATTTGTTGCTTGGTTGGGTAGACTACCTTAGGGAAGGTGTAGGAGAAGGCTATGGGGAATTCTTGTGGGGGCATAAGGGAATGCCATTGGCATCGAATTTTGTGGAGGGAGTTTGGGTTTGGGATCCACCATGGAAAAGAAATAGCTTGCATTTCTTACTTTGTGGGGGGCATAAGGAAATGTGTGTGATGAGTTACTTGGCGGTTTGCATTTGGTGGATGCCCAATTCCTAATTGGGAGGCATAAGTAGCTTCCCCATATGCCTTTCTCCTTTGGCTTGCATGATCAAGCCTGAGTTCTGTTTGAAATGTTTCTAAATACAGTTGTGAACTGCTATTTATTTTTGTTGCTTTGTGTTTCAAAATAAATGTGTATGTGAAAGAATGTTGTGTTTTGGAAGCCAGTTATTGCCATGGTTGAATTGCATCTTTTATTGTATCTTGGTTGGGGCTCGGAGGCTAATGATGAAGGAAGGATTCTCTTTTCATTGGATGTCTTGGTTGGGTGGAGAGCATTTTCTTTCCCCCTCTTTGTTGTGATAAATTTGGAGAAAAAGAAAAGAAATGAAGCATGTTGCTATTTTGAAGCCAAGAAATGTGCAGTTTGACAGTCCCTCCTTGTGAGCAAGTTTATTGTATTCCTTCCCACTTTGAAGTGGATGAATTGTATAATTATTTGTAATGAGAAGTTTCTTGTATTGATGAGGAAAGTTTGAAAGTGAAATGTGTAATGTAAAGAGTTATGTTCCCTTCTCTGTTTTAAAAAGGAATGTGAAAGAGTGTTGTAAAATTTATAAATTGTATTTGAAACCAAATGGAAAAGAGAAATTGTAAAGTTGTATTGGAAATGAATAAAGGATTGCATTAGTTCTCAAAATTGTATTGTGTATTGGATTTGATTTGCTGTTAAAGATTGAAATCTCTGTTGAAAAGAAGAATGTGTAGGAAGGAAGTATATTGTTTTTGCATCCTTGGAATTATATTAAAAATTGAAATCAAAATTTGTAATGTTAACTTGGGAATGAATTGTTAGAATCAGCTGAATGTATTAGACTATATTAGAAATAAGTTGTTACATTTAAATGATGAAATTGATAAATAGATCCTTTAAATATTTGATCACTGACATTGTAAATTCTAAAACTGGTAAATTTATACAAAATGCACAGTTTGGACTAGCACTTAACAATCAACTTGGGAACCTTAAAATTTTACATGATACATTAGAAATGAACTTAATTTGACAAAGAAATCTCAAGAAAACAACTTAACCATTTCTAATTTGAAAACAATCCCTCTAACCGTGGTTTTTCTGTCATTTGTTGGAAAAATACAAGTTTGAATCAATTGGAAAAATCAACTTTTTGAAAACACTCTAAACCTTCCCTAGATCAATTCTCCATGTCTGTTTGACATGTTGAGTGAAGGAGGAAACCGAATTTAATCAAAAATGAAAGTTGGAAATTATCAGCTTTCAAATTAAAATCCTGCAGATATTTTTGTAAAATTGACCAGTTAAACTTCATCAAAAAGTAAATTTTATGGTTGTTTTGCAAATAGGGCATCGAGAGCTTTCGAAAAGTCCTTGTTTGCCCAAATCTGAGCTTCCTATCAAAAGTTATGGTCATTTGAAGTTTTACTTCAATTTGACCTTCAAAGAAAAATAATAATAATAATAATAAATCTAACTGTTGAACTTTAATTTTGACTTTGGAAAAATTTCCACAAAAATTTTACGGCCCCCGCCATCCCGCAACCAATCGGGACCTGCCACGTGGCACATCAAAGGGTGGACCAAATTTAAACTTATCTTACTTAAAATTTTACCTTGAAAAAAAAATCCTATTTTTCCCGCATTCCACGCCCCATGCCAATCGATGCTTGACATGTGGCATGGTGGAGGGGCGGACCCTTTTTGAATTTAAAATTTTTAGGTTTTTGGACCTTGGGAAAAATTTCCAATTTTCCCCGCATCCCCACTGGCCCGCAACCAATCAAAGGGCACCACATGTCCTCTTGGAGCTATGGCGGAGGCGCAGTTTCTTTTCAACCCTTGACCCTTTGAAAATTTAGGAAAAATTTTCATTTTTTCCTGTTGTTGCATGCAGCTAATGAGAAGGTGCCATGTGGCACCTTAGGGGTGGCAATGGGAGGGAGGACCCCTTTGTTCCTTTGATTTTTGGCCTTGGGAAATTTTTACAAAATTCCTCGTGGCCCCGCATCATTGCCCCCACCTCGGGATTTTCTTCTTCTACGGGCACATGCACCCGCACATCCCCTTCTTCCTTGTTGCCCTCCATCGCACAGCGATTGCACAAAATCCTCCTGTCACTCCGCCCTTCCCTCCCCTCTCATGCTTTGTGCCAATACTCTACACGTGTCCACCGGGGACCCGCGGAGGCACAAAGGAACTTATACCTTTGTGCCGCACGATGGAAAAAAATTCCCCAAGCTGCCCCGCGCGACCCGCCAACCCACCAAAGGGGATTTCACCCCTGCATGACACGTGTCCCCCTAGGGGAAAGTTTGACCTAAAAACTCCACCCACTCATAACTTGAAAAATATAAGGAGTTAGGAGGACTTCTTTATATCACCGAAAAGGTGAGAAAATTTCCTATCCAATGGGAATGGTTTAGGGAAATTTTGGAAGCGTTAAGTATGAGAAAAATCTAGTTGAAACTCTGAGGTTGCTAGAGAGCAGGCATGGGGGTAAATTACTCCCTGAACCTAACTAAAACATCTAACCCTAAAATTGGAACCTTGTGAACTTGATATTAGTTAATAAAGGAAACGTGTGTTTTGGTAAAATTGGTTTTGTTCCAAAACCTGCCAGTGGCAACGGTTGTCTTGCAACTTAGTTGTGGACATTTCTAAAAAAAAATATTCCATAATTTTCTAGCTAACCTTAGGTTGTTTATTTGGTCTCAAGTGGTTATTTAATTGGGCACTACAAAGTATCCCCTGAACTATTATCATAAGTATCTAAAGATTGATATCATGAAGGCCCTCGATTACTAGAAAAATGACATGGCTAATACATTGTTGAGACTAAGAAAACACAAGGTTTCACACAAAGGTAGATTGAAAGAGACAAATCTTTTAGAGACAAATGTGGGATAGCCAAAAGGGCACCTCCAATGTCTAAAATCACACAACAACTACTCGATATAAAAAAGAGTAGGAAAAAATGAATAGATGGCTACAAATGCCATAGAACACGTAACATAGGTGTTAAGAAGTAGAAGAAGACAAATCAATAAATTTCGACCTAAACCAAATGAACTACCTCCTCAACGTCAATCTTCTTCCTCTTTTGCATACAACAAACAACACAATGGACAAGTAGAAGTTTCCTTTCAACTTAGAGACAAATGAACCACTTCAGGTATAGAAAATGATCCAGATAGGTCAATTTTTACAAGGTAAAATGCGGATATATTTGGTTACCTATTTTTCTCTGTGCACAATACTACCCATGTGATCACATTTCTAACAAGAATTTTCACAAACCCATTTCTGCATTCCCAACTACCATTGCAGTGCAAGATCACGCATTTCAGAGAGGTTTTGACACTCAATCCCTATATATACATCGCATACCATTCTACCAAGGCATTTGCAGCTACCAAACAAAATGGAACCCATTCCAAGGCTACCTTTTTAGCATAGTTCCCAGAAATTTTCTATTTATTTAATTATGAGAGTATACAGCCCAAAAATCACTGCATTGTCTAATTACTACTAATTTTGCAATGTTAACTATGGTTTCAATGTGGTTACCCCTCCAGACCTCAAATAAAGTGCTTGTATTATTCTGCAAGGAAAATGACATATCCGAAAAGTTGCGGATGTGTTTCTCCCCTTACTCTAATAACTTGTACGCCCGCCTTGTAAATGCCGGGCATTTGTCGGTAGAGTGCTACATCTCCCTCCCCTTATAAGAGCATCATCCTCGATGTGACACAACACCGAAGCTTGAAGGATACGTAGGTAAGAAGGTCAAAAATATGACACATGTTGTTTAAAAAATCAACTTGTTGGTACAATGCGACCACAAGGAAATAAACTAATTTTGGAGATATCTTAAATTTTAATGTTCGTGAAGATTGGTAGTTCTCTTTTACTTTATTACTTAGTCTTTTTCTTTACAGTATTCCTTATCTCAAGATCTTAATACTCATTGTTTAGAATTTTTAATTGTCTTATGTTCATGGGTGCCCAACAATAATTGGCCTCAAGATGTCACCCAAAACTTAACACAACACAAACAACCCACGAGACATCTTGCTACATAATTTCATGATTGTATCACATCACAAGACCTTTAATTCCACCATGGAATGACAAGTAGTCCACATAGCAAATAATTTCCAACAATTATGTCACAGGCATAGATCCAACACACACAAGTGACTAAAAATAGTGAATCATGACGCTGATACAAAGGAAACTGGTATCACATGACCCAAAAAAACCATGATTGTACCAACACAGTGCCAAGACAATATCCAATAGTCCATACCAACCAAGGGGAGTGTCAAGCCTCAATCATAACAATGTGTAACAAGACTCATAAGAGTACACATAACTCATAACACCAACTCCACACATCACAAAACATCATGAAACAATCTTCATATATCTCCCAAAACATCACAAAAAAACTACATATACCTCCCAAAGCATCACTAAGCAACTCCATATACCTTCCAAAGAGAAAGAATCATAGTTCCAAAACCATGCCAAGTTGCTCAACCATAGAGCCCCATCAAGAACATCAGTCACTCAACCATAGAGTGTCATCGAGAACACCAGGTCACTCAACCATAGAGTGTCATTATCGTATCACTCAACCATAGAGTCCCATATCCTTTATCCATATAATGAGGCCGAGTCACCCTATGACCACAGGGCACATAAAGTCCCATCACCCCTAACTCACATGACATAATAACTCGTGGTTCAAAACCCGCTAGTTATATGTAATCGCTTGGGAATACCCTATACAATGAAGTGGGTCCATAGGTCCAACCACTCCATGGTGAATCCCATGACCCTATTCCAACACATTACAACATTAGAACCAGCATAACAATCGGTCTCAAATGCCAAGTGGAAATAATCCCAAGCCTTGGGTAAGGTTATATAACTTTTAAACATGAAAAGAAAGTTTAAAACTAATAAAAGCAAATGGCTTATTAGTCATAGTTAGTGTAAAAATCTGCATGTTAGTCAAACAACCAAATAAAATGCCCAAAATATAAGAACACATCAATCAATAAAATTGTTGGCTCTTGCAAGAAAATAGATAATCATCAATTTACGAATAAAATACCTATATGAGAAATAGCACATTACAATCACTATGTGGTCTCATATGGCCACCAAAAGGGTACTCATTGAGTTGCTAGCACTCAGATATCAAGCCTTAGATCGTAAAAATATACATGTAACCATAAATGAGTATATCAAATAATGTAACTGTCATCATCTCTACCTGAATCATCCCTCCATACTCCCACAAGGCTCAACATAGTCAAAATCACATAGGATTATTTGATGGATAACCCAATAGGAAAGAGCAGGGGATGCTAGTTTTCATAAGTTGAGCCTAAGGTGGTATGCACCCACAATATACGAAGCAAGCTCAAAGTATACTAAAAATATAGAAGTGGTTTTTGGTCTATATGAGACTCCACTTCCTCACTCTTACTTGGCTCAAGATTATGAAAATAAATTCCATGCCTCCTCTCTCCACACATACACTCTTTATGGTTTCTTCCCTTAGGGTTGTCTAGTGTAAGGTTCACAACATAACACATAACTACATCACTAACACAATGGTTATTCAAAATTAACCATAGTGTCTTATGCATGGTATATATATAGGGTATAACAAAACCATTACTTTCACATGTTATGATACATCACTTTTCCACATGATGCACCTAAGGTACAAGTACTCCACAATAGCGATCATTCAATCACCATATGCCCCTAATTCACAACATGAACCATCACATATTACATAAATTATACGTATGATGAAAACAATGACAAACATTACAACATACAAATCAATCGCAATACGACATGGTGACACACACGATTCATCACAACACGTTGGCAAAATTACGACAAAATACAATTCACTATACACCAATTTTGTCATCCAACACATCAACACACCTTTATATCACATAATAACAAAAAACTCCAACACTTTGTAATCCGTAATAACATTATTTTCACACACAACAAGATGGCACATCACACATGAAATCGTCATTGAGTGCACAAAAGGGAGAGTAGATACTCTCATCACAAGCTAATCAACATGATAACAAATATGCACTAAGTGACATGCACACGGCACGTGTGTTCATAATATCATAATTACAATCTGTTCACATCACAACATATATCACATTACTCTTCCCATCTCCACCACCACCATGCAAAATCATCAAAACTCCAATTTATCCCAGTGCAGGTCCGAGAGGATGAACCTTCACTCGATACCATATGTAATGCCCACATTTTCGACACCAAAATACAACAAAAATTATCGGAATAAATTTTTTTCTGAATTTAATTGCATGTTACACAACACCACGTGGGATCCAAATAAAGAAATTTGATATCACATAGTAAAATTACATAAACATGAACCCACTCATATAATAGGATAACATAGGATACACATCAATGTCTTACTCAAACAACATAAACCAATAAAATGGCCTAATAACAATAAGAAAACATGATAGGTATACTCCACGACATGGACTTTTCATGGTTTACATATTCATTACATTTAGGTTTCCATTATATGACCTAATAGTTTTTAATAGAATTAAATACATAAGGTTTAAAATTTCCTATTTTTCAAACTTCAATTACTTTATTTTGCAGTGCATTAGTCTTTAACGGAGAATTTACACTGGTCCCCCTTCTCCAATTCCATTAGTTATCCATATCTCATTTATTAAATAAATTCATTTTAAACAACTATAAGTCCCTTAATATTCAATTCTTATTTTAAAGGTTTGTTTCTAAAAAAAAAAATAGTTGACTATAATTGTCTCAAGAACACATCACATGGGACCCTTCATTCCTTTACAACTAGAATACATGTTTTTGTTTAACATTTCACATATAGAGATTTCTTTAGAATTTTCTCGTTTCTCTTATGGAAATAACTTTATATATCTTGATTGTGATTAGGAATGTATATACACACATGTGCCTTCTAATATTTGACTTAAGGATTTGTTAGAAAGATCAATGTTTACTTGGTTTGGAAAAATGCTCTCATTACAAGGAGGAAAATTCACAAGAAGAAAAAGGAAGGTTACTAGATCAATAGAAAACCTATCCCAAGTTCATTTCATAGCATTGTTTAATACTAACAATACATTATTTTAATCTTCAAGTTATTACAACAAACTATGTAGGTTAACTAATTAAGTTGTATCATTCTTGATTCACAATCCGTTGCTCCAATTAGGAATTCATATTTTCACAATCATATTGCGCATGGAAGGGTACATTACACCTATGTTCCCCTTATAGATATTTTTCCTTGAATCTAAGTGACGAATTTCACATTTCAAACTACTTTTGTTTCATCATCTTAAGGGTTCACTCTTAGTAGAAATGAGTTAATTACATGTTTCAACCATAAATTCTACTTCTTGAGTGATCCTAGATTTAATATATTCCTAACTACACCAAGGGTTCTACTAACTTTTACAAGTCCAACTAGAGTGCAATCTCCTTATCTCACAAGACCTTGGCTACAGTTGCAGGTATCCCATTCTCAAGGTTACATTTTATTATTTCACTAGCATTGTTGTTTGATTCATATTTATGTAAACAAAGCATGTGATCATGCATCGTATTTGGTTTTTCGATTTATTAGGTTGTTGTATTAGTCGTGGACCTCTACTTTTATTACATTCATTTTATGATCACATTTGACATTTTAGTTGGTTTTGACATCGCTCAAAGGTGTACCATTTTTGTAGCAGGCATTCCATAGATTAATCTTATTTACCCTTTTTTACTAACTACATTTACATGGTTACTTTGGTCCTGTATAACATCATTTTGGAAAAAATTTATTCCTATAACACTTACATAACACTTAGGGATTTAAGACTACAAGGAGTACGACCTCACACAAGACAACTCATTTCATTTCTCTTAGACATGCAAGTATTAAGTGTATATTGCAAGAGAGATATCCCAAATAATCTTAAGCATTACAAAAGCCTCCTAAGGACCTATTTCAATTGTTGGGTAAATATGCAAGTAATTCAAAACATAGTCTCCACTCACATAATTTAGATCTCACAAGGGATCAATCGTAGGTACAACCACCCACTATCTTACAAGGCTTTGGAAACCCACTAGGGTATGAAGGGAAAATTACACAGTAAGGGGTTAAACTTATTCATGATATGGTCATACCTACATCAACAAAACATGATTGCCTCACTCATCCCAATAGCACACCTATTGGTTATGCATTAATACATCATATCTAAGCATACATGAAAATAAAAGTGGATATTCTACCGGAAGAAATATATAAACCAAGAGACATAAATTAACAATAGATTTAACGTGGTTCACCCAAAGGTGGGCTACGTCCACCAAGAAACAAGCCAATCTTTTATCCAAAGCTTTGACAAGATATACAATGAAGATTTACAATCTTCCACACCTCTCGATGTACACTAACTTTCTTTCTTCAAGCTTTACTTCATCACCAAGAATTCTCTCTCTCACCAACTTTTACAAGTTCTTTCTAATTCTTGTTAATGTCTTACTTCTAAACCCTATCTTTATGCTTATATAGTCATTTATATACTTAGGGCACTTAGCCATGCAATTACAATCAATAGATATACTTTAATGCTAAAAATAGATCCAGCTTCCCAAGAGTTAAATAAAACATCCTCGCACAGTAACCGATGTCACCTAACCACTTTCATCGGTTCCTCCCTTTCCGACCGATGTCATTCTGGGTGACCGATATTTTCCCCCTAACCGATGTCGGTTACTTCGTATTTTCCAGGTAAGTTTCCATTGTATGCTAAACTGAAGTAATTAAGCTCCACAACTCAACAATCTCTTACTTTGAGATTAATTACTACACAATACCCTGTATAGCATCATTCTTAGATCATTCCTTAGCTTTGTTTCTTTCTCTTCAAGTCTCAAACTCAAAGAATAACAGTAAGTGGAGTGTAGCTCTCAACTTCTCCTTTGCTAATGACTTCGTTAGCATATCTATAGGGTTATTGCTCATATGAATCTTTTTTAGATTCAATTGTTCATCCTCCAATACCTTCCGTATGAAGTGATACCTCAATCTGAATGTTTTCATTCTCGAATGAAACTCGAGTTCTTTGCCAAATGAATTGCACTCACCTTGTCACTAAACAGTTTTATAATCACCTTGCTCCTTTCCCAACTCTTCCATGAACCTACTCATCCATATCATCTCCTTGCTATCCTCTATAGCTGCAACATACTCTGCCTCTATGGTAGAAAAATACACAACCTTCTACAATCTTGAAATCCAGCTAATTTTCATCTCACCTCCGTCATTGAAAATATATGCAGTAGTGTTCCTTCTACCATCTAGATCTCCAGCCATATCTGAATCAACATAGCCACAATGAAATATCTGAACCTCCATAGCATAAATGCATGCTAGATGTCCCTTTCAAATACCTAAGTATCCATTGAACTAATTTCGAATGCTCTTTACCTAGATTGGCCATATATCTACTCACCACTCTCACTGCCTGTGTAATGTCTGGTCTTGTACAAACCATAGCATACATGAGACTCCCAAATATTGAAGCATATGACACTTATGTCATGTATTTCACCTCCTCATGTGATGATGGACACTGATCTTTACTCAATTTGAAGTGTTCAACCATAGGTGTGCTAATGAAGTTTAGCATTTTGCATTGTTGAACCTTTATAACACCATGTAGATATAATCCTCCCGAGATAAATACAATTTCTTTTTTTTTTTTTTTCTGTCTGTGTGTATTTACATGCCAAGGATTCTTTTTGCAGCTCCTAAATCCTTCAAAGCAAATGTGTGAGCTAGCTTTCTCTTAAGCTCATCAATGTCCTACATACTAGATCCCGTAATAAGCATATCATCCACATATAGTAACAAAATAACATAGCTCCCATTTTCAAGCCTTTTGAAATAAACACAATGATCGATTCACATCTCAAGTAACCATGTTCATTCATAAAACTATCAAACCTTATGTACCATTTCCTTGGAGCTTGTTTGAGCCCATATACACTCTTTTTCAACTTGCACACTAATTTGTCCTTACCCTTGACTTCATACCCAAGTGGTTGCTTTGCATATAAATCAATTCATCCAAATCACCATTAAGGAAATACGTCTTCGCATCTAGTTGCTCTAAATGCAAATCCTCTACTACAACTAAACTCAATACAAGATGCGAATAGAAGTCATCTTAACAACGGAGAAAATATTTGACCAAAGTCAATACCTGATTTTTGTGCAAATCCCTTTACTATAAGCCTTGTCGTGTATCTTTTCTATCCACCCTCTTCTTCCTTGATCTTGTAAACCCATTTGTTTTGAAATGTTCTCTTACCTACTAGTAACTTAATTAAATCTTATTTCTGGTTCTATTCCAAGGAGTCCATCTCCTCATCCATGTCATGCTCCCCTTTGGACATGAGTCTTATCCTACATTACTTCTTCAAAGCTCTTTGGTTCACCATTATCATCAATAATAAATAAAATAGAGAATGTGTAAATCTTTACTCGGAGGTTTACTTACCCTTTGTGACCTTCTCATAGGAGTTTGGGTACGGAGGATCAATCTGACCTCCTAGACATTCCTATCCAAATTTTCCTTATCAATATGCATAAAAGCTACTTGAACCAAAAACTTTAAGAAAAGAAAGATCTACCTCTTTTCCATTCCAAGCTTCCTTTGGTATTCCTCCATCTAATGAACTTGAAGGACCGCGATTAATCAAATAAAAAGCTGTGTCGATTGTTACGCCCAAAATTGTAGTAGGGCAATCCAAAATGTATCCGCATACTTCTAAAGCATGTTCCATGATTGTTACTGTTCATTCTTTACGTAACACCATTCTCTGTGGTGTTCTTGGAACCGTTCTTTCTCTACGCATGCATTCATTGAACTTTATTTGGATTACTATGTTTTTCATATAAATTAGAAAGAGATTTCATTAACTCTGCCGTAGAAGTCACTTTTGTAGTATTGAAATCCACGAGATGTTGTCGGGCTTAATCTTATAGATCCCAAAGTCTTTCTATCAAGAATCTTCTATTCTTCATCAGTCATCTTCATAGGTCTAGAATTCTCATCCAATGGTAAATATAAATCTCTTTGATATAGATAATCCTCAATCATGCATCTTCCATAATTGATAATTTCGGCCATCAAATTTCTCTACCTTGTATTTGTTTTCTTCTGCCATTGTTGTAGCTCCTACTCAATTAGAAAACCCTCTGTGAGTAAATCTGTCAACACACAAAACCCTCAAACAAAGCTCGATACCAGGTTCTTGGGGTTAGCACACCATTTAATTGTGAACAATATTATATCTAAGCATACATGCAAATAAAAGTGGATATTCTACCGGAAAGAAATATACAAACCAAGAGACATAAATCAACAATAGATTTAACGTGGTTCACCCAATGTGGGCTACGTACACCAAAAACAAGCCAATCTATTATCCAAAGTTTTAACAAGATATACAATGAAGATTTACAATCTTCCACACCTCTCAGATGTACAGTACTTTCTTTCTTCAAGTTTTTGCTTCATCACCAAGAATTCTCTCTCTCTCACCAACTTTTGCAAGTTCTTTCTAATTCTTATTAATCTCTTACTTCTAAACCCTAGCTTTATGCTTATATAGTCATTTATAGACTTAGGGCACTTCGCCATGCAATTACAATCAATAGATATACTTTAATGCTAAAAATAGATATAATTCTCGAGAGTTAAATAAAACATCCTCACATAGGTAATGACCGGTTCCTCCCTTTCTGATGATGTCGGTCCCAATTGACTAATGTCGGTTCCCCTAACTGATGTTGGTTCTTTGTATTTTCCAGCAAGTTTCCATTGCATTCTAAACTAAAGTAGTTGAGCTCCACAACTCAACAACCTACATCAACAAGACATGATCGCCTCACTCATCCCAATATGATAGGTTTCAAAGTTTAAAATCACCATGTCATCAAATATTCAAGTAAAAAGGTCCTTGATAAGATGTCTTAGGTGTGAAACAAGGAGATGATTAATGAGGTCATAATATTTTATTAACACGATCAATATTTTTATACCTAGAAAAATTCAAATGGGAGGAGGAAGTACAATAGGCATTATAGCTTGTTCCTTTATTTTCCTTAGTTTTGATGAGAGGAGATTCTACCTAGAATTATGGTTGTTAAGGAAATAAATCAATCATTAACATAGCAAAAGATCAGTTTGATATATTTATAACATACGTCATTGAGTACAACTTCACATCCAATTCGACACTATAAAATATAGACACATTGGCATTCTCTTTTCAAAATATACAAAGAACAATTCTTTGAACAATAATATATATCATTATTCTATGGTAATACATGTATTGCAAGGTGAATATAACATTACAATGACAACTCATTAATTACAACATATCGCATCCAAAATTCCTCTTGTTCGAGTACCTACGAAAAACGTTGTGATCATCTAGGAATGAGTATGGAAATCCCCTACACTCAAGCATAAATTCCATGCATCCATCATTTCAAACAATTAGAACAGACAATAGAGAGAGAGAGACAGAAGAGTAAGGGAAGGAGGAAGAAAATCTAGGATTCATTTTCTTTTCAAATCACCGTAACATCCTATATCCAATTTTCATTTCATTTCAAATCATATACATTTTGACCCATTTACATTTTCAAAACCCAATCAATATTTTCATAATTATCTCTAGAGAGAGAAAGGGGAAGAGAGAGAAAGTTTGGATTTCATTTTCCTTTCTATTCATCATATCATAATCACATACATTATCAAATTTTCATTTCATTTTCAACCCATGACATTTATAACTCATTTACATTTTAATAACCAATCAAAATATCAGAGTTACTTCTAGAAAGAGAAACGGGAAGAGAGAGAAAAATAATAATTTCCTAAAAATAATTCATACAAAAATTTTATCAATTCATACTCTATAAAGTGTGGAAACCATATGCACAGGTTCCACGGCTAGTTAGGAGTCAACATAACCCT
Organism: Taxus wallichiana var. yunnanensis; assembly: GCA_018340775.1. Lineage (NCBI taxonomy): Eukaryota > Viridiplantae > Streptophyta > Pinopsida > Cupressales > Taxaceae > Taxus > Taxus wallichiana. The sequence continues at coordinate 751,493,138 of CM031239.1, forward strand.
TAGAAGGTGTGTTTAGCTAAAGTTGAAATTTTGGTGCAAGCGGGCCGAAACATATAAAGTGCTCACAACTTGGGCCTTGAAAACACTTGTTTTAAGTTTGAACACAAAGGTTGATGATTCTTGCGTACTCTCCCATATACATAGAATTCATCGTGTTTGACAAAAAAAATTTATGAAGAGCAGAACTCAAGTTACAAGGGAACCTCTAGGACCAGTTATCATAATTGCAACAACTTTTGTCACTCAGTGACTAGTGGACCCCAAAACCCACTCACAAAACTAGTCTCCGAAGGCATTTTCATTGAAATGCAAATGGATTATGATTCTCTTGTTGGTGGTCTAGGGATAGGTGGAAAGTGTTTTCATTTTCACTTGAACTAAGTGGTAACCATAGGCTAAAACTGATCGTGTTTTACTAAAAAGAGCATGTCACTACAAGTGACTAATAAGCTAAGTGGGCTTAGAAATTCGACATGCAAGGGTGTTAATTAAGTTCAAACAACTTGGTTAAGTTTCCACATAGTGTCTCATGTTACCAAGGGTCATGCAAGGAGTTTCAGGTTTGTGGTATATTTTGGTGTGGCGCTCCATGCGCATAAATTTTGAGGTCATAATTTTTTTTTAATGTTTGACAGTTCCAAATGAAGTATGGTTTTATCATTTGTTGGAGTTACATTTCCTAATAATTAAAATTTAATTTCCAAATGCAAGAAATGATGAAAATAGAATTTAATGCAAGCGAAAAGGGGAAAACTATACCTTTTTATGCAAAAAACTCGTGATCCCCGCATTCGACGAGACCGCATCAACTTCGTGAATCCTGCAACAATTTGTGGGATTTCTCATCCTTCCTCACTTTGCATCACTAACAAGTTTATGACCCATCTAAACACATGTCTCGAGGCTTTCGACAGGAGAACAAATAAATTAATGCGACTCGAACTTAATCCATCAGTAGGCATCTCAATAAATCTTCCCAGGGACTATTAGACATATAATTCCCTTCCATATCATCCTCGTTGTTTTGTGATAGAGAGGGTGGTCTAAGTAGAACATTGAATTATTAATAATATTGGGGTTGTGATGGGAAATACTATACACTTCATTCCTTCAAAAAGATGACAAATAAAAAAAAAAAACAAAATGTTTCCCAAAACACAAAACATTGTACCAAGAGCACCCCTATTCATGCTACTTGTGTGGATGAAAACTGGATCAGCTAAAAACTTAGTTGATTCACCCTGTAAATTGTCTCACTCCTTTTGTTAGAAGTTGCACTAGATCATTGTGATTAAGCACCAATTACAGCAGAACTTAGCATTGATGGACCAAGTATCCCTGAACTATTATCATAAGTCTTCGAAGATTGATATCATAAAGGCCCTCAATTACTAGAAAAATGAGATGGCTAATACATTTTTGAGACTAAGAAAACACAGGGTTTCACGCAGAGGTAGTGTGACAGAGACAAATCTTGCAGAGACAAATGTGGGATAGCAGAAAGGGCACCTCTAATGTCTAAAATCACACAACTACTTGATAAAAATAAAAAGAGCAGGAAAAAAATGAATCGATGGCTACAAAGGCCACAGAGCACATAGCATAGGTGCTAAGAAGTAAAACAAGACAAATCAATAAAGTTCAACCTTAAACCAAATGAACTGCCTCCTCAACATCAATCTTCTTCCTCTTTTGCATGCAACAAACAACACAAAGTGACAAGAAGAAGTTTCCTTTCAACTCTGAGACATGTTGGAAACTCAAGTCAAGATTTTGTCCAACTAATATTTGTCTTTTCCAGATTTAGCTCCTTGAAATATCAGATTTGCATTTAATTATGATTGTTGTACATTTATTTTTGGTTGATTATTCTCCCTAATTATCTCTTGTCAGATATTTTGTGTTGACTTGTAAGGCAAGTATTTATGTAGGTGTTTATTATTAATAGCATCTTGTTTTATTGGGAGAAGTAGAGAAAGAAGGAGAAGAAAAGAAGAATAAGAAGAAGAAGACAGAAGAAGGAGAAAACCCAGATTTGGGAGAAGGAGAAAAGTGTGCGGTTCCACTCAAGTCTGGATTGTTTTTCTTGATAGAAAAACTTCATTTCTCGGTTGTTATTGTATGAATGAATGTTTTATGTCTAGTTGTAGTTGTTGTTCATTATTGACAAATATATATATATATATATATATATATATATATATATGTATATATATATATATATATATATATATATGTATGTATGTATGTATTGTTGAAGCAATTTGAAGCCCAGATCTATGTTATTTGCAGCCAAGTGTGCTATTTCATTTTGTTGTTATAAATTGTTGTAGCTTCTCCTTTTTCCCTGTTTTACATCATTTAAATCCGCTTGCATAATATTTTCTATTAATGCACAAATATTACAGTAGTTTCCGTAGACGTTGCGGTTTCCATAGATCCTCACATTCCCTTCATCTAGTATCAAAGCCAGGCTAAACCCTATTTTTATTTCTTTTATGGGCTTTTTAGTTTTTCATTTGGCAGCCATTAATGGCTTCTACGTCTGGCGCATCGCTGGTTAGTGTGCAAACTTTGATTTTCACAGGAAAGAACTATGAGTATTGGTCTTTGACCATGAAAGCTTTGTTTCGGTCTCAAGAAATTTGGGAAATGGTTGAAAATGGTTACCAAGAACCAGTAGACCAGGCAGTATACAATGCACTTACACAAGCTCAAAAGGATGTCTTGAAGGAACAGAGGAAGAAGGATGGGAAAGCACTATTTTATATCCATCAAGCAATGCATGAGAGCATACTCCCAAGAGTTACAGCAGCAAAGCAAGCCAAGGAAGCATGGGACACACTCCAAATTACATATCAAGGTATGGATAAGGTTAAAACTGCTAAATTACAACTCCTTAGAAGAGAATTTGAAAATTTATCAATAAGAAACTCATATTCGATAGAGTCTTTCTTTACTCATGTTGTTGGTCTGATAAATCAAATCAAGTCCCATGGAGAAGTCATAGAGGATAGAAGGGTTTTTGAGAAGGTACTTAGAAGTCTCCTACTAAATTTGATCCTGTAGTTGAGGCTCTAGAGGAAACCAAAGATTTGAGCCGAGCTTAGTGTTGATGAACTATGTTGGTATCCAGTTTTAGTCTCCTTCACAACTTGAACAACATCATGGACTAGCACAAGACACTTCAAGAGTAGATAGATGGTTTTTGTGTCATTTTTAGCTGGGGATCAAACCTATCTACTTTTTTGCATTCAATATTTGAGGAAGTGGATAGCACCTTCATAAGGGTTTTGACCTAACCCTCACTATTTTAGGTTGTGCCTATCAACCAAGGCAAGAGAACCTATATTGCAGCCCTTGTATGGTTAAGGAGGTAGAGATATCCTTGTGTTTTGCATATGATATGAAAGAGGCCTTGTGAAAACATGATCAAGTATCCATTATCCAAACTCAAAGGAGTTGTCACTACTAAATGATGGATATGCTTTCAAAACAAAGCTAGGGTTGTTAAAGACATAATGAAACCCTGATATACTTTGTGCATTTTGGTGGAAGGATTGTATTATTTTGTTGACACACAATGCAATGCAGGGGTAGTACAGGTAGGATGAGTTAGTTGAATGAAATTCTATGGGAGAAGTTTAGACAAGACAAGATAAGAAATTACCAACTTCTTTGGGAACCTTTGCAAAAGAATTACAACACCTAAACAACAGAGATGTTTCAATGAGTTTGAAGTGCTCTTTCAACCAGGATGTGTGCACAAATGGAGGCCCAAATCTGCACTATTCCACACAAAATTTGATAACCTACCATAAAATCTTGAAGAAAAATATCAATGAAGCATCTAGAAACCCTTATTTGATCATGACCTGAGGTACACCCAAAGGTTTACAAACACCCTCAATATTCAAGGAAAGTAAGATGAATTTAAATCTGTTTATCTTCACTCAAATGAATTCTCTTCTAAATGAAAGATTACAGATGCCTTCAAACCCTCTACAATAAATGAGGCCATGTATGATCAAAAGAGATCCCAAACACAAGATTACAACATGAGCATAAAACACAAATTGAAAACATACTGAAATACAAGTGTATGCAAGTTTTGCCAAGAGATAAAACTAGTCAATCCATAAATTTGATCAAATACACCAGCAAGGGAATGTTATTAAGACAATCTCAAAGTTTTTGATGGCTTTACAACTGAAACCAACTCAACATGATGAACATTTGATGCAAGAAGGAATTAAAAATGGCTCTCAGGTAGTTTCTCCAAAAGAAATGGATTACTTCCAGTTTTCCTCCTGAAAATTCTTCTTTCTTTCTCCAAAAATCTCAACAGACCTTACAAAATGCTTCAAAATTACAACTTATACCCTATGCCAACTTGGATCCTTGCATCCCAAGCAAATAATATGCTCCAAGGATCAAATTTGTTACAAAACCCTATCCATTTGATGAAAAATGATATTAAACTGTGAAACAACTCACAAAATGCCAGGGATGCACAAAAATAATAAAATATTACATGGGCTTGGATCCTTATCCATCCCAGGGTCACGTTTTTGTCATTCCAACATGCCAGCATGCATTTGTAATCATTTTCCACCTTTTTCCCTCATTATTTTAACTCTGTAACTTTAATTTTTACTTTTCTCATTTTTACACGGGCTGAGAAAAATATTTCATGAAAAACACTAAAGGGCACCGAATTAGCTCAAATGAATGATGCCATTACATTCAGAAGGCCGAGGGGATGTGAATTCATATAAAATTTCATGCAATTTGGTGCAAAAACGATGAATCCAAGCATCTTGGAGCTCTCATGGCGGCAAGAAACGAAAATACTCAGCAACCGTCGATCCAAATTCAACTTTAAATTTATGTCATCCACGTGTCCAAAATCTCCCCCTTTTTGCCTTTGGATAAGGCGGACACGTGGCCAAATATGATTGGAGCAGGCCCCCAATCCTTAAAATGCATTTTAAACCTTTTTGAACTTTGGGAAAATTTTGAAAATTTTCCCCGCTTGCCCCCTGGACCCGCCACGTGTCCTTAGGTAGGCCCCACTGAAAGCCGTGGGCCAAAATAATGAAATTTGCTCCTTTTTTGAGAAAAGGAAAATTTTCTCAAAAACCCCCGCAGTCCGAACACCCGTTGCTTCTTCTGCCACATGGCGGTCTCCTATTAGCTGCAGAGCCAACCTTCCTATTTTTCCTTCATTCCTCCACGAGCACAAAATCCTCCTGCGGGCCCGTGCTCCCCTTTTTCCTTTTGGAATAGGCCACATGTCACCCCCTAATTGGCTGCGGGGGACACCTACAAATTTTCCGCGAGTCCATTTTTTACTTCGATTTCTTCTGCCAAAATTTTGCAAAGCTTTTCACCTTCTCTCCGTGCTCCAAACCTTCACCAAATTTTGGACATGTGTCCTCCTCTAATTGGACACGGGCCTTTGGGAAAAAATTTTCTTTTGTAACTTTAAGCCCAAAAAAAACAAATTTTTTCAAATTCCCCGCCGCTCTCCATTTGACTTTCCTGGACACGTGTCCACTTTTCATTGGAGGCGGGCCCATTTTTCATTTTTACCTTGCAAACATAAAGGCAAAATTTCATAAAATTTTCCCTCGGCCCCTTCTTCCATCTCACCTCCTGGACACGTGTCTTCCTCCAATTGGTCGCGGGCTCTCGGCCAAATTTTTAACTTTAACATTTTGAAGTTAAAAACTTCAAAATTTTCACAAACTCCGCCCCTCCATGCTGACTTTCCTGGACACGTGTCCACTTCTTATTGGAGGCGGGCCTTTGGGTCAAAATTTTACCTTGGCATCCGAGGCAAAAAACAATAAAATTTTTCAAGTCCCTCCTCCACCCGCCTGACCTTCCTGTGCCACGTGTCCGCTTCCCATCAGTGCGGGCCTTTGGACCAAAAAATGACTTCAAGAAATTTTCCAAAATGGAAGAAAATTTTCTAAGTGATCCCTGCCACCCGCCGATCCTCCAACCAATCAAATCATGCCACATAGGCACATCACTGTAGCAAATGCGGGGCCGCGGAGAAAAATTTTCCTTTGTCAATTTTTCAAAAAGTAACAACTTATAACATTTTCCCGACCACCCCCGCCAATAGAAACCTACCACATCATCAGAAGGATGCAAGGATGAATTTGATGGAAAATGACACCCGTATGCCCGTCAAAACGTAAAAAATGTAGGAGATGCCCTAGAATCAAAAAAAAATCACAAGGAGGGCACATTTTTCAGTTTTAAATCAAGTGAAGCATGATTTTACATTTTTACGACCTGGGGAGCAGGATTTTAACCTCAAATTACTCGATTCGATCCACTTCGAGTTTTTCATGATTTGGAAAATGGAAAAAACACAACCCGTATAAGTGAAAAAATTAGGGCACAAATGGGGGAACTTGGATTTTGTTTCAACTTAGGGAAAAATAACCACATCATGAGCATCTTGAAGGCACTCAACTGGAAAAAATGAGTTACAGATCACCCACTCGAGCAAATAAAACATTTTTGACAAAAAAATGGATATAGAAAATTAGGGCAAAGTGTGAAAACTCAGAATTTGCACCAACATTGGCTCTTGTTTGGGGATGGGCACTCCCAGCGAGTGCCACAAGATCACAACATAGACCAAGTGCCAGAAATCCATTGGGAAAGGAGATAAAAATGTAGAGCAGCCCCAAAAACTAGAAATTTCACCAAAAATAGACCGAGAAAACTAGACCAGAAATGGTTGCCAAGGACAAAAGGGCAAACCACAAGCCAACAACAACAAAAAAAAAAGCAAAACAAGAGGCTATACAAAATGTACAACTTGTGCATACCTCACATGGGGATTTAATCCAAGAAATGTTTTAAATGTCTGCCATTAACAGCAACTCCAAAGCAAATCCCCATCCAAATCCTTGAGAAAAAATGTATTTTCTCTAATCCTGATATCAATGGCATAAGGGCCCATCCATAGAGCATCAAACTTGCCATGCTTGCCCTTGTCTTCATGCCTACTATCCCACAGCAAAACCAGATCTCCAACACTAAAGGCTCTAGGAGTGACCTTCTTATCAAACAACTTCTTCAATTTCTCTCTAAATCTGACATGCCTTTGGTGAGAAGCCCTTCTCTCTTCATCCAACTCAATGATCTGATTGATCCTTGATTCATATGGGCCATGTTCTTGATCTTCCAACTGTTGGGCAAAACTGAAAAGTGGATAATTGCAAGTGCAAGGGCAGCAATGCTTGAGTTCCATACACCAATTCAAATGGACTTTTACCAGTTTCTCTTTTTGGAGTTATTCTATCAGCCCAAACTATAAATTTCAATTTCTCTCCCCACTTCTTGTTGATTTCCAAGGTCCTTCTAATAATCTTGAGCAAGTTCTTGTTACTTGACTCAGCTTGTCCATTGCCTTGTGGATTGTAGTTTGAAGAATAAGTCAGATTTATCCCATATTCATTGCACATTGCCATCAAAGGCTTGGCTCTAAAACACATGGCATTATCAGATACAATCTTAACTGGAACTCCAAATCTACATATGATATGATTCAATAAGAAATCCATTACCACTTGGTGTGTTGCTTTTCTAGATGGAATTGCCTCAACCCATTTTGTAAAATAATCAGTTGCTACAAGGATCCATTTATGACCAGCACTAGAAGGATCTAAAATCTCACCAATGAAATCCATTCCCCATTGTTTGAAAGGAGCTTCAATTGATACAGGCTGCAAAGGAAGGGATCCTGAAGCTTTCAATCTTCTTGAAAAACGTTGGCAACTATCACACTTTCTAACCAACTGGTTGCATCTTTAAAAAGAGTAGGCCACTAATAACCAGCTCTTAAAATCTTATGTGCTATCACTCTCCTAGAAAAATGTCCTCCAAAAACTCCCCCATGGAAATCAGCAATCAACTTGGGAGCTTCATCTTCAGTTATGCATTTCAAGAGGACACCTTCAGGGTTCTTCCAAGCCAACCCAAGGTCTGTTATGATATATTTCTGAGAAGCTAGCTTGAGGGCTCTTTTCTAATTTTTATTCAAGTGACTAGGATAACATAGGTGTCTTGAGGTAGAAAATCACATCTTTGTACCACTCAGACCTCATCAATTTGTCAAGAAGATCTACCCTTTCTTCCTCTAGCTGATTTACTTCTACATTTTATAAATTGCTCTCAGCCATGAGCTTGGCAAGACCCAAACCTCTTACCAACTTTGTTGTTTGGATATCTATATCATATTCTTGTAATTTGTTGACCCATCTACATCTCTTGCTTGATATCTCCATGTCTGATAAGATGTCTTTAACCATGGTGTGGGGAACATAAGCAACAACTTTTGAACTTAGTATATAGGGCCTGAAAATCTTTGTTGCTTTTACCAATGCAAATGCCTGTTTTTCCATGATTGTATACTTCAACTCAGCTACTTGTAAATCCTTGCTAAAGAAGGCAATAGGCCTCTCAGCTCCATTCTCATCCTTTTGTAACAAAACTGAAGCAATAGTGAATTCAGAGGCAAAAGAAAAGATTTGGAAAGGTCTCTTGTAGTTTGGGGCTGCTAAAATAGGTGCATGCTTAAGTGCATCCTTTATTCCTTCAAAAGCTTGAATGGCAGCCTCCTCCCACTTGATAACTTGATCCTTTCTTAGCATGCTTGTGATTGGAAGAGTTAGCTCAAAATTGGAAACAAACCTTCTAATGAAATTTATTTGGCCAAAGAAAGATTGGATACCTTTCTTGGTTCTTGGAATGGGCACTTTGTTGATTGCTTCCACTCTCTCAGGGTCTATCATAACACCTTCTTTGGACACAATATGCCCCAACAACTTGGCCTTTTACATGCCAAAATGACACTTCTTTGGATTAAGTGAAATTCCATACTCTCTACATCTGATTAGCATCTTCTCTAGGTGTTGCAAATGGTCTCCTCGCTGCCTTGAAAAAATAGTCACATCATCTTGGTAAACTACAATAAATTCATTGATATAACTAGCAAAGGCAACATCCATTGCCCTTTGAAAAGTATCACCAGCATTCATCAATCTAAAAGGAATCCTTACAAAAACATAAGTCCCCCAAGGAGTAGTGAAGGTTGTCTTAAGTCTTTCTGATTCTTTGACAACTACTTGATTGTATCCGGAGAAACCATCCAAAGTTGAAAGCATCTCTGACCCTATTACAAGCTGCAACATATTCTCCATGTTTGGCAAGGGGTAATTTTCCTTCATAGATGCTTTGTTTAGATTCCTAAAATCCACACAAAGTCTGATATCTCCGTTCTTCTTTCTAACTGGGACAAGGTTTGCCACCCAAGATGAGTATCTAGTAGGCTGAATGATGCCACCATCTCTCAATTTCTTCAACTCTTCTTGCATTTTCATGGAAAGCAGTGGGTTAATAGGCCTTTTTTTTGTCTAAATGGCTTGGTTTTGGCCTCAAGAGGAATCTCATGCTGAAATAAATCTTCTCTATATGCCTTCAGCTCTGAATAAGACCAAGCAAGGCAGTCTTGATACTTCTTTAAAAGTTGGGCATAGGACTGTTTTTCCTCTTTGCTGAGATGGCTGCCCAACTAGATCTTCCTTGGTTTATCCTTGGTTCCCAAGTTGTGCTCTTCCACATCCCTTGAAGCAGACATCTTTCTATTTATGATGCAATCAGCATTGTTAAAATTGGATTCAAGTGCAACAAGACCTTTAGGAATGGTGTTTGTCTTCAATTGTATAATATCCTTGTCAAACAAAGTTTCTCTACCTTCATTCATGCATACCATTGGTTCCCAATCAATATTCTAACCAACAAACTCACCTTGGAATTGTAAGAATCTCAACACTTGGGCATCATTATCAAAAATCTACCAATGTTTCACATTATCCGGACAAGCTGCCCTTGTTAGCACTTCAATGTTATATTCACAAAAAGGTGAAACGGTGCAATTGTCAAATCTAGAACCAAGGACAGCTAGCTTATCAACAGCAACATTAAGACTTCTATCATGGTAAACAATGTTAAAGGAATCAAACATTTCAATCAAGTCCCAAACAACATGCTTATATTGTTTCATACGCTAATTTTTTGTAGCATACAACTTTCTTACTTGCTTGAAACCAGCTCTGAATCCCCCTTGGCAAAAATATCCTTCACTCCATATTTCCATGCAATCCTTAATCCCAATAATAATGCCTCATACTCAGCAATGTTGTTAGTGCATTCAAAATTGAGCTTGAAGGAGAAAGGAAACTCTTCCAAACTAGGAGAAACCAACACTATACCAACACCATTGCCAAATTTGGAGCAAGCTCCATCAAATAGTAATGTCCATGGAGAACCTACCATACCAAGGCACTCTGATTTTCCATCTTATTCTCTTTTCCATCAGCAAAACCAATGAATTTGTCAACATCTACATCAGCAAACAACACTTCATAAGAAGCATTGTTGGGATCTTCAATCAAGTGTAACATCTTCTTTTCACCATAGAGTTTGACAAGGCTTCCCTCAATAGAAATGGTGGCAAAATACATGTCCATTTGAACACTACCACCAACACTTGCAACCCACTTTCTTGACAAAAGCATACCCCATTTGGCAAGTCAATCAACAATTACAACATCAAGTTTTAAATTCTTACCCAGATAGGCTGCAAGTTGCACTACTAAACCCTTCACATAACCGACAACCGATACTTCCCTTGATCCATGGTTGTACATTTCCCATATGTTGTTTTCACCTTGATATCCAAACTCATTCATGACTTCTAGAGGCATGAAATTACATGATGCACCGGAATCAAACATGCAATTGTGAAGCAACCTATCTTTTATGAGCAAAGTTGTGAAGAAGGGATCAATATTCAATTGGGAATCAACCAAGTTGTCGCCAAATCATACCCTCCGAATGGCCGGGATGTGAATAGGATGTTCGATGGTGATTGGGACACATGGGATCACCTCTCAATCATGGGACTTGGGCTCATGGTGAACCTCCGAGAAGGCCGACTTCCTCTTCCTAAAAGGTGGGCTTCCTCTTCCTAAACTAGGTGTTGTACTTACTCTTAGTGTAGCAAAAATGATTATCTAATCCTATGCTAACATTTTCATGGGGTTTTAGGAAAGAGATTTACAGAAATGAAACTATACTAGGGATGGTGATGCACCAAACTAAAGGGTGTTTCTAGACTCTATTCTAAGGGTTAATTTGAAGAGGGTGTGTGCACCACAAATGAAACTTCACGTACTACAACTTAGAGAGGTACAAGATACCACAAACTAAGAGACAAGCATTCCCTTTGTTAAACTTTATCGTGAGATGAGAAATACACCAGTTCCCGGTGAAGAAGGATGAACTCAAGAAGGGTGAACAGACACCACAACTCAAAATGCATTCACAATACTCCACCACTCGATAAGCACAATGATAATTCCAAGAACATAATAATAAAAACTTAAAATTCTTGTACAAGTGTACTGCAAGTACGAGAAAGGCACAAAGAAGCACAAGGATGGAAGGACCGAAATTAGTCACAAACACAATACACTTTTATTGCTTCATAACATGCACAATGCATCATACATTCGAAGAGGCAATAGTCACCATTACAAGGTCTTGAAGAGGAGGCTTGAAATTTCTCTCAACACACAAGAACAACTTGCAGAAGAGAGAGGATTCTTGAAAATTATACACTACTTTGAGATATCTAACTGTCCAACTTGTTCAACTGTTGGAACCCTTTGAAATGAGCTTCCAACTTACATTTATAGAAGAATATGTGAGAAAGAAGAGGAAATGTCATAATTACATTCCTAAATTGAAGGGCCATGATGTATTTATTACAGTTAGTTGAACCACTTGAGAAGGTTCCATCATGGGTCATTAATTGCCTAATGACCTAGTCTTCTCAATTAATTAAAAGAATATTTAAATAATAATAATAAATATTATTATAAAAATATTAATTTAATTAACATAATGTCGGGACCCCCGTTGACCCGTTTGACTTGAAGAGGAGGGGGGTCCATGTGGATGGTATAGGTTCTGCACAAATCTCAACTCGGTGAGTTTCAAAATCCTCTAACTCGGTGTTGCAATCAATTTTGAACCCCACACTAACTCTTTCCTCACTTTGGCAATCGGATCTTTTTCATTGAGTCCTTCGGTGTTTTGGTAATGCACTCTGCAATCTCAGCTCCAATCAACAATTATGCCACTATTGGGATCTTAGTATGGCATAGGTAGTTTTAGCTACACAATATATAACTCATTTTTCCAGAAACTAAAAAGATCCTTTATGTTACGATTTCATTCACATAAAAGAAGCCCTTTAAACAATACATTGAACCACTGGGGCAACCAAGAGGACCTTGGAAAAATGTATAGGTAACAACCATATGAATTCTTCCTTAGTCGTGGATCAAAGCTAATAGAAATAAGCTAGATAAAATTAGCTTGAAACTGCCTTGAAAATCTCAAGATAATCGTCCATTGTAAAAAACACGGTTTCTTTCTGGCGAACTGTAAAAGAATACTTTTTATTGTCTGATTGGACGTACATAATGGAAGGGTATAAATATTGCTTCTTGCCCTCGAGTTTCTCAAAGAGACCATTTACAAGTAACAGGATGTAGCATGCAAAACGTGGTAAGAACCGTATTTCAAAGTTGACCTTCACATTCATTCATTTCTAGGAGAAAACATGCTTTGAGTAATATGAATCGTTTCATTCTCGCACCGTAATAAACCTTCATCTCCCAAACTACTCGAAAATTTTATGAAGCCTTGAATAGTGTGACTCAATCCATCATACACAAGCGGTGAATATTTTTTTCCTCGCACGTAATTTTGGCTATTTGATATTAAACATAACAACACACGGTTGGACAACACCTTTCTTTTCGGAAGTGTTCAAAAGGCTTCTACCATACTGCAACATATCAACTACCTGGTGCATGGGAGTTTGTCTCGCAACCACCGAATTCTCGAGCCCGAACGGGAGTTAGGAGAAGTATGCTAGAAAAGTTGAACCGATCAAAATGCCTCGGACATCATTTGTTGTTACATTCGGTGAAATTTCTTGATCAACGCCTCGTGAGGAAACCCTGTCTTCTATAAGCTGCAATTACGGTATTCCATGAGAAGGCGTTTATTTCTTGTGAGCCTGAAATTGGATACTTTTTCAATGTCGACCCCATCTTCAAAAGGCCGATCTCACCATCATCCTCCCTTATCACTTGGAGGATTACTGTGCCCAATTATCAAAATTACCACTTTAACTCTCCTTGTGACTCGCATTTTGTGACTCAGATCCTGTTTACACGGCCCGTGCGGAAGTATCATGTTGGATAGCCATCGTAATATTTCCATGCTTGGCAGTTTGATGCGATTTCTCCCATTCACGGAATTTTGATCATGGTTTACCAAACCAATATTTCCACTTGGCGGTGCTTTCCCTGAGTTCCCCTATTCATACCTCAACGCGGGATTAACAGCTTGGACTGCCATCATCAAATTTCCAACCTCGGCATACTAGCTCCAAATCCCCGCATAACGTCTTGGACACATTAATCCATCGGGCCCGGGCCCGGCCTGAGAAGCTTTCTTTCTACAAAACTTGGCAATTTTGTTCCTTATCTCCACAATTCCCACCAGCGCGTGGGATCCCCATGATTTTTTCTCCTGCCGAGTTTTCCTTCATCAGATTTGAGGATAACATCAAACTCTCGGTGTAAACATTTCAGCACTAGATCTCCAAGGTGTGATAATTCCAACCTGTTGCCTTTACGCTTCAAAACTTAGTGACTCATTGAAGATGCTCATATAATTGCAAAGAAAATCATGCCTCATGAATATTCTGATATGAAACAGTTCCACCTCTATGAGATTCTCCTCTATGAGTTACATCGTAAAACCAGTAAGGTCTCGATAGAGAATCTTTGTAATAAATTTCCTCAGGTCTCCCGATAACACTCTCACTGTCACTTAATCAATTTTCATAAAAAATATCTTGAAGGAAAATCCGAATTTGAAGATGCATTCGATCTTTGAATGCGATAAAAACATAGTTGGACAACCTTCTTGTTGAAGTGCTCAAAAGAACTCTTACTATACTTTGCAACATGCCTATCCCTTCACTTTTATTTCTGTGCAGACTCGAATACTCGGCCGAGGAAGGTCGAACACCATTATAATTCACGATCTCTTTTTAAGATGTCTGTTTGACTCATTTTACATTGGTATTCGATGGTGCTTATACTATCTTCTGGGGCTCAATAGAATTCCTTCCATTATGTAATTACAAACCAAAGATTCAATGATGTCTGAACCTCCCCGATATCTACATAATTTCATATCATCTCACGTTCAAACAAGATAATTCTCCCAAGTGGCTAGACAAATCGAGCATTATCTTAATGGATTAAACCGGCATCATGTTGACTTTGACTCTCCTTGACTTGGCCTTGAGGATCTTTTTACATCGATCTCCACCGAGATCCTTGTACAGTTCCTTTCATTCATCAATTTTCAACGAGCTATATTTTGCATTAACAAGACCATCGTCGAGCTCTTACAACTGAGAGTCTCTACCGAGATGATTTCTGAGATGACTATCAATTTGACACCGGATTCTCTATCAACTCGACCCCCTAACTCTTCAACTTTGAGAGTTGAGATAAATTGGGTGCCTTTCGATGCTTTGAGGTGATCTCTCATATGCAATTTAAGAATTATTTTTAATTTTTGTATCTTGATAATAACCGGAGATGGGTTCCTGGGACTACTATTTTCATTTTGAACGTGATAGGACCCTGTTGTCCAATCTTGCCATGTGTGCAAAATTGGATAACATCAACCAAGGATGTCCCCAAATATACTTCAGTGCCTCTCAAAATATTCCATTGGTGGTGGTGTTTTGGATAGGCCAGCAATGCTTTGAAGAGGATTCTCAACAACATTTATATTTACTTTGGGTAATCTTTTCTTCTTCTTTAATCCCAAGTACTCAAATGCTCTCTTCTTGTGCTCAGGAATTCTAAGCAATTCAATAATTGGAACACTCACTTTAATTTGGCTCAAAACTTGGGCTATATCATATGGAACATTCTTTGGTAAGACAACATTGGAAGGGAAACAAGAAGGTTCATCAGATGGAGAAGTATTCTTGGCAGCCTAGGCATGAAGAGGACTGATATTTTTGCATGGGACAATAGGGTTCTTGGAAATTGTTTCTTTTCTAGGATTGTCTTTGGGAATGCTTGTGAGCAAGGGTGTCTTTGGTTTGGCTTGAGGACCAGCTCCTCTAACAACTTTACTTCTAGTATTGTACTCTTTCTCTTGACCAACCACAACATTCATTAACAATTGTCTATCTTCCTCTCGAAGGAATACCACCATCATACTTCTTGATCATTAAAGCCATTAGATATTCAAATTCATTATTAGAAATTTTAAAGGCTTGAACTACATCTACATCATGAGCTTGAGGAAGAGAAAGAAATGGTACCCTCTTTATGCAATCCCAAAAGTTTGCAGTAGTCCTTGCACTTATCACATCTGTTGATGTTGTTGCTTGTTGTGAGCTTGAAGAGTTACCCATCATAAAAATGTCATCATCCATTTCATTCTCATTATCATCATCAATATCTTGCTGGTCCATTTCACATGGAGGATGAGGAAGAAAACATCTATCACACCAATCCATATCAGCAATTTCTTGAACAACAGCAACCCTTGCAGTCAAAGGGTCAAGCACCACTCTATTTTCACGTGCTTGGGGTTGTCTATTTGCAGATCCAACAAGCCCTTTACCTCTATCATCTTGTCTTTGATCACCCCTAGGATGATTGCCAAATCTATCATGGTTTTGAGTTATTTGTTGTCCTTGTGAACTTTGCCCAATACCTTTCTCAACCCGGGCTAGTTTGTAAGAGATTTCTTTGACAGCCCCTGCCAAAGTCTTGACAACATCTTCTAAATCAACACCCTTGCTAGCTTGAGGCTTCTCATGGTTTATCATCTTCACACCATCCCTCTTAAGTGGTTTACCAACATCTTTAATATTATTTTCAATTTGGAGTACCATAGTGAAAGCTTGCCTCAAGTTTGTGGGAATTTTGTCTCTCAAGTAATAGGCTTCCTTTTTATCACATGCATCTGCATATTTGATCAAGCAAGATTCATCACAAGGCCTCAAAATGATAGGAAACCTTCTCAATATTTTATTAAATCTTGTATTGAAGTCATGGACTGTCTCATTCAGTTCTTCTTGATATTTTCAAATTCGATAAAAGAAATCTAGGATCGGTCATGTAACCATACTCAGTAATCTAAATGCATTTTTCATCTCGGTCCATGAATCAATAGAGTTATTGTTGTTGCAGAGTCACAGCACCCCTGGATGCACATCAGGCTTCTAGGTTGATGTTTCAGGCATCCAGTGTGATTGCACAACATGGAAACCTCTCTCCAAGTGTGGGGACTTGTGAAACTGAGAGAGGAATCTCCAGATTAGAGGCTGGTTCCTCAACTCCTCTAATTAGATCTAATGCTTGCACAACTACAGAGGTTCAGATCCTAATCCTACTCTAAATTGCAAGGAGACAGGGATAGAAATGTAAAAAATTGAAACTAACTAAAGATGGTGATGCACCAAAAGGAGTGGTGAATATTTTGTCATGTAAATAGACACAAACCAAATATTACAACATAAAACATACACAGATCGATAAGATATAATTCAGGATCTCAAATGAAGCGAGATAATACAAACAAAGGACTGAAGCCCATTCACAAAGCTTGCATTATCATTTCCAATGTCAAAATCATTGCATTACAACCTCAGAGAGGTAAAAACTTATTACATCTTTGAAGAGGTCTGATTCTTGCAACAATCACTTGCTGGAGGTGAAAGAAGAAGACTGTTATGCCAAAAAAATGCTCCCCTTTAGAAATGAGCCAAATCTAGCTTTTACATTGCATGGGTCGAGCCCAGGAGAGAAAAAACGTACAAAATGTGGGAGCCCATTCCTCATTGACTGTAAATGCATTAAAATGGCATGGGGACCTTACAAACCCATACCCTGCCATTTTTGACTGAATTGGAGGAGAATGCGACCCATTCGTATTACATTTGGTCGCTTTGAAATGTCACTTCGGCCATGAACACGCGTCGAGCCGTTTCTGAATTTTCTCTCTTGAAACTCCACCAAAATGAAAAATTGACCCCAGAATCTTGTAGAGAATTTTATAAGCTTTCCAATGATATAAAGAACGTGCAAAACCAACCTCTGGATCGAAATATATGGCAATCAAGATTTAGGGCACAAAAGTGCAAAATGGGTTTTGAAATTTTTTCCCACGCTCCGCCACTGACGACACGTGTCGGCGCTAATTGGATGAGCAATTCTCTCTCCTTCCCTTACCCGTGGGTTTTCCTTGAAAGTTTTGACCTTTTGTAACTTTTGGAAAAAAATTCATTTTCCCCGCGCCCCGCCACTTGGGACACGTGGCATGATCTCGCGGAGGACAGGGCGCGGGGCATCCTTCACCTTTTAGTTTTTGGCCAAAACTTTTACCAAATTCTCTAATTCCTCCCCGAGCTCCGCACTCCCTTCTCCTTAGGACACGTGTCCTCTTTTTATTGGCTTGGGCCAACGCTTCAAACCTTGCCCTTTGAAATTTTAAATGTTTTCCTTTATGACACGTGGCGTTTCCTGATTCGTCCGTGGGTCTGCCGGCTTTTCGCGTCCACCGCGCCCTTATGTCCCAGATGTCCCAAACTGTCTGGGACAAAAACTTCCGATCTACCCGATTCGGGCTTCTTTGTCCCTCTTTCGGCCGATGACACGTGGCGTTAATTGATTGGCTCTCGGCTCCTTCGGCTATCCGCGTCTTCCGCGTCCCTTTGTCCCAACTGTCCCGGACGAAAGTTCTCTGCGTCGGCCGATTCGGGTGGTTCGCGTCCTTCGCGTCCTCACGGCCCAAATGTCCCAGACTGTTCTACTCAGTAGTTAGTTGATTTTGCTTTTACCTTCGGCCGGTTCACCTTTTTGCATCCCACGCATCCCCATGTCCCAATTGTCCCAGTGTTGCAGCTGCAGCCGCCTGGAGGCTTTTCGGCCGGTTCACGCCACGACATCCCAACTGTCCCAAGGACTGGACTAGGACTTAGCCAATTTTCATGATTTTTCCTACCTAAGCTTGTTTTTTACAACTTTTTCACCTTTTTCTAAAACTTGCTCTTTTCTCCTTGGACAGGGGAGCTAGAAAAAATCCGAGGGGACCCTAGAAACATGATTTTTTGCCTTGAATCAATCTATCTGCCTGGGACTTGAGTATTCTGATGCATGTTATCATTTTACCCTGGGGGTGAAATTGGATAACAATTTGGCGACTCAGCGGGGTCATCTACCTGCTAGATGAAAAGACCAGTAGCCTGAAGTAGTCCATTGGGCATGGAGTCATCAAATATTCTGTTTAGAACCCCAACTGACTTAGAATGTGTAAGGAGGAAGATGGAATATCACCTGATGGAAGCAAGGACTGCAAAACATCTCCATGGACAGCAAGTTGTGCCAAAGCACTTAGGGAAAACAAAACTAACCTACAGCAAAACAATGTGCACAAGCACTTGGAGGAATGAAAATCTAATCTAATATTTACAAGGTAGTGAATTTCCCTCTAGAAGAAATGCTTGAGATAGATTCCATTGATTGGAATCTGCAGTTCTTCACCATCCAATGAGGCCAATTGGAAAGCATTGCTGTCCTTGCACTTCATGACCATGTATGGGCCACTCCAAATGGCATCAAATTTTGAATGCCTTCCCGGTTTTGCTCTATCCACATCCCATTTCAACACTAGATCTCCAACTTGAAAAGATCTATCCTTGGCCTTCTTATCAAAGGTCTTCTTGATCAAAGCTTGATCCTTCTCCATTGCTTGGGATGCCTGATTTCTGATCTCTTGCAGCTCCATCAACTCTGCATACCTTACCTCCATGGGCTCAAACTCTAAGCAACTCCAGCTACTTCATGAGTTCCAATGTTGGCAACTCAAGTGACATGGGCAAGATTGCCTCTCTTCCATAGACAAGTTTGAATGGAGAGTTACTTGTGGATCTTTTGGGAGTTATCCTATCAGCCCATAAGGCTGATTTCAATTTGGTATGCCAAGACCTCTGATTCTCGTCAAGAGTCCTCCTAATGATCCTCAACAAGTTCTTGTTTGTAGACTCGGCCTGGCCATTACCTTGAGGGTAATAGTTTGATGAAGTGCTTAGGTAAATACCATTCTTGACAGCCCACTCAGTCACCTTAGATCCAATGAATGCCAATGCATTATCAGAGATTATTGTAGCAGGTACACCAAATCTGGTTGTTATCCCCTCATAAAAGTCTAAGATGCTAGACTCATTTGCCTCTTTGAGTGCTACTGTCCTGCTCATTTGGTGAAGTAGTATGTGGCTGTCAAAATCCATTTGTGCCCTTGGCTTGAATTGGGATTAATGACTCCAATGAAGTCCAAACCCCACTGTACGAATGGCTGGTCAACTGAGATTGGATGTAATGGGAGGGCAGCAAGTCTCTCTTTCCTGTGAAGAAGAATGCAAAATTCTTACACTTCTTGACCCATGCATAGCAATCATCAAGATTTTAGGCCAATAATAACCAGCCTTCATGATTTTTAGAGCTGTCACTCTTGGTGCAAAATGACCACCACTGGTCCACCATGGAACTCTTCCAACACCCTTTGAATCTGATTTGTGCTAATGCATCTCAAAGAACACTCCATTCACATCTTTCTTGAACAAAACTCCATCAATAATGGCATACGGAACAGCCTGCAATCTGAAGTGTCTCCTTTGGGTCTTGTTCATCTCCGAGGGCATAGGCTTGTGCCTAGGAAGTGTATAATGCCTTGGGTCTAGCAAGGAGTGGGGGCAGCATTGTCTTCTTCTTGATTGCCACTTGGCTCATGGCTGTCTTGGACTGTCAAAACAGCCTCTTCTTCATTGCATACTTCTCTTTGCTTCCCCAAAACCAGCTGCTCACACAATCCTTTCCCTCTTACCAACTTGGTGATCTTGATCTCAATGTCATACTCCATGACACGGGTGATCCAACCTACCCTTTTCTCATTCAAATCCTTGTTGAGGAGGAAGTCCTTAACCCCAGCATGTGAGACCAGCAACTGGACCTTGTTGTTTGAGACTAAATGCTTGAATTTCTTCAAGCTTCTGATTATTGCCAGCACATGCTTCTCAATAAAAGAGTACTTCACCTCATAGTCATCTAGGCTCTAGCTGAAGAAGGTAATTGGCTGCTCATCATTATCCTTGTTCTATTGTACCAAAATGGCAAAAATAGTGTCATTACCTCCAAATGCATAGAGGATGAAATCCTTGGAGAAGTCCGGGTTGATGAGAGTTGGTGCTTGGGTGATGGCTTCTTTGATTGCCTCAAAACTCTCCTTGCCTTCATTGTCCACTTGAAAGCCATGCTCTTCTTTAACATTTTGGTGATGGGCTTGACAAGGGCTGCAAAATTTGGGACAAACCTCCGAACAAAGTTTATCCTTCCCAAGAAACTCTGAAGGGCTTTCTTGTGGCTTGGCAATGGTAGTGCTCTTATGGCTTCAACCCTCTCTGATCAATTGCTAATCCTTCCTTGGAGACAATATGGCCAAGGAGCTTTCCTTCATGTGCAAGAAAGATGCACTTCTTAGGATTCAAAGACACTCCAAATCTCCTGCACCTCATGAAGACTTGCCTCAAATGAGAGAGGTGGTCTGCTACATTTTTGGAAAAAACAGTGATATCATCAAGGTAAATCAGCACCACATTGTTAATCAAACCTTTGAATGCCATGTCCATTGCCCTTTGGAAGGTAGCACCAGCGTTGGACAGCCCAAATGGCATTTTCTTGTATGCAAAAGTTCCTTATTTGGTTGTGAAGGTTGTCTTAAATGGTCTCTTCCTTCACCATAATCTGATTGTAGCCCGACTAGCCATCGAGTAGTGAATTCCTCTCGAGCCAGCCACAACTTGCAAGATTTGCTCCATGGAAGGGAGTGGGTAATGGTCCTTGAGAGAGGCTCTATTCAAGTCTCTGAAGTCAACACACAATTTGATCTCTCCACTCTTCTTTCTGACTGGAACTAAGTTGGTAACCCAACTAGAATGCTTGATTGGGAATATGATCCTTGACTCAATCAGCTTGTCTAATTCTTTCCTCATGAGAGGCTCCATGTGTGGATTGACTGGTCTTTGTTTCTACCTGACAGGCTTAATATTTGGATCCAATTCAATGGTATGCTGAGCTAAGTTGGGATTGAAACCCTTCAAGTCTTCATAGCTCCAAGAAAACATGTCAGGGAACTCTTGACACACATTGTATGAACTCATACCTTTCTTGTTCAGTTGTCATCCTTCCAATTTGTAATGGTTTGTTCTCTTCTACCAAGATGGATACTAAATCCTCTCTCTTGACCTGAATGTTTTCTTTCTCCTTTCTAAACTGGTCATTAGGATTAAAAATGGACTCCAAAGTGATGAGTCCCTTGGGCAGCTTGTTAGTTCTCAGCTGTACTACCTAGTCACCATACTTTCTGCTGTTCCAAATTTTCTTGATTCTTGGTGAGAACTCACTTCTTCTTCTCTTGCAAGAAATGGATGATTTGCTGGTCATTTTCAAACACTTACCAACTAACATTGTTATCTGGCACTAAAGGCCTCACAATCACATGGATGTTTGGTTGTACCTTGTCTTGTTGAATGCTTTCCACAATGTCAAAGGTTGCCCCTCACTGCTATGAAAGCCAGCCAGCTTGATTCTCTTTCCTGGAATGGATTTGATGCCAAAACCCTCAAAATATTCCATGAGGTCCCACACCCTATTCTTGTAGCACCTGAGAAGATCATTCTTGGCAGCATGATGTCCCTTGACCTGATTTACAATCAATTCACTATCCCCAAAGACTTGCAAGTTCTTTATTTTCTTCTTTATTGCCCAATGCATCCCTCGCACCAAGGCTTCATATTCAACAAATAAGCGTTATTGGAGCATGCAAATTGAAATCTAAAAGCTGAATAGTACTTTACTCCTTGAGGTGAAACAAGCATGGCTCCACCTCCTGCACCTTGTCTACTCCTTGATCCATCAAAAACAGTTTGTCATACCTCATTTTCATCTTTGTGGTTTGGCTTGGTGATGCTAGAACAGTTGATTTTCTTCTTCGTGTATGCAATAGACCCCTAGCTCGATTCTTCCACTTCTTGATAAGGATCAAAAGCATGTATCTTGTTTGCCCATTCATCAAGAGTTAGATCCGGATGCTTCCAACCTTGTGTCACCTCATCATTGCTTGGGTGATCTTCTTGATCAAATGCCGAGCAATTGGCATTAATCGACTTGGAGTGTAAGGCTCAATATGGAAGTTTACAATAGGTTCTGACTGATTGTAGTCTTAGTTCCATACCTCATTCGAACAAAGATGTGTGACCAATCAGCAGAGACAAATATCCCCCAATCTTGGCTGTGAAGTCCCTTGACAAGCATAGGGCAAAGAGTGGTGGAAGGTCTATGACTGATACATCTTGTAAAACAACAACATTTGGACATGCATGCAAGGTAAGACTCAAGTTTCTAATCACTCCAATCATTTGTTAAGCACTGCTGTCCCATCCAACTGCACTACCCCTTTGGATGTTGTTTCATACTGGAGCCCTAGCTGATCAGCTATCTGTTTAGGCATTACCGAGCTACTTGCCCCAGAGTCTATCATGCAATTATGTACTAGCTGATTTCCAATGATTAATGAAACATAGAAAGGAGGGGGCTTCAACATTTTACCTTCAAGTCTTGGCCATGAAGGAAAGCTCCTTGGCCATATTGTCCTCCATGATTTCCCTCAGGCTGGGCAGCATTTGTAAGCACTTTGTCTTGCATCTGAACTTGCTGATTCGAAGTTGGCCAGTCCTTCATGGCAGCTTGCAGCAGATCTCTTTGGCCTGGGATAGATAGGGATTCCCACATTGATATATTGACGTTTGTCTTCTTCATCTAATCAATGATGTTGAACGGTGATGAAGGATCTCTTTGTTGTCCCTTGGTTTGCACATTCACTCCTTGCATGTGGGCAGCAACAACTGGTATTTGAGTTGGCCTAGGGGCTGTTCTTGGCTGCCCTTGTGCATTTGAAATTGGATTCTGTTTGCCAACCACTTGTGGAGCCATGGAAGGTTGTGGATTGGTTGGGGCTAATGGCTGTTCTTCACCCAAATTCCTCCTTTTTGACCTTGTGTTGGCTGCAACACCTTGAGAAACTGCTTGATTCATGCCACAAAAATCCTCTGCTTGCCAATTTACCAATGTGGTGTCATTTGGGGCTGATTGCTGTTGGAATGTTTCTTGTTGTTGGTTGTTTCCTTGACTGCCCTCACCCTCCACACCAGTAGTTATCACCATTAATGCTTGATTCAAAGCACCATTGAAGCACATGGATTGGTTATGAGGCTCATTGCATGGAAAACACCGGTGCACTACTCTGAGCAATGTTGTTTTGTGTTGGCACCAATGCCTTAGAGGCGAGATATGGCATTTGGATTATAGGGCTGAAATGGTCTATTGGCGGAGGCCTTGTTTGATTCATAGTTGCAGCTGGATTGGGTGGTCTTTGTGGTTGGTATGGCTGCCTATTAGGCTGAGCTTGGGGTTGATAAGGAGGTCTAAAACCTTGGGCTCGCTACCTTTTGAGAGTAACCAGCTCATTGCCTAGGTTTTGCAATTGTTTCATGACTTCTTGAAGCTCATTTGGGGCACTTGGAGAAGAAGTGGAAGCTTCATTTGAACTCTGATTTCTAGGAGTGGGAGAAGGAGCTAAACTAGGTGCTTGATTGGTGTTTGGGCTCTCTAAACTTGGAAATAGTGGCATGGGAGGTCTAGGGGCAAGTTTTCCAGCTTGGATCAAACAATTTTCAGCCCTAATGGCAATGTTATAAGCCATAGGGATGGTTATGCCTCCCATAGATTGAATTAACATAGAAATATCAAAATTTAGAGCTTTGAGATAGTAGAGAAAAGCACCTTCTACTGTTGGCCTGACCGCCACTGGAATTCTCTCCCAAGTCTTTTGAAATCTGAAGTTGAAATCGGTCAGCTGCTCATTGGGAGCTCTCTTGATGGTTGTCAGCTGCTCTAAAAGAGACAAGTTGTCTCCCTTCTCTCCAAATTGCTCATGAAGTGCTATACATAGCTGATTCTAATTTGTGATAGAACCAACTCCAAGGCTTCTAAACCATTGCAATGCTTTCCCCTTGAATGAAGATGCCAGCAACTTGACAGCCACTTGCATTTCATTGATTTCATGGATTGCACAAAGGTTAGCAATATCTTTAACATGATCACCTGGAGTAGTCTGATTTTCTCCAGTGAAGTAGGGAATGTTCTTCAAGGCTGCAATAGGAATTGGATGTTGTGCATTGAGGGCAAGTGGGATGCTACCTGTGAAGTTGACGTAGGGGTTGTTTTGTGCCATTCTAATTGGTCTTAAAACCCTTGTTGACTGAATGAAAGGCCTACCAGGTGGAGGAGTTGAGAGAGTTCTATTTGGTGGAGATGGAGACCTTTGAGTCCTTCCTCTTTGTCTTCTCCTTGGAGATAATTGTAGGTATTCAAACAAAACTTCTTCTTCTCCAACTCTTGACCTTGTGGTGATTCTTCTCATGAGTTTTCAGGCCTGCACTGCTGAAACCAGTTGATTCTTCCCCTTGGAGTCGCCAGATATGCAAATAATAGCTCTTTTTAAGCAAGAAAATTGCAGCAGATGCACATCAACTTTGCTGCAATAAAAATGAGACCTCTAGTGTCCCACCGGCATGCCAAAACTGTTTATTCTGAGTCACAAAGACTGGACGCACATCAGGCTTCTAGGTTGATGTTTCAGGCATCCAGTGTGATTGCACAACATGGAAACCTCTCTCCAAGTGTGGGACTTGTGAAACTGAGAGAGGAATCTCCAGATTAGAGGTTGGTTCCTCAAACTCCTCTGATTAGATCTAATGCTTGCACAACTACAGAGGTTCAGATCCTAATCCTACTCTAAATTGCAAGGAGACAGGGATAGAAATGTAAAAATTGAAACTAACTAAAGATGGTGATGCACCAAAAGGAGTGGTGAATATTTTGTCATGCAAATAGACACAAACCAAAGATTGCAACATAAAACATACACAGGCTGATAAGATATAATTCAGGATCTGAAATGAAGCAGATAATACAAACAAAGGACTGAAGCCCATTCACAAAGCTTGCATTATCATTTCCAATGTCAAAATCATTGCATTACAACCTCAGAGAGGTAAAAACTTGTTACAGTCTTTGAAGAGGTCTGATTCTTGCAACAATCACTTGCTGGAGGTGAAAGAAGAAGTCTGCTATGCCAAAAATGTTCCCCCTTTAGAAATGAGCCAAATCTAGCTTTTACATTGCATGGGTCAAGCCCAGGAGAGAGAAAATGTACAAAACGTGGGAGCCCATTCCTCATTGACTACAAATGCATTAAAATGGCATGGGGGACCTTACAAACCCATACCCTGCCATTTTTGACCGAATTGGAGGAGAATGCAACCCATTCTATATTAAATTTGGTCTTTGAAATGTCACTTCTGGCCATGAACACGCGTCAGAGCCGTTTCTAAATTTTCTCTCTTGAAACTCCACCAAAATGAAAAATTGACCCCAGAATCTTGTAGATAATTTTATAAGCTTTCCAATGATATAAAGAACGTGCAAAACCGAGCTCTGGATCAAAATATATGGCGATCTGAAGATTTAGGGCACAAAACAGGCAAAAATGGGTTTTGAAATTTTTTCCCATGCTCCGCCACCTGGACGACACGTGTCGGGCACTGATTGGATGAGAAATTCTCTCTCCTTCCCTTACCCATGGGTTTTCCTTGAAATTTTTGACCTTTTGTAACTTTTGGAAAAAAATTCATTTTCCCCCCGCGCCCCGCCACTTGGGACACGTGGCATGATCTGGTTGGAGGACAGGGGCGTGGGGTCATCCTTCACCTTTTAGTTTTTGGCCAAAACTTTTGCCAAATTCTCTAATTCCTCCCTGAGCTCCACACTCCCCTTCTCCTTAGGACACGTGTCCTCTTTTTATTGGCTCGGGCCAATGCTTCAAACCTTGCCCTTTGAAATTTTGGACATTTTCCCTTGTGACATGTGGCATTTCCTGATTCGTCCATGGGTCCACGGCTTTTCACGTCCACCACGCCCTTGTGTGCTGGATGTCCCAAACTGCCTGGGACAAAACTTCCGATCCACCCGATTCGGGCTTCTCTATCCCTCTTTCGGCCGATGACACATGGCGTTATTTGATTGGCTCTCGGCTCCTTCGGCTATCCGCGTCTTCCACGTCCCTTTGTCCCAATTGTCCCGGACGAAAGTTCTCTGCGCCGGCCGATTCGGGTAGTTCGTGTCCTTCGTGTCCTCACGGCCCAAATGTCCTGATCTGCTCCGCTTAAAGCAGCTTGATTAGTCGATTTTGCTTTTACCTTCGGCCGGTTCACCTTTTCACATCCCACGCGTCCCCATGTCCCAATTGTCCCAATGCTATGCAGACCGCCTGGAGGCTTTTCGGCCGGTTCGCGCCCCGACGTCCCAACTGTCCCAAGGACTGCCTGGACTAGGACTTAGCCAATTTTCATGATTTTTCCTGCCTAAGATTGTTTTTTACAACTTTTTCACCTTTTCTAGAACTTTCTCTTTTCTCCTTGGACAGGGGAGTTAGAAAAAATCCGAGGGGACCCTAGAAACATGATTTTTTTCCTTGAATCAATCTATCTGCCTGGGACTTGAGTATTCTGATGCATGTTATCATTTTACCCTGGGGGTGAAAATTGGATAACAGATTATCAAGTAGAGCCTTGTACCAATCCATAGCATCTTCTTTAAGTGTATGGATAAACAACTTGATATACACATCCTCAAATTCTATCTCAAAATCTTCCATCATATTATCAAATAGTTTGAGATGCTGATCACCGGTAATGGCATTGTTACCTTGGAATTTTGGTAACCTATTTCTCACATCTTGTGGGACAGCATTTGGATAACCATCCATTCCTCCAAAATTTATAGGACCAAAGGTGTTAACAACAAATGGAGGTCTAGGCTGAGCCATATTGTTTGGTGGGGGTGATCTTGGAGGTGAAACAATCTGGTGAGGAGTAGTAATGGGTCTGATTGGAATAGATGAGTGATCTTTAAAATGACAACCCCCAAAGGCTCTCTCTCTTGATAAACTTTAGAAAACTTAGAAACCACAGGAGCAGATTTAGGAGCAAGTTTTTTAAATACACAAGAAGGTCCCTCACCTGATGGAGAATGAAAATTAGCAAGAAGATTGCACAATCGAGATCGACTTGAAGAAGAATTATAATCTTCAATAACAAGTTGTTCTCCTTCAAATTCAACTATGGGGATCTCTTTTCTTGCAAGCAAATCACCAACCACTTTCCACACTCTTCTTCCTTCTAGTTCTGAGCTTCTTGATTCAGTGAGAAACTTCTTAGAAGAGTCCTTGATGAAGAGGGATCTCCTTCCCTCCAGCTTGACAGATTTAAACAACAAGTTTCAAATGACAAAATGTATAAGACAACTGGTATTTCAAGATCCAAACAACATGGAGTCGCCACTAAGGATTTCCACCTTAGTTGTGTAAGAAAGCACTAAAATATTTTGTCAAATGTATGCTATGACTGAAAACTTTGCAAGGATTTACAAATCAGATCTTCTTCTTCTTAATTCAACCAAAAACAATGCATCCAAATCATATAAACTGCTAGTAAATGAGAAGAGCAGGCTGAGTTTGAAATCTTTTACCCAAAACATGCAGATCTGAAGTATGAAATGATATCTCAAGAATGTAACAACTCAAATACTTGATCACAAAAATGCTCAAACCTTTCAAACACTTCAAAACCACAAAGAAATTAACGAAACTCCCCAATGGGCGCCACTCGGGTGTTGGTTTCAAGTTTTAGTCTCCTTCACAACTTGAATAGCATCATGGACTAGCACAAGACACTTCAAGAGTAGATAGATGGTTTTTGTGTCATTTGTAGCTGGGGATCACACCTATCTACTTTTTTGCATTCAAGATTTGAGGAAGTGGATAGCACCTTCATAAGGGTTTTGATCTAACCCTCACTATTTTAGGTTGTGCCTATCAACCAAGGCAAGAGAACCTATATTACAGCCCTTGTATGGTTAAGGAGGTAGAGATATCCTTGTGTTTTACATATGATATGAAAGAGGCCTTGTGAAAACATGATCAAGTATCCATTATCCAAACTCAAAGGAGTTGTCACTACTAAATGATGGATATGCTTTCAAAACAAAGCTAGGGCTGCTAAAGACATAATGAAACCCTGATATACTTTGTGCATTTTGGTGGAAGGATTGTATTCTTTTGTTGACACACAATGCAATGCAGGGGTAGTACAGGTAGGATGAGTTAGTTTGAATGAAATTATGTGGGAGAAGTTTAGACAAGACAAGATAATAAATTACCAACTTCTTTGGGAACCTTTGCAAAAGAATTACAACACCTAAACAACAGAGATGTTTCAATGAGTTTGAAGTGCTCTTTCAACTAGGATGTGTGCACAAATGGAGGCCCAAATCTGCACTATTCCACACAAACTTTGATAACCTGCCATAAAATCTTGAAGCAAAATATCAATGAAGCATCTAGAAACCCTTATTTGATCATGACCTGAGGTACACCCAAAGGTTTACAAACACCCTCAATATTCAAGGAAAGTAAGATGAATTTAAATCATGTTTATCTTCACTCAAATGAATGCTCTTCTAAATGAAAGATTGCAGATGCCTTCAAACCTCTACAAGAAATGAGGCCATGTATGATCAAAAGAGATCCCAAACACAAGATTGCAACATGAGCATAAAACACAAATTGAAAACATACTGAAATACAAGTGTATGCAAGTTTTGCCAAGAGATAAAACTAGTCAATCCATAAATTTGATCAAATACACCAAAGAAGGAATGTTATTAAGACAATCTCAAAGATTGTTGATGGCTTTATAGCTGAAACCAACTCAACATGATGAAAATTTGATGCAATAAGGATTTAAAATGGCTCTCAGGCAGTTTCTCTTAAAGAAATGGATTACTTCAAGTTTTCCTCCTGAAAATTCTTCTTTCTTTCTCCAAAAATATCGACATACCTTACAAAATGCTTCAAAATTACAACTTATACCCTATGCCAACTTGGATCCTTGCATCCCAAGCAAAGAATATGCTCCAAGGATCAAATTTGTTACAAAACCCTATCCATTTGATGAAAAATGATATTAAACTATGAAACAACTCACGAAAATGCCAGGGATGCACAAAAACAATAAAATATTACATGGGCTTGGATCCTTATCCATCCTAGGGTCACATTTTTGTCATTCCAACATGCCAACGCATGCATTTGCAATCATTTTCCACCTTTTTCCCTCATTATTTTAACTTTGCAACTTTAATTTTTACTTTTCTCATCTTTACACAGGAATGAGAAAAATATTTCATGAAAAACACTAAAGGGCACCATGAATTAGCTCAAATGAATGATGCCATTGCATTCAGAAGGCCGAGGGGATGCGAATTCATATAAAATTTCATGCAATTTGGTGCAAAAACGATGAATCCAAGCATCTTGGAGCTCTCATGGCGGCAAGAAACGAAAATACTCAGCAACCGTCGATCCAAATTCAACTTTAAATTTGCACCGTCCACGTGTCCAAAATCTCCCCCTTTTTGCCTTTGGATAAGGTGACACGTGGCCAAATATGATTGGAGTGGGCCCCCAATCCTTAAAATGCATTTTAAACCTTTTTGAACTTCGGAAAATTTTGAAAATTTTCCCCGCTTGCCCCCTGGACCCACCACGTGTCCTTAGGTAGGCCCCACTGAAATCCACGGGCCAAAATAATGAAATTTTCTCCTTTTTTGAGAAAAGGAAAATTTCCTCAAAAACCCTCGTTGGCCCGAACACCCGCTGCTTCTTCAGTCACGTGGTGGTCTCTAATTAGCTGCGAGCCGACCTTCCTATTTTTCCTTCATTCCTCCATGAGCACAAAATCCTCCTACGGGCCCGCGCTCCCCTTTTTTGCCTTTTGGAATAGGCCACGTGTCACCCCCTAATTGGCCGTGGGGGACACCTCCAAATTTTCTGTGGGTCCATTTTTACTTCGAGATTTTTCGCCAAAATTTTTCAAAGTTTTCCACTTTCTCTCCGCGCTCCAAACCTTCACCAAATTTTGGACACGTGTCCTCCTCTAATTGGACACGGGCCTTCGGGCAAAATTTTTCTTTTGTAACTTTAAGCCCAAAAACAACAAAAATTTTCAAAATCCCCGCCGCTCCATTTGACCTTCCTAGACACGTGTCCACTTTTCATTGGAGGCGGGCCCATTTTTCATTTTTACCTTGCAAACACAAAGGAAAAATTTCATAAAATTTTCCTTCGGCCCCTTCTTCCATCTCGCCTCCTGGACACGTGTCTTCCTCCAATTGGTCGCGGGCTCTCGGGCCAAATTTTAACTTTAACATTTTGAAGTTAAAAACTTCAAAATTTTCACAAACTCCACCCCTCCATGCTGACTTTCCTAGACACGTGTCCACTTCTTATTGGAGGCGGGCCTTTGGGTCAAAATTTTACCTTGGCATCCGAGGCAAAAAACAATAAAAATTTTCAAGTCCCTCCTCCACCCACCTGACCTTCCTGTGCCACGTGTTCACTTCCCATTGGTGCGGGCCTTTGGACCAAAAAATGACTTCGAGAAATTTTCTAAAATGGAAGAAAATTTCTAAGTGATCCCCGCCACCCGCCAATCCTCCAACCAATCAAATCATGCCACATAGGCACATCACTGTAGCAAATGTGGGGCCGCGAGCAAAATTTTCCTTTGTCAATTTTTCAAAAAGTAACAACTTATAACATTTTCCCGACCGCCCTTGGCCAATAGAAACCTACCACATCATCAGAAGGATGCAAGGATGAATTTGACGGGCAAATGACACCCGTATGCCCATCAAAACGTAAAAATGCAGGAGATGCCCTAGAAATCGAAAAAAATCACAAGGAGGGCAGATTTCTCGGTTTTAAATCAAGTGAAGCATGATTTTACATTGTTTATGACCTGGGGAGCAGGATTTTAACCTCAAATTACTTAGATTCGATCCACTTCGAGTTTTTCATGATTTGGCAAATGGAAAAAATGACACAACCTGTATAAGTGAAAAAATTAGGGCACAAATGGGGGAAACTTGGATTTTGTTTCAACTTAGGGCAAAATAACCACATCATGAGCATCTTGAAGGCACTCAACTGAAAAAATGAGTTACAGATCACCCACTCGAGCAAATAAAACATTTTTGACAAAAATGGATATAGAAAATTAGGGCAAAGTGTGAAAACTCAGAATTTGCACCAACAAACTACATGCCTCTCTTATAAATCATGAATATAGACCGAATAAATCAAATAGTTCATTGAAAATGCATTTTCATCTCGATTTATGTAAATCGTGGAAGAGGAAGGAGGAGTTCCATCCTAGAGGTAGAGGGAGAATTTCTCCTAGAAGTGGACGTAGTAGCGGTCATGTAAATGCTAGTGGTAGAGGTCAAAATCAAATTTCAGTCACCCAAGTGGCCAAAAATTTGACAAATCACACATTCAATGTCACTATTGTAAGAAGTTTGGGCATTACTGCTCATGAATGCAAGAAAAACAATATGATCAACAAAGCAAGGTCAAAATCAATCAAGTAGCACTCCCTCAGGCGGCGATGTTCATTGCATGCATGAAGATTGTTGAAGCAATCCCTACAAACTCGCTTTGTTGAGTGCAATGTTGTTCAAGAAAGCCCATGTGACATATGGTATTTAGATTCGGGCTGCGGTAATCACATACAGAGTAATAAAGATTTGTTTTCTAGCTTGGTTGAATCAATTCAAACCGATGTTACACTTGGTAACAACAACAAAGTCACTATTTTAGGTAAAGGTACGGTTAATATTCCAACCAAAAGGGGAAGCCAAATTTATGCCTCGATGTATATTATGTTGCTGGTCTAAAACACAACTTGATGAGCATTGGATAGCTGATACAAAAGGGCTATAGAGTGTACATGGAAAACAATGAGTGTGTTATTTTAGACAAGCTTCCAAGCAATATGCTTATTGCCAAGGTACAAATGACTACAAACCGCATGTTTCCATTAAAAATAAGGTCGGCTATGAAAGGAAATACAACTCAAGCTATTCATGAGACACATACTGTAAATTCTGGAGCAGCTTTTAAGGTAGAAAATACAAAATCAGCAGTAGCTAAAGAGAGCTACGGAAAAGTTCAAAATAGCTACGGAAATGTTCAAAATAGCCACAAAAAGGTTCAAGACAGCTATAGAAATGTTCAAGATAGCTACGGAAATGTCCAAGATAGCTACGGAAATGGCCAGAACAGATCCAAAGAGGAAAAAGAAGTTTCTGTAGAAACTCAAGTAGCGTTTCAATTAGTGGTAAATGATGATTCTTGGCTATGGCATTTTAGATTTGGGCATTTATATTTTGGAGTGTTGAAATTACTACATATGAAGAATATGGTAAAAGGTTTTCCATTAATTGAGAAACCAGAAAGAGTTTGTGAAGGATGTATTATGGGCAAACAACATAGAGAGTCATTTCCGGTTGGCAAGGCAAATAGAGCTACAGCTCCACTTGAGATTGTGCATTCAGATATTTGTGGGCAAATGCAAACACCGTCTATAGGAGGCTGCACTTATTTTCTTACTTTTATTGATGATTTCACAAGAAAAACTTGGGTTTATTTCTTGAAACACAAATCTGATGCATTTGCTTATTTCCAGCAGTTCAAGGCACTTGTGGAGAAGCAAAGCGGCCACTACATCAAGGTTCTAAGGACGGATAGAGGCGGTGAATTTATATCTAATGAATTTATAAATTTTTGCAGATCTCATGGCATACACAAGCAATTTACAGCCCGCTATACACCTCAACAAAATGGTGTGGTGGAGAGGAAGAACTCGAACAATTATGGAGATGGCTCGTAGCATGATGGCAGCCAAACATCTACCAAATGAATATTGGGTTGAGGCAGTGGCAACTATTGTTTACATCATGAATAGGTGCCCAACAAAGAGCGTAAGAAACAAAGTCCCTCAAGAGGCTTGGACAAGAAGGAAACATAGTGTTTCACATATGAAGGTATTTGGTTGCATTGCATATGCGCATGTTCCAGATGAGTTGAGAAAGAAGTTAGATAATAAAGGACAAAAATGTATATTTGTTGGTTACTTAGAGGAAACAAAAGCATATAAGTTGTTTGATCCTATCAATAGGAAAGTTATAATCAGCCGTGATGTTCAGTTTGTGGAGGATGAAGCATGGGATGGAAGCATAGAGAGGACTGTCAGAATTGCAATGCTGTTGTCCCAAATGATAATATGGCGGATGAAGTGTTTCCCACACCAAATATAACTCAAACAACAGCTCCTTCCAATCCCGGGATGGTACCACAAGTTGCAGCTCAAGCTACACCTTCATTCACACCAAGGAGATCTTCAAGGCTGTTGTCCACACCAACAGGACAGCAAACTTCACAAGCATCTACACCGGCATCTACATCAATCGGTATCCTTGGAGCAACACCATCTAGCACTCCAAGTAGTTCTTCATCTCCGGATCCAACTCTAGCAAGCATGATGCCACGAAAAACAAGGAGTTTGAGTGAGTTGTATAATGTTGACACAACTAATTCATTTTTAGTTTTTGCTTTATTTTCTCATATTAATGATCCATTAACATTTGAAGAGGCTGTGAGTAGTGATATATGGGCAAAAGCCATGGATGAGGAGATTGAATCCATTGAAAAGAACCAAACATGGGAGTTGGTTGATTTGCTAGAAGGCAAAGATGTAATTAGTGTCAAATGGATTTATAAAACTAAACAAGATGCTGATGGGAAAGTGCAAAAGCATAAAGAAAGGCTAGTTGCAAGGGGCTTTACACAA
The DNA here is from genome assembly GCA_018340775.1 of Taxus wallichiana var. yunnanensis. Classification (NCBI taxonomy): domain Eukaryota; kingdom Viridiplantae; phylum Streptophyta; class Pinopsida; order Cupressales; family Taxaceae; genus Taxus; species Taxus wallichiana. Next base: position 751,527,276 of record CM031239.1, read on the forward strand.
CAGCCCGGTATAGACTTCAATGAGACATTTTCTCTGGTTGCTCGGTTGGATACAGTTAGGATTGTTTTAGCTATTGTTGCCCACAACAAGTGGCCTGATATATCAAATGGATGTAAAGTTTGCATTTTTAAATGGTTATTTAGAGGAGGAAGTGTATGTGGAACAGCCACAAGGCTATGAGCTACCGGGTCATGAAGACAAGGTGTATAGGTTGAAGAAGGCACTCTATGGATTGAAGCAAGCTCCAAGAGCTTGGTACAGCCGCATTGACTCCTATCTCATTCAAAATGGTTTCCAAAGGAGCGGTTGTGAACCGACATTGTACATCAAGGTCAACAAGCAAGGTAACATTTTGATTGTTTGCTTGTATGTGGATGATCTAATCTTTACTGGTGATCTAAACATAGATTCTTTCAAATCAGTAATGAAGAATGAATTTGAAATGACTGATTTGGGTCTTATGAGGTATTTCTTGGGATTGAAGTCCATCAATCCAATGATGGTATATTTATTTCTCAATCTAAATATGCAAATGAAGTTTTGAAGAGATTTAATATGGCAAGGTGCAAGGTATCCCCAACACCGGTTATGACAGGGATGAAGTTAAGCAAGGAAGATGATGAGCATGTGTGGATTCTACATTGTTCAAGAGGTTGGCTAGAAGCCTTATGTACTTAACATCCACAAGGCCGGATATTATGTGCGGTGTAACCCTGATTTCAAGGTTTATGGAGTCTCCAAAAGACTCACATTGGCGAGGCCATAAGAGGATATTGAGGTATATAAGTGGTACAAAGGATTTTGGTATATTGTATTCCACTTGGATGATTTTAGTCTTGTTGGGTACACTGATAGTGATTGTGGGGGCAACATAGATGATAGAAAAAGTACTACGGGTATACTTTTCACTTTGGTACGGGGTTGTGTCATGGGCATCAAAGAAACAACCCATTGTGACCCTTTCTTCAGCTGAAGCTGAGTATGTGGCAGCCACTAGTGTTACGTGTCAAGTTGTTTGGATGCGAAGGATGTTGAAAGATTTGATGCATGATCAAAAGGAAGCCATTACAAGATGATTCGTGATAACAGTTCAGCCATAGCATTATCTAAAAATCATGTGTTTCACAAGAGAACTAAGCATATTGATACGAGGTATCATTTTATCAGAGAGCTTGTAAGCAACAAAGAAATTTGTCTTGATTTTTGCAGGTCTGAAGATCAATTGGCTGACATATTTACAAAAGCATTGGCAAAAGAGACATTTGAGTATTTACGAAGTGGCTTAGGAGTTTGTGACTTTGCACAAGTTAGCAGCTCCGAAAAACTGTCAGTTAGCTCTGGAAATGCTACAACAGTTTTTGAACAAACTTGATTCAAATTTCCATGATCTGCAATTGTTCATAATTAAGGGGGAGTGTTGGAAAATCAAGTCAAGATTTTGTGCAACTAATATTTGTCTTTTCCAGATTTAGCTCCTTGACATATCAGATTTGCATTTAATTATGACTGCTGCACATTTATTTTTGGTTGATTATTCTCCCTAATTATCTCTTGTCAGAGATTTTGTGTTGACTTGTAAGGCAAGTTTTTATGTAGGTGTTTATTATTAATAGCATCTTGTTTTATTGGGAGAAGTAGAGAAAGAAGAAGAGAAGGGAAAAAAAAAAAGAAGACAAAAGAAGGAGAAAAACCAGATTTGGGAGAAGGAGAAAAGTGCACAGTTCCAGCTCAAGTCTGGACTGTTTTTGCTGATAGAAAAACTTCATTTCTCAGCTGTTATTATATGAATGAATGTTTTGTGTGCAGTTGTAGCTGCTGTTCATTATTGACAAATATATATGTATTGCTGAAGCAATTTGAAGCCCAGATCTGTGTTATTTGCAGCCAAGTGTGTTATTTTATTTTGCTGTTATAAATTTCTGTAGCTTCTCCTTTTTCCCCTGTTTTGCATCATTTAAATCCACTGCATTATATTTTCTATTGCTGCACAAAGATTCTGTAGTTTCCGTAGACTCTGCAGTTTCCATAGATCCTCGCATTCCCTTCGAGACAAATGAACCACTTCAGGTATAGAAAATTATCTAGATAGGTCAATCTTTACAAGGTAAAATGTGGATATATTTGGTTACCTATTTTTCTCTGTGCACAATACTGCCTAGGTGATCACGTGTCTAACAGGGATTTCAATAAACCCATTCCTGCATTCCCAGTTACCATTTGCAGCGCAAGGTCACGAATTTCAGAGAGGTTTTGACACTCAATCCCTACGTATGGATCTCATACCAGTCTGCCAAGGCATTTGCAGCTACCAATCAAAATGGAACCCGTTCCAAGGTTGCCTTTTTAGCACAGTTCCCAGAAACATTATGTTTATTTAATTATGAGAGTGTACAACTCAACAATCGCTTGCATTGTCCAATTACTGCTAATTCTGCAATGTTACCTGTGGTTTCAGCGTGGTTACCCCTCTGGACCTCAAATAAAGTGCTCATATTATTATGCAAGGAAAACCACAGATCTGAAAAATTTCAAGGATGTGTCATTCTCCTTGCTCTCACAACTTGTACGCCCACCCCTGCAAATACGGCTGTTTGGTAGGGCGCTATAATGTACAGGTTCTGGATTTGAAGAACTCATATGAGAAGAAGAGATTCACCAACAAAAATTACAGTATTAATATAAAATTGAATATACGTTGCATATATGTGTGCAACTAAAAATTGATTGAGGGAGATTGTGCTCTTATCCTTGTTGAAACATTGTACATGCATTTATACTATCACTATTCTTCCTTTAAATAGAATTTTCATTTCTACATGTGAGTGTTCCACATCCATTATCAATTTATCTCTAAGCACAATATTATTACGCATAAAAATGGCCCCGGAAACCATATATAGATCATTGATCCTCTTAACTCAAACTCATTGCACGAAAGTTCATGTCATATTTAAAACTATGATTTTAAAAGACAACAACACATAATTAATTATAGTTTTAAAGACCTTTGAAGCACTTTTGGAACTCAAAAAATGAATCACCACAACGATTTATGTAGATGTCAATACTTTTTGTACATGTAAACAATTTTAAAATCAATAAACGCCATGAAAAATCATGTATCTTAACATGTAAACGATGAAAGGGCGTTTCGAACATGAAGTGCAATTTTATTTTATTTTGTCAAAAAGACAGACATACACGCATATTTGCAAGGACGACTAAATTTTTCCAGTTCTAGTAGTGGTTGGCATTGTCAGATGTCAGGCACAACAATATGTAAGAAAATGGGACAAAAAGAATAAGCTGTGTTCTCCACTTCCTCTGCAAGTTGACTGATAATGGCAAATAGGAGTGATGCTTCGGACAAAGAATGAATGGTTTGCACTTGCAGAATCAAATGGGCATAGGGTTCTCTGAGCGACTTGTTAGAGAGATTAATTTTGAGCTTAAATCTTTGATTTGTAATATAACATTCTATTTAACGAAGTCATGGTTTTCCAATTTTGGGTAGTTGACTTGAAATTAAAGTGTATTGTTATGCGGGGCAGTATAAAAACGGTTGCGGGATAAAAACAGGGTCTACTTTTCAAGAATATCTAAATTATCAAGATTTTTTTAATGTATTCTCCAAATAATATGAAGTTCAAATTCAATGACTACTCATACATAACACTTCACCACCACCCTCATTGTCATAATAGGTTACAATTAAGGGCATAATATTATGGGCTAATGTTTCCCCACTGAATTTGACTCTGGCTTATAATTGCAAAAATATTAATCAATAGAACTACTCAAGTTTTTAAATTATTCATAATAGTAAAAAAATCTTAAGTTTATATATTTGAAAATGTTAATAAACATCAATTTTGAGGAGTTTATCTTATGTTTATATTTGTTTCATGGTTTCACCCATTGTAGGGTTTCACATTGATTAACAAATTCTTCACCATCACATAAATTAGTTTATGAATGGTAATAAATGGCTTAAATCTAGGTACATCACTAGGTTGGCTTGAAAAATCTTTTGAAAACAAAACAAGCTCTAAACTTCATGGTATTCGCAAGATGTCATGATTTTTCAATCCCCTTCTAAGATAAGATTTTTTAAAAATGTCTTAAATGATGGTCAAAGAGACACCAACTTTAAGGTTTTCCATTTTATTGAAATCTCACGGTACTACACCCCACCATCACACCCTTAATTGTCATTGTAAGTTATGTATGTCAAGCGTAATTAACAATACCATGAGATATATGTAGCATATACCTCTAATTGAGGATTTCATTCATTTATAATAATTAAGGCGTATTGTTATTAGAACTTGGAAAATAATTTTTTAGACTAATCAAAATTATAGAATCCTATGGAACAAAATCGCTATCAATATTATATTCTTAGACATGTTTTTAGATAGTTGTAATATCTTAAGACAAATGTGTGGGCCCAATACATATAATAGTTTAATACTTGAAAAATTAATGAAATTTTAATATAAAATAATGCATAGTTTTGTTAAGGTAGCTAGCTCTACTACCTCTTTAGAATAATACCTTTTATATAATGTCATCATTAAAATAGTAACTTTCGTTCATAGAATTTATCTTTCCCACTAGTCCTCTTTGCTCTTTTATATATATTTATAAAGATATAAAGAAAGCTAGGTATAGGTTTGAATAGATTACTTGTGGAATAAGTCTCGCTTTAAAGAAAAATAGTAAAGTAAATTTTCTTATTAATGTACGAAGCTAATTAAGTCAATTACTTAGTTCATAATCTTCTCTTTTAATAGGATGTGGATAAGTATGCCCACAAGTACGCCTTGCCATATAATTCTATTATAAATAAATAATACAAGTGCATCTTAAACCATACAAAATTTTATGAATATTCAAATATAATAACATCACCCTTTCACGATGTACATGGTAAATGTAAGGGTGGAGGAATCGCATAACTATCCCCTTGATAACACTTCCTTCACCCCTAAAATTTTCCTCGATTGAATAAAAATAGGCTTGAGAAAGGGATTTGTGAAGATGTCTCAGTAAACTAATTTTCTATTTTTGAAAAACATTAGCAATGTCTTTCTCCTATATCGGTTGTCAAATATAATTCATATGAATTTAAATATACTTTATGCATTGATGCCCCACTAAATTCGAGAGATGTGGATAACAATGTTATCACCACACAAAACATTGTGGTTGGAATTGTAAAAGTTTAAACTCATAAATCATGTACTAAATCCAAACCGACTCATGACCAAAAATGATAACACCATTGTATTATGCCTCCATATCAAATAAAGTAATAATACACTATTTATTACAAGACCAAGTCATGGGATATACCCTTAGATGATTGATATAACATGTGGTCAACTTGTGAGCATTTGCACCACTTCTCAAATCATTGTTTGTTTAACCTACAACCATAGTTTTTCCACCAGAAGTGTATGTAGTAGTTAAGAGTTGTCCACGTGATGAATACTCAATCCCATAATCAATAGTACTAAAAATATACCTTGGAATTATCTTGGATTCTTTCAAATGGATATCGGTGTCTGCTAGTATCATGACACTAGGTGTATAACATAAAGAAATATTAAGATGAGTATCATTCAAATAGAGAAATCCCAACAATTTCCTATAGAGTGTGTCATCAATCAAACGATAAGAATAATTGGTGGAAATATTGACTCCAATTTGATGAAGAGTCGAGTTAGACTTGAAATTTTCCATGTTGAAGCGTGGAATATGTCTTGAGTACAATTGGACTAATTGAAAAATAATCCTTTCACCGACTATATGATATTTCAAGGCCAAGGAAAAATTATAATAATCCCAAGTTGTTCAAATCAAAATAATTCTTTACTTGATTTTTTGCATCATATATTTGTTTGGTGTAACTCACTATAATGATTAAGTCGTCCATAAATAGGACCAAAACTAAGATTTTCCCATATAATTTATTTTTGTAGACTTTGAAATTAGAGTGACTTCATGTGAAACTAGATTTAATAAGAAACATGTATGAACCAAAATTGAGGAGCTTGTTTCAAGACATATAAAGAGTTTTTCAATTAGCATACATAGCTAGAGATATCAATGTTTATAATCCTAGGAGGCTGGAACATGTATATTTATTTAGGTGCATATCAAGGTACAAGAAGACACTTATGTCAATCATTTGGTGAAATTCATATTTTTATGTTGTAGGAAAATATAGTACAAGCCTAATGGAAGTCATCTTAGCAACTAGAGAAAATGGATCATAGTAATTAACACCTTCAACTTTTCAATCAAATTTGACTACTAGCCTATCTTTATACATGTTGTATATAGCTTATAATTTACTCTTACTAAAGATTTCTCTTTGCATGTTGTTAGAAAATTAATTCCCTAAGTGTGTGCCTTAAGGTGCATATAGATAATGAGAATGTTGGTTTGTGATACCTAGAGATTCATTATACACTCCATGTACCTTATCATTCCATACTATCCTCTTACTAACTCTTTATTGTATACACCTCATTTTTACACTTTCCAATCATTTCTCTAGTATAGGGGATGTTAATGCATTTTGATCTTGAGAGGCCGCCTTAAAGGGCTCGTCAGATTGGTGTGTGATAAAAAAAAATGGGCTAGAAATTTGGGCCTTCATCATTGTCTCCATTTATTCCTTGGATTTTGCCTCATTATGTTTTGCACATTTTCACCTTCGAGTCCCCTTGAGGCCGACACCATCATCCATGGGTGATGGTTTTGGGCTTGGTTTTTTTATGGATGACATCATCCCCCACAGTGATTGTTTTAGGTAAAAGTACCCTACCACTTTTTTCCTTTTAGGATAACTCATTCATCATTCTAAAATTTTACACTTGCTCGAGTATTAGAAACTTGCAAATATTTTCATACATAGTCGAACTAGATTTGAGGTTTTGGAGATTTCCTTTTTATTTAGGTCACCATATTGAGCTAATACGTGTGGTATTATTATTAATATTTCCCTTCTCCACCCATAGTTATTATCTCTTATTATTGTTGTATTAGGGGATGATCGTGCATGAGCATCCACACTATAGGTATGTATTTCTAACCCTTATTTGTCTTTTGTTCTTTTTTTTTTTGTGTATATATGGATGGTCATTCATTGTTATGGATTAGGGTAGATGTATGTTTTCTTTGATCTATTGATTTTCCTTATTATGTTAAACCCATTAGATTTATCCATCTCTTGATCTAATCTTATTTTAAATTCTAGTATTATACCTCTATTTATCTTAGGTGTAGGTATTGAAACCTATAAATACCATATGGTTAGGGTTAATATCCTCTAGAGTTACAATACTAGTTCTCCTTCAACACCTTTGTTATCTACATCTTATGTGAAAGCCTAGATTTTATCCTCAACATTTGAAAACTAAGGATGGGATCCACCTCATCTCATCATACATTGTGGTGAACATAATTTGAAACTTAATCTACCCTAGATTAGGTTTTATTTTCTCTAAGTTTTCATTTTACCTACTTTCACTATGTGATTAGCTATTATGTAAATTTCCTTACCCAACATATTTTCATGTGCATCATTCCTCTTTACCTTATGTCATTTCCCCCTATGCAAGAACTTGCAAAACATATCCTATTAGGTTTTTTTCCTACCTCACATGAACCCATATATCTACACCATTAAGACTTTTGTGCATCTCTTCATGGTTGATCATGTTAGGGTTTTGGGGAAAATTATGTCTTTCAAAGGCATATCCAAGTTTTCATCATGTATCCTCTCCATAATTTTCTTTCCATTATCAACCCGCTAAGGATTCCTATGGGTTGTTTTTTTACTCTTTATTATATGCCAAATAGGGTCACTACGAGATCCAAGACCTCCCGATCCCATTCTTACTTCCACCAGATTTACTCCATTAATTGTTGTGACCCAACACCATCTTATCATATTTATGCCATCATCCTATGTAACAAATCACACATTAACCCATCCTTTTATCCATCTAGATTTAATGAATTATCCACCATGTATCTATAGGGTTAATTCTACTTGGATCAACCCCTTCCCCTCCTAATTCCATCAGCCCCTATGCTCCAAAGATGTTCAATCCCATTTTGTCACATAAAAATATTTGATTGTAATGTGATAGAAATTTAAAATATCAATCCTAGAAAAATATTCAAAAACCTAAACATGTGAATACTTCACACCCACTAAGGAGAGGAAATTAATCCTTTTTCTCAAGACATAGGCCATGTGGAAGAGAAAACCTAAAACCATCCTTGGAACCTATTAGATATGACAAACCTATTACAAATGTAGAAATAGTAATCAATCTTCAAAAAATCATTTACAAACTAGCAATGTCAAGTCTTCTTCCTCTAGTGGCCCTAATCCACCACTTGATCCTAATCACAAGATTATCAAGTTGCTTTAGATCAAATGGTCATATGCAATTGTCCACCACTTCTAGTATGTATCAAATACAAAATCAGATTTTAAAATGGATTCTCAATTAACAAAATTCCATATAGGTCCTAATCAATCTTCAACACCTCATTTTCCTTTGGATGTTAGTGGGAATCCCATACCTCATCCACAGTAAAGTTCTTCAAACACTAAAAAATAAACCCCTAGCTCCTTACATAGTTTTTATGTTTATAGAGGGGATGTATCCTACAATTTCTTATGATGGGTCAATTGAATTAGCCATCTATCTTATACACTTTGGAAATGTCTACAAGGAATGGATTCAAATCAATTCTTATGCTACATCTAAGATCCTAGAAAAAAATACTATATGGGATGGTTTAGAATGGTATAATAAACTCCCTTCATAGTCTATTTTCAATCTAGAAACATTATCCTAATATTTAGTGAAGGAGTTTCAACAACATGATCTGCCTTAAAAAAATTCAAAACTTCATCAATTTGAAACAATCTCCTAAAGAAACCAGCTCATGATTTCATGAAGTGATGGAACAATTTATCTAATCAAGAAAACCATTATCTTGATAATCAAAACTTGTGTTAATTATTCTTCACGGCTATTATTCCTAATATATAATATAAATTCCATTCCTTCTCTCCCGCCATATTGGAAGAGACTCTAGAGCAAGCCAAGAGGAAAGACTATCTAATGTGAGAATTTGAACAACCATCCGAACCTTCAAGCACCCTTAACTCAACATATAACTCCATTATCACCCATGTATTTCTTAAAACCAAATATAGCATAACTTCCTCTTCAAATAATGTTAATAAAATATTATTTCTCGTAACCCACACCACCCACCCTTGTCCCATGGTGAACTATGACAAGTTCTTTCCATGCCTCGATTTGTCCCTCTTACCAAATAACCATAAGCTTCCTTTAACCACGACCTCTTCTTATGGTGGCACACCACTATCATCTATTCCCACAAGGATTGTAGGGATCTTAAGAATTTTTCCTTGATTTCTTGCTTAGACCCAAGTTTGACACCAATTCCATTATCCACATATTTTATGAGAAATAGAATCCCTCGTAAAATCCTATATGAACCACCATTCTAGTACCAACCAACAAAGAGCATATTAATAACTATGTAGGTGTTAATAAAGGTACCTATGATCATAACTATCTCAATTCACAATATATCAATGTGGCTAAGGTTATTTATTGACGTAAGGTCACATATAAGGATATTGTCCATAAACCCAAAAATTCTTCATCTCGTTGACCAAAAACATATTGATACTTCTCATGCACAATCCAAAGACAATCCAACTCCATCACTTGAGCCTCACCTCAAAATAATTCTTCCCTCAACTCCTAAAGTTGTTAGTATAGGTTATTATATATACTTCTATTTGTTCATTAGGATGATTTTTGCACTTAGCTTATCCATATACTTGTTGAATTAGCTTGCTTAGGTGTACTAGTTGTGTGGAGCTAGTTTGTTAGTCATGTGGAATTAACTTTCTAGTCTTTTGGAGTTATCTTCATTTCCAATATCAGTTGGTGGGAAGTTTTCACCACTGATCTAGGTAGTAGTTGCACTTCCCTCCTATATGTACATCCCAATTATTGAGTTAATTCATGGCATTATGATGGATTTCCATATATGATATTTCAGCTCTTTAATTGTAAAATCCTTTTGTAAGGTTATTCTTGTGAATTCCTTTCAACTTATCAAATGTGGCGTGATACTATCATTTGATATCTTTGGGGATTGGAACAATTTTTTTACCATTCCTTTCTTGTATCAGACGAGTGATAGATGATGTAGACATTAAATCTGTAAGTGATTTTATAGAAGCAAGGTTTAATAATTTTCATATTTTTTGGAAATGGTTAGTATGTTTCTACATCACATATTTTTGTGTGAAACGAAGGGAACCGTTGGATCCTGAAGGTGCTAAAACTCTTAGATTGACTGTAAGTTTGACCACTGGAAACAACAGGAAGTTTTGAAGGTATCTAGTTTTTGCAAAGCTAGTGAGGGGTATATATTCTCATATAGATCCATATGGAAAGATACAAAGGTTACGGAAGGATTCCATGAAAACCCTTTCTGGGTTTTTAAAATATTTTTGGGCATTTTTGTTTCTTATGTAGGTTGTATGCATCCGAGCTAAGGTCAGCTTTGTTTGGAAGGAGAGGAAAAGCCTCTAACACATGTGCGAAGTTGTTACTACAAGGAAAAACTTTATGGTTCTTCGTTAGTTTTTGTTGAAACAAAGTGGTTTTGGAGGAAAAATCATAAAAATGAATCGATAAATTTCCATGTGTGCCCTTTCAAAAAATGGGATGTTGGGGTCATTTTTCGGTAGTTTTGAGAAATGACAGCTTTTTCCAAGAATGGTAAGTGGACGTGACTTTCTTGGGAATAGCCAACACACCCTAAAATAGTAATTTTTACACAAAAGGGAGAGTGCTCACAAAACACCTTAGCCATTGGTCACATGGGAGGTCACATGAAGGCTTAACTAGGGTGATTCCTATTGACAGTGCTTAAGTGTGTAGACACAAAATCACTTACTTTATTACATTTCTAGGTTCTAATCACATACTACTATTCATATGATTCCTAAGTGAAAAATTAGCAATTAATAGCCATCTTTGGCCTTTTGTCTATGTTTCTTATTTTCTATTTGGCATTCTACACCCTACGGCCTGCTTAGACTTTATTGCTTTATCTTTCGGACTCGGACACCAAGACCAGGCGCCCTCATCCTTCCCGGCACCCCGACCTCTTCTACTTTATTCACTCTTTTTGGCCATCTTATTTTCTTATGGTTCAGCCTTCCAATTGTCAATTGTGAAATTCAACCAAGGGAATCATATAAATACAAAGTTATGTGACCATAATAAAGGACCAAGCTCTAAGCATCTATTATCACCACCTAAGGTTACATCCAAAGAAATTATAAGAGCATCAAAGGCATCCATCTAGCACTCACTCAAGAGACAAGGAACTACATTTTTTGCATACACGCATGGAAAGGGAAGTTTATTTTTCATCCACACATCTACTTACATTGGTACATCTAGCTATCGCCTGCTTATCATGCACACTTGCACAAGGGCTTCCTAGGGCATGATTTTATCACACATGCACAAGAACTACATGGAGTCTAAAATGTAGTGTAGTGCTCGGTTGTAAGCTCACTCATTCGGGTGACCCTAGGGTCAGTTCGACTCCTCATTTTGCATCTTTTATTTTTGGGATTTGATGTAGTTTGAGGTTTTGCAGGTCATCTTCTCTTTACAAGTTACGGGAAATTCAGCAATCATTCAAAGTGACATATAGGTGACTAAAAGTGACACTTGTGCGACACCACAAAAACTAGGTCTTGAGCTCCTACGCAGTCATAGGCACCTAGCAGAGGACTCTAACGCTCAAGTGCCCCCGACCCGATCTAGGCACCTGGTCCAAGCTCATCCGGTAGATTTAGAATTTATTGTGCATGGAACTTGCAAAAATCTACCCTTCCTATTTCTTTGTTTCTCCATTCTACATTGTCCCAACATTCAACATAAATCAACTAAGTCTTTTTTCTTCTCTCTTGTACCTAGGGTTTCAAATTAATTAGCTTACTTACTTGTGTCAAAATATGTAGTTAACATTTATTTATCCTATGTTACTCTGCAATTAGGGTTTTACAAATTGTATATTTTTTATATCATTTGTCAACCCATCATTCAAACACTTTTGGATCTTTCTTTTTCTTCTTATTTATATATCCTAAGTGTCATCCCCTTTATATTCGGTTTTTATTAATAATGTTGGGATTAAATGTGTCCAGTTAATAATGGATTAGGGCTTAATATTTGTAATATTGCATTTCTCCACCAACTTGGCCTCTATGAGGCCTCTTTGGCTCCTTTATATGTTTATATTTAAGGATTTGATAATATTCCCAAACATGTTTTAAATACTATCATACTACCCATTATTTTTGGACCATGCATGCTACCTATTCCATGCTACGTAATGCCCAATAATCTTAATTATAATATTCTTCTTGGGTGGCCTTAGATCCATGTCATGCATGTGGTTCCTTCCACTCTTCATATGTGCTTAAATTTATTTATCAAGGATTTGTCTATGACGTTCTAGCAGATCCATCCTCTTATGCATATTGTAATTCTATTGAGCACTCTGTATAAACCCCTCTCTCTTTTGTATCTAATCATTTCTCCAAATATGGTCTTGGCTATAAGTACTTGCTTCGTTATGGTTTTTCTGGTAATGGTTTAGGCCAACATGGTCAAGGACTCATAGAACCATTGGCTCTCCCCACTCAATCTAATAAACTTGGCCTTGGATATCATCTTCCCTCCACATCTTCTTCAGAGGCTTATGTTTTTCTACATACTTATTCACTTCCTCTCTTATATCTGGAACTCATCAGTGACTCTACTTTTGTTGTTTGGCCTGATTTGGACACTTTTGCTACTGATGATTCTCTTTTAGAATACATGAGGACTTATGATCACCTCCCCTCTTTCCATCATAAGAAATTCTCTCCATCAGTTCTTCATGTTACCGCTACTTTGGTGAATCGATACGCCTACCAAAAGTACCGATACTCCCGACATCATTCCTACTGACCCATACATAGAGGACAATTCAGATCTTCTAAATGAGGACACCATTCAATATAACCTCGACACTTCTACCAACCCATGAATGGTTTTGTTAGTTTCTTCTCTTACACTTGTCAAGAAAGATAATATTGAACAAGTTCTTCATGAATTTTTAGATATCTTTGCATGGAACTATAGTGATATGCCTGGTATTGATCCTTTTGTAGCCATGCATAATATCATCCTTAACCCCAGTGTAAAACTTGTTCAACAAAAAATTCAAAAATGCATCCGAAGGTCGTATTGCTAGTCAAAGAAGAAATACAACAACTATTAGACATTGGCTTTATTCGTGATGTGGATTATCCTGAGTGGGTGTCTAACATTGTGCTAGTTATGAAGTTAGATGGCAAGGTCCGTTGTTGCACAGATTTTTGTGATCTCAATAAGGCATGTCCCAAGGATAGTTTCCCATTTCCACACATTGACACCATCGTTGATTCCACTGCTGGATATGATATCCTTTATTTTACGGATAGCTTTGTTGATTATAATCAAATCAAAATCAATCCAACATATCAAGAAAAATGTCGTTTACTAAGCCATGGGAATGTTTTCTTACATTGTCTTTCCCTTTGGCCTTAAAATTTTGAGGCCACTTACCAATGAACAATGACACATATATTTCATGATTATATTCATAATATCCTTGAATATTATGTTGATGATATACTTTCCAAATCATGACATCATTCTACACATGCTCAAGATATTTGCACACTCTTCAAACATTTACAGAATATAAAGTACACTTAAATATAAATAAGTTTATTTTTGGTAAAATTGGTAAGATCCTTGGTTACATTATCTCACAATGTGGAACTAAAATAGACCCCAATAAAATCCATGCCATTATCGACATGCCTCCACCTTATAATTTGCATCAGTTACGATCACTGCAAGGTAAAATCTAGGCCATCCATTATTTTATTGTGGAGTTTGCTAATAAAACTCAATCATTCACACGTTTAATGAAAAAAGATATTAAATTTGTCTAGGATAATAATTTTTAAAGGGCATTTGAAGCTATTAAAGTGTATCTCTTGAATCCTCATGTCCTAATACCTCCCATGTCTGAGTTGCATTTCTTATTATATATTTGTGTTACCTTTTATGCATTAGGGGCCCTTCTTCTAGCACAACAAAATATTCTCAATGTGAAGGAGTTATATATTACATTATTCGGACTTTGCTCTCTTATGAATGCAATTACAATTACATTGAGAAATTATGTCTTGGTATCATCTTTATAGAATATAATTTGCACCACTACCTTCTTAACAATCAGGTTCATATCATTACCAAAGTATATCCTCTACGATACCTCTTGTCATGTACACATATCTCGGAGACGCGTCTTGCACGTTGGGTCATGCTACTTACCGAGTTTGACTTAAAATTTATTCCACAAAAATCAATCAAAGGACAATTTATCTCAAACCAATTAGTTGACGCTCTTCTTCCGTAGATACATCACTTGTTTGTGATTCATTTTGAAATGATTTCACTACTTACGCCATTGATACTGACACTTAGACTATGTACTTTAATGGGTCCCATTGCCTCTTAGGGGCGGGGGCTGGAATTGTGTTCATCACTCCACATGGTGATCATCTCCCCTTCATGTATCGCTTAGGTTTCTCATGTACAAATAACTTTGTTGAGTATGAGGCCCTCATTCTCAATCTCACCGTCACACGTAAACTTCTTATTCACAATATTTGCATACATGGTGATTCACAGCTTATTATAGATCAAGTTAACAATGCATATCAAAAATAGGAGCATCTTATCCCATATAATAACTTAGTAAAAATAATCCTCATCACATTTGAATCCTACTCTCTTTCTAATATTCCGCATAGAGAAAATCGGCATGTGGATGTTATGGCTAGTCGACATCCTCATTCTTAAAGATATCACCGATGAGCAAGCCACATTCACCATTCTCTACTTATGACATCCATCTACTGATCGTCTTCCTTTCGAATCATGTGTAGTCATATGTAGCAATGACCATCCCGAATGGTTTACTTAAATTTATAACTTTCTATATCGAAAAACCACTCCCGACGACTTGCAACCTCATGAATTTCGTCGTTTATGACGCAAGGCCACATAATACATAATCATAAGTACTTAATTATTCAAAATATCATTTGATGGTCATTTACGATGTTGTTTAGGATTGATGACATCCCCACAATTATTTCTCACGTTCATGATAGTTTGTGTGGTGGTCACTTTTCAGGAAAATCCATGTCACACAAGCTTCTACGTCAGTGGCTACTATTGGCCTACTATGGAATAGGATTGTTTAGAATATGCCAAACATTGTGATAAGTGCCAAAAACATGGAAATATCCATCATGCACCTACATATGACCTCCACCTATTGCTCCATCATGGCCCTTTTCCTTATGGGGTTTTGATCTCATCGAAAAAATTAACCCCGAATCGGCGGATGGTCATAAATACATCATTACTTGCTATAGAATACTTTACTAAATTGGTTGAATCCACTCCCTACAAACTATCATTGGACCCACATCATTAATCATTTTGGCATTCCCTCCTCTATTATCATGGATAATGGCTCTCCTTTCAAAAATAAGGATGTTAAGTGCCTCTATGCCAAATTCAAGATCAAGAAAACATTCTCCACTCCTTATTATTATCCACAGGAAATGGCCAAGTTGAAGCCACCAATAAGAAAATTGTTAAAATATTACGCAAGACCGTTGATACTAGTGGTGACGATTGGAACAATCAAATTCTATATGTTATACCGCACTAGTGTGCATACCTCAAAAATGCTATGCCCTTTTCACTTGTAAATGAAATCCAGAAGTGGTAATCCCTTAGAGCTAGAAATACCATCCTCATGGGTGTCCCTTAAAGGCATTCTCAAAGATAATGAATATCACGAAAATCATCGCCACGATCTTGAGATGCTTGACTCTCGTCATGTGCAATCTCTTGAACACCTTTGTGTTTATCATCGGATCGCGTTGCACAAGCTTACAATAATAACAAGCTTCATCCACAAGACAATATCGGTGATATTATATTAAAGGAAAATCAAAAAAACACAACAGCTAAAATCCATCTAAAAGGAAAATTCAAACCTAATTGGCTTGGACTTTATGTCATCACAGATATAATTTGGGGGGATCTATCATCTCGCTACTCTCCTTAGCAAGCCACTTAAAAACCCACTAAATGTAATGCATATCAAACACTACTATGTATAAACATATTCACTAACCTATGACACACTCTAGTTCCATGGTTCACACTTGACTATACTACATCCATGAAACTCACACACTACACATTTCACGTTGTGCATTCTAGTGTCACACATTATACTATCCTCTTCTATAATATAGGCTCTATGCTTCATTGATCTATCTATCCTGGCACACAATTCAAACCATTTCCCAATGACGCACTCTCGTTCTATGGTTCATTCTTGATTGTTTAGGGGTCTTTTATAAATGAACTCCTCTCATACTCATATGCATCTGCTCAGGGGGCACGCTTCTCCTATCACATTCACTTTTCATTTAATTACATACTCATTCATTGCATCTTGCATATCTTGGTTGCACATGATCTTTCTTGCTTATAATAGTTACATGTACACTTTGTTTACTATGTTAGAAGGTTTTCCAATGATGTCATTTCTATATACACATGTGCGTTCACTTATTCTTTAGTTGTGGATGCATAATTTTTACAGCTATTTACATGCAACAAAGATGATTGGCATTGTACCTCTTACCATTCCCACCAAGGCTCTTGGGGGCATCTACATTCCTACCCTTACACACTACAGGTTGTTTTTGTTTCATTTTCTACTACTCCATATTCTTTCTACACACTACTTTCTATTGATCTATACATGCTTTGACATACTCTTTATCTTTCTAACATGCTAACAAGTTCTTCATGTGCAACATTTTTCTTGCATAACCTATTTGCCACCATGTTTGTCTGATACTTTATTTTCTATTTTTTTCCATTGTTTGTCATTGTATGTTATTGTTTGTGGGTTATGCATTTTGTCTTGTGTGTACATTGTATGCTTTTGGCCGCTTCAGCCCTGATTGTCTTGTGACATTGTGAGTGATGTTCCATGTATGAAACCTTATTTTAACAAAGAATCTCTTTTATATGCACATTTTCTTGTTTCACTTATTTTTTATGTCATGTTCTCTTATATTTCTATTAACATATGTATCGAGACATCTTGTTAACATGTGCCTTGGTTTCCACCACGCACATTCCATCCTCTGCAGGGTATCAGTTTCATATTAGCATCCGGTCCTCTCTTTGGGCCGCATTCTCCAAGCAACGTCACATGTACCCTAAACAAGGGGGCATACATTGGGTGAATCAATCACCCCATTTAGAAACTTAGAGCTTTAGTACATGCCTACACAGTATAGGAACATAATAGAGTTACAGTCACATAATGGCCCATATTATGACTTGGGTCCTCAATTTAGCACAGACACACCAGCCGCCCGAGATACGACACTAGTACCTAGGAACTCCTAACCTTTCCTGGGAACCTATGACTAGGGGTAGTTACTGATTACTTTCTCGAGATCATCACATTTTTCGAGTAGTTTTCACAGTACAGGCACAGTCCTCCAACAATCAGAATGCATTCTATCTCCTTTTTCTATGTGGATCAAACTGGAACAACACGGAACTAAACACAGATCACACTAGTTGTAGTTGTGTATAAATTCAAGAAGCAATCATGGAAGGAGAGTAACACTATATCTCTCTCCCCAACACTCTTCTGTCGTGGTGTGAGATCACCCAAAAAACTTACACTTGGTGTGAGATCACCCAAAAAATCATTCTTGACGTGAGATCGCCCAAAAAAACCACTCTTGGCATGAGATCACCCAAAAATATCATTCTTCTACAACATTTTCAGGACATTTTCTATCCTTGTCACTCTCCACGGATCAAGTGCACACTTTCCTTTTGCTACTTTTTTACATTTTTTACATACTTTATTAGATTTTTCATAATACATGAATTTGACTACTCTTTTCGCTCTTCTTTTGCAGGGTTTTCCTTAATACACAACAAGAAGAAACCCTACATCAAGATACAACAACAATAGGTACAACACTCATACGCTTCACCCTAGGTTCACTTCCTCTTTCTTAGCTTCCACGCTTCATTTTTATCACTTCACGCTTTCACTTGTCTCCTCGGCATGCTTTTGCCATCAATCTACAAGGAACAAAGGTACATAAATTATAAACTACTTTATGTTATCAAGTATTCACTCAACAACATAAAGTGGGGGAAAATGTAGACACAAAATCATGCACTTGGGTACATTTCTAGGTCCTAATCACATGCTTTATTATTCATATGATTCCTAAGTGAGAAAACTAGCAATTGTCATCTATCTTTGGCCTTTTGTCTATGTTTCTTATTTTCTATTTGGCCTTCTACACCCTATAGCCCAGTCTGGACTTTATTGCTTTATCTTTTAGGACTCTGACACCAACACCTAGACAAGATGCCAGCACCCAGGCACCCTCATACTTCTAGGTGCCCCGACCCCTTTATTTTTTATTCACTCTTTTTGGGCATCTTTTATCTTTTGGGCATCTTATTTTCTTATGGGTCGGCCTTCCAGTTGTCAATTGCAAAATTCAACCAAGGGAATCATATAAATACAAAGCTATGTGACCATAATAAAGGACCAAGCTCTAAGCATATATTATCACCACCTAAGGTTGCATCCAAAGGAATTATAAGAGCATCAAAGGAATCCATCTAGCACTCACTTAAGGGACAAGGGACTACATTTTCTACATACACGCATAGGAAGGGAAGTTTATTTTTCCATCCACACATCTATTTATATTGGTACATCTAGCTATCACCCGCTATCATGTGCACTTGTGTAAGGGCTTCCTAGGGCATGATTATATCTCACACGCACAAGAACTACATAGAGTCTGAAATGTAGTGCAGCGCTCAATTGTAATCTCACTCGGTTGGGTGTCCACCGAGCTCACCGACTCCTCATTTTGTATCTTTTCTTTTTGGGATTTGATGTAATTTGAGGTTTTACAGGTCATATTCTCTTTACATGTTACAGAGAATTGAGTGATCATCCAACGACATACGGTGTGACTAAAAGAGACAACGAGTGACACTTTTATGACACCAAAAAAGCAAAGTCTTGAGATCTTGCACATTCACAGGCACCCAACAGAGGACTCTAGCACCCCGACCTAGTCCAGGCGCCTAGTCCAAGATTATCCAAAGCAAATCTAGAATTTATTGTGAACAGTTGTAACAATATGATCTTCTTGTTTCTCTATTTCTCCATCAGTATAGTCCTGACATTCGGCATAAATCAACTAAGTCTTTTATCCTCTCTCTTTTACCTAGGGTTTCAAATTCATTAGCTTACTTGTGTCAAAATTTGTACTTAGCATTTATTTATCCTATGTTACTACAATTAAGGTTTTACAAATTAAATATTTTTTAAATCAAAGTTTAGTGCCCTAAATATTTTTTTATTGGTCCACAAATATTTTTTATGTTTTTTTGCAAAAACAGGTTTTAAAAAAAATTAAAAAGTGTATTTTTTAATTTAAATGGACCATTACTTGACAGATAAACTAAATCTATCATTGACTGGTAACTCAGAATCGAGTGTCTTTTTTGTAAAATTGTGTGATTTTTTGTGATCTTTACATTAGTGTCATTTAATTTGTAAAACACGCTACTTAATAAAGTGCCAAAATCTAGGGGGTGTTATAATCTCACAAAGACACATTTTTGTTGAACCTATCGTCATGTTACATTCTTTGTTATCATGGATTCTTACCCATCAGAGAATGAGATGCTTTGCTCAAAGATTTTAGGAGGATATAGTAAAAATTTAGAAGAAAATAGATTTCTTTAGAAGCAAAACTCACTTCTACATAACCTCATTCACAACAAATATGACCTCATTCACTCCTGAAGCAAAAACTTGCTCACTTACAACATCATCCTTACATTGTGGACACTTATTCCCATGCTCCTATTCCACTTATAGTTTCGCTCCCATACCCATTGACCTTATTTTGTCAGTTTTTGAGCCCACTTTTACTTTTGATGCTCCTGAGACTATTTCCCTTGTTACTACATGTTCTACTTCCACACATATACCTATTACAGTAACACATTTTGTGTATCCCAGTTCTACTCACATGTCTGCTCCTTTAACAAGTATATAACTAGATTTGGTTCTCACATGCTTTGTTTTATGGGTTTCACTAGCGAGGGTATTGACAAACTTTCATAGGTATTGCTTCCCATATTTAAATAGTTAAGTGGCATTTTTGGCATGACATTATTTTTTAAGTAGATACTTCATTGGGATCACACATTGACAAATCTCCTATTTTTGTTCACTCGACTATTTCAAGGATCAAAATCTACACATGAGTTGTGTACCTTCACTTAGGCTTGAGAGACCTAAGATTTCAGTTGTCATACATGATCGACCTGACACATATTTTGATGTTCCTTTGCATGATCCCATTGTGAATTTACCACCAAATCATATGAAAGATACTTCATCATCCATCTATGTTGTTTTGGAGTGGATTTTTTATCACTCATGGTAGCGACATAGGTATTTGTTGAGAGGACTCTACAAAGTGCGGATCCTCCACCATTCGGCTTCTTGTTTCACTTCATATACCATCTGCATTTTAATGCTCCTTATTTTGAGAAATTTTCTTTAACATGTGTAGTATATCTCTCTTGTTTGTTGAGAGATTTTGCATATGTATTTTCACAACTTTTAGGCATGTTGATAGTATCTCTTGTGAGGGAGCTATTCTAGTGAATCTCAATGTTAGTTTTTCAATGTTCGAGTAGTTGTTTTGATAACTCATATAGATTTGTAGTGTCACTCCACCCATTCAGCATTATAGGAGGGTGTGGTGTTGATCATGCTTCTTCAAGTCTTGTGTCCTTGTCTTTTTGCCTTGGTTATTCTTGGATCATGACACTCATATTACTTTAGATCATGTGTCCTTGCCTTGTTTCCTTAGTTTTTGTTATTGGATCGTGGCAAACCTACTTGGATCATTTGATCAAATTATGTTTGGTGTTTTTTACACTTTCAACATCACTCCATTTGTCAGACTCTTTGTATGGAGCTATTCTAGTGCAACATAGTGTCAGTTGTTTTTGAGTTTTGTGATTGAGCACACCAACATAGTGGATTGAGACCATAGTGCAAACCAAATTTCTATAGCATTAGACGAGTTCTTTTTAAGCTGAGCTTCTTGGGATGCCTTACAGTTAGATTTTTCTCTCTCTACTTTGTTGTTACTAGTTTTTGGTACCTTGCGGTGATTTTTTCATCCATGGTAACTTCTTTTTCCCAGTTATTATATGTGGGTACCTCATTAGGCCTTGTTACCGGACCCACATTATTTTCCACCCACCTAAGCTACGCTTATGGGGGCTGTTAGTGTAGATTATTATTTATCCTTTTATTTGTTTATTAGGATAATTCTTACACTTAGGTTATCCCTACACTTGTTGAGTTAGCTTTCTTAGGTGTACTAGTTGTGTGGAGTTAGCTTGCTAGTCATGTGGAGTTATCTTGATAGTCTTTGGATTTAACTTAACTACTGTATTAGTTAGTGGGATTTCTTCACCACTAATCTAGGTAGCATTTGCACTTCCTTTTTCCTATATGTACATCCTAATTATTAAGTTAATTCATTGCATTATGATGTATTTCCTCATATTATATTTTAGTTCTTTGTTTGTATATCCTTTTGTAAGGTTGTCCTAGTGAATTCCTTTCACTTATCAAATATGGTGTGATATTATCATCTAAGATATTTGCGGCTCGGAATAATCTTCTTATTATTCCTTTCAAAAGCTTATAATTTTGTAGCCATCAAGTTTCCCAAGGATTATATGATTAATGATGAAGTCTTATACCATTTTATGATCCTCCCCTTATTATTAGAGTCATCATTCATGATGCCTAAGTAAGAAGAGTCTTGTTGGATGAGGGCTCAAGCATTATTTTTCTTCTCTCTCTCTCTTTTAAAAACTAAAATTTACCGATGATGACCTTAAGCACATACGAATAACTTTGTCATGGATTTGAAAATACCAAGCAGAAGCAAGATGGTTGTATTGGATCCATGTTACTTTGTAGGAACAAAGTACCATCCACACCAATCTCATGGTTCTTGGTAGCCTATTTCTTAAAATCCATTAATAGGTAGACATTAGATACAATGTATGTGTGCAAATACATCATTTGGATACCAATCCTTGAATTCATCCATAACAACCAACAAAATATGCATGATGATTATACTAATATGTGGCACATACTTGTATCCTTCCCTAATAAGCCCTTTCTCATTCCCACTACTTTTACAATGCATAATGTTCCATATCCTATGTTTTTTGACTATATACACAGAGCTTCTTGTCACTCTTGTCACATCATATGATGATGATCCTAATGAACTAAAAAACATGGTTAACAAGAACATTTTTCCACAATCCATCACCAATTGGATTCCTCCATTTATTTTACCACAGGACCAATTTCCTTCCATGTTAGAATAAGAGGATCCTCTTTGTAATGATACTAACACCTTTTACAACCTTAAAAAGGATCTCTTTAATGTAATGAATCTATAATTTCCATATTATTCAAAAATTATCCACATCTTTCTCCCTAATATTTTAGTAAGTTGGGCATATCTACCAAAGAGTCTTCTTTCAACATTATTACCCCTAATGACATTGACATACCTACATATACCATTATGCCCTCCTACTATGAGGATTAAATCATGTCATAGATGCAAGATATAGAAACTTTTATGTATTCCATTATCAAAATAGTCTTGCTAGAATTCATGCCTTAAACCATAATACCAACATGATTGACACTTCTTTTTGGGAATCTCACAATGAGAGTTCTTCCACCGCACCGAATTTTGGGGTACCTCACATTGCCTATATTCCCTTAAAATTTAAAATTTGAATCCAATAAATCTTAAACAAATAACACCTCTTTCTATAACATTATTGAAACTAATTACTCCATCAACTGTTATTTTTCTTTATTTTCAATCCTTCTTACGTCTATCCTTCCCACTTAAGTTTATCCTTCCCTCTTGGGTTTATACAACCATTGTATCCTACCTAGGATACTTTGGTAATAAATTCATATATACTTATATGCCCACCGAATTTGTGATACCACGTCATTTTATCACCTTGTATCTCACTTTATCATCCTTATAACATCCGTACATCAATTTTTGTACTCTTTAGCATTGTTATCCAACCTCGGGATATCCCTCCATGGCCTCCTAGTTAGGTAATTTATGTCTTTACTTATTGATTATTTTCAAGTGTCTCTTTTCAATTTTTCTTCTTAAGGTTCCAAGAAGCCATTATCCCCACCATAGGAAAGTGGAGTGACACCGGTAGGTAAGTACAAGGTAGGTATATTTCATTTGGTCCATTTTATTATTCCTTTCTTACCCTTACATTATTACTTGTACTTTTGATTTCAAGAATTGCATTGGTATTTTTTCAAGACCATATCATCTTTCATTATTTTGGCACAAGTTTATATTTGGTTGGGGCATCTTTATAAACCTCATTTTTTACGTTTGCTAACTATTTCTCTTGTAAAAGGCCTGCTAATGCATTTTTCTCTTGAGCATGTGCCTCAAGGGACATATGATGGGATTGGGGTGTGATTATACTTGGTCATATGGGCTCTGAAAACAAAATTTTAGAGATTTATTTAGTATTCCATAGTTCCCTTATCCTCACCTCATTCCCTTAGCTTGCTCACACTTTGTACCCATTATTTCTACTTGCATCACTATGTTCACTTTTTTACACTAATGTACGCTCTTATCTTATATATTAGTCATCCTAAACCTTTGTCATTGTATCAATTTATTCCTTGGATTCTGCTTCATTCTATTTTACACCTTTTAACCTTAGTTTTTCCCGAAGGTTGACACCATTGCCCATGGGAGATGGTGTTGGGTTAATTTTTTCCATGGATAATGGCATTTCCCATGGGTTATCACATCAAGTATAAATAACCCACCACTTTTTTCATTTTAGAATAATTTATTCATCATTCCAAAAATGTTTCACTTATTTACATAGTGGAAACTTGCACATATTTTCACACCTAGTAGTTATACTCGAGGTTTTAGATATTTTTCTTTTTAATTTTGGTCCCCATAGTGAGCTAGGACTAAAGGTATTCTTCTTGATCTTTCCCCTTCTCTACCTAAATTTATTATCTCATTGTTTTTGTATCTAGGTAGGATCATGCATTATGAACCACACTACAGGTAAGTATTTATAACCCTTCTTTATCTCTTTTGTTTTTTTTTTTACATGGATGGTTGGTCATTCATCTCTATAGGTTAGGGTATGTGTGTGTGTGTGTGTGTGTGTGTGTGTGTGTGTGTGTTTTTTTATTTTTCTTATGATGTTATTATTCTTAGATTTATCCATCTCTTATTCTATTCTTATTTTTAATCCTATCATGATACCTCTCTTTCTCTTAGGTATAGGCCTTGAAACCTATATCTTCCTTAGGGTTAGGGATACTATCCTCTAGAACTATGGCACTAGAACTCCTTTAGCACCTTTGGTATCTACATTTTGTACAAGCCAAGGATTTTCCCCCAACATTTAATAAGCAAAATAAAATCAAGCATGTTTTCTTTATATTACATGAGTTGCGGGAGCACAAGCGTTTTCTCAATAACACCTATACAATTTGGTAAGGAATATTGAATAGGCCCCTAGAGATATGATAAGTTGAAATATCTTTAATAATACTCCATGGACCACCAAGACAATATTCATCAATGGTGAGCAAGAAGTAACAAACAATATTAGAGTGGAATGACTCGGATAATGATGGAGAATTCCTATTTATTATACTCAAATGAATCGATAGTGATGATGAATTCCTATTTCTACCCAACCAAAGAGTACTTGTTGTCAATGATGATCTAGTAGAGCCAACAAAATGTGAGATTGGTTTTGGAGAGAAGAAGGAAGACGTTCTCATAGTCTATATGACTTTAAGAGACCATAGGAAATAAATTTTTAGACAGGATACATTAATGGCCTTCTACTTTCCATAAGAACTTATTATGATGAATATATCCTTTCTCCGTTTTAGGAACTTGCATGGAAGGATATTATTGCAAAACTTCCAAGGTCTAAGGAAGGTTATCCCATTAGGACGTTGATGAAAAACATGAAGTTTTCACTAGTCATTCTCATTAAGGAACATGAGGAAGAGCTTCATCATACTAAAATACAACTAGTACACACCTTAAAACCAATAAAAAATGAGGAAGGGGTGTATTTTGTTGTTAAATCTAACATTTCAAAGGACTAAGAGAATAAATACCTCTTCATGTTCTTGTTACTAACCACAATAGTTTATAATATTATTATATAATCACCATTAGAAAAGGAAGTGACTTATCTCATTGTTGGCATGTAGATTTTTTAGGCATTTTACTTGACAACCCTATTGAAATTTTTGCCTCTTTTTCGTCAAAATTGTCAAAATTTTCCAAATTACCTATTTTCAAAATTCAACATCTCGGAAAGGTTTCAAGAGTATTGGATCATGGATTTATCCCATGGACACACGAAGGACCTCATCTCAACTCCCGAGAGCCTATGCTTAGCCCTCCATCTCTCTCTCTTGCTCTCACATGGTGACACTTGTCACGATCTCATGAAAAGTGCAACTTAGTGTCCCCATTTTTCCCTCACCTCAATTTTCCCATATTTTCATGGGTGTAACTCATCCTCTAACCCCCAACTGACCTAAGTTAGGCCATGTTGGGTTAATGGTGAGTTAAAGTGCTAAAAATAAAAAAGGTTAAAACTCCAACACTTGGTCATTTTTGAAATTATTTTTTCCCCAAAGAGCACCTCAACATGAAAATAGATGAAGTGTAACATGGAAATCCATTGAAACTTCATATTTTTCCTCCATGGAAGCCATTAAAACTAGCTCCATGCTCTATGTTTCCAAAATGGTCTTTTGCTCATTGTCGGTGATCCCATGGTCAAAAAACCTTGAAACTTTTCCAAAATGCTCCATTTGAAAACAAATTTCAGATGATCTATCACTTGGGGGTGTCATGACATGATTTATTTTCTATTTGAGAAGCAATTTTCTAGTCAAGGACTCCATTTTTTCCGAGCAATGAAAATGTCTTTGTGTTTTCTTGGTGATCTAGTGAGCCAATTTTCTTGAAATTTGGAGCAGATGATCCTCATAAAATCAGATTTCATTTGAGACATTTATTGCATGATGAAGTGGAGTATTTTTGGATATATGGAGGACTAAGTTTTCTCTCAGTATTCTTCCCTCTTTGAATATATTTACATTTTACTAGTGAGCCAAATTTCCTGAAATTTGGAGCAGATGATCCTCGTAAAATCATATTTCATTTGAGCCATTTATTACATGATGAGGTGGAGTATTTTTGGATATATAGAGGAATGATTTTTCTCTCGATCATTCTACTCTCTTTAATAAATTTTACACTTCCACGTTGATCCAAATAAGAGAATTGTCTAAAATTTGGAGTTATGTTGTGGAGCTTGTTTTCATGTGTGGAAGTGTTGAAGATTGTACACTAAAAGTATTGTACACTCTCCATAGTTTTTGGCCTCGAAAGATGTTCCTAATACCTCGGAAGACATACTCTTCTCATATGGGTGGTATTTTGACCCATAGGTTTATGGGGCGGATTTGGCCCATGGTTTTGGTACCCATGGTATTGTAAAATTGCTTAAGCAATTTCATATTTGTGTGCTTTTGTGCATATGGTAGGGTTAATGTAACATTATAGATGTGTGAGTTCAAGTGTGAATTCAAGAGAGTTTGTTGAGCATAGCTCCAAATAGATATGGGTATTGTTATCACCAAATCACAACACCCTATGATTACTTAGCATGTTGTAGACACCTAAATTTCAATTTTGCAATCTTATTGCCAAATGCACGCAAATCACTCTCATTCTTACCAATTTTGTTATAATTAGTGATTTGTACTAATTAACTAACGTTTCTTACCATTTTGGCCAATTAACAGCACATTGTTTATTTCCTAACCTCTTTTGCATTTAGGATGCCACTTTACGACGAATCGTAAGTCAAAATCCTCTTCTAAATAGACAATTAGCAATTATTAGCTAATTAAGCCTATTTTTCCCTTGTTTTGGTCAATATATCCTACTATTATTGGCTCAAACCCCTCTTCCAACCACTCAAATATACCCCACTTTCCCTCACAACATCTCAAAAGGCTTTAAAAGCTTATCCTAGCCTCCTAATTGACCCCGGGTGGTTGATTAGGGCTCCTCACATCCTAATCACTTGTTAATTCACTAATCGGGATTAACAAACCTTAATTATGATTAGAAATTCTTAATCTTCTTTGTAATTTTAGTAACACATGCACCATGATGCAAGTTTTCCTAAAAGGAAAAACTATAAATAATACTAAGTACTATCTTCCAACTTTACACCATGCTTTGCTTTGCATCTCATATATGAAATATGATTTATATCCAAGCTCAATCCTTGCCTAAAGTCTTCAATGGGGTTAGTAGATGGGTATCCAATATGATCTTGTAGTCATTTTTGGAGAGACCATTTCACCTCTCTTAGAGTAGCAACAAACCCAATTTGATTTCTCTCATAGATCTATTTAGGTCTTTGTTAGTTTAGTAAGGATGTTTTGTATATTAGTGTTTAATTCCATTTAGTTTACATTCTTAACATGCTTTTAAGCTTTGATCATTGATGTTACATTCCTAGACTTAGAGCTTGACTATAGGTGGCAATGGTGTTAGCCTTTCCTAGTTAGTCATACTATTTACTTTGAGAAGTTTGGGGTGTTATCATTTGGCACACCCAAAGTGTGTTTCATACATACCCCATTGCATTCATTTATAACGTTTTTTAACTTAGTTTTTAAAAAAATCATTTCAAGTTTTCTAGATTAGTTTCAAGTTTTCTAGATTAATTTCAAGTTTTCTAGTTTAATTTCAAGCTTTCTAGATTACTTTCAAGTTTTCTAGTTTAATTTCAAGCTTTCTAGATTACTTTCAAGCTTTTTAGATTAGTTTCTCAAGATTTTTAGATTAATTTCAAGTTTTTAGAGTAATTTTCAAAGTTTTGTAGCTCAATTTTTAAGCTAGATAGTTGTTTCAATTATATTAGTCATAGTTGCTTTTTTATTGTTCCTTGTAGGATTCAAGGAGGCGAAGTGCTGTCGAAATTACCTCAAAAGGCCAAAGATTTGATCTTTTTGAAAAAATCCTTGTCAAAACTCATGTTTTGATAACCTACAGGAAGGTGTGTGCTTGTGCACTACTATGTGAACCTGTGCACTATTGTGTGCGCATGTGCATTGCTATATTTTTGGTCTCTGAGTGTGGCTTGCACCTAAGCACTACCGTGTGTGCTTATTCTCTATTGTGTGCGCTTGTGCACTAGTGTGTGTGCCTATGCACTATTGTGTGCACATGTGCCCTACTGTGTGTGCCTTTGCATCACTATATTTTTGGTTTTTGGGTGTGTCTTATGTTTGTGCTTCAAATTGTGTGCCCACGCCTCTCTATCTACGCTTATGCAAGCTAAGCTGTGTAAATTTGATAGACATGCACCTGTGCACAACTATGTGTGCCTGTGCATCAAAGTGTGCACTCATGCTCTAAGGTGTGTGCTCCTACACACATATGTGTGCCAATGCACTCAAGTAAAATTGCTTCAAAGTTTGAAATTTCAACTTCTGATTTTGGGGTCTCTGTCATTTTTAAAAGGTTTTAATTGTTGTTTTTATCAATTTTCTGATTTTAGAGCAATATTTCTAACAAAATTAACTTAGGGTTTGATAAGTGATTTTTGTTAAAATTGGCTTAGGGTTTGATGAGTGATTTTGTTTCATGTTTTGTATGAGTTTGGAATAGGGTTTTGTATGCTCTTCTCTTGCACTTTGTGTGATCTTGAGAAACAAAATCACCCCTAAACCTATTTTTTGATAATTTAGAGTAAGTAGGAAAAAGCATCATTCATTTCTATGATTAAGGGGATAAAATTTCATTTTGGCATGTACATGACCTTTTAATTTAAGAGTTTTTTCACTTGATAAATAATCAAGGCTAAAATTTGTGTATGCTCTTCCTTTGCACCTAGTGTGATCTTGGGAACCAAAATCAATTTTAGTATTTCATTAAGAGGCACTTGGATTAATTGGGAATAAACCTTGTTTTGCAAATTTTTATGGTAGTTAGTTGATTTACAATATTTTTATCTAGTTGGGTTACTTGTTGTGTATTCTCTTCTCTTGCACCTAGTGTGATCTTGAGAAACAAAAGCAATACTTAATCATCTTTCTATAAAACTTTACATCTTTTTCAACTACTAATCATTTGTGTGAAGGACCTATCACTAGTCAAAGAAAGGAGGGCTCTCTTCAAACCAAATTCTAACATTCACGTGTGTTGTAGGTTTCCAATGGTGGTCTAAACCAAATTGCTTAATCCAAAAGATAAAAAATACACCAACACACCATTCAAAACACCTTGTATTGCAGGTTTTGGTTAAGAGCTATGGCTCATCCACTTTAAACTAGGACATAATCCCTTTGGCATAAGCCTTAAGCTACAATAATGGGGGTGGTCCTAGGAACCCCAAAGTAGTTCACGCAAGAGGGAACCTTGTGAATGAAATGAGAAAGTGCTCCAAATACCCAATTGATTAGTACGCCTTGGTGAGATTAGAGTCAAAGTTATTTCCATTGTGACCCTAGTGATAATACAACTAAATGCACTAGTTTCTCATTGTATTAGAAGGGGGTAAAGTAAAGTCAAGATACTCCAAGATTAGTCAATGTGAATTTCTTGGTAAATTGAGCTTGTAGAAGTAAACTTGTGACACATAGAGAGAGAACCACCTAGGAAGCTTTTTGGCTTGGAGCCATTTGTTTTTGACATCGTATTCTATAGAGCTCTCACAAAGTGACAACTTTGTTAGATTCAAACTCTTTTTTTTTCAAACAAGGGAAATAATCTCTTGAAGTTGAAACCGTGTGATATTTCATCACGAAATCTATTTAGTGTTACTTTGACCTAGTTTTTCACTTGTCCTAAGACAAGGTGAAACTCTTGCCAAAGTTGCACCAAGTATTTTTCACCACCACTTGGTTTACACCTTTGTTTTCTTGTTTCCCATTTTGGGACAAAAGGAAACAACATACACAAATACCACTTGATCATATTACGTGTCCACCACTTTTGTATTCTACTTGTGCGACTAGGTTACAATGCTGAAGCACAAGTGTTGAAAGTGTGCATGGTACATACTCACGATCTAGTAGGTCCTCTTGTCTCAAAAACCCATATTTGAGACTCATTATCATTTGTAGTTAGGTGATATCATAATTTTATTCTTTTGAGTTGTTACGCTTCTCGCATTATAGTGATACAATTGTGATATTTACTTCTTGTTTCCATTTTGAAACTTGTCCTAAATCTCTATATTGTGTTGTTACGTTGTTTGCATGCCTAATTATTCCTTGATATACTTAGGCATAGTTTTTACATCCTAGATTTTCCTTGATTTTTGTAAGTGTTGAGGTTACTTTGTTAGCATTGCAATAACATCATTTTGACACTAAAAATCTTGCTTTCACAAAAATCTTGGTTCATGTGTCCAAATAGTGTCACTACGTTGCTCACAGTTGTATCATCCATTTTACAAGAATTAGACTTTGTTAGTGTTTAGAAAATGGTCTTAAGTATACCTTGTTAGAGGATCACATCAACACTCTCTTAGCATTTAGGTCTTGTTTGTTTCAAACTTGACCTAGCTCATGATATTGTGTTGTCACTATTTTGTTTTAAACCTATCTCAAAAAATCATAGGGAGTAAACTTTTGTTGTGATTGGATTTGAATATTGTGCGTCATTATATTGTCCTAGATATCTCTTGTCATATATTACCTTGTTAGGGTAGGTCATTCTTTATTATTTGGTGTCCTTAGGTTCATATTAATCCTTAGAATTCGTGACAATTTATTGTTTGGTATTCTTTGTAACGATTGGACATCGTTACGCCACTTGGTTTGTCCTAGTGCCCATATTTTCTAAATGTCTGGCTGGTTTGCGTTGTGCTTCCCAAATTGACACAAGAATTCATTCCAATTGAAGGAGATCAATCACACTATCTTGGTCTAGATATTTGTATCCCACAAATTCCAACAATGACCAACTATCGTGAGGTTCCTTATACGTATGACACTAAGGAATCAAAGTTTTAGCATTCCCATCAAAGGATGCCCATCACAACTAAGCCTCATTTGGTTCTTCGCACTAGAGAACCCGTCAGTACCTTGTTTCCCACCTTCATCTCATAGTCGGTGGTATGGTTTGGATGCTTCTAATCCAAATTATTATCTAGGTTCCCCCCACTCTTCTTAAAATTCCAATCCAAATTATTCTTATGATTCTTCGGATTTACCTCGGTCTTCTGAAAATCATCATCAGATATATTCACCGCATTCAACTCTTGAGTTGCAGTCCTCCATCTCTTCACAGGACTCCCCTTATCGAGTTGCCTAAATAGAATATTCCTTTAAATATCCGTGCAAATCCAAGATCCATCAATCAAACATCGAATTTGGTTCTACGTCGCGGTCATCCCTTGCTTTGCACGACCTCCCTTATTCACCACCTCAAAACCTCTTCCATCGTTGAAGATCCGAGAAAATCCAAATTCTCCTAAGTCAACACTTATGTTGCAATATTCTAAGTCAACACCCATGTCACAATATTCTAAGATGAATCCCATGTCGCATCATCTAAGTCGACACTTATGTTGCAATAATCTAAGTCGAATTCCATGTCGCAATATTCTAAGTTGACACTCATGTCATGATCATCTAAGTCGACTCCTACGTCGCAATACCCTACCTAGATGACTGATCCTATTGCTCTACCTGTAATATGTCATCTTATAGGAAAACCTATGCCAATCAGTTCCAAATCTACATCTTCTTCTACTCGTGAGACATCTAGATCCAAATCTACTTCGTCTCTTGAGTCATCATCTTCTCAAACTTCCACACCAATTGGACCCATTTCTTCTATTCAACCTCCCATGGTCAAAGAACATAAACCCACACCGATCGATTCATTTCAAAATGAAGAAGTGATTAGAGAATCGATTCATTTCCTATATGTACATCCTAATTATTAAGTTAATTCATGGCATTATGATGTATTTCCTTATATGATATTTTAGTTCTTTGTTTGTATATCCTTTTGTAAGGTTGTCTGGTGAATTCCTTTGACTTATCAAATATGGTGTGATATTATCATCTCGAGGTATTTGCGGCTCGGAATAATCTTCTTATTATTCCTTTCAAAAGCTTATAATTTTGTAGTCATCAAGTTTCCCAAGGATTATATGATTAATGATGAAGTCTTATACCATTTTATGATCCTCCCCTTATTATTAGAGTCATCATTCACGATGCCTAAGTAAGAAGAGTCTTGTTGGATGAGGGCTCAAGCATTATTTTTTCTTCTCTCTCTCTCTTTTAAAAACTAAAATTTACCAATGATGACCTTAAGCACATACGAATAACTTGTCATGGATTTGAAAATACCAATCGAAAGCAGTATGGTTGTATTGGATCTATATTCTTTGTAGGAACCAAGTACCATCCAGACCAATCTCATGGTTCTTGGTAGCCTATTTCTTAAAATCCATTAATAGGTAGACATTAGATACACTGTATGTGTGCAGTCACATCATTTGGGTACCAATCCTTGAATTCATCCATAACAACCAACAAAATATGCATGATGATTATACTAATATGTGGTACATACTTGTATCCTTCCCTAATAAGCCCTTTCTCATTCCCACTACTTTTACAAAGATTGCATAATGTTCCATATCCTATGTTTTTGACTATATACCGAGCTTACTTTGTCACTCTTGTCACGTCATATGATGATGATCCTAATGAACTAAAAACATGGTTAACAAGAACATTTTTCACAATCCAT
Organism: Taxus wallichiana var. yunnanensis; assembly: GCA_018340775.1. Lineage (NCBI taxonomy): Eukaryota > Viridiplantae > Streptophyta > Pinopsida > Cupressales > Taxaceae > Taxus > Taxus wallichiana. The sequence continues at coordinate 751,560,625 of CM031239.1, forward strand.
CACCAATTGGATTCCTCCATTTATTTTACCACAGGACCAATTTCCTTCCATATTAGAATAAGAGGATCCTCTTTTTAATGATACTAACACCTTTTCAACCTTAAAAGGATCTCTTTAATGTAATGAATCTATAATTTCCATATTATTCAAAAATTATCCACATCTTTCTCCCTAATATTTTAGTAAGTTGGGCATATCTGCCAAAGAGTCTTCTTTCAACAATATTACCCCTAATGACATTGACATACCTAGATATACCATTATGCCCTCCTACTATGAGGATTAAATCATGTCATAGATGCGGTATAGAAACTTTTATGTATTCCATTATCAAAATAGTCTTGCTAGAATTCATGCCTTAAACCATAATACCAACATGATTGAAACTTCTTTTTGGGAATCTCACAATGAGAGTTCTTCCACCGCACTAAATTTTGGGGTACCTCACATTGCCTATATTCCCTTAAAATTTAAAATTTGAATCCAATAAATCTTAAACAAATAACACCTCTTTCTATAACATTCTCGAAACTAACTACTCCATCAACTTCGTTATTTTTCTTTATTTTCTTCCTTCTTACGTCTATCCTTCCCACTTGGGTTTATCCTTCCCTCTTGGGTTTATACAACCATTGTATCCTACCTAGTATACTTTGGTAATAAATTCATATATACTTATATGCCCACTTTGAATTTGTGATACCACATCATATTATCACCTTTTATCTCACTTTATCATCCTTATAACATCTTTTGTACATCAATTTTTGTACTCTTTAGCATTGTTATCCAACCTCGGGATATCCCTCCATGGCCTCCTAGTTAGGTAATTTATGTCTTTACTTATTGATTATCTTCAAGTTTTTCTTTTCAATTTTTCTTCTTCAAGGTTCCAAAGCCATTATCCCCACCATATGAAAGTGGAGTGACACCAGTAGGTAAGTACAAGGTAGGTATATTTCATTTGGTCCATTTTATTATTCCTTTCTTACCCTTACATTATTACTATACTTTTGATTTCAAGAATTGCATTGGTATTTTTTCAAGACCATATCATCTTTCATTATTTTGGCACAAGTTTATATTTGGTTGGGGCATCTTTATAAACCTCATTTTTTACGCTTGCTAACTATTTCTCTTGTACAAGGCTGCTTAATGCATTTTCCTCTTGAGCATGTGCCTCAAGGGACATATGATGGGATTGGGGTGTGATTATACTTGGTCATATGGGCTACAAAACAAAATTTTAGAGATTTATTTAGTATTCCATAGTTCCCTTATCCTCACCTCATTCCCTTATCAATATAACAAATTCAAATAACACACACTCGAATTGAAATTGCATAATTTAAATAACACACTTAGAATTGAAATGACACACTCATAATTAAAATTGCATGAAAGGAAATAACACACACTTAATAGAAATTACGCAGTAAAGGAAATAAGTAACTACATTCAAACCGTAACTTATCAAAACCATGAGCATGCATAAATGTAAAAGCCTCCAGTCTCCTTGGTCAAGTGGGACCTTACTTTTCCTCGGGAGTGAGGTAATCTCAACACCACAGGATATTCAAAACAACATCTAATATATTGATTTAGAAAAGTTCCATAACATACTCAGTACATAACTAGAAAATAGATACTAACTGTTATAAATTACATTACAGATTACCAACATCAACTAACTACTAAATTGTTCTTAAATGAGATGTCTATATAGACATATTCGGTTACACATCATGCCAAAATTGTAGGCACTAAGTTCTTCCACTAACAACCCTATTAAAGTTCATTAAATCCTACTGGAACGCTAAAAACAAGATCCATGTTTATAGGTTGTCAATGGAAAAAGTCTTCCATGATTGCACAATGACTCTAGACTCAGACTTCTTGATTACAATTCCTAGCATTGGTTGTAAATTTTCACTATTATCATGCACATGTCACCACATTTCACCCATAGAGGTAATTAGTGGGATATTCTACGGTTAACAAGTTGCATGAAACAAAACAAGATAAATGCATTGAACTTACTAGGATATAACTATATAAATCATCCCCATGCACTAATTAATCATGTTTAATGATAAATCAATAATCACATAGATGATATTAAAAAGTCAAATATTGCACTCATCATCTCCCCGCACTTTACTTGATGCATGTCCCTATGCATCTCATTTGTGCCCTACTCTAAGGACAAGATGTTATACCATATCATATTCCTCAAACTGATCTACATATTGTTTCCTAGTTCCTTTGCATCCCAATTGTTTGAAATAACTTCCACCCAAGTTCACCCCTGAAACTATCATGTGACTAACCTAATGTTATTCTTTCAGGTGGTAATCAGATTTAGGAGAAGAGTGATGAGGGTAGTCAATCCTCGAGCCATTAAAAATGTCAATCCGGGTTGGTGTCTAAAGGTTGTATGCATTAAGTGAAGAAGATCTTGGAAAACAACTCCTTTAAACAAAAACTAAACTTGCATAAAATAAATCACACTTGCAAAATTAAAAGGCACACTTTTTGCCCAAATATACAAGTTTGCATGAAAGAAACACACTTGCAAAATTTGAAATGCACACTTGCAAAAAAAATAAAGGCACATATGCATAAATTGAAATTGCTAACATTGAAAATAATAAAGAGGAAAGGACACTGCAGTTTCACAAAAGAAATTACATAACATAAAAAAACAAAAAATTTAAAACAAAGGAAAATTACGAAATAAAGAAATAAACATTAACACATTAATCCATCTTCCTTGGAATGAGTGGCTAGGTCATTCCTTGGAAGAGGATTAATTCATATTGTTAATTGGAACTTGCGAAAAAACTTTACTTCCAAAGATTGGAAAGAAAGAACATATCTTGATTACTTGGGAAATGAAATTACATATCTAAGTGTGGAAGGTTGCATTTATAATTTATGCATCTAACCACTCCTTATTTTAGGAAATACAATCCGATCTTATCTTTATTCTATCCTAACAACTAAGATCTCCATCTCCACAAAATATGGAGAGAGATATATTATCAAGTCAAATCTTATCTCACTTATTTTAGGAAGATTTAATCCCAAATATTCTTTAGTTGCTTTTCTAACAAAATCATAATGATTTTATTCCTATACATTATAAGGAGGATTTCCCTCAAAATATTATTTTGACCAAATACCTTTCTCATATTTTCCATTTGACTTTGTTGTTTTTGATTGTGGAACTTTTGACGCTTGTCAAATACGCTTTTTTTCCTCGAGTTGCGAGTTCACTAAAAGTTAAATTTCTCTTGATTGGTAAAACCATCGAATCAAATGTAGAAAATATGAATGAGGTTTTTTTTAAACACATTTCTATGAACAAAAACCTCTGTTATATTTTTCATTTGAATTTTTTGTTTCTATTTATGGAACTTTTAGTCTCATCCGATATAAGTTATCCTCGAACTACTTTCACTAAAAGTTAAATCTATCTTCATTGGTAAAACCTGTAACAAATATGAATGATTTTTTGTTAAACACACTTCTATGAATGAAAACCTCTCTCATATTTTCCATTTGACTTTTTGTTTCTATTTATGGAACTTTTAGTGCTCGTCTGATACATGTTTCCTCAAACTACAGCTCATTAAAAGTCAGATCTCTCTTGATTGGTAAAACCTGTAACAAATGAATGATTTTTTTGTTAAACACATTTCTATGAACAAAAACCTCTCTCATATTTCCCATTGGAATCTTTGAGTTTTCACAATCCCTCAAAAATTGTCATTCTGTTGATGCAAGTTCCTGGAACTAAAGTTGTCATTCCTTTTATGCAAGTTCTTAAACCTACAAGTTTTTGAACTAAATTTGATTTGTCCATGAATTGAAAGTTCTAGAACTAACTTCCATTCAATTGATACAAGTTCTAGAACTAAATATGTGAGTTCCAGAACTAAACCTGCAAGTTTCGGAACTAACTCTATGAGTTAACTTTCAACTCATTGAGTTTCTCACTAACTCAAAGCAACTATAACTTTTGTATGAGACCTCAGATTGAGATGATTATTTTTTCCATTGCATAATTTTTTGACTTAGAATCCCTTGAAATCAGATTTGATTTTAAATTTTGCTGTTCATGATCAATTCCAAATTTCCCAATACTAGCATTATCTTTCCTTTATGGGTCTATCATACACAAGACTTTGCATCTTTTCCCAAATAATCAATAGGATAAGTCAAAAAAATAGATAACAAAATATTTATAAAGAATGAACAAGATATATATCCTATATTCTATCTTAAGCAAACTATAAGTTCCTAGATTACATTTAAATCCACTTTCAAAGGTAACTTAGAAGGACAAAATAATGGTAATTTATGACCAATTTATGGCCTCATCAAAGAGGTGGCCTCACCTGTGTTCTTACCCACTCATCATTGTATTCCTTGTCATTTTTCTCAGAAAACTTCCAAATTATTATAACCAATGCATCACCCCTCCGCAGACACCAACTGAGATTCTAAGGGGAGATAACTTCCCTCCTTTTTAATGACAAGTTTAAGGTATCCCATCTTCTATCATAAGCATGTCTTACTTCAGCAAAATGTTGCTGACTATAGGCCTCAAAATCCTACACACATTTCAATAGAATCTTTAAATTATTTTCCCCAACACCAACCTGATAATAAAGAGATCAAAAAAGTTCTTTATGGCCACATCATTGTGATGGGTAGGCCCAATGTAGAAACCTATGGTGCGAGTTGTTTGAGTGAAAATGTTTATTTGTTCGCCCCATGTAATTTGGTTCCTAAGTAAGGACTGAAAGGCCTTTAACTGAAAATCTTCCACAAATAGATTAATAAAGAAATCAGGCACATTGGTGACCAACACATTGTGGAGGTAAAATTCGTAAAATTTATTTTGTATTACGGGGGTACTGTTTTGATAAATTAACAAAAAGGTTTTGGCATCAAGAGCTTCATGAGGTTATTAATTGCACATTCTCATTAATTTCCAAGCATATAATTACTCTTGTACAAACATGTTATAGATAGAAGAAGGTTTCCTCAAGTGCCGAAGCTTATAAGCCAACAAACAAACAAAGAGTTTAAAATATATTCTAACTTTGTATTCTCATTTACACATGGACCTCAATCTCCTCTTTTAACTTTTTTATTTTCCTTTTTAATGCTTTATTCCAAAGAGATAACAGATTTTAATCATGCCATACTTTAAGGCCTATATCTCTTTGTCTCTTGATCTTCTCCTCTACCTTCAAAGTAGTAATTTCCCTCCCTTTTTCTATAGTTCTCTCTGTTTAAATGCAATTTACAAAGATAAGTTGGTTTCTTGCATACCTTTTAAGTTTTCCTTCAAGGAAATTTCGTCTAGATAACACCTCATTCATCATCTCCATGTTATTCTTGGCCTCTAATCTCCATTCTGCAAAATTCTAGCATCTCCGGTCTATATATATCGGTGCTGAAAGGCATTTCGAGCTTCTAACTTGGTTTTTAGACCGCAAAAATCTCTAGACTCTATGTTGCGAGGATAGTTGTTGTGAATATATCATCCTTAGATTTTTCATCAAGTGACAAATCAAGGTACCAACCTCTTTCTTATCCTTCACAATGGGAGTAGAATCTTCATGAAAACTTCGACCGGGAAACTTCGGTCTCTTCAAATTATAAGACCTTCTTGGCCTCAACGAAATAGAAGAAGGAACTAGTAAAGTGCTTTTACCCTTAGAATTTTGTGGCATAGAAGATGGACTATCCTGACTACCATGTTCTTCCACAGTCTCATGTGAAGGATGAGGAGCCAAATCGAGCTTAGGTCAAATAATGGGAGATGGTCCCTTCTTGATTTTCTTTTTTTTGGAACTCTCCCCTACACTTATTTGTTCAATCCTTCTCTTGGGTCTGTAGAAAACCTGATGTGAACAATCAATTGAATAATCCCTAGTTGTTTTAATGCAGCCCTACCACCTCCATTTTTATATTTATGTCCCATTTTAATAACTACATCAGCTAAATATTCAGGTAAATTTACCCTAGGTGCGGGGTTTATGTGGCCTTTCTTCAAATGAATTAAAATCTTCATGAATCCCCTAACAACCACGTATGGTTGTATCATCACGATAAAGTACATGTTGCCCATTTAGCAACTTCCTTCCAAATACAAGGAAATATTTCTCTCTTAATCTCCTTCTCGAGTACCATATGAAGTGAGGATTACTTCTAGAAGAGCTTCATCGTCCTCGTGAAATTGGGGAATTAGGTCTTTAAGAGGAGTATTTTTCATAACCTTAAGACCAAAGTCAGTAAACCAAATAGGTCGAAACAATTTGACTACTTATTTCTACTCTTTTTCCCCAATTCAAGAGCAAGGGGCTCCAAAATTTATCAAAACTCAGTTAACTAAATTTTCATCAAAGCCCTCAAATTTCCTAATAAATTCTATCTAGCCAACATCATAAAATACCTAGGAAATTGTAGCATTCTGAGCAGTGGGTTTGGAGAGTCTGGTTCAGATTTCTTCTTCTGCCCCATAGTATAGATGAATTTAGACATCTGTGCAGAAGAATGATGTTGTGTTCAAGCTCGCATAACAATGGCATGAAATGTTTGGTGAGTGACAATTTTAAATATACCAAAATATTTTAATTACCTTAGGTCGAGTGCAAAATTGGTGGCGTGAAAAGTTGACAAGACCAAGTATGCGTGGGAAGTTTTAATGCATGGTACGGCACACACCCCATCATATTGAATAATAATTCCACCTTTCCTTATAAAACATCATGTCCTTTTCTTATAAATTCGACACATGTGGTATCATTGCTAATTATGATTCATTACACCCCACTCCATATCACAATATTTTGAATGATATTCCCAATAAATGCATTGAAAATTATGTATTGATTTAATCATGCTAAGTAAATGTGATGGGGGAGTGCTTTAAAATTTAATATCCATAGCGAAGTAAAATTCACTTACCCTTGCTAGCTCAGCTTCCCAATATCTCGTATATTTCCACATCCTACGCTCATAGAGAAAATGTGAGTAGTGTACATTCTAACAATAGACATGCCCACATTTATTGAAAGCATGAAACAAACAAAACAACTACAATCTAAGGGAAATAAGATTGAAAGCATGATCATCTTTCTTTATTCAAATTTAAAAATGACTACTCATGACGGAAAATCCAAGATCATCCATTGAATCCATTTCCTCGCATAGTAGCATATCTTTGCTAAAGGTTTCTTTATCTAGAGGATGTTGATACATCCTTAATCTATGTCCATTCACCAGAAGAGTTCTTCTGTCTCCATCAATTGGAAACAATCTCACAGAGCCATTATCAAACACTTGTTTGATCTGGTATGGTCCCAACCATCTTGTCCTCAACTTGCCTTTGAACTATTGATACTTTGAGTCAAAAAGTAAGACCCAATCTCCCTCATTGAACTTCCTATATTTGATACAAGCATCATGCCAAGATTTTATTTGATGTTGAAGAATCTTAGTTTGTTGTTGTGCCTCCATCCTCATTTCATCTAACTCATTCAGTTGCATTACTCTCTCACGTTGTGCTTTGTCCAAATCGATGCCAACTTCCATTGTTGTCCTCCAAGTCTACAATTCAAACTCAATGGGTAATAGTGGCTTCTTCCCATACACCAGTTCATATGGGGAGAAACTAGTAGTGGTCTTCCAGGTTGTATTATAGGCCCAAACCACTTCTAGGATTTGTGGTACCCTATTTTTTGTCTGCATTGACAACTTTGGTTAAAATATTTTCCAACACTTTGTTTATAACTTCTACCTGCCCATTGGATTGGGGGTGATATGGTGATGACTTTTGATGCTTGATTCAAGAGATCTCTAGGAAAGCCTCAATCATGTTAGACACAAATTGAGGTCCCTTATCGATATAATAGCTCTAGGGCGCCAAATCTCAAAGATAACCTGTTGTACAAAAATTCAGCTACAACATCTTCATTGGCAAATGTCAATGCTTGAACCTCGGCCCACTTTGTGACATAATCAGTGCACACTAACATGTACTCTTTCCCAAATGATGGGGGATCAAAAGTTCCAACGAAATCAATACCCCACTTCTCAAATGGTCCTAAGACTAGCTAAGGATTGAGAGGCATTTCCATGGACAATGTAGGCTTTCTCATCTTTTACATGCATCACACTGCCACACGTACTTCTTGATAGATTTGTGAAGAGAAGGCCAGTAATACCTAGCTCCAAGGACCTTGTGAATTGTCCTCTTCACTAAGTAATGTCCTCCTCTAGGCTCATCATGAAAATCTCTCATTATGTCATATACTTCATCCTCACGAACACACCTACAAGAACCATATCAAGACAACATTTAAATAAAATCCGGTTACACCATTTATGTGTTGAGCCATTTTTAACTAATCTCTTTCATTCCTTATTGGTAAAGTAAGTTGGAAACTTCCCTGTAGTTAGGCAATTCCCAAGATCAGCAAACCATGGAGGCTAAGTTGATATTGCAAACAAATGTTCATCTGGAAAATGATCTTGGACTCCTTCTTCTCGTGAAACATTCAATATTGAAAGGAAATCAACAACAACTTTAGTCTTTCCTGGCTTATCAATAATTGTTAAGTTAAATTCTTGCAACAAGAGTAACCATCTAATAATTATGCCCCCCACTACTGGTTTATTCATCAAATACCTTATGGCCGAATGGTCAGGATAAAAAATATTTTTATCCAATAATATAATGTCTGAATTTATTTAGAGAGTAAACAACAGCTAAAAATCTTTTTCCGTAGTGGTGTAGTTTCTCTCTGTAGGGGTCAGATTCTTGCTAATAAAATAAATGGCATACATCTAATCTTCTTCATCCTTTTTTCCAAGAACAACTCCCATTGATGTATTAGACGCATCATTTTGAATATGGAAAGGTTGCCCCCAATCGGGTCCTCTCAATACTGGAGAGGTGGTTAGCTTCTCTTTGATAATCTCGAGACCATTCAAAAAAACTATCTTTTATCAGTAAAGAAAACATAGGTGCAACAATTTTACTAAATTCTTTGATGAACCGCCTATAATACCCTGCATGTCCAAGGAAACTCTTGATGTCAATATGATTTTTAACTTAGGTAACTAAGTAATTACTTCAATATTTTTGGGGTTGACCTATATTCCTTTCGCAGAAATATGATGACCTAAGACAATTCCTTGATCAACCATAATCAGACATCTTTTAATGACTAAAGGAAATTTGGTGTTGCTCACATCTAGTTAATACTTTTTCAAGATTGTTCAAAGATTCATCAAAAGTGGAACCGTGGAAAGTTTGTCCATGTAAACTTCAACACAGTCATTTGTAAGATCTGCAAAAATGGACAAAACTACTCTCTGGAAAGTAGCTGGTGCATTACAAATCCCAAATGGTGCATTATAAATCCCAAATGGTGCAATACTAATTTGGTTATACTACTAAACCCATCCAAGAAGCGAGAAATATTTCTTACTGCAAGATTGTCCGAACTCCGATCAATAAAGGGTGTGAGAAAGTAGTTTTTCTTGGTGGCTTTATTAAGTTCCTTATAGTATACATAGATTCTCCATTTACCATTTTTCTTGGGAATTATAATTAGTGGTTATACCCACTGACTATCAGATATAAGATAGATGAATCCTACCTTCAGCAATTTTTCTATCTCATTTTTTACTATGTCTCTAAGTGCTAGATTAATTCTTCGTTGTGGTTGTCTCACAAGTTTAACATCCTTGGAATAGATATGGTGAGTGCAGATTATTGGATGGATCCCTTTCATATCAGTATAATCCCAAGAAAAATATTGGGAATGCTTCCTCAAGATTTCTACAACCCTAGTCTCTTGGCTGCCCTCTAAGTTATTACCAATGGTCATCTCTTTTCCTATGTAAACAGTCACTTGTTTGGTATATTCAAAATAATGAGATTTACATCAGCAATTAAATAATTCAATGGAAAACATGAGGCTGAAGCATGTGCAAAATATTCATATTTTCAAGAGACATAACCTTGGTTAAAGGACAATAGAAATCAATGATTGCACATTCCTCATGATAAGCATAGGTTTCTTTACAATTTTCATTAGAAATGTCACTTACCAAGATAATATTATCTATTGTGTTCAAAACAGATGTTTTCATAGCCTCGGTTCCAATTTCTATAGCCTCGAGTTCCGATTTTCGTAGCCACGATGACCTCTTCATCGACATTTTGTATGACTCAACAGTTTCTTCCATGTGATTTTTACTATAATGGTAGTCGATAAGAAGAACTTGGATGATTAGTATCTGAATAATCTACCCATACATGTTCACAAACATCCACATATGGATAGGCAGGAGGATATAATGAAATATTATTTGATTTTTTCCCATTTAAAATGGTCATTTTTCCCAACCTACAGTCAATATATGCAGCAACAATAGCCAACTAGGGCCTTCCTAAGATGACTGGATATCCCAACTTCTGAGCTTTAGGCTATAAGACCATAAAATCGATGGGATACTCCCAAGATTCAATTGTGACCATTACATCCTCAATCACTCCATTTGGTATAACAATAGATTGATCTTCCAATTGAAGAACGGTATTGGTTGGCTGCAATCCTGTTAAAGACAACATATTGAACATATTTGTTGTTATAACATTGATGGAAGCACCAAGATCCACCAAAATGTTAGATATTGACTGACCATTTACAAAAATAGTAATGATTGGACTCCCAAGATCCCCATATTTTGGTGAAATAAGCTTTCTAGCAACAAGATCAGCTAGATTCCCTTCCACTTTGACCATTTTTGGGTATTTATTATTTCTTCCTAGTGTATTTATACACTAGTATCTAATGGTTTGGTTTAATTCAAGAATGTCCCTTATTGCTCTCAAAAGTGGGACCTCAATGTTCATATTTTTCAACTCTTGAACTAGTGTTGTTTCTTCTGCAATTCAAGTTTCCTGTAATCATTCTAGAAAAGGAGTTGCATGTGCATTCTTATCTTTTCCTTGACCGTTCCTAGTGGCTTGCGTTTGTGGAACATGTTCAGTTTCTTCATTTTTCTCAGGTGTCTCTTCTTTCTCATTTTCCTCAGGTATTTCTGTGATAACAATAGGAGGATTATTCATTGTTCTCCTAGACCTTAGTCACATATTATTGATAGTATTAACCTACATTGTATCACTTTGTCCTACTTCATTAATTAAAGTTGTCTGTTGATTTTTAGGGTTCGCTATAGGCTAGGATGGAAGTTGAGTTTGTAGTACTTTCCCATGTTTTTGATAGTTTTTTTGTGGTGTCATTAAATCCTGTTGTGGTTGCTAGAAGCTCCTCTATTGACTAGAATTATGTTGAGGTTCCCATTGTTGGCTTTTCCATGGATCTGCATTAAATAGTGGTGTCTAACCCGATGATTGTAGGGATTCATCCATGGTGGTGGATGTGTGTAAACCATCCAGTTTGGTGGTGTCCACTCAGGTTGTCCCCAAGTAGGTTGAGGATTGTGACTAGGCCATGACATCATCTAAGGATTCTAAGTAGGTCTAGGGGCATACAAAGCTTGATTATTTGGCCTTTGAACAAAGTTTAGCTCTGCATTTTCTTGAGACACGACATTCAATCTTTATTTCAAATGAGGTAAGAAAGTGAAATGGTTAGTATCATGATCAATGACATCACAAATCAAACACATGTCTGTGACATCCAAAGGAAACTCTCTCAAAGGATTTATCTTCCTATATTTAGGGAATTATATGTCTAGAGGTTCTTTTGCAACACTGGTCTTGGCTTTCAGCCCCATCTATGGTTGATCTTAATTGTGAAAGGTTTTTTTTTTTCATGTTATCCGTTTCCTCCAGAAGTTTTGAGGTACCTAGGGTAGTTTTGGATTTTTTTTCTTTTCCTTATAACTCCTCATGTTCTAGAGTAACTTTTTCATACCTCAGCTTATATCTTCCATGCTAAGTTTATGCACATCACCTCATCCCATAATATGGAGGGAATCCTTGGTTTCCTCATCAATTCCTTTAAGGAAAACTATCTTAGTGGTTTACGCATGTAACTCATAACCACTCTTTCGATAGAGAAAGAGAAATCTATCTAGATAATCTTCTAGATTTTCATCTTCCATTTTCTTTATTTGGAAGAACTCCCCTTTCCTATCTCTTCCCCTACAGTAGTCTTGATATTTGTCTAAAAATTTTATCTCCATGTTCTCCCAAGAACAATGAAGTTAGGGTAAAATCCCGTGAACCACCTCATAGCGAGTCTTTAAGGATGGAAGGAAATAGTTTGAGTTTTTGACTGTCTATTCTATAGTCATATGTCTGGAAAAGAAATTTGAATTTAAATAAGAACTGATCTAGGTCTTCTATAGACATTCCTCGGAAGATAAGGATGATGGATGGTGAGATATTTTTCATAGGTGCATCCTCATCTTCGTCTAAGACAATGAGATAGGTAAATGTTCTACCCAAGGGTTGGTTCTCATTATTCCCGTTGTCTCCCATTTTTGAAGGTTGTTCTGGTTCTAAATAGGATGATGTAGAATGTTTAGAAGGGCTTCTAGGCGTTGTATTAGATTCAGTGTCACTTTTAGTGTTCCCTACTTGTACTCTGTTTGGAGATATTATTTGGATATTACGTGGTATAAATATCCCTTGAATGTCTCATGGCATATGCATCAATATTGGTTATGTAAACAAGGCCTAGGAATTCTATTGGTTGCATAGATTAACTTCATTAACACCCATAGCATGTAAAGTGAATAAAATGGCATGTTGTTCTTATGGTGTTCCTCGAAAAACGGTGCCAAAAATGATGGGTTGTATTCTCCAATCATTTAACTAATAGATTCTTCTACTAGTGTCATTATAAAACTAGGGTTGTGTGTCCAAGGCTGTATGCAATGAAGCTTTATGCAACTCAATTGTTTGGTGGTTCCTTTTGGGGGTTTTGGTTGTTATGTTTCTCTCTGTCTCTACTAATTTACAAAATGTAATGCTAAACTACTAAAACAACATTACTTTGTAATGAAATGCATTTAATGGAAATACTTTGTTGGAATTGAAATGCACACACCAAATCAATATAACAGAATTCAAATAACACACACTCAGAATTGAAATTGCATAATTGAAATGGCACACTCATAATTGAAATTGCATAAAAGGAAATAACACGCACTCAATAGAAATTACAGAAAGAAAATAAGTAATTGCATTCAAACTATAACTTATTAGAAACCACGAGCATGCATAAACATAAAATCCTCTAGTCTCCTTGGTCAAGTGGGCCCTTGCTCTTCCTCGAACGGAGGTAATCTCAACACCACGGGATATTCAAAACAGCATATACTATATTGATTCAAAAATTTCCATAGCATACTTAGTACATAACTATAAAATAGATACTAAGCTGTTATAAATTGTATTGTAAATTACCAACATCAACTAACTACTAAATTGTTCTTCAATGAGATGTCTATATAGAAATAGTTGGTTACACATCATGCCAAAATTTTAGGCACTAATTTCTTCCACTTAAAACCATGTTAAAGTTCATTAAATCATACATAACTACTAAAAACAAGATCCATGTTTATAGGTTATCAATGGAAAAAGTCTTCCATGATCGCATGACGGCTCCATACATGGACTCTTTGATTAAAATTCCCAGCATTAGCATTGGTAAATGTCCACTATTATCCTACATATGTCACCACATTTCACTCACAAAGGTGATTAGTGGGAGGTTGTATGGTTAACAAGTTACATGAAACAAAACAAGAGAAATGCATTGAACTTACTAGGATATAACTATATAAAGCATCCCCATACACTAATTAATCATGTTTAACGAAAAATCAATAATCACATAGATGATATAGACAAGTCAAACCCTTTGCATCCATCACATTGTCCTTCTATCAATGATTGTGGCAAGCCCATTGTCATTCCTCACATCAATTCTATTCATCCACTTTCTTCTCCCACTTCTCGGGATCGGACAAGTCATGTAGTAGCTTATAAGAAACCCAAACTATGATGCTCATTAAAACAACCCACTTGAGACCCAAGAAACAACCTAGGGTTAGTTAGGAAAATTACGGAATAATTTTATTTTTTATTAGAAGTGTCTACAACGGGTTGTAAGGCAGACAGTTGTCACTAACAAGTTTCGAAACAAGTTTAATCTCCTAGAATAAACTTTTCTTTTATTACAATTATTAGAGGTCACAAGGTCCAAATTCTAGGGTTAAAATTTTTAGTTAGATTCGGGGGTAAATTAACACCATACCCACTCTCTAACAAGCTCAGATTTTCAACTTGATTTTTCTCACACTTAATGCATTCAAAATTTCCCTAAATCACTTCCATTGGATAGGAAATTTTCTCACCTTTCCAACGATATAAAGAAGTCCTCCTAACTCCTTGTAAAACTCTAGTTATGGACCGACGGGCCTTAGGGGTCAAATTTTCCCCCAAGGGGACACGTGTCGAGCGGGAAGAAGCCCCTTTGTTAGGTTGGTGGGTCGCGGGGCAGCATTAGGAATTTTTCCCCGCGAGGGCGCAAAGTCAAAATTTCTCCCACGCCTCCGCGGGTCGTTCGAGGACACATGTCGGGCTCTAAGCCAAGGCGGAAAGGATGAGGGAAGGGCGAGCAATGGAGGAAGTTGATGAACTTCACCGAAGGGAGGAAAAAAAATCAAATAGTGCCCACGTGCTGCTGGGTCAAGCGGGTCCGCAAGACACGTGGTGCTCAACGAACCAACGCAGGGGAGAAAGAGAGGGACAGGCGGAGCGGCGGGGATAGTTCATGAAATTTGCTAAAGGGGAGGGGAAAGGAGTGAATGGTGTGTGCAGGTCCACACACTGCGGAAGAGTCACCCCAAGGCGAGGGCGGGGGTGTGGGGCCGTGGGGAAAAAATCCAAAATTTTCCAAAACCAAAAAATTCTAGAAGGTAGAGTTACGAGGGCTTCCCCACCTTGTGCCCATGTGGCGACCTCTCTCGTTGTGGGCCGAGCGGGGGGTAATTTCAAAAAAATTCCCCAACAATTTTTTTTTTTTAATTTTCTAAGGAATTTTTAACAGGAATTTTTCGGGCCATGGGCCCACCAAGGTAGGAAAACTTCAAAGTGTCATAACTTTTGCTAGAAATCTCAGTTTTGGGCAAACGAGGACTTTCTAGAAAGCTATCAATGTCCTCTTTGCACAGGAAATATAAATTTTACATTTTGATAAATTTTAAGGGGTCAATTTTACAAAAATGATATGTAGGATTTTAAATAGCAAACTGGTAAATTTTAACTTATAAATTTTTTTCAATTTGATCTCCTTCTTCACTCAACATGCCAAACAGACATGGAGGATTGCTCTAGGAAGGATTTAGAATGTTTTAGGAAGGTAATTTTACTTGTTTGATTTCCAATTAACATTTTTCCAACAATAGATGGAAAATGACAGTGAAAGGGATTGGGCTCGATTTTGCAATGTTTAAATTGTTTTCTTAAGTTTTATTTGTCAATTGGAGTTCATTGATAATACAGCATGCTAAATTTTAACATTTCCAAGTTGATTATAATGTGCAGGCCCGAACTGTACATTTTGATTAAATTTATTGCCAGTTTTATATTTATAACAGAGATCCATTTCTAGAAAGTCTGGTTATCAATTTCATCATTTAAGTGTGGTATTTCATTTCTAATCTAATCTAATACATTCATTTGTTTATAAACAAATCATTTAAGAGCCAAATTGTAAAATCTGGTTTCCAATTTGATATATTCCCAAAAGAGACAAAGCAATATACTTCCTTCATATGCATTTCTTTCCTTTACATTTAAACAGAGATTTAACTATCTCTTTTGCCATACAATGAAACATTTAATTCAATCCATTTTCTATCTTTCCCAAAACATATATTTGAAAACAAGGCAACTAATACAATTACATCTCACGTGTTTCTTCCTTTTTCCATTTTCCAAAATAGGGATTTCAAATCACAATTTGATATTCCAATTCAACACAACAATGCAAATGAGGGAAAGTCTTGCAATTATTTATTAATTCAAAAGGAATACATCTTTACATCTTTCCATGTTTGAATGCAAATAACACATTTCTATTTCTTTCTTTCCAATAAACAGAACAGAGTATAAATATCCTTCACATTTCGAATGTACAACTTCCACAATCAGTTACATACATCTTTTCTTCACAACTATACATTACAATTTCATCCACATCAAGTGGGAAAGGATTACAAATGTATTTGTTTCACAAGGGGCTGGAAAAATTGTCTTCTTCTAGCTCTAGAACAACAACATGCAAGTTTTCTTTTTCTTCAAGTTTGATCACAACAAAAGTGGGGGAAAGGCAACGCTCTCCACCCAACCAAGATATCCAATGAAAGGAGAAGCCATCCTTCATCATTGGCCCCCGAGCCCCAACCACAATACAATAACAGGTGTGATTCAACCCATGGCAATAACTGGCTTCCACTAAACACATAGCATTCTTTCAACATGCATAATTCATTATAAAACATAGTCCACACAAAAATAGTAGTTTACAACTGCATTTGAAAACAATCAAAACAAAACTCAGGCTTGATCATGCAAGCCAAAGGAGCAAGGACTATGGGGGAAGCTGCTTATGCCTCCCAAATGGGAATTGGGCATCCACCAGAACAAACCGCCAATAAATTTCATCACACATATCCTTATGCCCCCACAATCCCTCCTTATTCCCCCACATATTTCCTTATGCCCCCACAAAGTAAGAAATGCAAGCTATTTATTTTCCAAGGTGGATCCCAAACCCAAACTCCCTCCAAAAATATGATGCCACTGGCATTCCCTTATGCCCCCACATGAATTCCCCATAGCCTTCTCCTACACCATTCCTATGGTAGTCTACCCAACCAGCCAACAATTACATAAAACATTCACCATTCACACAACACAACAAGAAAATAACAACATAAAATAAGAGTTAAACTCCTACCTCTCCATGGTAGCTTTTGTTTCCAAATAGCAAGCTTCAATGCCCAAAACACAGTCCCAAAACAGCAATCTCCAAGCATGCAAAGTTTCTCCAAACTCCTCTCCAAAACAAGAGCTCCCAACACAAAAAAATGTGCCCCAAAGAAGTTTGCAAAATGATTCAACAACCCAAAACAAGCAAAGAATTTGAATTTTATAGAAGAGGAAAGAGAAGAGGATGATGTGAATCCATGTAGGATGTGACATCACACATCCTCAACTCCAACATAAAGACAAAATTTCATTTTCCCCAAAGCACAATAAAGAGGTGGGTGAAAATATGACAAATTACTTGCACACTCCAAAAAGCCCACACCCCAAAGGACTGCAAATTAAAAAAATGTAAGAGAGTGAAATCAAAACTTGCAACAAGATTAGTAAAATGCATTAAAAAGGTCTAAAATCAGCCTTCCAACCATAGGTATGGTTGGTAAATTAAATTGAGAGGTATGGGACAAGTTTTACTTGTCCCACAAGCCTCCAAAAATAGCCTCCAAGGACAAATTCGAATTTCCAAGGAGGTGGAGTGTTTCATACTCCAAAAATCAGACTTACACAACTCTTACACAAACTTACACATCCCTTACATATTAAATACAAAGAGCCAACAACTTCCATTATTACTTTCCCATATCCTAATTTGACTTATTTAAATTTTAACCATATGATTTCTCACATTAATCTACCACAATTTTAATTACATAAAAGAAAGGGACACGTTACTAATAAAATACATACAAAAATAATAAAAATCAACCACATTAATAATTACACAAAACTCACGGTCACATAAAAGGTGATCCCCCATGGGAATCCCTAACAACAACAAATACAACACAATAAAACAAGTTGTCATGGTGACCTTGTCAAATTCACCTAGAATTCCATTGTGGTGGTCTCCAATCCCCGATGTTTGTTGTGATATTTTTAACTCCGCAAAACACAAATACCTCCTTCGGCCTCGTGGCCATATCGAACATCCAAAATGAATATAAATATAATCACAAAATCATCTAAATATGTGAATCACAACAACATCAAGGCAATTTAACATTATCACACACAATTTATATCAACAACTATATCATCATCATATAATATCCATTTTCTAGATCTACTCATAATATCCAAAATCACATGTCCAAACAACATCCATAAAACATCCATGTCAAATAGTATATCATCATCCACATAGGAGTGTCTCCAATAATCATCATGCATCATAACCAAATCAAGATCAACAATAATCCATGATCAAATGTCTAACATCATACTAAATCAGAACTATAATAGTGTCCATAACGTAAACAACAACGATCAAAATAAGCATCAAAAGGTGTCAAAGGGAAGTGGGCACTACACAAACAATTTCTTCATCGGACTAAGATCAAAGCTTTCAAGATCTCTAAAGCTCCCCAAAATTCAAATGATCTTAAAGTTCGAGATCAAACATGATTAAAAATGTACATCGACGCACCCATCAAGTATGGCACAAAGTGCATAAACTTCTGGATAATGAACTCAATCTCCCGCTTAAAAATCCACATTTCACAATAAAACACAGTCATTTGTTGATTATAAGCTCACCACGATCATTGAGATCGGGGATAATATGACTCTTTATAATCAAACACGCTTAATCTCCCTTATCAAGGCAATCGTGAACATTGTTGTTGGATTTTAACAAGCAGATTAATATTGATCAATCCCACTTTTCAAAAAAGACAAAAAAATAAAAAAATGAAAAAATATTTCAAAAAATATCAAAGGTAAAGATCAAACATTGCAATCCGGTATTGTATACACATGGATGTTCTTTCTTCCCTTTCTTGTTCTTCTTCTACAACTCTTCCTACCATTTTCATTCCTTAGGTGATATTTTGGCTAGTCAATTCACACGCATTTAGTGACATTTACCTCTATGGTATATGTTTGGTCTTGGTCTTTCATCACCTTGGTAAATTAAAGAATGACTGACCTCATAGAGATCCTATCACAATCAAAATCTAAAAAACTTGTTGCAAAAATTTTTTGGACATATTTGTTGACACTAGCCAATGTCATCATCACAAGCACTTCCACCTCCTTCCATCAAGACATTATTGGTTCTTAATCCCTAGTCAAACAAGAGAGCTGAAATAATTTTTCAGAAAGTAAAACAAAATCAATTGAATCAAAAAGAAAAATCAAATTGATATATAACTCTCTCTTGGGGTATTTCCAATAATCTCTACTGGGGATATGGACACTTGACTGACAGTAGAGAAATTTTGTGATTAGAATCAAATTCATCTCTGTCGTGGCTATGGAAGCCTAGCTGGCAGTGGAGCAATGTACTGCTCTCCTTCCACAATCCATTCACAAAAAAAATGAACTTTGAAAAATAAATCATTTCTACACATTGGCCAGTTGTCTTCACTTGTTGTCTATCAAATATTTCCTCTAAGAGGTAATAAATTTTCACATGCACACACTGGATCTCTATGAGTAAACATGATTAGTATGTTACTAAGTGTCTTTTTTTACCTTTTTCAGACTCTTACTCTAGTCGGGATCTTGTCTCACAATTCGTGCCTTTGGCTAATCGCTTCTTCATCGTGAGGCTTCTAAGCTACATTCACGTTGTTCTTCTACTTCATTCAGAACATCCATGTGTATAATATTTCCTTTTTTCCATGTTTGTGGGCACCTTTGTCCCCTTTCTCAAAATAATCTTCCACTTCTTTCTATCATGTGCTTCTTAGCCATCTTACGTTGGGGGCATCCTTGCTCCTTCCTAGCACGTCATTGGGTTACGTTCATCATCATGTTGAACCTATCTATATTTTCCCTGATCCAACTTCTACACATGAAGAGTTTTCCTTTGAATATTCCCATCTAACATTGGGGGCAATTTCGTATCTTCACTTTCTTGCGCATACGTGTGGCATTCTACCCTTGTACATCCCATCTTTCACTTGGGGCATCCACGTTTCTTCATTTCCTATACATAGTTTCGAAAACTTCTAAAAAATCAAAAACATTCAAATATGTTTCAAAATCAAAAATATTCAAATATGTTTCAAAAATTAAAAAACATTCAAATATGTTTCAAAATCAAAAACATTCAAATAGGTTTCAAAAATTAAAAAAATCAAATATGTTTCAAAAATTAAAAGCATTCAAATATGTTTGAAAATCAAAAACATTCAAATATGTTTCAAGAATCAAAAACATTAAAATATGTTTAAAAGAATCAAAAACATTCAAATATGTTTCAAAAACCCAAACAAATTGATAAAATCATTAAAAAACCTAAACAAATTAGTAATATCATTAAAAATCAAAAAAAAAAAAAAATCAAAAATTGGTTAACGGTATGCACACAATGAAGCTTGTATCAAATGCATTTTCCTCAAACATCAATTTTTTTCCTACAAAAACATCTTTCTTAGGTTTTTGCTTGTTCTTGTCTCAAACAACTTGCAGATCATTGTGATCTACCTCCATTAAAAAAGTTGGCTTACTTAATATGTCGGTACTCACGTGCAACGGTGAGTTGCTTAGAGATCGTGTCATATTGCATGAATTCTTTCCATAGGACTACTTGTGTCCTTTTTATTCCCCTCGCATGTATCCTTGTTTGGGGCACCATTTTTAACCCTTTTTCTTTACAACATGAACATTCGGGAACTAAAGCTTGATAACAAAAACATTGGTGTAACTATCTTGAACATTGTTTGTTTGAGTGTGGGTGATTATGCGGGTTTCTCGTGTTAAGTGTTGGTTTACTTTCTTGTATTGCATTGCATTATGTATGTTGCATGGAGTTAAGCATCGTTTTACTTTCTTGTATTGCATTGCATTATGTATGTTGCATTGAGTTAAGCATCATTTTAATTTCTCGTATTGCATTGCATTATGTATGTTGCATGGAGTTACGTATTTTTAATAATGAACAAATGTTAGTAATTTATCTTTTCATGTTATCTTACACTTTTTTATTTCGATAAAGGCGATTTATGTAGATCGGGAAAAATGATACAACATAGTTGTTTATTGAAGGATTGATACAAAGATTGGGCTTGTCCTATATCATCCATTATCGTTTCTATATCTCCATTATCATTCCTATTCTCCACTATCATTTCGATCACTACTAATTTTTCTTCCAAATCACATGGGGCAATAAACAACCATGTTTATCCCTATCCTTACCTCTTCTATCCATTTCAATCATATTTTTGATCGTCAATTGACTTCTTTTATCACCCCATTAACACTCGAGGGGGCATCCTTCATCCTACTAATTTTTATTCAAAAATTTACCTATTTATGCTTGTCTACTATATTTGAAGAGAAGTTACTTCACCTCAAACAAGGGAAAATGTAGACACCTAAATTACGTTTTTGCATCTTAATTCTAAACGCACGCAAATAACTTTCATCCTTACCAATTTTGTTATAATTAGTGATTTTCACTAATTAACTAACGTTTCTTACCATTTTGGCCAATTAACAACACATTGTTGATTTCCTAACCTATTTTTCATTCAGGATGCCACTTTACGACAAATTGTAAGTCAAAATCCTCTTCTAAATAGACAATTAGCTATTATTAGCTAAAGAAGCCTATTTTGCCCTTGTTTTTGTCAATATACCATATTATTGGCTCAAACCCCTCTTCCAACCACTCAAAATCACCCCACTTTCCCTCAACAACATCTCAGAAGGCTTCAAAATCCTATCCTAGCCTCCTAATTGACCCTGAGTGGTTGATTAGGGCTCCTCACATCCTAATCACTTGTTAATTCACTAATTAGGATTAACAAGCCTTAATCGTGACTAAAAATTCTTAATATTCTTTGTACTTTTAGTCCCACATGCACCAAGATGAAAGTTTTCCTCAAAGGAAAAACTATAAATAAGACTAAGTACTATCTTCCAACTTTACACCATGCTTTGATTTGCATCTCATATAAGAAATATGATTTATAGCCAAGCTCAATCCTTGCCTAAAGTCTTCAATGGGGTTAGTAGATGGGTACCCAATATGATCTTGTAGTCATTGTTGTAGAGACCATTTAACCTCTCTTGGAGTAGTAAAAACCTAATTTGATTGCCCTCTTAGATCTATTTAGGTCTTTATTAGTTTAGCAATTCAATACATAATAAGGATGCTTTGTAGATTAGTGTTTAATTCCATTTAGTTTACATTCTTAGCATGTTTTTAAGCTTTGATCATTGATGTTACATTCATAGACTTGGAGCTTGACTATAGGTGGCAATGGTGTTAGCCTTTCCTAATTATTCATGTTATTTGCTTTGAGAAGTTTAGGGTGTTATCACATATGAGTGTGTTAAGGAAAGCAATGTGACTTGGGTAACATGGGTACTATCTCCAAGTTGTGGGACTTACTACTTGAGATAGACCTCTAGAGAAGGTTAGTTCCTCTTCCTAATCTAGTGCAAGCTAACTCTAATGAAAGAAAACTACTGACTATCTCTATCCTACAATTTTCAAGGGACCAAGGAGAGAGAAATAACATGCAAGTAAAAGAAATCTACACTACATAGGTGATGCACCAAAAGAAGGGTGTGAGAACAACTCTCCAATGTGTGAAAATGGGAGAAAATGCATATTAGAAAGGGTGATGACAATTCTCCACGATAACAAAGATAGCATTCACAACATCATTTCTATAGAAGCACAACTATAATGAACTCTGCACAATGAGTAGAGAGACACAATACACCTGTAACAAGAATAAAGAGGCAAGAAGAATGCAAATAAACACAAGGGAAGATACATCCAAAACTTGCATCTATTGCTTCATTGATATGCACAGATCATTATATTACAAGAGAAAGGTCAGGATCATCATGCAAGAAGTCCTCTATAAATGCCTACAACACATTGGTTTCACAAAAAAATGGCAGAGTTTTGCTACCAAAATTATTCCCCCTTACAAATGAGAGAACACTTCAATTTATAGAAAATGAAGGAGAGGAGAGAGAAACAAGCAAACTCAGATTTGCCTCTTGCACCAATTATAAAGTACCCAAAGTGGGTGGAAATCATGATAGCAAATATTTAAAATTCATCTCTGATTGATATACAACTTGTAATGAGAGAAAATTGTTGCCCATGCCCATTAATTGCACTCCCAACCACTTTGAGGGTCCTTGTTTGGAACTGGGT
The DNA here is from genome assembly GCA_018340775.1 of Taxus wallichiana var. yunnanensis. Taxonomy (NCBI): domain Eukaryota; kingdom Viridiplantae; phylum Streptophyta; class Pinopsida; order Cupressales; family Taxaceae; genus Taxus; species Taxus wallichiana. The sequence continues at coordinate 751,583,886 of CM031239.1, forward strand.
TTGTTTTCTATAAAATTCACCCCAAAACTCCATCAATTCCAGAATTTCTTGATCCTTGTACAAAGGACTCTGAACCATAATTCCAATGAGATCAATTTTGTGCAGATCCGTTGAGAAACGCTCAAGTTATGAGCTTCTGAGTGATTGCAACTATTTTGTGTTTTCATAGGCTTACTTTCAGTCCACAGGATGAGCAATTAATTCTTGGTTGTCAATCATCATTTTAAATATTTACCCTCTCATCTAATGTTTCCACATCATTTAAATGATACGGGCATTAAAAATAATGGTGGTCCACCATATTATGTCACCATTTAAATGAGACGGGGAGGTTAAATATTTTAATGTTTTATAGCTTTGTCAATTCGGTGAGTTGGCTCTCACCTTTTACCAAAATCTGAATCAATATCTTGGATGCCAACCTCCTTATCCTTGAGCATCAAGTTTTCCCTTGTGATGCATCCTATGTCTTTGCATTCCACCATCCACCCTATTTCCTTTTACATCCATCTTGACGTCGTGTTGGCATTGTCTTGGTCCGCTTGATGACGCCTTGGTCACTCTACCCAATGCATTGGTGTCACGGGGCTAGCTACGCAGTGGATTTCACTAGCCAACGTGCGGCACTGAGACACTACTTTTTTCACTCGCCTTAGAGGATCAAGCTACTCCAGCAGTCCCAGACTACACCTTCATCCATCTTCATCCACCACCCATTCCCAACGCATCTCCAACTTATGCACAAGTGAACCCTTCCAACACCTTTCACAGCTACCCATACAACTGCTCTAGAAGACCACTCGCCGAATACCACGGCTGCCCATACAACTCAGGGAGCTCTTAATATGCCTTCTTAGTTCACCTGAGGGAATGCACAACTCATGCCTCCACGACTCATCACTGACCCAACTCTGCGCCCTTTGGCTGGCTCACTGTCGAACATCCAACTGTTCTGCACAAGGCCACTAAGGAACATCACATGCACCTTTCTGTCATCCATCCATGAGTCTACCTGAGTTTCCGTGCCGGTCACCTATGCGTGCACCAGTGGGGAAGTCCTCCTCGTGAGTCCTTCCCGGGTGTGAGCCTCTACTCACCCCGACCTGCTGACTGTCCTGTCACCCAAGTCCAACACCACCAAAGATCCCTGTGGGGAGCACTGCAAGCTCACCATCTTTGTAGACCGCATCACATGTGGGTGAGGTACTCTTCTTCCCTCGGCTTGATCCAACCTCTGATCTTTCCCCGATGCCATGGCCACTGACATCGCCGTGCCTACTCTTTGAGACACCCATCCGTGTCCAGACCGCATTGAATCCTACTCAAGTCTTCTACCTTAGTTGTCAACTCACCACACTGCAACCATAACCATGATGTCCTTGACTCAGCCCACCATGTTGTGCATCACCATGTGAACCATCCTCTATCCACTTCAATGAGTCTCAGCCACTAGCTTCTACACCCACTCTGCATCCATGCTTCCACTGCGCCTCGATACATCTATGTGAGCACTCAACTCATCTGCGTTGTTTAACCTCTGCAAGGTTGAGGAGCTCGCCACACTTGGCTCGCTCACATCTCGAGTTACTTCTCCTCCGTTTTGACCTCCGGATCCCAGTCTCACTCCATCACGCCTCTTGGCTATTTCCCACATGAACTCTGCTTCTAAGGACATTGCCACCTCAAAGGTCTCCCCAAGTCCACTGTCACTTAACACTAGAGTCCCACTACTGATCCATGATGCACATCTCTGCATGGACATACTCCGCAAGGGTAGAGTATATCTCCAAGGTCTCCTGAACACCCCATCCTCTAAATTTCCAAGTGCACCAAGTGTTCCACGCTCCACTTGGTGGGGTTGTGAGTTCACCACGTTGGTCTTAATGTCTGCCATGCTCATCTGGCTCATTAGGCTTGCACTACACTCTCAACACAAGGCCTCTATCATGCAAGGTCTTCATGCTCAAACCAACTCACTCTGCCTCTGCATTGCTCTCATGAGTTTCCCAACTCGCTCCGCATACATTGGGTAAGTTCTTCGCTCCAAGACACCCTGCACTGTTCCTAAGTGCAACCAACTTTGCTCACCAACCCGCCTCGGCTAAACCTTGATTCTGAGACATCCTTGGGCTCATAGCATGGTCCTTTCAATCCCCCATGCACAACTCTTTCTCACTACCTAGCCCTCAAGAGTTGCATTGGTGCGCCACCGGAACTTCTCGGGAGGTCACCCATTTTCTACCTACGCGCTTAACTCGCCCAACTCACCCAGATCTTCTGTAGGCCAATGCATGTGAGGTCATCAACCCCAACGCATGTGAGGCCAACTGTTTTCCTCGGTGGGAGTCCCTCTGGCTCCCTGGATAGCGCCTCATGCACTACCCTGCTCGGATGGGGTCTGCCCATCCTAGGGGAGGCGGTCGCTCTATGAGCATGGAGATGCGCCCCCTTATAATTGGTCATTGTTTTGCAACTTCACTGCTCCTCGTGGCTTTCAGCTCGGTGGATCCTCAATACTCCATGCATAGATCCCAATGTATTTTGGACCTCCTTATTCAATTGCTCTACATAATATCATGCAAGTGTTTCGGGCTTATAATGCATGCGTGCCCCAGTGGGCGTGGGCCACCTAGAATCCTATCTTCCAACTTCCTGCAAAATACCGCCAATTTCCTCATTGGCCAAGCTAATTCTCCGATGCCCACATTGGCCCCGCCAAAGTTCATACGAACCCTATCAGACCCACATTGTTCCCACTGTCCCATTCGCACCCGCAAAGAATTGTCTACCCCATGTTGAATAACCATGTGGGCCATTGACTTCCGCCATTTCCACATTGAATGGGAGTCGGGTGTTTCGGCCCTCCCCACACGAATGTCCCAAGTTTTTGGGATTTTCGAGATGCACATTTCCACCTTTGCCAATGTGTACTCACTCAAGGCTCGTCGAGTCGACTATCATCTCCCCTTGCCAAATTTGCTAAGTTTCCCCAGCCATATCTACAGAGCTCATCATTCATTACACGAGTCTAAGCACCGACTAGCTCCCCATGACTTTGCCCATGAGCTTCCATGTTAATCTTGACTCGGTCACCCATAGTGCGAGCTTGACCCACCATGATTTTGTAATTCGGCCATAGTCGAGCTAACTCAGCTTCGTTTAGATGATCTTGTCTTGCAATACATACCTCAGGCCCTACTATTGCGACTCGCCATTTGGCCTGACACTTCAACCACACACCATGAGCTAGCTTGGTTCTCCTTATTATGTAGACTAGCAAAATTTTCCACAGACTTCCCTCCAGTGCACGCCGATGCATAGCTAGATTGCTCTTTAGGAGTTCGTGAGTCCTCGTGACAATGGCCACCTTCGTAATCTGGTGTACATACAAAGAACAACTCGCATCCTTTATACTTTTAAGTGTTGTGATGGAACGACCTCATATGCCTTTTAAATAGATCGACCCCCGAGTTTTGCATTTGATGGCAAAATTGTTGGGCTTGATAGTTATTTTTTTGCACTATGTGGTTGAGTAGCTTGGTTGGACTCCTCGTTAACTCACCAACATTTTTTCAAATGGCATCCTCGCGAGAATTCAATTCGGTCTGGAATGATAGCTCGAATCTCCAATCCTCGGCTCAACTATAAGCTCGATAGCTCTTCTTTCATCGCAACAACTCGGTGATGAGAGTAGTCTTGCCCAAGTTGCTTCCACTCTATTTTATCATATCTATACTAGATCGGGTTCTTTGAATAGCTTGGGTTATATCGGTTAGGTCACTCCTTTACAACCACTCGGTGGGAGGTATAAACATTTCGGCCCATAACTCGGTCAACACATAAGGGCCAAAATGTAAATCCTTCAACTTTTCTATGTCCCCTTAGATTTCATGAACTCATTGGATCTTCCTAGCACCAGAGAGATGTATGAACATTGGATTTCACCATTTAATGCCGCAAGTGGGCCCCACTGTCGGTCTCCTAAACTGAATAAAAAACTTTGGAACTCAATGAAGACCAAGAAGAGGAAAAATTCTTCTTGTAACTTTCAACTCTCCCAAAGACCACGATTCTACACCGATCACCTGAAAAGCTGTCATGAGCTTTGAATGGCGATGTAAGCCTATTCGATTGTTCAAATTTCACCCGGGGTGAAATTTTATAACGATATTGTATTGAGTGAAAGAGGTGGCTTGTAATAAAATATGAGCAAGTGATTCTTGGTGGACGTAGCCCAAATTGGGTGAACCACGTTAAATATTATCTTTGTGTTGTGTTCTTTTATTTTTGTACTTTTATTTCAGATATGTGATATTATTTTGCATATTAGTTTCTACTATTGCGATTCTGTGTGGGATTGTTCCACATATTTTATCCCTTATTTCCTAACAATTGGTATCAGATCTGGTTTGGTGAAGTGTTGAATCGCAAGAAAAATTTTAGCTTGAGTGGGAGCTATGGCATATGATGGAAGATCAAATTTTGATAAATTCAATGGGCATGATTTTAGTCTTTGGAAGATGCAAATGGAATATTACCTTTATCATAAGGATCTTTATATTTTTGTCTGAGAAAGGGAACAAACCCCGAGCATGACGGATGCAGAGTGGGATTTGTTGGATAGGAAGACACTTAGAACAATATGGCTATGTCCTGCATCTTTGATATTATTTAATTTTTCAAAGGAAAAGATTACAAAAGAACTTATGATGCATTAGGGAAGTTATATGAAAAACCCTCTGCCTCTAACAAGATATTTTTAATGAAAAAGTTGTTTAATATGAGGATGTCGAGAATGGTTCGATGCAGAAAATTTAAATGATTTTAATATGATTGTGAATATGCTAGCTTTGGTTACAATAGAATGTGATGAAAAAGTTAGGGCTTTATCAATTATGTGCTCTTTACCTGAGAGTTGGAATAGCACAGTAATGGTGGTAAGCAACTTGGTTCCAACTAACTCAAATTTGAAGTTTGAGGATATTGTAGGGGTGATTTTAAGTGAGGAAATGTGAAGAAAAATATCTGGGGAATATTCTACTTCAGGTAATTCTTTGATGGTGGAAACTAGAGGGAGAAAGAAGAATAGATGAAGTCATGGAAAATCAAAATATTGGGCAAGGTCAAAATCCAAAAGCAAGATGGTATACAGACACTATGGAAAGCCCGGGAATGAAAAGAAGGATTGTTGGGAGATTTGGGATAAGAAGAAATTACAGGAAGAAAACAAGTAGGCGGTGGCAATAGGTAATGTCTACCGGGATGCTTTGATTCTTTCTTTCCATAATATTGTTGAATCTTGGGCTTTAGATTCGGGGCTTCTTTTCATGCTACTCCACATAGGCATTATTTTGTTGATTATGTTGAGGGGATTTTGGGAATGTTTTTCTTGGTGATGATGAGCCTTGTTGCATAGTTGGAAAAGTTTTTTCAAGTCAAGACGCAGAATGGGAATACATGTCTAGTGAAGGATGTCGGACATGTGTCCACATTAATACAAAACTTAGTATCAGCGGGGCGGTTGGGAAATGATGGTTGTATTGTGGTATTTACAAAGAAACTCTTGGAAGGTTACCAAGGGTGATCTTTTAGTGGAAAGAGGTAATGAGGTTGGAACCTTGTATTTAACCACTAGTAGTACTAATGTTTGTAATCTTATGGCTTCAAATGTAGATACAACATTGTGGCACTATAGGCTCGATCATATGAGTCATAAGGGCATGCAGATCATAAAGAAGAACTTGCCTAGATTTACATAAACAAGTTTGGATTTCTTTAAGAACTATGTATATGGGAAACATAAGTGAGTAAAGTTTCTCAAGGTTGGACCTACAAAGAAAGACAATAAGTAAAAGGCTGGTACATTTTGATATGTGGGGTTCGGCTCATGTATCATCTCTTGGGGGTTGAAATTATTATGTTACTTTTATTGATGATGATGAACAAGGAAAGTTTTGGTATATTACATTATAAATAAGTCATATGTATTTGACACTTTTGTTAAATGGAAAGCCACGATGTATCGGAGTCGGATAATGAAGGGAAGTATTGTAACAATGAGTTTGATGATTATTGATCTAAAAATGGAATCTGCGGGAAAAGATGGTTCTAAGAACTCCGCAATAGAATGGGCTACATCGAAAGGATAAACAAGAAAATAATGGAGCAGCTAGGAGCATGAGGTTACATGCAAGATTACCTCTTTATTTTTTAGCGAGAAAGCCGTGAGCACAATTATGTGCTTGATAAACAAAGGACCCTCAATTGCCTTGAATGGAGGTATACCTGAGGAGGCTTGTGCAGTAAGAAATTTGATTACTCATTTCTTAGAGTCTTTGGATGTGAGGTGTTTGTTCATATTGACAAGGATGATAGGACCAAACTAGAGGATAAATTAGAAAAATACACTTTCATTGGTTATGGTGGTGATGACTTTGGATATAAATGTTGGAGTATTGAGGACAAGAAAATCATTCAATCTAGGGATGTGGTCTTTAATGAGAAAGTTATGTATAAACAACAGTTGCAAGAAAATAGGGAAGAATCTAGGAAAGAATATGCAGTGGTAAAGGATCTTTCGGATGGGAAAGTGACACATGAATTAGTTCAAGAACCTACTCAATAGGAACCCCAAACTCCTATATTGAGGAGGACTTCTAGGGAAAGAAGAGCACCTTGAACCTTTTTCTCCTTCTCTTTATTATTTATTACTCATTGACAGTGGAGAGACAAAGAGCATTGATGAAGCAATGTAGGTAGATGTCAAGAAGAAGTGGGAGCAAGTCATGGATGAGGAGTAGCAGTCTCTCATGGAGAGCCGGACTTAGGATTTGGTGAAGCTACCTAAAGCCAAAATAGCATTACTGAGAACAAGTGGTGTATAGAGTTAAAGAGGAAGGAAACAAGAAAAGATACAAGGCCCGGTTGGTGGTCAAGGGATTTGCACATAAAAAAAATTATAGATTTTGATGAAATTTTTTTCTCCGTAGTAAAAATGACTTATATTAGAATTATTCTTGGAATAGTGGTAGCAAAAGATTTGCACTTAGAGCAGCTAGATGTAAAGACTGCATTTCTCCATGGTGATTTGGAGGAGGATCTATATATGCAGCAATCAGAGTGTTATGAGGTCAAAGGTAAAGAGAAGATGGTGTGCTTTGGTGAAGAAGAGCTTGTATCACACTGAAACAAGTTCCACTTCAATGGTATAAGAAATTTGATAGCTTCATGATGGAACAAGGTTATATTAGATGTCATTCTAACCATTACATATATACAAAGAAATTTTAGGATGGCAGTTATATTATTTTGTGTTTATATGTGGATGACATATTGGTTGCACGTAAAAACATGCATGAAATAAAAGTACTTAAGAAGAAACTAAGTGAATCCTTTAATATGAAGGATTTGGGCATAGCCAAACAAATCTTTGGTATGAGGATATCTAGGGATAGGAAGAAATGAAAGCTAACTTTATCTCGGGAAGAGTACATTAAGAAGGTCTTGGAGAGGTTTAATATGCGGGGATGTTAAACCGGTTGGGACTCCTTTGTAGGCCATTTCAAACTATCAAAGGAGTTGTGTCATAAGAGAAATCGGAGAGAAACCACATGTCCAAGTTACCTTACTCATCAGTGGTTGGTAGTTTGATGTATTCTATGGTGTGCACTAGGCCTGATATTGCCCATGTAGTAGGAGCAGTGAGTATATTTATGAGTGATACAGGTAAAGATCATTGGAAGGCAGTAAAGTGGATCCTTCGGTACTTGAGAGGAACCATGGGGACAATTTTGTACTACATTGGATAGGACACCACTTTGCGTGGTTATGTAAATTTAGACATGGTTGGAGATGTAAACACCAGGAGGAGCACGACATGTTATATTTACACTATAGGTGGGACAGAAGTGAGCTAGATTTCACGACTACAAAAGCTTGTGGATTTCTCGACCATGGAGGTGAGTGTATGTTGCTACCATAGAGGTAAGTAAAGAGATGATTTGGTTACATCAATTGCTTGAGGAGTTTGGGCATAAGAAGAAGGAAGGGAAGTTTCATAGTGATAGTCGAGCTTATACAACTAGCTAAGAACTTTGTTTTCCACTATACGATGAAAAATATATAGTTAAGGTACCATTTCATTATGACAGCTTTGGAGGAAGAGAAGTTGAAGATGGAGAATAGTCATACCAGTTAGAATCCTGCAGACATGATGACCAAGGTGATCATAAGGGAGAAATTGAAGTTGTGTTCATCTTTGGTTGGTCTTCACGAATGACAAGTGAAGGGTTTAAGAGATTTCTCATAGGAAAACTAGTCTCTAAGTGGGAGATTGTTATGTTGTGGAGCCTATTTTCATGTGTAGAAGTGTTGAATATTGTACCCTAAAATTATTATACACTCTCCATAGTTTTGGCCTTGAAAAACATGTCATGATACCTTGGGAGACGTGTTCTTCTCATATGGGCGGTATTTTGACCCATAGGTTTATGGGGTGGATTTGTCCCATGGTTTTTGTACCCAAGGTATTGTAAAATTACTTAAGCGATTACTTATGTATTTGCTTTTGTGCATATGGTAAGGTTGATGTAACATTATAAATGTGTGAGTTCAAGTGTGAATTCAGGAGAGTTTGTTGAGCATAGCTCCAAACAGATCTAGGTATTGTATTGAGAGAAAGAGGTGGCTTGTAATAAAATATGAGCAAGTGATTTTTGGTGGACATAGCCGGTGAACCACATTAAATATTGTCTGTGTTGTGTTCTTTTATTTTCTACACTTTTATTACATATCTCGTAATATTATTTTGCATGTTAGTTTCTACTATTACGATTACTCGTGGGATTGTTCCAAATATTTTATCCCTTATTTCCTAACAAGAGTAAAGCATCCTAGAATAAAAATGAAACTTTTGAGACCACTCTCATCTCTTTCCAACATTCGAAGATCACTATCTAAAAATAGACACCTAGGGTAGGACCTACTAAAAATAATAAGTGTGGGGATTTTGGTCAAATTGTTAAGTGTGGGGATTTTGGTAAAATTGTTCATAACCATCCATCTCCCATCCATTTCACTAGCTTTTGTTATCATGAAGATCAAATACTCGGTTTTGAGCCGGTGATGGATGGACGTGTGACTTGAAGATCATTGTACTATCACCTAAGATCCTCTCTCTATTCACTTTTTCTATCACCACTTTTTCTAAGGTGAAGATGGAAAAGGTTGAAATCGAGAAAGAAAGAACCCATTGCGATAGTATTTCCCACATTGATATCCGAGATGACTTGTCTTGATTATCACTCTTTGGTGAGAAAGAGTATCCTGTAAGAGAAGAAGGTTGAGATTGTAGTGGCTCGGTTCAACAAATAGGTCAAGGGAAAGGATGTCATCCCTATAGCATTTCCACATAATTCATTGAGAGAAAACTCTTCATCATCATAGGTTTTTTCATCTTCGAATTGATCGCTTCTCTCTTCTTCATTCTCTCTCTACATTCTAATTTTTCATTGGGAATGTAATTTTTGGCTATTTCATCTTATTCACTTAAGTGGAATTTGTATTTTACTTTGTAAAAGCTCATTTTCATAAATAAGAAAATAACTTATTTTCATTCATACGTGAATATGAAAGTTCATAAAAGGTAGGAATATGAAAATTCGTTTGGGGGAGAAGATTTAGATGCTTTGTAAGCTATATATTGGGATGGATTCTCCATTCCAATATATAGCTTACAAAGTGTCTCATCTTCCTCTATCTCCTTGTATATGTCCTTTTACTTTCTACTTTCCAACTATGCAAGATTTGTAATCTTGAACAACTAAGAAAGAACTTTGTGTCTTTGAGGAATAAATCAATAGAAATTTGTGTCTTTGATTTGTTAATCTTATTATTGCTTACACGGTTGTTTTTCTTCCTTCTAAATGTGGACCTACTCTGGTTAATGTTTGTGATATTTGTAAGTTCTGCTCACAACATCAACCCTCTCCCTATTTTCTTATCTCCCTTTCACCTCTTTTCCAAGCAAATACATCCTTGTATTTCATACAAGAAATTATCCACAGTTTAGTGGAGTATTCTTGCGTAATCCTGGCCTAATGGCCACCACAATTTTTACTTTTCCCGCATTCAATAAATGGGAGCCTCCCCATTCCCAAGAGGAGGGACCTAGTCCGTGACTGTTGGTACAAACCACTAATTTTCCCTTACAACAAATTATTTCACCAATAATTTTTTGCGCCACCGTGGGGTAGATTTAGCTATCATGCACCCTATAGTGATCCACAAAAGTTAAGAAAATCAAATATCCCAAAACCATAAAATTCATTAAATACAAAAACTCAAAATAAAAATAAAAATATGAAATTCATTGCTTCAAAACCCACTACTGATTTTTGTAAGAAACCTTTCATATTCCTAGCTATAAATTTCCATATTCCTCATTGAAAAATCCTTTAAGTAAATTGGAAGATAAAAGGTACACCATAGGTGACCAAGAAAGTGGAATTTTAGTCTTTCATAATCATGTGTTTGAGTTGCAAGAACAAGTTGATTTCATACTTTCTCCCATACATATTCCAAGACAAGCTCCTGAAGATCCATTTAAAGAACCTGTCATTAGTCTTGTTGCATCTCCCATCTCTCCACCACCACTAAACACTCTTCCTCTAGAGATGGTTGATCCATTACCTTGGGGTTAGAACACTAGTCCGTTGGCTTTAACTCTTCCACTTCATAAACTATCGAGAGGATCGAGAAAGAATTTTCCTAAATTCTATGGAGATGGAAAGCAACATCCAGATGAGCATATTACATCATTTATCACATCATGTGGCATTCTTGGAGTGGAACATGAAGATGTTGTTATTTGTCTATTCATGGAGTCATTACAAGATGCCACTTTGCAAAATGGTTCTACTATTTTCCATCTCACTCAATCATTGATTGGGAAGATATGAAAATTAGATTTGAAGCACGATTCAAGACAACGGAATATGCTCATGCCCTTCTTGCTCAATTGGCTCAAATGAAGAAAGAATCGCATGAGCCAATGAGAGATTTTGTGGCCAAATTCAATAATTTAATTAACAAGATTCCTATTGGCGCTTGTCTTACTATAGACAATCAAAAGAGATTCTTCATAAATGTTCAACATCTTGAATTTGTGTTCACCTTGAGAAGAACCCAACCAACTACCTTGGATGAAGCTCAATACCTTGCAATAGAGGTAGAGGTGTTAGGAAATAATTAAATTACTTCTCACGTGTTTAATATAATATTGTTAGTGAGTGTGTTTATGGGGTTATAACAACCCGCATAAATAGGTTTGGAGGAATATAGGGTGGTTGTGAGAACACCCATAGGATAGTGTGTTGGAGAAATTTGTGGAGTTTGTTCTCCTTGAATGTAGGATAAACTCCTCCTATATATTTGTATATTGCTAGTTAAATTAAATATACAAGAAATTCATTTGTTTATTGTCTACAAATCTGCTCGTACCACTTCATCTGGTATCGAGCGACTATGAGGTCTTGAACATTATGTGGGCAGATCCATTGTTATTCATGGTTGCCCGTACATGGTTTCTTCTTTTGAATAAGTTTTGTTGATTTTAGAATCAAGTATTTTATTGGATTTTCCTATTTTCTGGATCTGCGTATTTTCCAGATACTACTGATAGTAACATTTAGAGGTGTTATTCATGATTGTGTGTTGGGAGATGTTGAAGCGCATGTTTTGAGGAAATCTTCATGTCCACTGGGATCAAGGTATAACATAGGCATAAAACCTTTATTTTTTCACTTGTTATAACGTGTTCCACATTCAAGTATAAAATCTTGTTCGAAGAGAAAAAGAAAATTGGTCCGCTCTGTCAGATCTCAGGGCAGGTTATCACGCTTGAAATTGAAGATGTATAGACTTGCAAGGGATGGCCATGTGTTGTAATGTCGTGTACTGGAGGAAAGATTATATATCTATTCTTCTGATTAGTCTACAGACCTGCATAAGAAACTTCTTGTTGCTTATTATTCTCCACATCATCGATATTCACATCCACCTATGTGCAGACCAGACCTCTAGATGTATTTATGTGTATGTGTGTGCCATAATCTCATAGATCTATTCATTGCCATCTGTTGTTGTGAAGTGGTTTGCTTTTGTTACAGGCATTTAAGTGGAATTTGCAACGTGCATTTTGAAATCTCTCTTCCACATGGATTTCAATACATACGTAGATTTGGTAGAATATAAACCGAGCCCCTGTTTTGTTAATACAAGCATCAAGAAAGATTCAATGCATCATTCTATTGTGCACACCTTCCAATATTTGTTGTCTAAAATCACTCTTCACAGTTTCAACAAAGCACATGGTATTGGTGTGTTATTATTTCCTTTCTAAACTTGCAGTGAAAATTCCCTCCGTATAGCTCGGTTAATGGTTTAGAATTATAGAGTCTAAAAGTTTAACTGTCTCCCTTTTGTAAAAAGAGTTTTGTTATCGTCACTTGTTAATAAGATGTCCTTTTTATATATTTTTTAGTCTATAAGAGTTAGGGTCAATACCGAAAGTATTAATTTGTTAAAAGAGCCTATTGTGTTATTATAATGGATCATTAATATTTTGATGTTTTATAAAGAGTATTTTAAATGGTATAGTCATTTGAGTCAAATTAGATTGTCGAGTCTTAATAGTCAAGTTTGTAAAGAGTCAAGTATTATGTTATTAGATTTAAAAGATGTAAGTTGTCAAAATATCATCGTTAATGTCAAAGTCTATTATCAATTTGTTGTCAAGTCTTTTTGGGTCCATTGTCAAAAGGTCAAAGAGTCAAATATTGTAAAAATAAAATAAAAAATTTAAAAAAAAAAAAATGTCTTACGAACACATTTTTATGTTACCACGACATCCTGGTAATCATTGAGCCCCATGATCACATCCGGCTGAATTAGCAGCTCGTACACCGAAGGCAGGAGGCATCGAAGGTTGGAGCTTAATCAAGAACCTCTCGTCAGTCGCCAATGATGGGGCCACTTGAAGATATGGTGGCACATTTTGTTGTGTGTTTGCTTTCAGTTGTGTGGGGTGTGCTTGATTTGGTGTTCTTATATGCAGTGTTCATGGTTGTTTGGTTTGCAGAAAAAATAGAAATTTCACATTGAGAGGGGAACATGATCCAATGTTCCATTTCTAGTTTTGAGTTTGCGTCTATGTGCAGCAGATTTCAACAGAATTTCCTATGTTATTCCCTACAGTGAGATGTGATGAGAGCTGATGTTAGTACTTGGCATGTCATGATGTGGTTGTAGGTAAACCACTTGAAAACCTTCATTTGTGGTTTGTGGTAAACCAATAGAAAAACCACCATTCTTGGTTGTTGGTAATCCATTCGCAAAACCGTCACTTTGTGGTTTATGGTAAACCAATTGCAAAACCACCATTCTCAGTTTTTGGTCAACTGTTTGCAAAACCATCCTTGAGGTTTGTGATCATCATGTGAAAATCACCAGATCATGAGCAGGTGCAAGTACAAAGGCGGGTTTTCCCCATGTTTGCACTAAGGGGGGAATGTTAGGAAATAATTAAATTAGTGCTCATGTGTTTAATATAATATTGTTAGTGAGTTCATTTATGGGGTTATAACAACCCACGTAAATAGGTTTGGAGGAATATAGGGTGGTTGTGAGAACATTCACAGGATAGTGTGTTGGAGAAATTTGTGGAGTTTGTTCTCCTTGAATGTAGGAGAAACTCCTATATATTTGTATATTGCTAGTTAAATTAAATATACAAGAAATTCATGTGTTTATTGTCTGCAAATATGCTCGTACCACTTCAAGAGGAGGATCTTATCATGTCTAGTAAGATAAAGAAAGGATCAAACCATGAGAAAGATCAAAGTTCTAGTTTTGAGACTACTGATCCACTTTTGTAAAAATTGACTAATGGATTGATTTCTTTCGAAAATAAACTTTATTTAAGTAATCTATATATAAGGAGGTTCCTAGGAAGAATTTTCAAAATCAAAATCAGATTGTTGGAGCACCATGTAGGCTTTCCTTGGAAGCTCCACCTATTAATGCAGCTTGTGAAGCTCAAGAAGAAGAAGAATATGCCCTAGAGGTTGAAGAAATTAGAGATGCTAGAATTGGCTACTATGAATGCTCCATAGATGATGAAGATCCTAAAGATTCCATGGCTGATATGGATAACTACTCTTGTGTAGTGTTCACTCACTCACAAGCACAAAAAGAAGCCTCTTCCTCTCTTTGCAAAAAAGAAGAAGCCTGCAGATCCTCAAATGGCGACTCTACCAAAAACAACAAGAAAGAGAGGATCATTGCAGCCCATTTCCACGGAGTCAGCTAGAAGAAACTTGAAGCCACCTTGGCCAAAGCCACATCTACTTCTCTGGGTAAGCCTCTTTCCCCTTCCTTAGTCAAATCAGTTTATACTTATGTTGTTAAGAATGCAACGCCCACGCTTTCCAAAGATGCCATTGTTCCCCAAGATTCCACCTCTTCATCCTTTGACATCATTGATCATGCCAAGAAGGCCAAAGTCCAAATTTTTGAGTTTGAATATCTAAGAACTCACCCTAAGCAACTTGAGAGACTTGTCCAAGCTATCAAAGGGAGTAGTTCAAAGTTTGGTTCCATCAATTCCACTTCCGAAAGAAATACTCACCGCTACTAGTATCACTCCCTCTCATAATCTTCTTGCTCTAACAACCTTCGCTTCTCAAAAGATAGAACCTTTATACCTCTCCTTGCTAATCAATGGATACAAATTAAACAACTATATCATTGACTCGATGCTTCTGACAATATCATGCCCGCCACATTTTCTAAATCTATTAATATCATCCTCAGTCCTACTACTAGCCAATGTTACTCCATGGAGACCAAAGAAGTACCTCTCATCGGTCAAGACAAATATGTTCAAGTGGAATTAGTGGACTTCCCTGACAAGAAGGTCAAGATGAACATACTTTTAGCAGACATTCTAGCTTCATATGGGATATTATTGAGCCAAAGTTTCTACCGAGATGTTGGCGAGAGAGATACGAGATGGTAGTCATATGCCACCATACCAGTCAAGGGAAAAATGAAGAAGCTTCTTCCCATAAGAAAAATGAGATACACTATTCAGAGAGAGGATGATATGAGAGCGGACATTCTGTACTCAAGGTTCAATATATAACATTTTTTTCTTAGCTTCAAAGGAAGATGTTGAGATGCCCATATTGATGTACCTAGGTGTTATTGAGCAAAATGAAAAACAACATGATGACTTGCTAGAACCTAAATTTAATAGTATGTACTTCTCATCCAATATAGATATGGTTTCTATTCTTGATGATGATGAAGATCATGGATATCCTAACTTGCCTCAAATCAATCTTGAGATGTGTTGATGTATATAAACTACACACAAAGGAAGAGAATAATATGATCATAACATCTCATTAGAAATAACAAGACAAATTTGGTTCACCACGTCAATCTATAAGAAATTCATTTTAAATTTTTTGAAGAACATAAAATTTTTACTAATCATGCCTATCACCTTTCACAAGCACCTATGGATGTTTTTGCTAGTATTTATAAATTTACAAATATGACAATCTTAAAATTTTAAATTTGACTTTGTAATTATGTTGAGAGGCGTTTTACAATAGCGAGTAAGGTTGTGGAGTGCATTGTTTACTTTTATTTTCGACATTAAATTTGACTTTTTTTTACCGTCATTTTACAGGTTCATTCATAAATTTGACCTCTATTCAATTGTCACCTAAATAATTTTGTTTATTTTTTATTTGAGAAGTCAAGATCAAAAAATAGTAATATCTTGGTCATGTAGTGATGTTTGGGTCTTTTTTTTTCTTGAATGGATATTTTTGAGACAATCGTATAGCTAAATGATTATACTTGTATAGTTAAATATGTGCCTCGTGATTGATATCTCTCGGCATATTTTAGATAGATGTATTTAAGATATTTATACTAATTATATTATATTTAGACATTACTACTATTAATTCCTACCTATGGTAGGAATACTATATATTTTCACCCCAAAATCAATAATTGTTTGCTTCCAACCAATTAGCAATAAGAATTTTATATCCTTCTCTAATGTTTAATTTTCAAATTATTTTATAAAATCCATTCAAATTTATTTATTAATTTTTTTATCAGTTCATAGGTTTGAAATGACTATTTTCCTATCTTATTGTAGCACGGTGTTTATAAAAAAATTAAAACTAAAAATTTGTGGCCATCCGTGTGTCCAACTTTTAAATTGATGTGACTGAATATTAATAACCTAGCCACCTTCTCGCAAAATTCTCGAAAAAGTAGCATAGGCACATATGTTAACATTCCATCTGCCAAATTCTAGAAAAAATCGCAGAGACTATAATCGGTGTCTTTTTATCTCTCTCCCAGGCCGCTTAGGGCTCAACATTTGGTGTTTCCATTTTCTTCGTGTGAACAAGTCTAATGGCTCCCACTACTGGTAGCAATATTAGGTAGATAGACTAAAAATAAACGGCTAGACCTCCTATTGTGATTATGTTTCACGTTTGTAATTTGTTTTACTATTAATTTGTTGGCAAAAATGTAAACATTAGAAGGAATTTTAATTGTGGAGTTGAAATTTTAACAAGAAGTGTGATTTTATAAAATTGTCCTTCAAATTTTTCAGTTGTAAAATAATAACATAATGGAAGTGTATGTTGGCTGAAAACAACAGAAATTTTCATTTTACACAAATTTGTTTGACATTTGTGTAGTTTCTAAGTTTAGAAAATGTAGCCGAGATTCGCGTAGCTACATAAGCCTTTGTTTTATATTGTTGTCGGTGAAATATCAAGATGTATTTTCTTGCAACGAACGGGGTATTTTACTAGAAAGTTTGAAAACATGGGATTAATCGTGGCTGAAATTTGTTTAGTTACCAAGCTTTTAGGCTAATTTGAAATCGCTTACATTTTTAATATTTTTAAAGTTGTGTGTTTTACGAGTATGAGCATTCATCAAAGCATGTTAGAAAGGCACACACGATGGCAGAGTTTGAGAAAGCCGAATCGTTACCATATATGTTGAAAAGGGCCTTTATGCAATTTGTGCTACACTATGCAATATTTGCAATAAGAGGAAGCTTGGGAAAGGGGAATATTGCAGGGATGACTATGGCGGCGAGAGTCATGTTGGCTTTCACAACATTGTGGCTACCTTGTTCGGCCACTCTTTAGGTTTTTTTCCATCAAATTTTCTTGTATTTTTTCTTTTGTCATTTTTTTATTGCACTTTTCTAGCAGTCTAATTCTTCTCTACATCTGATTTTTTCCTTTTTGTGTTGGAAATTAGGGACGGCAGAATAGTGCTATGATTCAATAACAAACAAAATCATGCAAATATGGATCTATACAATTCCCCAAAATCTACAACAGTGGAAGTATAAACTAGAAAATCCAAATCAAAACAAAGTACACACACATAACACAACATGTACCGTGGTTCACCCAATGCGGGCTACGTCCACCAAAGATAGAGATCTCAATATATAATAAACAAGAGTACAAACCAACTCTTCATACAAGAGTATAATGCATCTCTCCAAGAGTATCTCCTCCTCCAGATCTCTAAATGGATCTACATGAGTGCACTACAACTGTGCCTCCAAAACACCACCAGAGATATCACATAACCAGGAACTACTACATCTCCCACTATGCAACCAAGCTCTCCTGTGAATCTACAAACAAGACCTCTCACATGGGTCTACCAATGTGCAACCATAACTCTACACCAAGAAGTAAGTCTCTCCTCCATCTCTAGCATCTGCCACTATGCAAACAAGAAGACAACCTCCTCTACAATATCTGGATACTATATGTACCCATAAGCTCTCCAACGAGCTACAATACTAGATCTCCTATGGACCAACAATACAACATGATCTCATGGATCTATAATACAAGATCTCACAACAACATGTGGATCTACAAGATGAAAGACTATGTGCTTTGCATATTATGCAAGCCATTACATTAAGACAAGACAATACAAAGGAAATACAGTAGAAGACATAACACTCTTCTCACCATTCGATGTACCTCGTTATTTCCTTCTATCTAGCTTCTCTCCATCACATGTTCTTCATTGACATTTTTCTTCTTTTTTCTTCTTCTTCATCTTTAACCAAGGATAACATTCTTCCTCTATCCTTTGTTCTAACCCTAGTTTTCTAGCTATATATAGGGCACATTTTATTCTCCTTTAGATCACCTTTACATCAACTGTCATTTTGGGCGCATAAACGCATGCAGTGACCAGGTGTCGGTTGCCACCAGGACCGTAGGTGCCCACATTTTTATAGCTCCATTATCTTTGGTTCCTTTATTTCTAGACATGTTTTGATTGAGACTGCGATAGACGTTGGACATTTTGCTATGATATTTTATTCTCTTGGACATTATGGCATTTTGGGCGCATGCGCCAATTGGATTAGATTCATATACTTGATATATTTCGTATGATGTGATGACACTAACATGGTTATATGATAGACTTATCGAGTTAGATGTAGTCTCTTGTGGTTAATTTGATTGATGATATAGTGTTTTGGATTTAATGATGGTGATTTTCATGCTAAACTAAGTATATGTCGTTGCAATTTTAATTGTGGATGATTCATGGCAAACTATGTGGATAATTGTATGCATTGCACTATCAATTGTAAATTATGTTCGGACATTATAAGTTTGATTGAGATTGTGATGTATAGATGATGTTTATTATATTGGACAGGTGCGGTTAACGTGTGCAATGAGTGTGCGGTGAGCAGTATAGGAGAGCATGGGTTTCAGGGCAGCTACGCAATTGTGCACAAGCGGCCCACGGGCTGAGTCCTAACCATGCTAAATGTTTGAGGCCTTAGATTAGATGTATTTAATTGGGCACCATGGGTGAACCCCTCAATTGTAATGTAATTATGTCTTGTAAAATTAATTAGGTTTAGGATGTGTTTGTATTAAGTAAACTAGCTTAGGGGTTAATAATCTTATCTTAAGTTAAGTGTTAGTTTTGGGAAGTGTGTGTGTGTTGGTAGAAGGGATTGGGGACCACATGTGAACCTTGGGTGAACCCCACACCCTCTACCCTTGTGCCCAAGCATGCCAAACCCGAAATTGGGTTATTTTGGGTAATTTTAGGGACCCCTTTTGAGTTTGGGGGTTCCCTTAGCATAAAAATGGGCCCTTGGACCCTACCTAATAGGTAGGGGGACCTATTTCCAAGGTTTGGAGGGAGTTTCCCTCCCATTTAGCCCTCTTTAGTCACCATCCATGTAAGGTGGTTGGATTGTGTGAAAGTATTAAAAGTTGCTCCACTTTGTTTTATTTTGGTTTTTAGGTATTTTGGGTGAAAAGGGATAAAAGGTGAGTTTACTCTTTCTTATTTTGTTTTTGGAATCTTTGACTCTTGAGAGGAGAGGGGGTGACACTTGTCACTTTCTCATTGGTGAGGAAGCTTTTGGGTTCCTCTTTTTATTCTTCCTCATGTGGGAAGAATGGGTCTTCTTGGTTCATTTTTTTGGAGCACTTGGAGAATTTTGGGAGCTTGGAAGGGAGCTTGGACAAAGGGGAAAAGCTTAGAGTTTTGGAAAGCTTATTAGAGGTAGGGTTCTTATCATTTTTCCTTCTTAGTTTTGTTATCTTGTAAACTATGCTTGATAAATAAAATAGTGTGTGAAATGTTGAATGTGGTTGTTTGCTTGTCTTGTTATTTCTTTTGTTTTCTCTCCACCATCATGTGGAATGATGGTTTTTGGAGAATGTAGGGGAAGAGAGAGATTCCCTCTCAAACCTCATGGTTGTTGGTCAAGCCATGAAGGTCCCTTCTCATCCCCTCATATGGTTTGAGGTGGGAGAAAGGTTCATATGGCTTGATCCTTTCCCCATTCTAGGTGAGGAAACCCATGTGGGTTTGAAAATCCTCCCAAGAAGGATTTTTATAGTATAAGGAGGAATAAGGAGGATGTATGATTAGGAGGTATAAGGAGCTTTGTATATATATATTTATTGGTGCTCCTATGGTTGGACACCTTGATTTGGGCATCCTTCTTCCTCTCTTCCCCCTTGTGAGGTTGACTTTGTTCTCCTCTTGTTGTGGTTTTCATTGTGTAATAGGTCTAGGTGGATGATTGATCTTATGTTTTTCTTGTTATGTGTGTGTAAATCCCCATTACTTGTGCACATTGTGGAAGCTAGTTCCTCTCTCCCATGGGCTTGGGGGAGGCTAGCATGACTTCCACCATGGAAAGACATGTGATGATGCCTATTGGTTGGGTGGTAAACAAGCCATGATTCTTGTAGGAGCATTGGTGTTGGAGCTCAAGTTGGAGATAGTTGAAGCCTCTTGCCATCTTGGTCATCATCTTCTTTGTGGGCATTGCCTTCACTTGTAAATAAATGTGGCTTTGTAAACCGTCATACTTTTTGTAAAGATCCATTTTTATTGCACTTATTGTTCCTTGAAAACATTGGTCATCACTAAGAAGTTTCCATTTTGTAGTTGCAAGCATCTTGTAAAATGGTCATTTGAATTTATATTGAAGCCAAGAACCTTTTTATTTCAATGCATACTTTTGGAAAGATTTGTTATATAGAATATATGAAATATAGATATGCATTATATATAAGAAAACAAGTGTAGTGTGCTTTTTAGTTCAAAAAAATATATGGCATTACATTTTGGTATCAGAGCAATGGTTCAAACACCCGGACTCTTTGGGTAATCTCTGTTTTAATCATCTTATTGCCTTGTTTAAAAAAAAATATTTGCCTTTTCTTTTTGTTGTTTGATTTCCCTCTTGTAGAAAACTGCATTAATGGTTTAGTTATTACATTGTAGAAAAGTTAGTGTTGCATGACATTGAATGAAAACTATTATCCTAGTTGCCATATATCTCTTTTCTAAAAATAAAAATTTGTAGCACTATTTTAGATAAAATAAGATTTGTTGTTTCTTGTATGTGATACGAAATAGTTAGTTTTATTAAGAAAACCAGTTTAGAGTATGTGTTCTTCCTAATATATATATATATGAAAAATAAATGTAGTTTTGTTTGAATAAATACATTTATTTGATAAAAGAGGTGTAAAAATAAAATAAAATGATAATAATAATAATAATACATATTGGTTTTGTTGCACAATATAATATACTTGTCATATATTATGTAATATATAAATTATATATTATATATTATATATTATTATAAACACTTTTTTTTTAAATATATATATATATATATATATATATATATATATATATATATATATATATGACTGTGTTTTTATATTATGTGGTTGTTTTGTTTTATTTAAAAAAATTAATAAAATAAAATAAATGTGTATTATACAATATAATAAATCACTTATTATATATATATATATATATATATATATATATATATATATATATATATATATATATATAGTTTTAAAAAAAAAAAAAAATAAAAATAAAAAAAAATAAATAAATAAATAAACAGATGTTTGGGGGCCGAACCCCCAAACTTTCCCCCCAATGCGCTGCCCCGGCACTGCCTGCGCCGCCCCCGCACCCGCAGCCCCTGTTCCCTGTCCCACCCCAGACCCCCGACCCTGTCCCTCCCGGACTCCCGAACCCTGTTTTCCCCCCCCGGCGGACAGACCCCAGCGGACCCCCCGCCCCCCGACTGCCGCCCTCGCAGACCCTACCCCAGCGCCCAGCCCCAACCCTGCGCCCCTCCGCGGCCATTCCTCCGCCCCTCCCCGCGACCCCTGCCCCTCTGCGCAGCCTGCCCCCCTACCCTCGCACCTGCAGCCTGCCGCCGCCGCTCAGGCCGAACAAAAAAATATATATATAGATATATCAATAAAAATAAAATAAAAGAAAACCAAACCAATATATATATATATATATATATATATATATATATATAT
The DNA here is from genome assembly GCA_018340775.1 of Taxus wallichiana var. yunnanensis. Classification (NCBI taxonomy): domain Eukaryota; kingdom Viridiplantae; phylum Streptophyta; class Pinopsida; order Cupressales; family Taxaceae; genus Taxus; species Taxus wallichiana. The sequence continues at coordinate 751,605,881 of CM031239.1, forward strand.
GTTATATCAAACCTGCATTTCCTCAACAAGATTCAAAAAAAAAAAATGAAATAATAAATATATATATATATATATAATTCAAAAAAGAAAAAGAGATTCCATGAAGCCAATCTCACCTGCACAAAGAGAAAACAAGGAAAACAAAATAAGAGAAATAGAATGAAAGAAGAAACAAAAAGAATGAAAAGGAAAATAAAACACCATAGAGAAATTTAGGGCAACTTTAGGGTGGATTTGAAATCAATGGCCAAGATTGGATTAGATCCTAGGGCTCTCATTCAACCCTACTTTTCTTTAAAACATGACTTTTAATGGGAATGTAAAATAAAATTAAAAAGGGGGGGAAACAAATTAAATTAAAAAGGGGGTGTGTGGTAAAAATTAATTAAAAGAGAGAAGACTAATTATTTACAAAAGTGTAAATTTTTATTCATAACCCTAAAGAGATTAATAGGTTAAAATAATTAAATTTTTGCGGGATGGTATTAATTTATTTCGGGAAAATAAATTAATTAATTAATTAATAATTATTATAAATTAATTATTAATGAGAAGGAGCATTGCATTTGGTGTTACAATGATAATAACAATAATGATAATAATTAAAATAATAATAATATAACGCTTCCAACAAACATTTAGAAAGTTTATAAAACATTTGTTTTTACCTCGGGTTCAGGATGGCACCCAAGAGGGGACGTTCAGCTCGAGGTTCGGGTCGTAGCGCACCTACGCGAGAGTCGCCGGCCCCCGATTTTGGGCCTCTATTGTTGGAGACCCTGCAGCAGCTGATAGGTGTCGTTCAGGAGCGCCTTCCACCACCGCAGGTGCCGAGAGAGGAGGACATTCAGTTAGGAGATGAGGAGGGGATTGGTGAGGACGCACATCCAGAGCCACCTGAGCACGACATTCCGAGACGAGAGAGGTCACGCAGCCCTTCCATCCTTGGCGAGAGGGTGGCCTCGTTTCGTCACAGCCGATCACACAGCTTCGAGGGACCTTTTGGAGATATGCGACCCCTCTCACCTGTTAGACCACACCGTCAGGATCGAGACACGGGCAGTGTGATTCGAGACCTTCTTCGCCTGCAGCCGCCTACGTTTACTGGTTCGACAGACGGCTTTGGGGCGGAGTCCTGGCTTCTTAGCTTGGATAGCTGCTTTGGCTTGCACTCTCATGAGAGCAACGTCAAAGCCAGGTTCGCCATACACCTCCTCCGAGACGCAGCAGGCGTTTGGTGGAGGAATGAGGAGCGGAAGCTCCATTTGACACGAGATACAGTGACATGGGAGTTGTTCGAGGAGCGATTCAGGGCCCGGTATATGTCAGAGCATTTTGTGCAGAAGAGGATTGATGAGTTCCACGACTTACGACAGGGTTCTGGCTCGGTGGCGCAGTATGAGAGCAGTTCTTGGATCTTTTACGGTATGTAGACTACTGCCGAGACGAGAAATTGCGGGTAAAAACGAGGTTCATTCGGGCTGAATGCGGATATAGCGGAGCTTTTAGGATGTTATCTCCTCCCACACTCGAGAAGGCCGTTGAGAAGGCCTACTTGGAGGAGAAAATAGGACCAAGGCTCGGGAGCACGAGAGAAAGAAACAAGAGCAAGTTCCGGACGAGAATCGGGCATTCCAGTCGGAGAGCACGGGAGCGTACCACCCCTAGGGAGGATTACGGTCTTCTCCAAAGCGGCATCGAGCTCCTCCACACCCATCACAGCAGAGACACGGCACCGGGGACATCGGCATCGGGGGGTAGACGGACTCGAGTTTTCAACGAGGTGGTTCTAGAGGTGGTTTTGGTGGGTCTAGAGATAGGAGGCCAGTACTCATCACTCCCAACCAGCCCGCTCGCGCTGATCTACTAGGGTTGGACCAGGCGAGTTCGATTCGTCGGAGCACGGGAGAGGACCCCATCTCAGAGAGGTACAGGAGGATGTTTTATTTGTGGGGCTCCAGATCATTATGTGCGTATGTGTCCGCACAAGCCCACTACTACGGATATGCAAAGAGCTCCTAGATCCGAGCAGACGGTGGGTGACGTGGGACGCGCCCATCGTGTGTATGCAGCGGTTGACAACCGCTTGCCGAGCATCGAGCCACAAATACCGATCATTGAGGCAGCAGTACTATCGGGGGTATTTACTGTCTCGGTACTTTTTGATTCAGTGCTTGATTCCTTTATATCACCTTCTATAGTGGACCAGTGTGGGCTAGTGGTGGCTAGGCAGCCAGATAGTTGGCAGGTTGAGTTGGCCTCTGGGGCTAAACTCGCCGTGGATTCGTATGTGGAGAGATGTGTACTCGATTTGGGAGTCATCTCCACTACGCTTGACCTCAGAGTGATTCCTTTAGGATCTGTCGGGTAGTGTTGGGTATGGATTGGCTCGAGGCTCATCGAGCTAAGGTGGATTGTAGAGAGAAGGTCATTGAGTGTCAGGATGATTTGGGTAGTGCAGTTGTGATTTCAGGGATGCAGAGACCCATTTCCTTGCGTATGATCTCGGCTAAGCAACTCAAGCGGAGCATGCGTAAGGGTTGCCAGTTGTTTGCTATCACTATCAGTGATCGTTCGAACAGATACTCGAGCATTCACCCCTTGATGATACGCGCTTTGAGGAGTATGCGGATGTGTTTCGGGAGAGCTTCGGGGTTACCACCTAGTAGGGAGGTGGATTTCACCATTGACTTAGTGCACGGATCTGCACTTTTTCTAGGGCACCCTATCGGATGACGACTTCAGAGCTTCATGAGCTCAAGATTCAGTTAGAGGAGTTGTTAGAGAAGGGTCTCATTCGCCCTAGTGTATCTCCTTGGGGAGCGCCAGTCATATTTGTGAAGAAGAAGGATGGTTCTCTTAGGCTTTGTGTTGATTTCAGACAGCTCAATAAGGTCACAATAAAGAACCGTTATCCGCTCCCTAGGATTGATGACTTGTTTGATCAGATGCGGGGAGCTAGAGTGTTCTCCAAAATCGATCTCAAGTCAGGATATCATCAGTTGCGCATTTCAGATGCAGACATTCATAAGACAACATTTCGCACACGTTACGGGCATTATGAGTTCACAGTGGTTCCATTTGGTTTGACTAATGCCCCAGCTATCTTCATGAGCCTCATGAATGGAGTATTCAGGACATTTCTGGATCGCTTTGTTTTAGTGTTCCTTGATGACATATTGATATATTCTCGTTCCGAGGAGGAACACGAGGAGCATTTGAGGCAGGTACTTCAGGTTTTGAGAGAGTAGAAGTTGTATGGGAACTTGGAAAATGCAGCTTCTTTCGACATGAGATTCAAGACTTGGGTCACATCATTTCGGTGAGGGTATCTCCGTAGATCCCTCTAAGATTCAAAGCTATCTTGGAATGGCCAAAGCACCCACATCGATCACTTGAGGTGAGGAGCTTCATGGGTTTAGCAGGGTATTACCGCAAGTTTGTGCAGGACTTTTCTAGGATTGCTCACCCTATTACTTCCCTTCAGAGGAAAGGGAAGAAGTTTGATTGGTCGAAAAAAATGTGAGCGAGCCTTTCGATTTGCTTAAGGAAAGGTTAACCACGGCGCCCATCTTAGCGCGTTCCTGGACCCAACAGAGGATTTTGTTGTTTACATTGATGCATCACTAGAGGGTTTGGGAGCAGTTCTTATGCAAGAGCGTCGGGTTATTGCTTTTGAGTCTCGTAAGCTCAAGGACTATGAGCTTAACTATCCTACTCACGACTTAGAGCTTGCAGCAGTTGTTCATGCGCTTGTGCGTTGGCGACATTTCCTTTTGGGTAGACCTTTCATCTTGAGGACAGATCATTGTAGCTTACAGCATATCTTCTCTCAGCCGAACCTCAACGCTCGTCAACGGCGTTGGATGGAGTTCCTTTGTGAGTATGACATGGAGGTGCAGTATATCAAGGGAAAGGAAAATGTTGTTGCAGATGCACTTAGTAGACGACGGCATGTGCTTGCTTCTTTGACACTGCAGTCAGATTTGAGAGGCAGGATACTTGAGCATCTTCCAGAGGACAGGTTTTATGAGGGTGCTAGGCAGATGTTGGATTCTCAGGGTTCTTTTGAGGGCAGATATTCAGGATGCATGCTAGAGTCAGATGGTTTGCTTCGGGTCCATAGGCGCATTTATGTGCCTAAGGCAGGTGATCTGCGTAGTTTCATCCTTACTGAGGCTCATCGAGCCCCATACGCAACACATCCAGGAGTGAAGAAGATGCATGCCGATTTGAGAGAGTTATATTATTGGCCAGGTCTTCGTCGAGACATAGCAGATTTTGTAGCACGTTGTCTTGAGTGTCAGAGAGTCAAGGCAGAGCATTCTCATCCCGCAGGACTTTTATACCCTCATGACATTCCCGAGTGGAAATGGGATGTGATCTCCATGGATTTCATAGTAGGACTTCCTATGTCCTCTTATCGTCATGATGCCATTATGGTCACTGTGGATAAGTTGACCAAGGTTGCGCATTTCTCGCCAACCAAGGTCACCTATAATGCACAGGCCATCGCCAAAGTGTTCATGGAGGATATTGTCAGATTGCATGGGATTCCGAAGACGATCATTAATGACAGAGACACCATCTACACATCAGTTTTCTGGACTTCTTTTCAGGAGGCCTTGGGTACACAGATTAATTTCAGTTCGGCTTATCATCCAGAGACAGATGGGCAGACAGAGAGGGTTAATCAGGTTCTTGAGGACATGTTGAGGATGTACGTGATGGACCAGCAGAAGAAGTGGGAAGACTATTTGCATTTAGTTGAGTTTGCCTACAATAACAGTTATCATAGCTCCATTGGCATGGCTCCCTATCAGGCTTTTGTATGGCGACCTTGCGGGACACCTTTGAGTGGGATAGACTTGATGACGAGATTATTTTGGGGCCAGGCTTACCTTCGAGGATTTAGAGCAGCGAGTTGTTACGATTCGGCAAACGTCTTGAGCGAGGCTAGATCACGCCGAAAGCGTATGCGGACACCAAGAGGATCGATCGTCACTTCTCGTGGGGTGACAAAGTCTTCTTGAGGGTTCGTCCTCATAAGAGTCCGATCCGTTATGGAAAGGGTTCTAAGCTATCGCCTCGTTTTGTGGGGCCTTTTGATATTCTTGAGGTTATTGGTCCAGTTGCCTATCGCCTAGCTTTGCCACCACGCCTTGCACGGGCCCACGATGTTTTCATGTTTACGTACTACGTAGATATGTACCAGATGTTTCTCATGTCTTGGATTGGTCGGCATTACGGGTGAGAGGACGGAGGACGTGGAGATTGGAGCCCGTACGCATCTTTGGAGCACCGGAGGTTGGCCCTTCGGGGTCGAGATTTGGACCGAGTTAGAGTGCGGTGGGATAGATACGACGAGTCATCAACTACTCCAGGAGGATGCTACACCACCGAGGGCTAGATATCCCTATCTCTTCCAATGACTTCTGGAGGAAGTCTAATTCTAGGAGAGGGGATGTAGTGCCCACATTTTATAGCTCCGATTATCTCATTGGTTCCTTTATTTCTAGACATGTTTTGATTGAGACTCTGATAGACGTTGGACATTTTGCTATGATATTTTATTCTCTTGGACATTATGGCATTTTGGGCGCATAGCGCCAATTGGATTAGATTCATATACTGATATATTTCGTATGATGTGATGACACTAACATGGTTATATGATAGACTTATCGGTTAGATGTTAGTCTCTTGTGGTTAATTTGATTGATGATATAGTGTTTTGGATTTAATGATGGTGATTTTCATGCTAACCTAAGTATATGTCGTTGCAATTTTAATTGTGGATGATTCATGGCAAACTATGTGGATAATTGTATGCATTGCACTATCAATTGTAAATTATGTTCGGACATTATAAGTTTGATTGAGATTGTGATGTATAGATGATGTTTATTATATTGGACAGGTGCGGTTAATGTGTGCAATGAGTGTGCAGGTGACAGGTATAGGAGAGCATGGGTTTCAGGGCAGCTACGCAATTGTGCACAAGCGGCCCACGGGCTGAGTCCTAACCATGCTAAATGTTTGAGGCCTTAGATTAGATGTATTTAATTGGGCACCATGGGTGAACCCCTCAATTGTAATGTAATTATGTCTTGTAAAATTAATTAGGTTTAGGATGTGTTTGTATTAAGTAAACTAGCTTAGGGGTTAATAATCTTATCTTAAGTTAAGTGTTAGTTTTGGGAAGTGTGTGTGTGTTGGTAGAAGGGATTGGGGACCACATGTGAACCTTGGGTGAACCCCACACCCTCTACCCTTGTGCCCAAGCATGCCAAACCCGAAATTGGGTTATTTTGGGTAATTTTAGGGACCCCTTTTGAGTTTGGGGTTCCTTAGCATAAAAATGGGCCCTTGGACCCTACCTAATAGGTAGGGGACCTATTTCCAAGGTTTGGAGGGAGTTTCCCTCCCATTTAGCCCTCTTTAGTCACCATCCATGTAAGGTGGTTGGATTGTGTGAAAGTATTAAAAGTTGCTCCACTTTGTTTTATTTTAGTTTTTGGTATTTTGGGTGAAAAGGGATAAAAGGTGAGTTTACTCTTTCTTATTTTGTTTTTGGAATCTTTGACTCTTGAGAGGAGAGGGGGTGACACTTGTCACTTTCTCATTGGTGAGGAAGCTTTTGGGTTCCTCTTTTTATTCTTCCTCATGTGGGAAGAATGGGTCTTCTTGGTTCATTTTTTTTGGAGCACTTGGAGAATTTTGGGAGCTTGGAAGGGAGCTTGGACAAAGGGGAAAAGCTTAGAGTTTTGGAAAGCTTATTAGAGGTAGGGTTCTTATCATTTTTCCTTCTTAGTTTTGTTATCTTGTAAACTATGCTTGATAAATAAAATAGTGTGTGAAATGTTGTATGGTGAATGTGGTTGTTTGCTTGTCTTGTTATTTCCTTTGTTTTCTCTCCACCATCATGTGGAATGATGGTTTTTGGAGAATGTAGGGGAAGAGAGAGGGATTTCCCTCTCAAACCTCATGGTTGTTGGTCAAGCCATGAAGGTCCCTTCTCATCCCCTCATATGGTTTGAGGTGGGAGAAAGGTTCATATGGCTTGATCCTTTCCCCATTCTTGGTGAGGAAACCCATGTGGGTTTGAAAATCCTCCCAAGAAGGATTTCTATAGTATAAGGAGGAATAAGGAGGATGTATGATTAGGAGGTATAAGGAGTTTTGTATATATATATTTATTGGTGCTCCTATGGTTGGACACCTTGATTTGGGCATCCTTCTTCCTCTCTTCCCCCTTGTGAGGTTGACTTTGTTCTCCTCTTGTTGTGGTTTTCATTGTGTAATAGGTCTAGGTGGATGATTGATCTTATGTTTTTCTTGTTATGTGTGTGTAAATCCCCATTACTTGTGCACATTGTGGAAGCTAGTTCCTCTCTCCCATGGGCTTGGGGAGGCTAGCATGACTTCCAACCATGGAAAGACATGTGATGATGCCTATTGGTTGGGTGGTAAACAAGCCATGATTCTTGTAGGAGCATTGGTGTTGGAGCTCAAGTTGGAGATAGTTGAAGCCTCTTGCCATCTTGGTCATCATCTTCTTTGTGGGCATTGCCTTCACTTGTAAATAAATGTGGCTTTGTAAACCGTCATACTTTTGTAAAGATCCATTTTTATTGCACTTATTGTTCCTTGAAAACATTGGTCATCACTAAGAAGTTTCCATTTTGTAGTTGCAAGCATCTTGTAAAATGGTCATTTGAATTTATATTGAAGCCAAGAACCTTTTTATTTCAATGCATACTTTTGGAAAGATTTGTTATATAGAATATATGAAATATAGATATGCATTATATATAAGAAAACAAGTGTAGTGTGCTTTTAGTTCAAAAAAATATATGGCATTACGGTGGATCGTGTCGGTTACATCCAGTGACCGGTGTTGGTTACCCAACTAGTGTCGGTTACTGTGTAAACTAGTAAACCTCAAATACATGCCTTTGTGAAGCAATTCAGCTCCACAACCTAACATTTTGTTGTTAATGTTGAGTATTTTGCCTAAATGTTTGACATAGTTTAGGCGTGTTACTCTTTGAAGTTTATCTTTAGATTATTTTCTTTTTTTTTTTTTTTTTTCTAAAATTAAATCTACTTTAGGTGATCTAAAGAATGTTTATGCAACCCTTTGTTCTGCTGATCATTTTGAGTATTTTCACCTTAATTATGCTTGAAAAGTGAGGCATAAATTAGTGTTTAACATTTACCTTTTCTTCAATTTGTGGTTGATTTTTTGAATTTCTTATTCTTATTTGGTAATTGGATGAGATTCCCCCTCTATTGCTTTGAGCATTTTGGATACTTATGCTCATGTTTCACCTACTATTATCGACTACTAATATATTAGTTTTATTGTTTTTTAGGTTCTTTACTCCAAATTTTTTTAACAATAAATATTCTATTATTGAGAAGGTTTATTCATAGTCATCACTAGACTTCAACAGAAAGACATGGGCAACCATACCCTTATTCCTTTACTCCTAAGCCCCGATTTCAAATGACACCCCCATAACCATACTCGTGTCTCCATGTGACTGTGAGGTTATTTCATGTACAACACTGTGCTTCAACTTTCGTCCCTTCCCCTTCTCTACGTGACTATAAGTATATTATAACTATTATATTTTTGTTTGCAAACTTAGTGTATCTTAGATGAGACAGACATTCCTTTTTTTGTCGATCATTTTCGAATGTTCGTTTGATTAAGATCGAGGCATATTATTTTTTGATATTTTCTTTCTACAATTTTTTTCTCTATTTTATGTTTTATTTCAAAATTCAGACATCTTAGTTAGTTGTTCAAGATTCCCTATGTTCCAATGAGCCCCCAGCGCTTGGTCCTCGATCCTTTGTTCCTCCTTCCCATCCTAATTCCTATCGCTATCCTCATGTTACTTCTATTCTCCTATTCAATTATTATTTATAGGATTTTAAATGGTTCTTTTACGCACACTCATTTTAAGTTCAAGCATTTCCCAAGGGACACGGTGAACATCAAAGAATTTCCTTTTTATTTTTATTTTTTTAGTTTGCTCAATTTTTGTCGAGATTGAGGCATACTATCTTTTATTTCTTCATCTTCTTTTCTCTGTTTTCTATTTTATTTAGAAATAATTTGTGCATCTAAGGTGACTAGACTGATTTTCCCCTTTGCTTGTTGATACCTTTGAGAAATTGCGCACAATTTGTTCACTATTTAAGAATTATGGTTTGTGATTTTGATCTTCTTTTGATGAACTGAATTTTTGTTTGCAATTTAAGAGTTAAATTATAATGGATTATAGATAAGGACAAATATTTCCTTTTTCCACTCTCATATTTTAATTACAATTGTGCATTCAAGGATATTAGGTTTTTTTCCCTTCTCATCTAATTCTTTTTCCTATTTTTGTTTTATCTCCAAAAATCACCATAAATAATTCTCTACTCTAATACAGCTAACACCTTTTAATTTTAGTTGCAAATTTAATAGGAAGCCAAAGCGGGGTAAGATGAAGCTTAAAGGGATGTCAAGGAAATGTAGAGAGAGACAAACCAAGTGGAAGCATGACTAGATTCAAGAATGGTTGGGGCTACACTAAAAATTGATGGAGGATTTTAATAAAAATCAACATGCAAAGGATCAAGACAGACAATTGGATCATCAAAAGGTTTTGAAGACATTGGCTCGAACATTGAGTAAAACAAAGGAAGGAAAGTAAGAGCACTAGGAGAATCTCAAAAAAACCTTTTGTTGGATGCATATATGTGACATGATCTAATTTCTCAATGAATCCAGTGCTATAGAAACTTCCTATTTCTTTATATTCATTGATTGAGAAGCAACTCTCTTGTTTCAAAGATTTGGAGTTCTTTTAACAGTCTTAGCTTAATATTTGCAGTCAAGTATACTAAATTTTATATCTTTGTTATAAAATTCTCACATAATTTTCTCCACGAACTTTGTTGGGTGGCGCCTTCAATTACTGTAATTGATTTTTACTAATTGGTCTTCTTTGAGGTTGTTTGCGACTGTTAATGGTCTTCATTAAAAATAGAAATACATTTTGTCAATGTCTTCTACCTACTCGACATATGGGACATACTTTGCCAGATGTAATATTTTTCATCCTTTTATATTTCTATGTTGCTTCATCCACATGTCTTCAGTTAATATGTGTTATTTATCAGTGTGTGTTTTGATAAATACAAATCAAGTAATGGTATATAAATATGTAAATGTTCTTTCGAATACTTGCATTGTGTTTTTCGGCTAAAAAATAGTCTAAACAATTGTCAAATTTCACCCCAACTTTTGAAGCTTTCAACAGTTTCCAAACAGTTTCCATTCACAAGCACTAGTAAAGATGGTTGGCAAAGTCTCGATTTGCAAAAATCTTGATATTCAAAACAATTTGATATTTGCACAAATACACTTCTCAATTTGATATGTGTGCATTTACCAACATTTTACCGTACGCAAAAAGATGGAAGACAAAAGCTTTAAATAAAACAAAGCCACCTTTACCTAAAAGCCCTTGTAAACAAACAAACCAAATAAACTGAAAAATGGATTGGTGGGTCATATCAGACTTGTCCTGCACAACTCCTTCTCAGGTACTCCTCCGGCATCCCTGGTTGGTTGCTCATACCAAGCTTCCATTTCTTAGTTCTTCTGTTTTTGCCTTCCATTTCGGGATATTTAATTACGCAGGACATGTTTTTACCTCATACAGGCACTTAACTTAATCACTTCAAGTCCCACTTCGTAAACGGTTTTTCATGCTGAGTTCAAATGAAATTTTAAGATTTAGATTCAACCTGTAATTTAGGTCTGGAAATGAATCCCACAAATTACACTTGAAATTCACATATATCTCTCATCAACAATCTGATCTAAAAAGGTTGTCGGTGCTTGGCTCCCAAATTCTACTCTAAATCCGAATATAATCAAATTCTGAGATTTTTAGAGACTCGTCTTGAAAAATATGATTAAAATAATGCACACCTTAAGGCCCGTGTCATATTTTCCCTAAATATATTTGGTTTACTGCCCACATTTTAGATTTTAGCATCTGTTATGCTCTGTTGTGATTCCATGACAATCCAGTTTCCGTAAGAGAATTTTCACCTTTGATTGTAAGATTCCCTTTTCTCAAAGACTCGTTCCCGGTAGCATCCCAAGCTTTAGTCTTTTTCTTATCCAAGTGCAAGCAGAAAACTTGTATGAAAACCTGAATCTCAAATTTTATATATGTACACAGTCATTTTAATCTTCATTTTAAAGCGTTGAAATTATTTGTTAACATTGAGTACTGTCTTTCCAAGTTACCTGTGTTTGTTATGCATATGCATGTGAAGATGTACAAATTTATCTTAGTAATGATAAAGAATTTGACAACGAGACAAAACAAATCTGTGTTTGTTGAGAGGAAGATGGTTCCCAAACTAGCTTGAATATTTCATTGAAATGCATTGCGTTGTTATAAATGAATAGAATCTTGAATGGAATTGCCTGCCAATTGTTTCAAGAGGACATCTTGTCACAAATAGCAGAATTTTAACCATTAGGTCGCATCTTCCACTTGCACGAACACTAGAAAGAACAATAGGTGCAGTGACATAAAAAGGCTCATGTAATACTGAGCCTTTGTCCCATCTGCCTGTCAGGCAAAATGCAGGCAAGGTTTACTGTAATTTTGCCCAGAACCTGCTTGCTTACAGTGCAAAAGAATGAATGGTTTGCATTTTGAATGAAAATGAACAGCCAAATGTTGAAGTTAGGACTCCATGATATGACATTTTTTTATGAACTCATTAGAGTAATTTATATGTTTTGTCCAGAAAGGTCTTAGCTCAGTGAAGGCAATATCCAACCACGGTTTTGCCTGCCCATTGTAGTGGATCACAGCAGCTTTACGAAGATTAACAAGATTTGATTCAGACTGGTATCCCAATCCCAACATATGCCAAGAAGGATCAATGGGTCGAACATGGCCATTAAATGCAATCAATGCAGGGGGCAGAGTTCCCAAACGCCAGAGAGTCAGATTGGAATTTATATTCTGCACAATTGCATGTGCATGCTTAGCAAGAGCAAAATGAGCATCTCCAAATGATAAATTATGGAAAAACTCAAAAACAAAAAGGTAATGTTGATAAAATGCAAATTTTGAACTGAGAATAGAAATTGACTTACTTTTTTAAGCCAATAGTGGTAAGTTTCTCTGATGTTTGTCTTTCTCCATGCTCGTAAATCAAAGATGTTCATCCCATATGCCCAAGCACATTGCTCGGGATTAAAATTCTTTGCTATAAGGGGATGAGAGAAATTGAAATAAGTTCTAAACCGCTTAGACATGACCCAATGATCATCACCTCTACATGTTTCAACTGCTCCGTTGACCTTTCCTTTAAGGTCAATATCCCACAATGGAGACAAATCACGTTGAACAACAATGTCATCATCTAGAAAAACCACCTCATGAAGGTTGGGGAAAAGCTGTAAAAGATAAGTTGAATTTTATCAGACTTCAAAATTAGAAACTGCAACACCTGATTTACTGGAAATGTGCTTGAAACAGAAACTGTTACAGACATAGCATCCCCTACCATTAGCATTCATAATCTTTCTGGAAGAAAATTCTAAACTCTAGGCATCTCATAGTTTGAAGAATAAAAAAGAAATCCCTATTACAATTCTAATCAATTTTCAGGAAATTGTTTACCTCTGGAAGATATATGCGCAAGTGGTTCATTATTGATATGTATTTGGGGCTTCGAGCTTGGAGTTTCGAAGCTACAATTCTCGGGATTCATTTAAGTTTGTCCCAATAACATGGTCTCCGTGGTAGTACCTTCGGATTTCCTTGTGACTTTCCATGGCTTGCAACACAGGCACATTGTCTTTTGTCAACCAGTCAAATTGATGTACTCCTTTGACCTCTACAATTGCAGGTGTAAGAGGATGCAAAGCAAACCATGAATGCATAGCTGCATATGTCTTTTTATCTGTGATGATATGAAAGACTATCTTCTCTGGCTTCAAGGAAGCTCTTACAGCCGATCCAACTACCACTGATGCTGCAAGTACATTATCAGTTGCCACTACAAAGTGGTGGTATGAATTGTCTGTAAGGCAAGGAACTAATTCGGCAGGTGGTAGCTGCCTCCGAGCATGAGCATTGGTGGAATACTCATCTGCTAACTGAAGAGTGAAGCAATGCATGCCTTTTGGGATGCCACTTGATGCAAAATGCCTATACACATATTCTTGTAGTTTTGATGACCGGGTTTGTTTCTCCAAGCGCTCAACCTGAAAGTGCAAACTCCATTTAGCATCATGGTCATTGTCAATCATAGAACTATACAAAGAACTATTCAATGCCACATAGATCAAGTGCCTTTCAATTAAACTTCAAAATGCCATGGTAAAATGATGGCACACAAGGATTTTCACATCAAAAGTTAAACACTTTACTCTTCCAGTAAGAATAGGAGGTCCTTGTCAAAATTTGAAATTTAAAATATATAGAGGAAACTAACAAGACATTATAATCAGAAGGATTTGTGTCAGGAGATATGGAATATACTTAGTGTGAGGACTATGAAATGGATTCTCTTGAGTTTTAAGTTGAGGGTATTTCAAAAAGAAAGTAATGATGTCCCAAAATATATTTCATTATTTTGAAAGCTAGATGGATGGTTCAACCTTCACTCCGGGGAGTACTTTAGGTCCCAGCCTAATCTGCAAAAGAATTGCTTTACCAAAGAATTTCAAGAGATTTGAGTCTATAAAAGATCAGATCAACCATTGAGCATCTCCATGAATTAGAAATACCAGTATAACTTTGATTTATTGCTTTGCATACTGTAAAATGATATTACAAAAAAATTATCTTGCAATATAACAAGGATTGACAATTGTCATAATCAGGACCACAGAGGAGACCCATACAAGATTTACAGCCTTCTAAAGCATGTTAAGAAGAAACTAAAATGAACTGATTTGTCATAATTATGTAATAAGAAGTGGAAAGTGGAAGGTATCTATATTTTGAAATGTGGTACAAAATCTCCAGGAAGGGCGCTAAAATTTCAATTTTAATTTCTGTTTAACCAAGGACAAATCTTCTGAAAAGGTCAAATCAGGGTCTAAATGATTCATTTGATGAGACCAGCCATACATATAGAGCAGATCAGATGACTCTGGTTCCAAAACAAATTATAACAGTTTTTTTATTTTACTCCTCTCCAGATCAGTATTAGTTAAATTCTCAAATTGAAAGCGGTCATCCATCATGCTGTTTCCCCTTGCCAGATAAGATATACTTGTACCCTATGACACAAGGTACGCTGAATTTTATGGAAAAAAAGTTCTAATTTCACTGAACTTTATCCTCGTCAAACACGAACCCAAAGTTTTTCCATTATTTTTACATGGAGGTTTTTTACATGCTTTTGCATTATTTTATAAATGGGTGTGTATATGCATATACGGTTATACCAACTGAAAGCAGAGGACCAGAAGCTCTCTTCACTTTGTCATTCTAACATATTTATGCATTTTTATAGAAAAATAAAATGATAAAAAAATTGATTTGAACTTTAAAGCATTCTTTTTTCGAACTTTATCCATTGACAAATGTAAATCAAACTTTATTCTTGTCAAAATATCTCGAACTTGAACTCAAACCTTGAAACTTAGCTTCTATCTACCTGCCTTATTTATCTATATTCTCCTAAAGTAGATTAGGATTTTGGCCTTGGAGAGAGGCTGTACATATCGATTCTCTAGATCCCCTCCAGCTTAGCTTATGTAAGACCTTCCGCTCAAAAGGGAAAACCTGTCTTACAGTTTCTGGAGTCGCTCTACAGCAAAGAATTCACGGTTTTGCAAGCAAATAAATTTTGCCCTTTAGAGTATATTGCCGCTTGATTTGTCAAGGTGGATATTTACACAATGTAAATTTTTGTATGGATCGGTCCTAGTTTGCCGTAGAGAGAATCCAGAACTAAATAGAGTTTGGAACCCAACTCCTTGGGCCTAAAGATGTCACTTCTTTAGGCTTCTTAGGAGATCACAAAAAAGTACCCAATTAATTCCCCTTCCATCTGCTGTATATACTCAATATCGCTTGCAACATTGTTCTCTTTCCGAAAATATGAAGATCAAGGACACTTTACCTGATTTTACTCTTCTCATAGTAACCAGGAGCCTTTACACTATTCTCTTTTACCTGATTTTAACACTTCCACTTGTAATCAGGAGCCTTTGCACTATATGGCCATAGATGATGAGCAAGATTATATGGCCCATGACTTATTCTCTAGTAGGTTTAACGTGGTTACCTAGCTGATCCAGTTAGACCATATCAGCAGCTCGTTAATATCTTTTAACTCCATCAGATTTTATCTGATGTTATATAACTTATATGTGGACTTGATATAGAAACTCAATGTGCTCATGTTTCCAAAATGTATATATCCCTGTGTGTATTCTAGTCCCATTCCATCTTTGATCTTTTACAGCTATTGAAATTTCGTTTTTTCATTACTGAAGCATACAGTTATCAACTTCAACAAAGATTTCTATAAAAGTCATCTGTACAATCGAGTCATCTGTTCGGGTCATCTGAATCATATGTGGCTGCAACTGTTGGAGAAGCAGCACAATTGATATGTGGGCATCTGTTTGACACAATCAAGGTGAAGGTATAGAGCCAGCCAGTACCCCCTCCAGGCCAATCGCCATCCCATGCTGCTGCAATGGATGCTGTCAGGCAGACAATTGCAGCAGAGGATCCCCGGGGTCTCTACAAAGGAATGGGAGCCCCATTAGCCAAAGTTGCAGCTCTAAATGTAGTTCTCTTTATTGCAAGAGGGCAGATGGAAAACTTATTCAGAATAGAGCCCAGAATGCCGCTTTCTGTGGGGCAGCAAGTGATCTGTTGTGCAAGGGCAGGTGTTGCTGTGTCAATGCTAGCTTGCCTGACTGAGCTAATAAAATGTAGATCACAAGCTCAAAGTGCTTTCGCCACTAGAGAAGTTGCTGCAGTTACTTCAGCCAGAAAAACAACAGGAGGTGCTTTCTTTCCACCTCAGCTTAAAGGCAGCGGCGATGGAGTTATAGAAGACATTGACACAAGCTGTTTTTGAGGAAGAGAAGAATTCAAGATGAAATTATTCCACCCATAGTTACCAGTTGCACTTCGGGAGGATAGGAGGTTACAAGCTGTGTTTGACAAAATGTCTCATAGCGATGTAATCTCTTGGAATGCCTTGTATGGTGGCCGTGAATGTCTGGAAGGCTCTTCTCCTAGCACTATTCAGTTTAGGAGCTCTGTCTTCCAGATTATGGTTGAAATAATTGATGCAAAAATAATAACCCTATGGGTATCTGTAATAGAACATGTGGAAGAGCTCAAAAGAAAACTAAAGAATTGCCAGGGGACACTTTGTCAGTTAGCAGCATCTTATCTTTGGAGGCAAACAACTTGCGGAAGGCCATGTTAGCAAACTATCACATCAGCAGAGACTCAACTATTATCATGACAATGAGACTGCGTGGAGGAGCAGTGGGGTTGACTTCAAAACCGGTTTCTTTCAAAGATGCGGTAAAACCCAAGGCTCCTCAAGCTTCTCATGCAACTGTTATAATAGTACATATATAGTGGAAAATTTTAATGAGATTCCAACTATACAGATAGATGGCCCAGGGGTGGATGAGCTACTTTCTGAGTTGGAAAGAGTATCTTCAATCTATTGGTTCAATGGTGCATGGCCACGTACTACAGAATTGTATAAAAGTGTGTTTACACGAACTAGACAAAGGACTGTGATTTATATTTTTGTGTAAGACTTTTTTTATTGTTCAATTGGCACATCTTGAAGATTATCATTGAGTCTTTGAAGAAGGGCCTTGATTCTGGGGAAGCGCGTGTCTATTTATCACCCCATGGTTCCCTGAATTTGACCCATCCACTATGACTGTCACTAAAATTTCTATTTGGATACGCCTCCCAAGCTTGCCTCTCCATCTTTGGCATATTTCAGTTTTTACAGGTATTGCAAACTCATTGGGCAGATTTTTAAAGCTTGACATTACAAGGATAGAGATGGGTCTTTATACTTATGCTCGGGTTTGTGTAGAGATTGACCTTAGTAAGGGTCTTCCTGACAAAGTGATCCTAAAGGGGGCCAACTTTCAATGGGAACAAGTGTTGGATTACGAAAATATTGCCTTTAGGTGCAGGATTTGTCATAATATTAGTCATTTGCAGGACTCTTGCCCACAAGCTCAGACACATTCAAATAGGAGAAAGCACCCTACTCCAAAGAACATAACATGGCAGCCATATGTGGCTCCAAATTCAGAACAAGAAAATGAACAGAATTTAGAAGATCATTCAGATTCAGAAGATGAGAAAGATAACAATGAAGGAAAATAATGGATGAGTCCGAAGAGTAAAGCAGAAGAAATCAAAATGGAACCAGAAGGGAACGAAGTGCCTAAGGGAGGTTTGAAGAGAACACATGAATCGGAAAGTTTTGAATCCAATTTGGGCCAACTTCAACCTACAAACTCCGAATCTCAGACATGGCTTTTAGCTAGCTATTGTGAATTCAACGGGATGGATTGAAGTCGAAAAGAAATGAACAAAAAGGAAGGGTGGAAAATACAATTTTTCACTAATTAAGGTACCCTTGGTGGGTTGTTTGTAGGCTGACTTATTGCTGACTGTATGTTGGGTCTATTGCGGTCCTAGACCTCGATTGTTTGTTTTAGTTATGGTTTTCTATGGCTATATCTGTTTGACATTGTATAAGGTTATGGGAACCTTTCAAAACTCTTACCCTTACCTAATCAAGCAAAACTATAAACACCCCTTTTCATGATGAGAAAAGGATTTGTGCCAACATTCTTGTGCAAAATGGTGCCAAAAACACCGGTCCCAACTCCCAATAATCTACAATCGGCACTAGTAAGTTTCCTTTGTCTTCTTATTGCTCAGCAAGTTATTGAGTTAAAGAAAAGTTACTTATTTGCAAAGCAGTCCCATTAACACCCACTAAAAAGCCCTGAGCAGCTAAACAAAATTCTAAATTCAAATCAACCAATAATTGTGGATGCCAAATTAGATATGCTTTTTTCTACGATGGGAAGCAAACATACAAAGACATGCTTATCAAGAAAGAATGGCAAGATTTCAGGATTTCCTATAGAAAAAATCAATCTGAAACCCTGCATGGCAATCCAAATTATAATATGAAAAAAGGCAGCCAAGTATCATTTCATTTTCAGCCCAGGTAAATGCAAATGTAATTGAAAGTCATAACCCTTCTTAGACGTCTAGTTTAGAAGCATCAAGATATTAATAGGGTCCCTCCTTCTTAGACATCTAGTTTAGAAGCATCAAGATATTAATAGAGTCCCTGTCCCGTGTTTTGACATGGACACAGTAAGGGGTAGAAAATCTCTCCCGCTTTGGGTCTATCAATAGCAAACCCAGGTACGGGTTACCAATAACCCTCCAAAGGTACAAAATTAAATGGCTAAACCAACCACTTTGAACACTACAACATTCCAAGTCATTATACTCTCATTTCATTATTCCTTTTTGAGTTAAATTGCATTATTCCTTTGAGTAATAAGAAAATAGACATCTAAAACATAAATCAACTAATTCTTTTATTATCGTTCCCCAAGAAGTTCAATCAAAGATAGAGGAAGGTAATTCTTCTCACATAAATATAATTCCCATTGAATTCAAACCATCTACATGGGAAAACAGCACAAGCTCAAATTCATATGAGATAATACAAGATTCTTAGATATCATACTTAGATTATGAAACAGCCTATGCTCGAATAACTTTCTAACACTTAACACTTTTCCAAATCAAATTTTCACCAACCCCAACCGAAACAACAATGGTTCAAATGAGTAACAGTTGTTGAAACTTAAATCACCAAACATATTCAACATGAGCAGAATGTATTTAAAACAGCAGATATCAATTCAAATACATGCAGTCTTACTATTAAGATATCGTATATTTTGTCAAAATGAAAATTAACTTATGTTTAGCAGAAATACCATTTAGTCTTCTTTCAAACTTCTTGTGAACCACTCTTAATAAAAACAAGTAAGTTTTTACTTTTCCTTGTAGACGCTTAACAGAAACAGAAAGAGCACTTAAGTTTTCTTCCACTGAACTCCTTATATCTGAAGATGTTGCCATCGACTGTACACCCTGCCCTGGGGGTATAACTGGACTTCTGCTTGCACTTGCTTGTCCTGGACATACTGAGGGCATAGCCCTTGTCCTTGCTTCTGCCAATTTTGTCATGGCCTCATTTGAAGTCACCACATCTTCACAAAATTTGTGTCCAGTGTGACTCTTGTGTGTATATGTCAGGTTGCATTCATGCCTCAATATATCCAAATGATTTTGAATTTGTTTGCAAGGATTCCATTTCCATAATAGTGCAGCATTCAATTTGCATTTTCCCTCCCTTGGCTTTCTAACAACACAAACTGATGAAAAGCATGGTTGCCTATAGAAATTGGTAGCTTATGCAAAATTTCAAAATCCTTTTGCCTCAAAGTCCCTGCAACCCCCACGTAGTTGATAACAAATCTCCATGACTACTAAATGGTCTGGTACATAAAATATTAGTTCGTGAGGAGAAGCAAGAGACCCCTTTATTCTAATGAGTGTACCTTCCTAGAACAAAAACCAACTCCCTGTATTGCTTCTTGAGTTTCTTAAAGACCCGGAAATCCTTTGGCATTCCACATCGTAAATTGCCAAAATAGAGTTTACGAATGAAATGATTGCAAAGGAGGATATAGGATTCATAATGTCTATGGTTGATAGGTTATACAATGGTTGCAGATGACATGAATTGACCTCTTCTCCAATGGGGTTCATCCCCGGAAACAGTTTAGTATCGAATTCCAAAGGGAAACAGACGATCTATAAGATATGAGGCCATGTAGAAGTTGCCTCCTGCTTTACATCCTTTAAAGGATTTCGTCAAATGAAAAGAAATCAACTCACCCCAGTTTGGAGGCAAGCTGTTTTCTAGGAGATCATGCAACAGAGGTATCCAGGAGTCCACTGCTTCTATTTGGTTTCGCCTGGCTTCTCTGACTGGGATTCAAATAACCAAATTGAATACAACATGTCCACTTTGTTCCTCCAAAAATCTAGGTTTGCTGACCAATCCTTCAAGACATCGTAGATGTTATGGCCTTCCTTCCATATCTTAATCCAATCATTGTTGTAGTTGAGCTTAGGCTCTAGTAGTTTCAGCATTTGCAAAATGGCAAACCCTGAAACATCTGCTACAACTCGTCCATTGGGCGCAAACAATCTTCTCTCTCTATCTTTGCAGTAATGACATAAATCCAAGATGAGTTCCAAACATGGTAACACTTCTGATTTTGCAGCTGCTCTATCTAGATAAGAAGCTCTAATCTTCCATTTTCTTCATCTCCTCGTTATAAGCATCCATGGTGTCATTGGGTCTAGCTGGATCTTGAAAGTAAATATAGAGCTCGCTATAATTCAACCTGCTACACACCTGTGGAGTAAATGACATGCCCTTGAGTTCCATGCCTGCTATTTGTTGTGTCTTCTTCGCAGCCATGGGGTTGAACACTATCATCTCACTTTCTTTTCTTAGCTTAGTTGCCCATAGTGGTTTCAAATTTGCTGTATTCTCAATGAACTGCAGAGTCTAATGCCTTATGGGATATTCAATCTTCGAGTTCAATCGTGTGTTAACTTTCACTTGCAATAACAGCCACCTCAGCTTTTAATGCACCTCATTAATTAGAGGTGAAATCATTACTTTCAAGCTTTCCATCATTTAATATACCCAACATGTAAAAATGAGAAAATCAATCAATCGAGAAAAAATACTATTAAATAAATGCGATAGGCAGCCGCATTTGGGTCTCACGACGAGGAGATGTGTGGACACGTCTCATAACATGGAGGTGATCAGGGGCTAAAGGAACAAGGCGAGGGGGCATATTTTCTCCTGATGGCAAAAGTCACCGAGATCACTACACATAATAGCATTGTTGCAACTCCGAAGAAATTTTCAGCTAGTGTGACAGGCTCTACAGTGTGATGTATACAAGATCTTACGCAGTGTGACATATAACAAGATCCCATTTCCTCGTTTCAAAGTGTGATGTATAACAAGATTCTTACAAGTGGCTCTTCCTTGTTTCACAGGTCCTTTCATATTTAACCTCTAGCCAAAGGTAAGTTTTGAAATTGCCCGTGAGGGATGAACACTTGGCATCTCATCAATTACTTGAAAGGAAAGGCAAAATGCAAAGACAAAGGTCTATTCAAAGCTGCTCCAAGGTGCTCTATGGAGCGAGGTGATGCTAGATGGCATCACTTTGTTTCACGAGGCACGGGAAGTGGAAAATTTTATAGAGAGAAATTAACAACAGTTATAAGAAATACACAGAAAATAAAACCTAAAGCTTGTGAAGATATCTCTTGTGATTTGCAATAAGACTAAAATTTCTAACTTTATTGCACAATCTAATCCAAAAGAACCCATCTGATGTTTAAAATTGGTAGACCTTTTCCCTTCAAGATCCAAGAATACATGGCCCCCAGATCCTTTTGGGAACTAGGGTTAGTTGGTAATAACAATCCTCCAAGATTTTTAGGAACAACATATGCTTCAAAATTCCATGCACTGAGTTCAGTTCCCTATTTTGGAAACAAGTGTAAGGCCTAATATAGTCCATGCTTGTACTTATACAAGATGAAGGAGAAGTTGAAGAATCCACATAACAGCTTCTGAACAATCTTGATAATCATTGACAAAACATCCGTAAAGAAATTGAAATGAGTGGCAAGAATGAGTTGGTTCAATTTGGCCAAATAACCTAAAGAAGAAATTATTTGTGTGTTCTGCTTCAGTTTTAATACATCACTTGCTGCATAATAAACTAGCTAAATTCAAGTGTTGCAGATTAACTAAGGATATAACCAACAAATGTTGTTAACAATGGATTAAGACAGCAAGCCCAGCAATTATTAGAAATCAATAGAAAAATAAATAAGAGAAGGAAGGGAACCTAACAAAAGTCCACAGGAAAACCATCCCTGAAATAAACCTAGCAAATGTTGGTAACAATGGATTAAGACAGCAAGCCCAGCAAATATTAGAAATCAATAGAAAAATAAATAAGAAAAGGAAGGGAACCTAACAAAAGTCCACAGGAACACCATCCCTGAAATAAACCTAGCAAATGTTGGTAACAATGGATTAAGACAGCAAGCCCAGCAAATATTAGAAATCAATAGAAAAATAAATAAGGGAAGGAAGGGAACCTGACGAAGTCCACAGGAACACCATCCCTGAAATAAACCTAGCACTTTGCCCATAGAAAATCTTCATATATGATTTGGCACGAAAGGATAATCACAGGGAACCCAAACAGATAGCAGTCCCATTGTGTCATCATCTGAGGAATATCATACAAAAATTAGGAATTCCAAAAGCAATTAAGAATAAGAGTAGATTCTCTCCCAAGGACATATACCATTCATAATGGCAAACAACATTGGCTACTCTGGTGAAAGAAATTAAAACTAAGACACTTGCTTCCCTTATCGAATCCAACAGGCTTTCAATATGGAACAGCAGGTGGCATACCTCAGCTGCCAGCTCAAAGGTGTTTTATCCTAAGTGGACAAGAGGACAGGATGCACTGTGAATGAGGCAAAGAATAACACCGGGCAATGCACGGTAAGGGAAGCTTGCAAGCAGCAACCACAAAAAAGTATTAAAATCAGCTATGGGCCTCAAAGTCGCCGCCAAAGATCAAATCATTTTAATGGATTCATCACCATGGCAGGCTCCCTTCAATAGAGAGATTTTATGGGACCATTCTGAAAGTTGGGCAAGGGGACATGCTTTGTTTTTTAATATAAGCAGCAGAAATTAAACATTAGAAAAGGAAATACTTTTATCATGCCATAATGGCACTCAAGCAATCTCTGATACTTGTTTAGCTTAGCAACTGAGTTGTGCAGGGTTCTGCATGTGCATCATGTTTGCAAGCAATCTTCTTTTTCAGGTGCCAGGTAATGTACATAATAATGCTCCGTTTCTGTGTCCTCGTAGTTTTTAGAAAGTAAAATGATGAATGTCATGCCTCAACTAGTTTGATTATGGCTCGATCTAATATGCACATAAGAATTTTCTGAGATTAATCACAATGATGTGCTCTTAAAGCATTCATGGACATAATAATTTCACAAGTTTAATCACGGTGCTGTGGTCTTGAAGCATAAGAATCTTACAAAAATAATCATAGTGCCATGCTCTTGAAACATTCGCGGGTAAAGACATAAATGATAATTTCACTTTGAAAAACATCTATAATTGAGAGTCTTGTTTGTCCATATGGACTATAGAACAGCTTGGGTCATTTTTGCTTAGTATTATAGTTCCAATTTTTCATTCTACTATTACAGTTCCACAGGAAGTGCCCTCCCTGAAACTGACGTCTTGGAGACTCCGGACGTCTGCGAGATTTGGGGACGGTTGGGAAACATACCCCTGCCGTCCTGCCACCGCCACCAGCCATACAGAGACGCCCCCAAAACATTTCCCTCATAGAGGGGACATTTCTAAGACATCCCCCAATTTTGGAGACTTGGGGACGTCCCAAAGACTTCTAGAAGTCTCTCCACCCATCTTGGAGACTCTCAGCCGTTCCCGATGGCATAAGGCTGTCAAAGAGTTTTTTTTTTTAAATTTAGTTTGTTTTATAATTTTTGGCCCCCAACCCTAACCCTAATACTCAATGGGCCCCACCCACCCCCTAAGCACTCCAAAAAAAACTATAAATAAGAGTTACACCCTCACTCCAAATCACAATCAAAATTCAAAGCAAGAGTGAAAGCATTAGCAAGAAAGAGTGAGAGGGTGAGAGCATTAGCAAGCAAGAGAGAGCAATAACATTAACAAGCAAGAGTGAGAGCATTAGCAAGGAAGAGGGACAACATTAGCAACAAGTAACAACAAGAGTTAGAGCAAGTGCCAAGTCTTAATTGCATTGAGCCACTGGCCAACTGTATTTGAATTTTGAATATAAATATTAATATATTGATATTTGGCATTTTCACTGTTCAATGCAATGTGTTTAGTATTTCAAAGTTTCATTTGTTGTTCCTTATACATTTTTTTATAACTAATTTTTCAAGTACTATATATTTGCGCCACTGTCCCCCCGCCCAACTGTCATCCCCAAACCTAGGCCCTTGGTCCCCCATTTCCGAGACTCCGTGGGACACTGTATTATTGCTATATTTCCAGCTATACTGATTCACAAACTTGGAGTATTGAATCATTTTGCTTCCTTTTAAGACAATTTTTATAGCATTATGTTATATTGATAAAGTATCTAGTTGAAAGTTGTTTGTTTAGTCACACCTTTTCAGGTACATAGTTATGTCCACACCCTTCAGTAATTGAGACTTCTTAAAGAATCAAATAGACAGTTAAGGAAACCATTTATCATCCACCTTCCACATTGTTGAAGGGGAAATTACATTTCCTCCGACTTCATTGCACCATCAAATGCAGGCAGGCAGGAAGCAGAAGGGGCAAAGAAGAAAAAGCAATTAAATATATGTGAAGCATCTTTTCTACTATTATTAGCAAAATTGTTGTGATGGCGAAGTCATACAACTCAAAAATGGGGACAGTTCAACAAGAAAAGATGTAATATGAGTCAAAATTACTGTTAACCAAAACCAGAACAAGTACCCAATAAATCAAGAGAGATATAAAATATTCTTGAGGGGTGTGGTCCAGCAGTCAATCCTAGGGAGATCATCGTCGCTGGCACAGGTTCAAGTCACAGCCTGACTCCCAACATGGAACCTCTTCCTCAAGTCAAGATGTTAGAAGATTCAAACTTACCATTGGACCAAAACCCAGTAATTCAAAAAATATAAAATATTCCTGAAGGATGTGGTTCAGCAGTAAATCCTAGGGGAGTTTACCATTGCTAGCACAATTTCAAATTGCAACCTGACTCCTCAACATGGAACCTCTTCCTAGTACCATAACAAAAAAAAAAGAAATGCAAGAAATTTTCACAATGAAAAAATAGGGATTTTCTGTTTCATGACAAATCTGTTGTTTAAACATCAAATTAGACTCAATCTGACTTGAATCTAAATATATCAGAGTCAAATAATTGTTTTTATTAAACATCAAAATAAAAGACAAACTTTCAAATATTATAATTTATAGAATGAGAACTCAAAATTTCTAACTATAAAAGTACAAAAAAACAATGTTTGTCTATAGAGTTTGCGAGGAGAAATTACAAAAAATAACCGAACAAAATCCAAAATCATTCAAAATGTCTACAATCGCATTGAGAATTTTGTATTCAAGATCTTTTAATATTGAATATAAAGTCCAACATGCCCTCCACCCCTAACGTTTTGGGTAACAAGCACTTGTATGGATGATAAGTATTACCATTGTAAATCCTAAATTAAGGAATGCTAGGTTTGGTTAAGTTAAATGGATATGCTGCATATCCTTTAACTTAACAGTCATATGCATAACATAGGGAATTTGGGAGATCAAAAGATGCAGTTTATATTATAATTATTTCATTTCTTCCAACAAAGAGTTTGAGAGCTCAGTGCAAAATCTTTCTCGTATCCTGTTTGTCTCCATTAGATACTTTTCCAGATGTTTATTGATATTCTGCTCTCATTTTTAAAATAGGTATCAGAGCCCATGGAAAGCGCTTGTGAGACCATATCTTCTGTGCATGCAATGCGACTTGAAATGAATGCCAAATAGAAGATAAATCAGCCAAATTCCAAAAAAGTCAAGGACATGAATCTAAAACAACCTTATAGAAGCAGTTAAAAATTAGTAAAAGGTTCTGGAAATCGTAACAGTGTTCTTATTTCAAATCAAGATCTATAAGGAAGCAAAATATGATCATATTTTAAAGGAGATCTATATGTGTTGCGGAACCAACATGATGCCACTATAGTCTCAGGAATGTTCTCTCTTCATCTATGAACTTTCAGGACTATTTTCCTGTACTTAAATTTCTGTTTCTTTTCAGTTGTAGAAATTTGAGTACTATTTAGCCCAAGTTAGATATTTCATTCTACTTGTCCATTCTTTCAAAACAGAAAAGATAAAACAAACAAAAAAATCATCATGAGCATTATGTAAATTCAGATTTCAGATCTTGAGTTCGCAATTTAAAATTTCTCACCTAGGCATTTTCCTGGGTTTTAAAGCAAATATTAGATATCAGATTTTACCAGTCTCAAGTTTCCTACCAATTTGATTCTCAGAGTTTTCCAGCAGTTACGGTTTCAGCTTTTGTTCAGTTTTAGTTTTCAGATTCCAGTAAGCTTTACATTAGTTACAACAGGATTTTTTAGCTGAACTCAAAACATTATTCACTAATAATCCAGCAACATATGATCAGTTTAAAAGAAGATATACAGGTAGTGGAAGGCAAATAGATATAAGTGTGGTGATCTTTTTTTCACTACATACTGTTTAATTTCATTTCCATTGGAAGAATGTAGCAACATAAGCAGTACTGAAAAGATGATAATTCGGGACGAAAAAGGTGACAACTTGGAAGCTAAATTTGGAAAACAGCAATCAAGAGTAGATGTCAAGTTGCTGGTTTGTTTTCAGGCACAAGCTACAGGGTAACATGGTCATGAATGATTATAGTACCATTGTTGGCCTAGATAATGTATAATCAGACTGAAAGCAAACACAAATGATAGAGTATGATAACCAATCCAATGACACTGCATTGTAGTATTGCTTTGAGTCCTTCCATGTGGGAACTAATCAAATTTAGGAGATGAATTGTTGAAAAGTAAAGGCTGAACATAAATGATATGCAATTGTAAATCATTCTTGCAGGTCAGTACGTAAATAAGGTCCGTGTAATTGATTTACATGGAAAATCATGTTTTAACAGGATTAAATTAAGTTTGGTGGACATGGCAGCGTGAGAGGATAAATGGAAAACAAATTGGTTGGAAAATGATAATGTCAGGATATTCTTTACTTTTTGCATGTTGATACGCAATTTAATCCAATTGTATTGTGTTTCTAGTCCATCCTCTGATCGAACTCTATGGGTCACACGGTTCGTGAGCTGTTGATAAAATTTATGTCTTGTTTCAAAAGGTTGCAAGTTGCAAAGTGACTGTCATGATATTTTAATTATGGTCTTCTAGGGATTATGGGATGATTAAGCATTTGTATTTTTAAGGATTATGGGATGATTAAGTGTTGTGTTTCTTTGGTAATAAATACAAATGTCTTGAGTATTGAAGGTCGTGTGTTTGGTGATAATCATTTAGTTAACTTATTGATGTCAATGTCTTCATGAGGGAATGTATTTATAGTTCAAATACCCTCGAGTCATGGCTTCATGGGGGAATAGTTTTAAATACCCTCAAGTGGTGTCCAGATTCAAATGTATAGTGTAAATTACATCAGAATGTCTTAAATTCTTGCATGGGATACATTGAGGAGTTGAGAATATCAAGATTTGTGCATGGTATAGCCTAGATGAATGGAAGGTGCACAATCCTGTCTACTAGGAGAACCTAAGCAGATGGAAAGGCGGAATCTTTTTTTATTTAATATTTTATCATTGAAGATTTTGGCCAATCTGCATACCCCTGTCTACCAGGAGAACCTGAGCAGATGGAAAGGCCAAATCTGTTTGATTTATTGAATGGAAAATGTAGCCAATATTTTTGTTATATTTAGACAGAAGGAAGGATATAGACAGACATTAAGGCATTGACAGGGTGCAATTTGGGTCATTGAAGGCAAACAATATTTTGATCATGTAGCAGGATGTGGCTGGAAAGGGACTGCAACTTAGATGGAGTGCTGGGAAATATTACAAAGTTTCAGAACCTTCAGGAGATATAACAAAATTTATTTGGCACCAAGCACGCACTCATAGTTGTGGTGGTAGTGCACAAGGCCAAGCACCTCTCTGGGTAGGTTAAGTGGAGAGGGTGGTCGGATAATTAATTATCCATATGGATTTATGGGATTGTAAATTAGCACTTTAAATTTCAATGAAAAGAAAAGAAAAGTTTGAGTAAGTGGTATGATCAAAAGCCAGACTTTGTATTCTATTTATTTGGTTTCTCATAATGAAAAGCTTGAGAGCTGAATGCAAGATCGATATTTATGGTGTTATGTTTCCATCAATTATTTTTCCGTTGTTCGTGAATGCCTGATCTCATTTTCTAGCCAAAAATTGCTCTACCGATTCAAATACAAGTCCAAAAATGTGAGGAACAAAATACAAAATTAATATTTTCCCCTTTCTGCAAGTTTTGTAAATCTGCAGAATCAGTTATATCTGCCCTCCAGAATCCTTTGGCATCTCAATAAAAATAAAATCAAGAAAAGTAGTTTTTAAGGTTTGAGTGCTATCAGTATTTTTTCGTATATGGAACATTTCAAGAGTCTCACTCACAGACTTGTTGGCTTTCGAGGAACTCTACAAGTACTTACCTATTTTTGACTTCATTGACAATTATTGGCTAGTGCCTATGCAATAATTATCTTGCAGAGTTTACATTGTCTTGCAGAATTGGAAAAGGGCATGTTACTGTGGATAGATTTATTTCGACTATTGGATTTGTCAAAGCATCTCCTTTGCAATAATTTACAACTTTGATATGTGAGCTTCTGATTCATGGCTCCACCATCGGACCATGACACATGTAAGTTGTTAGGAATGTTTTATGGAAAGATGCTAGCTATACAAACGTATAAAGTGTCAATGGTGGTACTAATATGATTTAGTCGTGTAGCTTAAAAAGGACAATGCAGAAAGCAAAATTTGCAGAAAAAGGAAAATAATGGTATGAATTTACAAACTGCTGTTCCTACAAAAATCGAGCTTCCTTCCTACCCTATCAAGCTGGAAGCACTTATGTTTGGCTATCAACATTGTTGGAGACAATATCCTTTCTAAGCCAATGGAACTTAATGAGTTAGAACATATTGAGATCCCTCAATAAACTGAAAAGACTTCAATTTTTACCGAACTCTGTCTTGATACAGCCATATGTAGCATTACTGTCACATCCCAAATTTCTTGTAAGATTAATTAACTACGGTTAAGTCTAATCAGGATTAGATGAGATCATCATTGTGTGTAAAATTCATTTGGTTCGTCGTGTCATGACCCACAGCTTCTACTTGTGGCGCATGACACTGCTGAACAAGTAACCCCGCACCCACCTTGATGATCCTTCCTAAAACATGATTAGGCCTTAATCGTAGGTAAAACGGTTCATAAATGATAGCGAATCTTTCAGTTATTTGTATTTTGGTTACTTTATTTTAATCGGTTTGGTCGTCTTTTGTTTTGTTCGACTTTTGCAATGACCGTGATGATAATTGCCTCTGTTTTATTTGACAATGCTATATCAAGCCAGCTTTATGAGAATATTCAATTATTATTTACGGACTTGGTGATTTTTGTTTATTGGAATGTTTTATATTAAACCTGGAAATTCAACTAATTATTATGGTAATATATTGTTGGAAATATGTGGACTTGTATTATGGAGGTTAATTTTAACTTAACCATTAAGTTGGGTAACAACTAAAGTAAAAATAAATAAATGAAATATTAATTAATATATATATTTTAGAAGGATTTGGCATGTAAGCCAAAAGTTTTTATTTATTTATTAATATTTATGGGTTTCGTAAAGCGAAACACCTTCACAGGGCACAAGTGTGTGGCATGCACTAATGCATGTACCGACATTGGGAAGCCAAAAATTCTCCAATTCGATGCCCAACTATAGTTTCTTTCATTATATTTTTCTTTTACTTTGTCTATTTTCATTTTTCCTTTCTGGGATACCTGCGTGAGTTTTGGAGGAAGGAAGAATTCAACTTGTTGGAGCTGGAAGAGTAAGAGGTTGCTGATTCTGGGTTTACTTCAGGCATGAATATCTTCTCCCTTCTCTGTTGCGTTATTTTGTAAAAAAAAAAGAAATACACATTCTGTTTTAATGGCAATCAAGGAATTTGTGGACAGCTTTTGATTTAATTGTTTGGAGATGAAATTTGAAAAGGAAATTGATGGATTATGTATTCTTTTTAGTTTTCTTTGTGTGGTTTTAGCTAAACCCAAAAAAAAAATCGCAGATGGGGTTTGGGGTTTTGATCTGCAAAAATAAAAATAAAAATGAAAGTTGTTAAAATTCCTTCTTGCATTAAAATATATTGTACCCAGAAAAAAAAAAAGGACTTGGGTTTTTCTGTATTAGAAAAAGGAAAACGTTTTGTGAAGATGGGTGTTCCAAATCAATTTTATTTTTCTATTTAAATTTGATTTCAGGAAACCCAAATCGATTTTTGCCTCTGGGTATTATTATGGTCAAACAAAAATTTATTTGTATGAGCAAAGCGATTTTTGGGTAGTGAGAAAACGTTTTTGCCAGGTATTTCTATGTTTTGCCAGGTATTTCATCATTTTGCTTGATATATTTGCTTTCAGATTCTAATAATTGCTAAACAGAAAAAAATTAATGCGGGAACAAACTGATTTGGATATGTACAAGTCGATTTGCCTGTAGGTATAATTTTATTACCGGATTTTAAAAAAGAGTTAATAGTCTATGCAAGATGACTTTGTTTTTCTTAAAAGATTTTGTTACAAGAAGTGTTAGAAATTTATTGTTGTTATTATATGCAAATAGACTACAAAATTATCATCCTGTGGTATGTGGGTCAATTTGTTTTGTTGATCTGTTCATTACCAGAAAGAACATGTTAAAATGATTTAATAGTGGTGTTTTTACACTTTGCTTAGTTGGGTTGTTCATATATATAAATATATGTGTGTGTGTTTTGATTGTTTGGAATGAAGATATTGTGCGTTTTATAGAGTTGCTCACTAACTGGAAATAATATGTTTAATTTCTCTTATTAATAATATTCTTAAACGTTTTAGGATCATTAACTGAAAATAATATGTTTTTATTTTCTTGTTAATGATGTTCTTGGACTTTTTTTTAAGCTGCTCATTGATTGGGAGGTAAGAAAAATAATATTTAAATCTGTACCATGTGAAGCATGATTTTCTTATGGTTATAATCTGAATTCG
Source organism: Taxus wallichiana var. yunnanensis (assembly GCA_018340775.1). Lineage (NCBI taxonomy): Eukaryota > Viridiplantae > Streptophyta > Pinopsida > Cupressales > Taxaceae > Taxus > Taxus wallichiana. Next base: position 751,637,103 of record CM031239.1, read on the forward strand.
GATGTTGAATGATTATGGTGTGATTACTTTTATTTTGTGATGGTAACTTATTAAAAAAATAAGGGGAAAAAATGTGTACTCTTCTTAAGCATATTGTTCCTACAATTTATGAAAAATTTAAATGTCATATATTTATTGTTTGAAGTTGAAATAAGGATGTCTTGATCCTTGTGATTAGAGGGAAACATGATCGCTGAAATAGAAATTGATTGTTCTATTTGTGAGCATCCATGGTTGTATCTTGATGAGAAATATGTAGTAATACATTCTCAGTTGTATTACCATGCGCTTGTTGATAAAACAACATGTATATCTTTTCATATTTTACTAAATAATTGCATCAGAAAATGGAGTTAATGTTCATGTCAGTTCATTTTGAACTTACATCATACCACTACTCTAGTCTTGCAAGACAATTAGCCGTCACATTCGGATATGCGGAAAATCATGACTTGTGAAGTTTTATCGTAGCATGGATCAAAATGAGTTACTTGGATTTCAATTTGTAGAAGGATGATATCCTAGAATTTTGACTGAATTTATTGGGATCTTGGACCCATTGTTAATATTCAAACCTCACTATGTAGGCGTTCTTGTATCAATTTTATATTTCACCGTAACGGCATATATAATTTATGGTTTTAATAAAGAGATGATTACTTTGTATGTAATAATATCTCAATATGAGTAAATGATAAATACTAGAATTGAGAAATCTTACTTATCATAAATTGTTAAATATATTTATTTGATATTTACCAATGTATGAAGCCAAAATTGGACAATTATTATAACATTCAATTGTCTTTTAATTTCTAAAGTAAATAGCTATTTAGTGGCGTAGTTGATCGGAGGAATAATTAAATATATATTAATATATATTTAATTTGGCCTTCCAGTAAACTTGACATTAATTTGTTAAGATTGTAAAGCCTAATTTTTAGAGGATGGAAGAGTATCGTTATAAAAAGGTAATTTAAGGTTAAAAATCGAACATCAGGAAAAGAGAAACTAGATAGGACGGTAATTAGATGAAAATATCCATTAGGCATATTAAGGGATAAATACATGCGGAATGCTGAAATAGTTACATTTCAACATAACGAATGTACTCATCTCATTGGCCTTGGCATCTATCTCAATATAAACTCTTGCAAGATATGTTTAATTGGAAATAAAGTAAATACAAACTATAAGATCTAGATAACAGTGAAAGGGATAGTTGTGAGGTGGCGGAAGACTTAAAACTCATAAGACTAGTGTGTTGTCTTGAGTTTAGCCGTAACCTGCACGGCGGATAACTTTGGCCAAAGTAATGCATTGATGGCTATGCATTGTCTGATCACCTAGTCCTCCAATTAAAAATTGTTAGTAACCTGATCATGGGAAGTTGAACACTGAACATGAGGTAGGCAATGGTCGGATACCGAAATACGAAATCGGAAACTAGCTTCGTGGTAGACCCAAGGACTTTCACATGGTTCCCATGACCTGATAAAGGTTGAGCCAAAATGCTAGTAAGCATTGTCACTCGAAGTAGTGACGAAGGGAGATCGTGGAGATCTCGATACAACCTTCTCACCGCGCATGGCTTACATGGATGTTGTCGATAGATCAAAAGATCAAATTTGATTCAATGAATTTAATTAAATAAATGCATTTATCAGCTGTGTAATTTGCTTTTATGTTTTTAAAAAAAAAATCCTCATTTTCCAACTCCTGTAATTTTGAGTGTTACAATTACATCTTAGGAAGGTGGGGGCGTAAAATCAAAACATCCCTAGTGATTGATTTGCTCTACACCATCCTATTGGCAAAGGTAAAAAAATGTGTAGAGGATTGATTGCATCCAATTAGGGCTTCGTGGGCCAAAATAGGTGTGTCCATCAATTATGGTGGATGGAAAGATGTAAGAAATCGGCCTTTAATCAATGTAGATGCAATATTCCTAAAGAAGCAATGCTTTTTATAGTCATTGATTGCAATGGGCATGTAAAGAACACCCAATTTGTCACCAACACCCTCTTTTAAGCCATTGAGGCCTCAAAATGTTGTTCAAGTCATAACCGACAATACTAAAAATTTCAAAGCCACAAGAATGTTCATAAAGCCGAGGTATAGGAGCATTTTTCGACAATCAAAGTTGGGTGGAACAATCAAGTGCATCAAGCAAGTGTATGTCAAGGCTGAAGGGATCAAAATGTTTACCACTAACCATCACTTGTCATAAGATATCTTCATATCGTTCTCACATTTGAAGCTATTGAAGGTGAGTTAAACGATCTTTTTAAAATTATCAGTAGTATATTAAAATTACAAATCAAATATACTAAGTTTTATATCATCTAGTTTGTTATGTAAATTTTAAATTTTAAATACAATGTAAATGATGTTGTACGTTTCTTAATCCAAGACTTACAAACTTTTTGAACATTCATTTGTTTTAGTTTTCTACTAGGTTGTTGAGACTTGATTCACCTCATACACAATCATCTTGAGATGACTTGTGAAAGTGTGAGAGGCACTTAGCAGCATCATCATCAAGAGCCTTCGCACTATGTGGAGGCAATCAAACACTCAGTGGGCCCAAAAAGTGAAGATGTTGATCCTAAATGATAATTGGTGGGCTCATGTAGATTACTTGCTTAGTTTCACCAATTCAATTTATTGACATGGATCAGCCAGGTTTGGGAGAGATCTAGGATAGCATCAACTCAATCAATGACAGAATTAAGGCCATTTTAAATGCAAAAGAGCAAGTTCCTAAGGAATCGTTTTTCAAAAAGTGCCAACGATACCTCATTGGTCGGTGGAATAAAATGAGCACCCCACCATATGTCCTTACATTTTGCATTGACTCCTAGATTCTATAGCACTAAGATCCTTTCTTTTCCAAGTAGGGTGCCACCATACAGGGATGTTGAAGTCAATGAAGGGTATAAGTTGACGTTCTCTATGCTCTTCCTAGATCCTAAGGTAGAAGACATGGTTATGAGTGAGTTTGGAAATTTCATAGCCTACACAAACCATAGCCTTGGCGCTCTTCAAGACAAGTACCAAAAGGACACTCATACATGGTGATACTTCCATGGCGAAGGATCCATGCACCTACAACCTCTTGCAATCAAAATCTTATCACACGTAAGATTTTGATTATTTAACTCTTTCTGTTTTAAGGTTTTTACAAAAGTAAGTTCAAGTTTTTACTTGTATCAATTTTAATTTTGAATTAACTTTGTCTTAGGGTTACAATACAAAAAGAAGTTCCAAAAGAGACAATTATGAAATGATTCATCTTCTATATCAGGTAACAATTCACCTTCTTGCAAGTGTTAGAGTTGGTGATTGGTGTTCCAGATATGCTGACATATGCTCTAACATGGTGCAAGCTCTAGAATTGCCACTTGGCTGATGGGTTCAGAAGGTCCTAACATGACATCTAAGAGTTGCACAATATGCTGCTTGACATTGAGCAAGTGTGCAAGGGTATTGCAAGGCTGCGGATGGCGAGAGCTGCCACGGAGGTTGATATGCACAAGGCCCTTATGAGTAGAGCGCAGACCAGCATAGCTGTGCTCAAATTGTTTACCCTATCTTGAGGAGCAACAACCCTCATCGTGTCTTCAGTCAAATACGGAAACTCAACTGCAACCTAATGTTGTTGTATGTGGCATCTAAGAGTTGAGCAGAATGCCACTCAACGTTGTGCAAGTGTGCAAGGGTATTGTGATGTTGCATGGATGGTGCAAGTTGCCCCCAAGGTCGGGATGCACAAGGCCCTTGTGAGTAGAGCATAGACTGCCGGGACTGCACTCAGATCGCTTTTCCCTTTCTTAAGAACCAATGACCCTCATCGTGTCTTCGGTCAAACCCAAAGTTGCTAAAGATTGTGCCACTAACCCTAATCAGCATATTGCTCTGCCTTGACCACCATGAACAACTGATGTGTGTCTTGGCAGGTCCATGTGATCTGTAAACTCCCAAGTTTGCTTACCGATTGAATTCACAGTGTCACTATATGTTGTTCTACTTTGAATTTGCTTCAAAAGGAAAGGTTTGAATGCTTAGAATCATTGCATAATCTCTGCCGCCATTACAATTAATAAGTAGTAAGGGCATGTCTTTTGATTCTTGGATTGAGAATTTACAAATACTTTGCAAGAAAGAAGCTTGTAAGATGTTGATTTGCAACACTTAAGTCTTACATTGAAGTAGCTCTCCACAAGTTCTTGAAAATTTCTTCTATGGTTCCATTTGTTGGTAGAAGCAAATAGGGAATTAACTCCACTTCTGTGGACAGGCAAGAGGGAATTCCACTGATCAAGGGTAAGTGTGGATTAGCAAGACCACTTGAGAAACACAATGCATGTGTAAGCAATGAGGTTTGAATAACAATATTCCAAGAGAACAATCATTACAAGCAAGAATATCGACACAGTCCTAGCATTCATCACAATATTACATAGCATACAAGCAAGAATATGGACACAGTCTTGGCATTCATCACAGTAGTGGGTAGTGTGCTGATTTGCATATTTTTCCCACTGTTGTATATTCTTCATGACCAAGAAAGTTAACATGCCTATTCTCTCGTCACAATTATTGTACCATGTAAACGGGCATCACAAATGATTGTAGAGCATGAGCATATGAGTAGTCTTCAGCATCACAGTTGTTGTGTGTTCTGAGCATTACAATGATTGTAGCATGGATGCATAAGAATGATTTTCAGCATTTATACCATGTTTATGGATGATGTTTGTATGCACATATTGACATGACAATGAATTGTACTATGTATGTTTTCACTGTAGCAATGGGTTGTAGTAGGAAGAATCTTGAATAAGGGCACAGCCGCCCTGAAGTGATTAGATCATAGGCACAGTCCTTTAAGGAATTTGATAGTGTATAACCATTATGACAAGTATATCAAAGAAGACTTGACAGGTTATATTTTATACCTCCTTTGTCAGTTTGATCATGATCAACTGCCACAAGATTGATAGAAATGAATTATGAAGTTGAGGTCGTAATAGGTTATTGGTATATACCAGTGTTACGCAGGGACGCGTCCCCCTAGATTTTGGTGACGTCCCGAATGTTTCGGGGACTTGGAGGGGACGTCCCCAATTTTTTTAAATATTTCAAAAGTTTCTGATGTTTTTACTTTTAAAAAGATGTTATTTTTACCAAGAACATCAAATTATAATCTTGAAAGTACCTAAATTACATTAAATACAGTTTAAATCCCTAAATGTTATTGAAAAAGTTAAAATATTAATTTTTATGTATTATTTTAAAAGCCGTCCCCAAAATTTGGGAAAATTTTTGTTGTCCCGGAAACCCCATCCCTCCGTCCCCGAGGCTTAGGTAACTATGGTATATACTAAGGTTGTTGAGCCTAGCCACTTGATGGTATTAATGGCTTTATATTCGGTCATTGTGAAGTAATAAATAGAACTCTTTAATGGCTGTCCAGCTATGAATTGGTAATTGTGTTTCTTAGCATTGTTGAACTTTATTGAAGGCAGTACTGAGGTTTAAGGGCTAGGCCAGCTTGGGTGCATTGAATGTTGTTTCTTTCACTGTTCAAGAACCTTGAACTTATTTTTGTGGTTGTGAAGAATAATACAATGCTTTCTATCAGGTACAGCTCAGCTTTTCTCTAGGCTATAATACTTACTAAGATGTTGGCGTCTACCTTGAAAACCATAGAAGCCTACTTGAAACTGCAGTTAAAGCAATTTTATTGCACCTTCTCCTAGTGAAGTTTTGTATAAGCTCATTAAGGAGCCGAGTTGGTGTATTTAAGGGGTACTGCCCAATCTAATTTTGAAGCAATGATTGATGGGCCTAACCCTCCCTAACTGTGTTTAAATCTATAGAATATGGTATTGACTGTTATATATTATTTATAATGTTATATAAGTATGTTTTTATGAGTTATCACTACTCTTAATGACATGTCAATGTTGCACTGCCCTTGATATGTGAAATATCAAGGGCTTAGCCCAGTTTGAAGTTGTGGGGAAAAGTTTCTGCAAGACATTCCACAGAAATAACCCCTTCGCCTCATTCATTTATTGTTATCTTGATGTGAATAACTTCCCGACTGTTCAATCTAAGTTGAACTTTATGAGTTCTTGATACCTTTGACCTTTAGTTGAACCATTACTGTTCCTTTACTGATATACTTCAGATATACTGAAGTTTCAATCATGCTATGGTTTTCTTTACATGTGAACTTTTATCAGTTGGCTGCCATTTGTATTCATGACTGTTGATTGAAAATTATTCGCTTGGTTCTTTCTGGAGATATAATTGAACATGTTATTATGGGCTGAAAACGGGTGGGGGTTTATGCGAGGATGTATGTCTTCCTTATTGCCTTTGGCCAAAACATACATGAATTTTTATCACATGTTCCCATTCAACATGATTATTCCTGTAGTCTGCACTGCTTCTACTATCACACACATGAGGAGGCAACAATGTTCACTTTGTTACCTGTAACGAACTGTTACACCAAATCCTCGAGGCATTAGTGAATCCGCACATGAGGATCATATCATCCCACCACGCTTCCGCAGAGCCCGACCACAGGCTGGGTCTGTGCCCATACTCCCATACGTACGAGGCCTGCTTCGCTGATGTTTAGGCGCCCCATTGGCCCCGGCTACACGGTGTAACCAACCGAGTGGGATTCAAACACATGTGGAGGCTTTGATACCAAATGTAATGAACCGTTACACCAAAACCTCGAGGCGTTAAAGAATCTACACATGAGGATCATATTCTTTTTCTCTCTCTCTCTGGCTCCCATATCTGACACCCTCGTGAAGGGTAGGGTCACTTTCAGATTAAAAAAGGTGTGAGAGAGCCCTTTGCTCTGCAGTTGACGGAATAACACCCTGATGATATTCTCTCTCTGTTCTCTCATTCTCTTCATTGCTGGCAGCATTTAAACTCTGGAGATATATCTTTTACTATTACAAAGAATCAACTAGTTGTACCTTCAAATTAATACCATATTCATTATAATTGGCAGCAGAATTTCTGAACTAATTGTACTTCATAGGTAGATAGCTTTAAGTTATGATCTGCACCATATAACCTTGCTATTGCAGCACTTAAGCATTTACTGCAGTTGGTTATACCATTTCTTTACCTTGTTGGTTTGCAGACAGATATGAACAATGATCTCTAACTTATGACATGTCTTTGATTTCATTATGATTTATACAAAATGAAAATTAGTTTTGGAAATCTGATCATTCTTTATGTACCATACTTGTACATTATTGATGGCCATTCTGACATCACTGTGGACCATATATGAAATTCCTAAATGGAGTTAGATGAAACCACCATGACCTGATTTTATGACATTTTATCCGACGGTTATCAGTGCCTCATTGGCTGTACTTTACCAAATGATTGTGACAGTGCTAAATGATGGGATGGAAAGTGATGCTTTATGTTGATGAAGTAGTTTGATATTGTGCTTGAATGCTTGATCCCTATCTAGTTAATGCTTGAAAGTACATTAAATGAGTTGTTTAATTCAATTTCCATTTCAACTTTTGGATTTTAAATCCTGGTTAGTTAAAGAGTGAAATTCTATGTGTATGTTTAGTAAAGCCCAGGGGGATCAATGTGTAATTGATCCCCAACTTTGTCAGATAACAGTTAAACGAGCAGGGAAAAAATAACTGGGCACATTTTTGATACCCAGCAAATGGGTACTAGTAACATACGGCTCACATGTTGTTTCTCGTTTTTAATTATTAGACTTTTGGATCATTGTTATTATTGTTTTGGATGGACCTAAAATTATTATTATTGTGAGACACGTGTCTATATGCAGTGTACACTAGTTTTTTTGTCTGTGGATATGGATTTGGATGATGGTTGTGTTAATTTATGTTTTCATATTATTGTGAGACGCATGTCTATTTACACTAGTATTTTCTGTGGATTTGGAAGATGGTTGTGTTAATTTATGTTCTCATATGTCATGGGTTTACTTATGTTTCTTTGTTATCATTCTTATAGTTTCATTCGTATGTATAACTATATCCATGTTGTTATTTTATATTTTTCTTCTAACATGTACTACTGATGGTCTTCTGTGGATACAGGTACATGTACAAGAGGGTAGATGGTGTAACTTGACATAAGGCTGACACCACTACGACTGACATCCTCACAAGGGCAGACCGAACACAGTGTGATTCCGTCTTGCTTATGTTTGCTTGGTTGTTTGGTCAACATTTATATCTTGCTGTTTAGTTTGGCTAGACCTTTATTATGTGCTTGTTTTGTCGTGCAACCTTGTGGAACTGGGTCCCTACGTCACCAGTTATGAATTGTACGATGGGGTAGAATGGTTGGTTGGCATTGCATCTTTAACCGAAGGTTGTAGGTATTTACTGTTCACTGAAATTTATAATACTTTGTTAAGGGGTCAAGTGACCTGGGGTTTAACCACCCTAGGCATATGTCACCTAGCCCTTGGAAGTTTAAGAGCTACGTTGCCAGGAAACAGAAAAAAAAACAGGTCCAAAACATAGAAATGCTGATTTTTCAAAAACCCCTTGGATACGAAACGGCGTGGAAAGGTCCATACATACATACATACATACATATATATATTTAGTCCATAAAGATAAAGCACTTCAAAAATATAGTATTCATGAAAGTTCAAAACATTCAACATGCTTAAAATTTCACATGTGCATAGTTATGATCTAGATTCTAGAATAAATCATCTAGATTTTCCTCAAAATCAGCAGCTCCATGAATGCCACTCACACTATTTTGTGAAAACTGAAAATCAGCAATGGAATGAGAGTTTATTAATAGGCAAAGTTGTGTTTAACTGCTTTTAGAATTTGTGTTTAACAGCTTTTAGAATGTGTGATTAACAAGTTTAGATTATGCACTTTAGGGTTTTGACTTCTTCTTTTTCACTTTTCAGGCAAACTGTGATATTGGAAATAGGACGGAAACATCCCGGTTGGTACCATAAACAGTACAGAAACAACAACAACAGTATAGATGTGGGACAGGGGTGTTTCAGGTGTGTTTCAATTCCATTTCCATATCGGAAACGTCCAGATGAGGGTACGGGGAGCAGAGGTGTTTCCCTGCAACGTAGTTTAAAAGCACTGCATAGATTCACATTGGGCCTTAAACATATATAGTCTAAGGCAAAGTTTAAATCATGTTGCAAAGTTTTGAAAACATTGTTAAAATAAAATAGATATTCGACTTGCGACTTAAGTGAAACCTAAGTTTTAAAAAGGCACATAAAGGAGTTGGCAGTTGACCAGTGGGAAAAGTATTATCAAAAAGGCACTATTCATACCTTTTGGCATCCACTTGATTGCAGTCCTTCATATGCATGGTTTTAGCTAGGATTTGCATATTGGTGAGCTCATAGGGTAGCAAATTACAGTTTATTCTTGGCATAGCAGGCATGAGAAGTTGCATGGAAGTTGTTAATCTAGTAGAGCTGCCATTTTGATGTTCATGTCAATTTTGGCAAGACATAAACCCTAGCATTGCAGCTCTAGTAATAAGTTAATGACAGATATCCACGGCTTTTATTTGTGGGCTTATTCCACAAATTAGCAACTAAGACAATTATAGCAGGGCTATTTTCATGGCATTTGAAGTTATAAAAGTAGGGGCTGGGAATTAGATGGCATCTTGTGTAGGCTTGTCAACCATACTGTGATAAGGAATAATTTAGTGGCTGTAAGGAGCTCTTAAGGCTCAAAAGTGGAAGCACTCTGTCTCTTGCAAACTCAGTATAGCAGATCAAGTATGTATTTGGTGATTTGAAGTACTGTTGAGGTTTAGTAAGGAAGAAACATGGGATAAATGGATAGAGAGGGCATTAGATTGTATGGTTTGGTTCAGTTATGAGAAAATCAATTAGCAATAGAACTAGGGTTTACTTCAGTAAATAGACTATTCCTCTTTGTCATAAGGATAGAAAACATAGTTTGTCTCAGTGGTTTCATACTCTTGTTTGTTTGTATCTGGAAGTGAAGTTTGATTACAGATATCCCTTGTTTATTGGATGAACAGGGAAACTGGGTGGATGAATGGAAAAACGAAATAGATCAGAGAGAATAATAGAATGCCATTCTCTTTTCATTTCGATGTCCATTTTCATCGTGCTAAGGCTCCACCCCATCGCATCTATGGATAGAGGGCTGCTGACGGAGGGCAATGTATGTAGATAGGGGAATGAGACCTATATTCTAATCTCGATGCTACTAAACATCTAAAATCTAGTCCAGGGTCTCAACCGACACCACTATATCTCTACTATCAGGGAAACATTGTTTTTAGTTGTTTTAAAGGTTATACTTGGATTTAAATTTTAATGTTTTTCTGTTCACCCAATGGAGTAGGCTAACCGCTGCAAGTGGGCTCGGAGTTTGGTTTGAGAGGATCCACTCTTTCTTGGGTTAAGGAACATGATCTTACAGACCCTAAGGTGCTTGTAAACCAAAACAAGCTGTTTATTTTTGCTGAGTGTCCCTTGCTATGACCAGCAATGCTTTGATGGCATTCAAGGAGTTGTGAATCAATGTTCACTGAGGCTCTTAGCCCACTTATCAAGCATAGCTTCTGCAGTAAGTATAGTTACCACGAGACAAGTATGGGTACCGGTACTGGTACTAGGAGATGAGAACCGGTACGCCATTTTTCATATAAATAGGAGATGGGTACTTGGAGACAGCAAAAATATATTGGTTTCAATACTATACAGTGTGATATAACCTGAGAAAAGTGTGAGTTTCTTTACAAAGTTACGATATTCGATGTCAACAAAAGATAAACGTAGTTACATTGATATTTATTTTTGATATCTCATAACATCTAAGATCAAGAGTACATACAATATATATATTTGTAAAAACACAAAAACAAAGTCTCTGAGATGAGCACCAACAAGTGTCAGTCTCCGAGACAACTACCATTCTCTGAAACGCATTTTTTGGTAGGAGACGAATCTTCGTGCAACAGTGGCAGTAAGCTTTTCTGCTTCCTAGGTGTTTTGGTTGTTGATGTTTTTCAAGTTGTCAAACCAGTGTACTAGATTGTGTGATGAGTTTGACTGAGTTGTGTTTGTTAGTCTCGAGTTACTATGTGCTCGTGTTCCTCTTGTGATGATATCAGTTAAACTGGCGTGAGCCCATGGATGGGGTGGTAAGGGACACCATGAATGGGGTCATGTTGCCCACCACCCTCCAGGCTAGCAGTTGGACTTGGAGGTACCCAATCTATTGGAAAATGTGAAAGAAGGCAAGCTATTGAACTTGTCAAGTGGCAGAAACATCCTGATATTATCGCATAAATGTTTTATTCTTGGAAAACCATATGAGATATATAGTATTCTTCTTGATATACATATGGTTGTGCATATGGCAAAGGTCAACCCTGACTTGCCCTGTTGCAAAGAGTTTTGGTCTCATTATTGTTGTTGTAGCTTGTTCGGTTGTATTTATTGCCCCTTTCAAGGCTTTGATGTTCCTTTGGGGCTTATCTTATACTAAGATTAGCATGTAACCCGGATTGTATAATTGAACTTGGCTTTTGAAGAAAGGATTCTTAAAAATGAATCGCGAAGAAAGACATTAAAATTCTTGTAATATGGCATGTATGAACTGTTTATATGATCTCAACTAAGCTTTGCCCGTTTACTTACAAGAAATGTGATATTCTTTTTGTTTTAGTAGTGAATGACATGATAAGAATTCATGGGACCTAAAGGCTTGGCAAGGGATTTAATGTTTGGGAACAAGTCTCTTTTTACGTGTTAGACCGTGCTATTGTTGTTAAATAAGGAGTGATGCTCTTGAGCTACTTAAGTTGCTATTCATCACAAGAAATTGGGACAGCTCATTGCTAGTTGTGAATGTGGAATAGTTGAGACTCTTGCACTTTAAAGTGTAAGGAACTATGCTTTAAGTTTAAAAGCATGACATTGTGTTCTCTAGAAAATTGTTTCAGTTGGAATGTAAACATCAATTGACTGGAGATTTAAAAGACAACAGTAGGGTTGTCTATAGACCTGAGATATCTTATCATTTATTGAGTGTGTTGTCCTGTCTACGGGGTTGTGTATAAACAGCAAAATATCATGTTTAGCACAATAGGTAAGGTAATAAGCTATATGGATTGTGGTGATTGATGTTTTAGAACTGTAATTGTGAAAAGACCTTATTATATATTGTTTAGTTGCTTCTTTTTGACGAAGTTGATTCTTGAAAATTGTAACTCCACTCTAGTGTCACTGATTGGAAACATGGAAATAGGTTATGCTTAGCAGGGATATTGGAGAAAATCTTCTTAAATCCTTGAAACAGATGTTTTATGTTTTGGAAACATAGTTGAATGGAAATGAAAAAATCTGTGGAAACATTGACAAACTAGCTTGCGCCACTGGAAACTTGCTTGAGTGATTTGGTTGTGATTTTGGTCTGTAGAGGACTGAAACAGTTCTTTATATGGATTGATATGTGAATTTGAAGCTACTGATAGAGTTCATTTAGGGTTTACAAGGAAATGAATATCTAGTCTCACATTTTTAATTGAACTTATATCGATCTCAGATACCAACATATATTCCAGTAGAAGATCAACTCAAATATGAGTTGCCTCAGGTGATGATAAGTGTAGCATAAGAATTATGTCTATGGGATCAAATGAATGAAATGTGCTTCAGTGACTAGAAGTTGTGTAATGGCTGAAATATCATGTGAAGTGTGATACCGCTGTTGTAAACTTGAAGAATTGGAGTTTAATGCATAAAAGAGATTGTATGAAAACAGGGCATGAGCTAAATAACCTAATAAGCATTAATCAACTAGAAGGATATGATGTATTATTGACATTACTGTTATAACATGTGTAAACTTGACAAAGATGTCATATTGGCATGGGCAGTGTGGGCTATAAAAATGGATCTCTTGGGATTGGTTTCAATGTGTCATTATAAGCTTATTACTTGGCAAAGCCTTGAGCATAACTACAGAAAACAGCAGTATGCTGGCTGTAACCGTGTTTTGCATTAAAGAGGATAGGCAGTGTGAAAACAGGATCACAGGACTCTAATTATGGTATGGCTTATTAAATCCGTTGTTCCACACAAGCTTTGTTAGCTCTTAAGCTTGGCAAAGGACCTATCATTCATGGATACCCGTCTTGTAGGACCAAGTTACTCGTCAACTCTGAGTAGGAACAGATCATGATTCTCTGTAAGCTTTGATGCATTATGGGGGCCAAAGATACATGACTCCTTCAAATAAATGTTGGTTCAAGACAAGAGGAGCATTGTCACTACAGCATCCACTGACAAGCTTGCACATGTCAAGAGATATGAGATATCCTTTTCTGGCCTTCAAGATTGCACTAATGCAATCAATCAGGCCAAAGAGGAATTGTACATGGGCAGAAAACAGCACCACAACAACTACCGTCATTGCATCACCAGATTTTTGTTGATATTTACAGCTCACGAGTGTATGGTATTGCATTGCCCAGCTGCCATTCGCACTTTTGGCCCCTCTTCTATGCTCCCTATCTCTAAATTTCTAGAGAACAATCAATATTTTCAGCCTTTCTTCTCATCTCCTTTATTGTAATAGAGCTGCATGGACTCTGGTCACTGCCTTGTCCATGCTAGTTACATACAACTTCTACCATCCATTAATAATGGATGCAACTCTTTCAAATTTTCATGACAGGTTATTTGCAGATGTGAGCATAAGGTAAGGAGAGACTCTCCAGTCAAACATGGTTGATAAGACAGCTGAGAATTTCAACCAAAATTATAATTAATTTTGTTAATTTTTCTAGAAAGGCCACTGAGACTCTGTTCCTGACAATAGAGAATTTGTAACTAGCATGGTACTTAAAAGAGCTTTTATCAGAGTACTTACGAGTGATAATATGTAAGATTTTATGTTTTCTGTGTTGCACAAATCAGTGAGAAAGAGTCAGGAGAATAGAATTAATCAAAGTGCAGAACTATAATCTCAAATGGAAAAAACTAATTGCAAGCCAGAGCAGAATGCTCTGTTATAAAACTGGGGAAAGTCTCTTTAATCTTTTACGTAATGATTTTTCTAAAGAGTAATAACTAATATGGACTGTATACAACTTTATCAGTCTCGGGTTACTTACAACATCAGTTTGCTCTGATCTTACCTGACTACTTACTTCTTGTATTGTCAACAAAACCTTTTTTTCTTGAATTAAAATAATTAAAGTAAAGCTTCTGAGAGCAAAAAAATTAAGAATCAACTAGATCATATCTGGAGAAAGAAAACACATAAACACATACCAAGGCCCTTGTCTTGAAGGCAAACATCTTGGCATCGTAGTGATTCGTATTCATATCAGCTACCAGTTCATTGAATGATTCGGGAACTGTTAATCCTTCAGGAAGTTCTTCATTGCTTGCCTGCAGGAGGAGTTCATATATATCTTTTGCCATTCTCTGCACCATGCATTATGCGCTACATCTTCAGTCTTTGTTATAAAAAAAAGTTAAAACCTAACTCCCGTATTATAAACAAACCAAATGCAATACAACTGTACATTTGGGATTAAAGCTGTATATTATATGTTTAAGACTTACCGACGACGGATCTGCCCTTCCCAAAAGGCTTGGTCCCAATCTCCTGCTCAGACAATCTGCCATGGAAACAAAGGCAAACCATTGCATTACTCTCCAAATTCACCGGGAAGAGTAGCATATCCATCAAATGTGCAGTTTCAGTGCAAATCTTAACTACAAAAATATGTCCTACTTTTACTTCCATATATATATATATATATATAAGTGGCCAAGAATGGCCAACAGGACTGCAGAGAAGTGTGTATCTAGAAAAGTACATAATGGGAGTGCCTAATGCATGGTGAGACAGATGAAGTGGAACAAGAACAAGAAGCAGCAAAATCTCCTGAAGCATGGTGAGACAGATGAAGTAGAACAAGAACAAGAACAAGATACAAAATGCAATGCCTGAAAACCCGAAGCTATGTCCAGAAGCTGTCACTCTCAAAGTCAAGAAGCAGTAACTGTTGTTATTTTACAGCATCTCCTAAAACTTAGGCCACCGACATCTAGAGGTAGGATTGTGATTTTCACCAAATTTAGAACTAGCAATATGGAAAGATTTCGAGCTAGCTTATCTGTTGGGCAACAAAGTGCCCATCTCGATGACCTGTTGCTTTGTTTGTTTTATATTTGGAAGAAAATAGCCTTGATTAATGCGATCCATATTTGCCTTTTCTAGATTTAGGACAAAGTGGATTTCAGCATGGCAGTTTACACTTTAAGATCTTCCTGACACCCACGATATATGACATAGGAACAGGATTACTAAGACGTTATGCAGCTCAATCGGCGAAATTATTGTACTTCTACGATTAAGGGTGAAATTACATTAAGTGCTAGATGGAAATAAGATGAAAAAGCATCTACAAACATCGGAAAAGGTCTCTGTCATGTCTGAAACCCCGGATTTTAGCCTTCATATGGAAAGAAATTTTAAGTGGGTATAACGAACTCAAAGCATTTCTCTTATTCGGTATTAATCACATTTATCTTATTCGGTATTAATTGCATTTTTCTTATTCGGTATTAATCACACTAGCCTTCCGATACAGAGAAATTTCATGTGGGTACAACGAAATTGAAGCATTTTCCTTATTGGGTGTCAGTTAGTCTTAACCTTCAAAGAGAACTTTTATGTTGGTTTAATGAAATCAAGCATATTTTCGTATTGGGTATTAGTCAGTCTCTGCTTCAATTACAAAGAAATGTTTAGGTGGGTACAATGAAATCAAGCATTTTCTCTAATTGGGTTTTAATCAGTCTTACCACTGAGTGAAGAACACTCGTTGACGCCTTCCAGTGTGACCAAGGCCGTCAAAATGAAGACAAAGGGCAGCAGAAAAGCAAGCACTAGCATGGTGTGGAAGAGGGTCCTATATGACAAATGCCGGGATGCTACTTTCACCTTCATAAAGTCCAGGATCCCATTGCTGGTTGAAATGGTAATGCTTCTCATGCTAGGCGATATGTGGACCTGCATTGTATATTAACTCCTTCCTTACCCTTCACAGATACAAGAACCTCAACCCTATTGTGCTCTTCTCTGCAACTCAAAACAATTATAATAAAAGCAGGTCTCCTCCTTCTGCTGATGCATCAGATCCGGTACTATTTTATAATGAGAAGTCTGCAATATGAAGGAATCCAGAAGTTGTTCAGGACATAACAGAGCTGCTGCAATCTGCCAATTAAAAACATGGTACCTCCTTCATATCATACGAACAGAGAGCTCTGGATCTCTATCACTAAAACTAAAATGCGTCTGCACTGTGCAACACGCTAGTTTTAAGGCATTTTAAACTGAAATCAATTAAATTAAAAAGAACTCGTTGATCTTCCTTTGCTTGGGGGGATGTTTTTTCCCCTTCGACTACTCTTTCCAGAAGCCCAATCTGGCTTGAGTCCCCAAGAAGCAGCCCAATCAGTGCCTATAGAAACATTTCTGCTCTTGTCGTTAGCCTCGTAAATGTTAAATGGTCAACTATTAAGTTACCCTTGAAGAGGTAAAAAAGGGACTAGAGAATAAAAACGCATAAAAACGGGGAAACGTTTTTTTCTTTAGAATTGCAAGGGCACAGATCGCACAGGGACGGCGCACGTGCTGCTAATAAAGTATGGGTACATTATTACGTAATAATTAAGTAATAAAATATGCAAGTTGTTACCATTATTTATGTAATAATAGTAGTATAAGCTTATCTTTTTAAGGAGGTTGCGGTTGGATATTGTATTGTAGTATGGGTGAATGGATTTCATATAGAAGATTTTTTTTTTTTAAATTGAATCCGAAATTGTAAGGATTAGCGTTCCACATTATTTTTAGGTCACTTGGGGTACGATCCCAAAGCATCATCCCTTATTACTTGGCATCTCACGGGAGCGGAACCGTGGTGGATGGCTAGGCAACACTTTTTACACCATCATACGCACCATTGGACCACAACTCATTCGATAGAAGAAGTATTTATTTGAGTTTGATATAATGTCAAAAGAGTAAATTAGATTTAATTATCTAATATCTACATTAGTGAAAAAGATGACATATAACATTAAAAGAGAAATTTTAAATATTGTGAGATTTGATGATAGTTGTTATGATTTGACAATGGAAATGTACATCTAAATGTAAGATGAAATTATAACCTTAAAAAATGATAAAATCAAGTTTTTCATCTATAGTATTTTGTAGTCTCTTAGTGATTCGGATGCTTTGAACAAAATGGCAAATATATCGAAACTTTTTCTACAATTGTGTTCACTCTATCCTAATCCCTAAAAGCCTCAATCAAATTTCTATGCCTCCGTTTTGATCACCTATAAAATCAAAAACTCCTCCTCGCCCTAATTAGGCAACAATATCTAGAAAACCTTAAGGAAGATAAAAGGTTATTTGAGGCTTGCGGTTAACAGATGGTAACAAAACTATCTTGATATTTTTTAGGTCCCCTGGATAGTAAAAATATCGAAAACAAAACCCTAATCATTGTTGTAGTTTGTCATCAAGACAAACTAGGGTTATGTATTGTATGGCTTTCTTGCTTCCAAATTTTCTCTAACATGTACAAATACTCTAATGATTTCATAATCTTTTCTAAAGTATTTGCAAATGCTCAATAATTTCTACATAGAATGTCTAATGTGTTTATGATTGCTAGTTACTAAATGAAGTTGACGAGTGATGTGTTTATAGAGAAATAGAATTGAAACTACAATCTTATTAGTGTTAAAATTGACCTCCAACAATCAAAAATCGTAATAGGTTTAAACGAGCAATGAGGGTACCCAAGGTAAAAGAGGTCATGACAACATTTTCCAATGCCATATAAATGATCATGAGAAGCCCTTGGAGTGTATGGATTCTCTGAGACAAGGTGGACAGATCAAGGAAGATCTAGGAAGAAGGAAGACAATATTTTAAGGGGATTGAAAAGAGGTTCAAAGGCTATCAAAACCAACAAAATGTGTCAATAATACTTATTTTGGACCAATAATCAACAAGTTTACAAACATAGTATAATTATATATCTTAATAGCTTATAAATGGACGGGGGCATTTTTAGGTGTCTGCATACATAATGCTCATTTAAGGTCAAGATAAATACGATTTAACCCTAAAAATAGAATTTGAAGGAGATTGTGATGACAAAAATATAATTAGGATTGGAATCTAGAAACAATGCACAACAATATTAATAAATAAACATTTACATTCAAATATAAAAGTGCAGTAAATGATATTGAGAAGAATTTAGGCACATGCTAAATATAGAAAATGACAAGAATATCAATGCACTTAGATTTCAATGTGTTTTATGATTGATTTGGGTGTGAACACGAGAGAACAAGTTGAAATGATCTATATTTTCTTCATGTCCAAAATTGTCACTAGAAGCCGCCTCTCGATAGGAGTTCTAGGAGGATAAAAACACCATAAAAAAGCATGTCTTGAGTTTGACGCAATTATCCAATCAATTTATGCACTCATGGTTTCAATTTGAGTGTTTTCGTCCATGTCTTCTCTCTGCCCTTTTTTACTCATGATTGTATTGGATGCACACAAATGTTCTTATAATCACTTATATTATCTTAAACCCTAGCTTTCTTTGAAAGGCATGTAAAAAGGAGTTAGCGCTTTAGGTCATGGTACCCTGCACCACATGTAGCACTACTCCGGAGAGGCATTAAACTCACCGAGGTTATATACCTATTGAAAGTGCAATTATGATTCTGCAACTACATGTATTCAACTAGAATTTGGGTCCCTTAGTACTTGATAATGTTTGCTTTGTCCTTACTTGGAATGCTTGTGACTTGGCTTGGAATGCTCTTGGTTAGATTTTGAGTGTTTCAAACCTACTTAGGGTTTGCTCCTAATGTTTGCTTCTAAAACAAGAAAGTTCAAGGAATCGTTTCTTGAGAATCGGAGATGAAGACCAAGTGTATGCCTTGCAATGACCACATCACCAAGTAAATGAATGGCGTTTAACTTATATTTATACAACTCCACATGCATATTTTCACACTAAGCCAACCTAGTGGGGAATAAATATAAACATTAGAAAATTTGACCATTAGGAGGGCTTTGATACAAACACCATACAAAAAGCTTGCACCTAATGGACGGTTATGTCTAATGAGGCGGGAAAGCTCTATAACGGTGTGTCCATTCTTGGACAATAGATATAAGGGGTTTTTTACTAACAATAGTGTTCATGTAAAGCATATGAGTCACAAGATGAGAGATCACAAGCCTTGGGATGGCTTGAGATAATGTGTTTTAACTTTTTTATACGCACAAGTCATGTGCAAGGAATGCAAGCCAAATATAACATCATTTGGTACCAAAATGTCAAATTTGGGTGGCTACAAAATAAAGTTATTTTAGCAAGTTTGATTTTGAATACATGTAGGTTCAAATGTCAAGAGAGGTAGGGTATGTAAGTATGTTAACATAAAGGATTTTCTATTGTAAATAAATGCTACAATTTAGTATAAGAGGGTGATTTGAGTTTAGTTATCATCTATTATGGTAAGGCAACCCATACACAAGTTGAGATTTGAGAGGCACCCTTGCATCTCAATGGAAATGTTGGTGATGGTTAAACTTGATTTGTGACCATCATATTTAGGTTTTTTATTTTTCAACAATTATCTAGCAATAGAATAAAGGATTTTTATTGTAAAATTTTTCTACCACTTAGTATAAGAGGGCAATTTCAACCTAATTAATCATCTATTATAGTGAGGCAACCCATACATAGGGTTGAGATTTAAGAGGTACCCTCACATGTCACTGGAAAATTCATTGATGGTTGAACCCGATTCATGACCATTATATTTAGGTTTTTAGATTTCAACATTTATCCAACAATAATATTGTATGCATTTAAGTTATTATGTTAAATGCATTTATTGAAATTCCTCTTAGATATCTAGGAAAGTGATTTCTTCCATATGAACCTTGATAGGAAGCTAGGTCTACAAAATAAACAACGAAAGTATTTTGGGGGCGCATGGTAAAACTAGGGAAGAACATAACATCCTTGATATGTATTAGGTCCCTTAATAATGTACAATATCGAAAACAACACACCAAGTATAATGCAACGCTTCAAGTAAGAGGTTTAGTGTAATGCAAGTGTCTATTATATATAATTGAACTCCGTGTTAGAATGAATGTTGGATAAACAAATAAACATTACTATCCACCATCATCCATCATCCATCATCCATAAGTGTTATATAATTTAAAACATATATCACATATACTTAAACACCATCCAAACCTTATATATATACGAAGGGGAAATGGAATTGTCCGGTTATTACAATGTATGATCAATTGTCCGGTTATTACTTGAGAATTGGGAGGCATCATTCAAGTCTGCCGCCCACTTTTGGAAGGGCGTTTATATTGCATTCTAATGTTTTTTTATGTACGCCCATTCCACATGGAAACGGCATATTTAAATTTTTGTGTATATTATATTTATATTTATTAACCCTCATTGAGACTCACCTAGTCACTCCAAGTTTCTTAACCTTTTCCTTTTAAATGTACTTCATATACGTACACCATTATAATAAATTATGACTAGTCATGGTTGGCAAGGTTGTCACTTGTCCTTTGTGTACCAAATTCCAATATATTATGATATTAGTTCATATTTTCCTTAATTCAAATTGAAATTTTATATTTACATACCTACTTTATTTGATGGATTGAGTTGATTCTTATATATAAGTGTTGTAAGGTACAAGATGCATTTATAAAGTCAATATAAAATCATGCTTCAAATAAAAATATTCACAATTTGCTAAGTATTTTAGAATATCTTAATCAGGGGTTAAATTTGACGGTTGTTTAGACGTTTTTCATGATTTTAGACGTAAAATACTTGTAAATATTTTACCTAACTGTCACACATGACTTGCACATTTAAAACGTGACCGTCAATTTTTATATAGGTTTGTATATAAATTATAAAAATATATGTAAATATATATAAAAAGATATAATAAATATAGAATAATTAGTAAAAAATAACATTATTTTGTGTTTTTGAAGGGCAGTATTGAAAAATTACCGTCACTGAAAAATGTTTTATAGGCATAGGTGGCCATCAAATTTAACCCCGATCTTAACTACGGGAGAGGAGCCAGTAGTTGTGCACCCAAGTTGAGGGGTGTACAACACACATTTAAATACATCAAATTTTGAAAAAAAAAAATACCCTTTAAAAGATTTTTTTTTTCTTAATCTAAATATATTTTTTGAGCATTTTTATTTTATGGAAAGTGGTTTTTAAATGGATTTAAATCAAGTAGTTTTTCATACAAAGGAAAAAAGGGTGGACCATTAGTAGGGCATTATGTCATGCATTTTTTTCCACTTATGTGGCATCATGTGATTGGGTGATTTTTTGATGTGATTTGATCTGACATATTTTATTAGCTAGTTTTTTTCAATTGTTGAATGACAAATGTACATGTACTAGTCACTCACTTCACAAATACCCTCACCATTACTGGTCCATGCTCCACTATTGGCTCCTCTCCCTTACTCGTGATCTTAGTTAAAAGAGCAACGAATGTTTTCATATAATGGTTATAGCTTTAGATTATTTTAAAGCGAGATGGGTTTCCCCCTTATGGCGTTTTGTTAATGTTTTGGTTTTTACTAAGGCATTGTGGAAACCTCGAAATTTATGCGGCATGAAAAAAATTATGGGTATGAGGTGTTGATTCTCGCCTCCTTCATGTGGTAGGTCCGGCCTTTAATGGTTTGTACCATTCTCCTTAAAGAGAGTTGTCCTAGGGTTGGGTTATGTTCTACATGAGATGGTTGGGTTATGTTCCTAGGGTTTTGCTATGTTTTTAAATAAATATTTTCTTGAATTTTTGTGGAAAGGGGTTTTTTTTGCAGAGATTTATTAAAGCTCCGTAAATTCTTTATATATGTTTTTGCACTGATGGTGTATGTAAAATCTCTCGTAAGTTGACTATCGTAGATTTACCACTCCCACTTTCTCCAACTAGGGCTACAGTCTCGCCAGGACAAATTACTAGTGAAAGGGTCTCCAAAATCTGTAATGTCCCCTTTCTTACGCCAAAAGGCCCAAGGGCCAAGTCGAGTCCAAATCGTGGTCATACCCAAGGGGCTGTAGACACTAGGAGCTTTTAGGAAGG
This sequence comes from Taxus wallichiana var. yunnanensis, assembly GCA_018340775.1. Lineage (NCBI taxonomy): Eukaryota > Viridiplantae > Streptophyta > Pinopsida > Cupressales > Taxaceae > Taxus > Taxus wallichiana. Next base: position 751,659,439 of record CM031239.1, read on the forward strand.
GGCCCCATGGTTCTAATATCTAAGTTTTACGTTTGGGGGTCACTTTTGGACCATGACGACTCAAAAAGGAAAAAGTAACTATAGTTACTTTTATTTGATTGGTCCCTCCATGAAATGAAATGCGCCTAGGGTTAGTGGGGCTCATTTGCCGAGGAGAAGTATATAAGGAGCTGGGGGAGAAAGGAAAGGAGCTTTTTTGTTGCATACATTTTATCCTCCTTCACGTGCAATGCTGTTGTTGCGCATCTACAACACAATGGAGTGAAATCCCACAGGGACCCTAGCTTCAGTGGTGAGAGACCTGCTCTAGCCTAAGCAGGCATTCTTTGGTAGTGAGAGATCTACCATAGTCTGTCATTTTTGAGATGCTTTCGTAATGTGTCACATAGATAATAATAGAGGGCTCAAAGGAAGGGTTTGAGGATTTTTGGGGGCATTTGGGGAAGATAATAGAGGGCTTCGGATCATATTCATGCAAATTTTGGGGAGCGTGGCAGCATGTTGAAGGCATCTTCATCAATTTCTGACCCTTTTCCCAGCTAGGTGACTTGTAGCCTTTATTTGGAGGGTTTTCCAGTTGGTCCCCTTCGGATCTAAAGGTTGAAATGTCATTTCCTATACCTATTAATGTTATTTCCAAAGACCCTTAATTTTTGCTCTTGTATTTGGAGAGTTACGAATCTCTAAAGTTTTCCAAATTGCCTAGTGCACGCCTGTAATTTTCTAAAGAAGAATATATTATTCCAAAAATTTCAAAAATGTTTTTCTAGTGTTTATTATTATTATTACAAGCTTCCCTCAAAATTTCATGCACTTTGGGCAAATATTTTGTGAGTTATCAATTAAATACCATTCGCTGTCCTAGTTGGTCATTTTCTGTAAAAATCAGAAATTTTACTTTGCTGCAATCTTCATATAATTTGTGCATTTTTAAGTAGTATCCCATAAGGGATATTACAAAATTTTTACATTTGCTTACGCCGAAGGTGTGACTTACCATGGGCATTTACTTGATACATATATTATTGATGGCTAGATCTCATGAGGGCAAATGCAAGACCAAGATCGGGTAGAGATGGGTTTTGTGCGTTTCAAATGGATAGGCTTTTTCCCAATATTTTTACGAAAATCGTGGTATTAATATGCGGGTATGAAAATATTTTTTCTTTTTGATTGCCCAATATTTGGGAAAAGTTGAAATCGTGTTTATTAATATATGGATATGGCAAAAATTTAGACAAATGGTTTTCTTCGTTTTCAATTTTCTTTTCGCAATGCCCAATGGTTGAAAAGAAAACTCGTGAATATTAAAATGTGGTTGTGAATATTAAACTATGCGTGAAGCTTGGTACTAGTCAAAGCTCCACCGAGCACCATGGTAATTCATCAATACTCATGTCATTTTGTTGTCTTCCCATACTTTAGCCTAGTCTTTAGGAATATTTTGGAAAGATTTGGAAGTTTAGGTGCAAGTGATTTAGGAATATTTTGGAAAGATCTAGGAGTTTAGGAGCAAGTTCAACAAAAGCGGGTTTTGAGGCCAAAGGAGCTTACACTACGAAAAAGCACTTGAGCTTCAAGAGATGATTCTAGGAGCTCCTAATGAGTTGGAAGTCAAACAAAATATCAATGGAAATCTGATTCAATTCCCTACATGGTGGTAATCTCATATTTTTCACAACACCCATGCATTTCTTTCCACAACTCATTCTTCACAGTACAATTGGAGGTCCCGATCAAAAATTGCATTTTTGATACATTTTCAGGTTGAATTAGACCTTAAGACCTATCCCATCCTTCTAAAGATGTTGTTTCCAATCAAAATCATATAAATAAGTGCCAAAAATTCATCCGGGAGCTCCGGCAACGTCATTTTCAAGCTCCTCTCCAAGGTACAAGCTTCATCCTTAGCCAAAATTTTCAATGCCATGTGGCAGCATGAGGCTGAGGCGCACTTTTGGTGTCCCTCTATCCATTTCCAAGGGGATAAGGGGGTAAAAATTGTGCCCCCACCTTAGACTTTATGGACACATCATATGACCCTAATAGGCTCCGATAGGCATTTTTGGCATTTTTCTAGCCCCTGCTCCAACTCACGCATGCTTGACACTTGTCATCACTAAGCTAAGGCACAATTTTGTCGTACCTCCACCCCTTTCCAAGGGGACAAGGGGGAAAAGAAAATGTGCCCTCCCCTTGCTTCCACATGGTTTTTCATATGACCCAGTCTTAGCCCCCGTGAGGAGAAGGTAGTCAAAATAGGTACTTGATCTTCATCACTTGATTATGGGAGCTCAAGGTAAGGAGTTAGGAGGAACACACACACTCATTGGAAGTCTAAAATTATCCTCTATAAGATGGAACATTCATATTTTTCACAAGCCCTTGGCGCTTCTCAGGGGAACTCATTTTTGGCGGGCACACTTTGTGAATCCAAGGAAGAAGGTAATTTTTGAAGGGGTTTCAGGAAGAACTAGACCTTGAGACCCATCTCATTCTTCTCCAAATGATGTTTTCGGTAAAAATTATATAAAGAAGTGTCTAAAGACCTCTCCTGAGCTCTCGACAACTTTGTTTTCAAGCTCTCTCTCAAGAACGTTATCATAGCTTAAAAGATTTTTTTAGTGCCACTTTTCACCATGGCGTTAATGCACACTTTTGGTGTCCCTCTGTCCTTTTCCAAGGGGATATGGGGGACAAGAAATTGAGTTCCCCCTCCACTTTAGAGCTTCTACACCCACTACATGACCTTGGGGGTCTTTGTAGGCACTTTTGCTCATTTTCTAGCTCTTTCCTCAAATTTTCTCTTTAGCGCATGTGTGCCATCTGTCACCATAGCGCTAAGGTGCACTTTTGGTGTTCCCCTATCCCATTCCAAGGGGGGAAGGGGGAGAAAATGCACCCCTTCCTCTCTCCCTCTCATGCCTATATAAACCAACACTTAGCCATTTTCTTCATTCCCCCACATTGCTCCATTTTCACCTGAACTTTGGCAAAAAATTCCAAACTCCCCACCTCAATTTTCCCTCTTGCATTCATCCCTACATATTCCCATAATCACAACAAGAAGATTTCTATAAAAATTGCAAATTTTTAAGGGCTCCGGCACATTTTTTTGACATATTGACTTCGTGAGCCTGTGAAAGAAAATTTCTCGTATCTTGCAAATCAAAGGCACATATTTAGGTGGGGTTTTTGCATTCTTCTCCATTTCCAAACACCTTCAAGGAGAAAGTTATAGCATGTTGAATAAAGCCCTAGATTTTTAATGGAGAAAAATAGGGAAAATTTTAGCGGTGAATATTCGTAGTTTGGCGAATAGTAGAATTTCAGGAATTTGATTTTGGTGAATTTTACAACAATGGCAGTACTAAGTTTCACCCAAAAATTCCACAAACAATAATTTGTCCCATGTGAATCGCTAAGGAATTTCCAATCCCAATGTATATTTTTATATTAAATCGTCGCGTGATCATCGCACCGGGATTTGAAAACATTAATGTTTCGCCAAGAAATCGACGCCAGTGATTTGAAAACATTAATGTTTCGCCAAGAAATCGACATGCTTTGAGATTTGAAAACATTAATGTTTCGCCAAGAAATCGAATCACCGGATTTGAAAACATTAATGTTTCGCCAAGAAATCTATGGAACCTTATTGGTTCTTTGGGCTCATTCGTGACATTCATGGGAGTTTTTTCTAGGAATTGGATCAAATTCGCCATATATATATACACAAAGGTGATGTTTTCCCACAATTTTCCAATTTGTGAATTTGCGAAGTAGTAGAAAGGGATTTAGTGAATCAACATATTGCAATTTGCTTACAAAATTTCAAATAAATTTAGGTCTTTCCGCGGCCCGACTACTTTGTTTACGCTTTACATCCTATAAACACTTACTCCAAAGTAGTCCTCGCCTATTTGAGACTTATTTTCTTTCATGTTGCATTGCTTTATCTATGATTCGCCTTTGTAAGTTATTACAAAGCCCGAACATTCTCATCCTCATAACCACTATGATTTTTTATGTCATCTAAAATGGTCCTCCGCTTGCAAAAAATCATGACTTGTTTTCCTATCTTAGATACATCTACGTTATATATATATATATATATATATATATATATATATATATATATATATATATATATATATATATTTAAAATCACTTCATATATCTCCACGAGCTGCTGCTTTGTATATTCCTTGCTTTATCAGTGTATCTTCTTTGAATCTTTTTGTTAATGTTCTCTTCTACAATATATATATATATATATATATATATATATATATATATACCGTGGTTTCACTTTCCATTTATTCCATGACCATGACCGTTTATCATTGTCCACTAACACTGCCTCGTCCCACAGTGGACCCGAAGGATATATAAAATGTGGTACATTTCACAGGTTTCATGTTCGCCAGGGCATTTCCTTGGGAGACTGATACAGAATGACGATGCGTGGCATAAACCTCCCGGGAGTCAAGACCCACTCCGAACCCAAAACTTATCAATTGCGGCTCATTCCGTGGGGTTCACGTCCACTGGGAGGATTTGGTTGGGAATGGGAGGTTAACGAAATGTTGACAAACAATAATGTATGAAATAGAGACCATACAAAGATGTCCAAAATGAAAAATTCAAGAAATGCAAAAGGGAAAAAGTTACAACAATGAACCAAAAACCAGATAATTAACATTTGGAAAAACAAAAGAAAAAAATAACAGTTGTGGGAAAAGTATAGACATCTTGTCACAAGCATGCTTACTTGTTACCACCATTTTCCTCACTGCGATGTACTTCAAACTTTTTAAACCATGGAAACATAATGTATTGAATGTACTCCAAGCATGGATTTCCTTCAACAATCTAAGGAGGACAAAATGCTTTCTTTATCTTCACATTCACTTCTGCATGTGAAAATAATCATGTTATAAATCCATCATAAATTGTATAGTAATACTAATTATCTTTTATTAATGTTGAGGCAAAGTTGGAATCTATCTCTCCACAACAAGAATTTTCCAAACAAGAATGTAGGGGTTTACACCACTTGTTCGTTCTCCATGAAGATTGAAGAAGTGGGATCACTCTTCGATATCTTTTCTTGTCCTTGTTGTAGTCTAAACAACATGTCTATAATGTTTAATATAAAGGAAAAACATGATGTAATGTGAGACTAGATATAAATGGCACGAAGTTAGATATTAAAAACATCAAGATCCAGGGATATTTTTAATTCCTGCATCCTTCAAGTTTCTTGAACACATTCTCCAAGTAGGAACACGACAATATACAAAGAATACCCTTATCATGATTGTATCATATGTGAAACATCATATCAAAGCATTCAAGCTTCTCTCAAGAATAATGATACTTTAGCTAGCTTTGACACATTGACATTTCATTATCAAGCCAAAGAACCCTGCATACATTCTCAACCTTGAATTCACAGTCTCATACCACAATGAGTCATAGATGGAAGACTATATATTTTGTCTCAAATCCTTTGAAATGATGAAGACTCTTGGTAATTGGATCTTCTTATGACAGACCTCATACCTCTAATGAGTCAATAATCTCTTCATGAGTAGATGCACACCTTATTTGGCTTGATGACAACATTTATAACCTCTATACAACAGGACACCCTCTATACATTATGATAGGCTCGGTCATAAAGACTCCTTCATTAATCAACTAAAGACAGATCATACCTTGGATGAATCAATGAACTTAGAGTCCTTCATGAGCAGATACCTATTATACTTTGATTTCAAACTCGAGCACGAACTTGAGATTACCTATTTCATGTTTGATTAGCTACAACAAAGACTTTTTATCACTAGAGTGTCTTATCATTAGAGTGTCTTTGGTTGCTCAACAAATCATTTAAGTTATTTGTTCTCTTCTCAAACCTTTGATACATCTTCAGTTTGCTTGATGTATGCTCTAATTTTGACTGTAGTAATATTCTTATTCCTTCCAACTAAGTTATATGAGAGATAGCTAAAAATATCACCTCATCCTTTCACTTTGTTCTATATCAAATTTTTCTTTCAAAAGAGTCAAACCTTGTGATTTTTGTACTAAAACATGTAGATCAGACCAATACAGATCAAGTGCATTAAAACTGAATAAATGGTATGCAATCCTTATCCAATTTGATGTAACATGTCAATCAAGCAACCATGAAAAATTGTGGAAAAACTTTTGTAATTTATTCTTATACTAATGTAACACTCTTGCAAAAAGTAGTACATGTTAGGTGACACAATACTATATAGCCCATGTCAAAAATCACTTAAAAAGCATTCAAATCTCTTTGAAGAATTCCATTGGGATTAGTTACATTTTGTTCTCCTTAAATTTCTAATTTTACATCTAAACTTATTCTAGGTTTCCATGACGACTCTTCTTTTTAAATTATTATTTTGTATTTTTCTATTTCTTGTAAGATGCAATGTTGATTGTTGTCTCTCTCATATGTCATTATTTTGTGCATTTTTGTCAATTGACACCCATTACATGATACATCTTGAGATGTAATCTCTAGTGTTTTGAGAACATGATATATGGATATTGAAATCACTTCTTTGTAATCAATGTTAACATTAACAATCAATCAATGAGAGTGCCTTTGAGATGCTTCATGATGAATTTATTCTCTTTGTTGTCTTTCTACCTAAATCAATTCATCTGAATGTATTTGCATACGTAATATTTTTTTATTTATACATATTTCTCATGTTGAGATGTCTGTGCACATATCAATATCATTTAATCTAACATGTTGTATCTTTTTTTCTTTCAATTCTACATGATTCATTGATTCAGGAAAATGACACCTAAAAAGGGAAGCTTAGCCTCAGGAAAAAATGTTATTCCAACCCCTCTTAGTAGTGGTATTGGCATTCAAAAATAACATCTTATTTTGAGAAACCATCTAAGGAAACCCATCCTTCTCCAACAAGACCATCACAATCAAGGGATAATGATTACATTCAAAATGAAACTCAAAATGAGAATGTGTTCATTTTTTATTTTCCTGATGTTGTCAATGACAACAACAATGAAATGCCTCCCCTTGAAGACATTCCATTGAATGATGTTGAGTTTGACACTTTGTACCACCTGCCCAATTGAATGAAGATGAAATTGCATCACTTGTCAGTGCCCAAGTGAATGTTGGAGGTGAAACTTTTGGCAGACAATCAACGAAATTTAAATTCCACTAAGGCAAATACTCAACAGACACCTATTTCTGGAAGAAAGAGAAAGGAAAGAAAATGGGACTTGGGAAGTAGTTTCAGGTTAGAGTGGGTTTTCGAGTTTCCATTTATTGAAGCTATTGAAAACGAGAATAAATTTGAACCTCCTAAAGAATGTAAATGCACAATCAGTAGCTGGAAATTTGGTAGGGACAAGACAATGCAACTTAAGTTGATACTTTTTTTTTTTGGAAAGAGGGTAAAATGAGGGTTTTAGAAGGTCCCACAACCTTATACAAGGAGCCCAACAGCTAGATTAAACTATGAAGCTTACATAGAGAAAAAAATCGTGAAAATTTCCAAAAAAATAGGCAAAAGAGCAAAGCCCGAAGCAGAAAGAACAACATCAAAGGAGCTTCTTAAGCTCAATTATAGAATTCTTGGCATGGATAGACCCCGACTCATCGGCAAGCTGGTCAACCAGCATTAACAGCTCAGTGCAGTCTTTGGTAATGGCCACCTTGGTATTTTCAGTGAAGGTCTCCCAGGCTTTGAGAACCGAGAAGGAGCGTTGTAGCTTGGCCAAGATGGAAGTCACCAACTCCACATGGTGGTCTTCCAGCTGGTTCTCGATGTCATCAGAATCAGTGTTGGCCTTCTCAATGTTGCTGCAGAGTCTTTCTAATTAGGGACAACATCCATCTAGCACATCCTGAGGGTTGGTGTCACGATCCTCCATGATAATATTATCGGCATCCAACTGGAAGTTAAGTCCCTCCTCCTTGGGCTCCACCTCCAGGCCAACCGGGTCAGATTCTGGGGAATCAGATACAACTGAGCAAGCCCAAGCAGGGCGTCCGAGAGGCAAAGCTCCGAGCTGGAGGCAGGAGAGAAGCAACGAGCGCCACCAAAGCCATAGGGTCAGTGATATTGGTCGAGCTCGGGAGGGCGACCAAACAGGGGAGGTAGGGGGAACAAAACCCACGATGGAGGGCCCCAGGATTTCAACATCGGAGTTGGAGTTAGAGGAAACTTGTCGGTGGCAACAATGGGTGGAGGAGGGATGGGAAGTGGGGATGGAATGGGGGAGGAGGTGGGTGTACGTCGGGGCCTATAGTGTTTGGGAGGAAAAAGGTTCAATTCAACGGGGAAGTGACAAATTTGAACAGGAGGTAGAGAAGACCCTGATGCAGAATGGGCCCTTCACCCTCCCTAGCCAGGTTGATGGAGTGTTCAAGTGATTGGAAGAGAAAAGCAGCTAAGTTAATTTTCTTCCCCAAGCATAGTGCAATAAGATGAAGAAATGGGGACCATAGACCAACCTGTAACACCCATCGATGGTGAAGTACCTCATGATCACCTCAACGACTCTGTCCCAGGGAGGAAGGAGGGATTCCCAAATGTAACCAGAGAGATACTTTGTTGGCTTCTCCCCTTTGGCAATGAAATCTTGAAGCTCCACCTGCAGAGGTTTCTTGAAGTATACAACCGAGGCAGGAAGGTCAGCGACATAGGTGATGGCGTTTGTGGAGATGGTGAAGTGGGTGTTGCCAATCTGTATCTTATGTCACATGACTAGGTGGCCAGGGCCCCATACGAGACCAACACCGAGTATCCTGACATCCTTTCAAGGAATGTCGTTATGCCATTGTCTCTAAGGATGTTCCAAACATCATGGTCCTCCTGCAACTGGGTGCATGAAGCAGGTTCAATGTGCTTGAGCTGCCCTCCCATTTTTAGATAATCATGGATGTGAGTCGAGGTGACAATCTGTGACTCGACTTTAATAAGTTTGCCATATCTATGGGAGCCTTCCACGTCTCCATCATTATGATACGGGAGTAATTAGGATGCTAAATGTTGAATCCCGCACTAGATCCACACGAGTGCAAAGAATACTCATCACACGTGCTCACCATGTGGAGCAATACTTCAAATTAATGTGGAAATCATTACCACTAGTCAAAAGTGAGAATGGAGTGCCTTTTGCTGGGTTTGCTGACATAAGAATCAGATTCCCAACTCCACGTGTTAGCTAGACAGTGAGCAATCATTATGGGTAATTTGAAGGAGATTGGCAGGGAAATTCTCTAACCATATTTGCTGAGAATCAAGGAGGACACCAATGTTAGCCAAACAATCCACCGCCTTGTTTCCTTCCCTAAGAGTGTGCTAGAGCTTGAGTGCAGAAAGTTCATTCAAGGAGCCAAATGTCAAAGCAATAATGTTTTTAATTGTCCATTGACCTGGGTCATCCGAGTTGAGGAGAGTTATAATGTTGAGAGAGTCACTTTCCATAATTAGGGAATCATTACCAAGTTTAAGACTCATATCTAGCCCTTTTAAGATAGCTAAGGCTTCAAAGATGGTGATTGGTACCTGTGTTAAAATTGGTCATAATATAACAGCTTTAGGGGAACTATATGAATTTCGAAGGATCGCCCCCGACTTTTTAGGGTTACCCTTAGAAGCACCATCCGTATTAAGTTTCAACCATCCCATTGGAGGAGGGAGCCACCTAACATCTGAACGAGCCTGGGAAGAGGGTTTAGTTGTGGGAATGATCATCATCTGCTGACACCAGTCCTTGTGATTGCATAGCTAAATTTTTTGCTGATATTTCTTCCATAAGCAGCTATTGAGATTATCTTGGAAGAGAATAGCTATATGACTGGCCACCCTCTCTGGATCCCAACATTGATCTTTGAAGATTCTCCTATTCCTCTCTTTCCAGATACCCCAAAGGCCATGGGGGAGGATGAGTTTCCAAGCCAGGGAAAGGGTTGGGTGAGTGAAGGGGGAATACCATTGTATGAGGGTGTCATGAATAGAACTTGGGAAGGTCCAGACAACTCTAAAACATGACAAAAGCCCACTCTAGACGGCTTGGGCAAAAGGGCAGTGTAGCAGGAGATGAGAGGAGGATTCCAAGGCTTTCCAACAAAGAACACAGTGAGTGGGAAGTGAGAAGCCTCTTCTCTTTAAGTTCTCACCCGAGAGGAAAGCATTTTTGAAGGAGAGCTAGGAAAAGAAGCCAATTTTGGGAATAGACTCTTTGGGCCAAATTTTAAAGAGGGGAGGGCCAGAAATGGTCTGGGGCTTAGTGTAATAGGCAGCTTTAACAGTGAAGGCACCAGAGGGGGAGAGGGGCCAGATACGTTCATCAACGGGGGAGGAGAATGGAATATAGAGGGAGGAAAGGGAAGATCTCAACTAAATCAAAAGCTGACTCTGAAGTTCACTGATGCCCATCCAAACCGGTATATGCCAAGAGGGGATTGAATTCTGAATTCTCCAGTAGCCAGAAACTTTCCTGCCATGTCTATTGATGAGGTTCCTTTTGATAGGTTCCCAAACAGGGTTGAGACTCAGAGGTTTATCTCCAATCCACCAGTCCGACTAGAAGTCAATAGATCTGCCATTTCCCAACCTCCACTTGGTCCTAGTATGAAGAAGAGGAAGAGAGCTAGTAACCGAGTTCTAGATAGCCGAGCCAGTGGGGTGGGGATGAGAGAAGGAAGTCTTCATCTTGCATCAAGTATTTAGATCTCAGCAGCTGAGCCTAGTGCGAATTACCTTGAGCAACTTCCTAACCGATTTTAGCCAGCATAGCAACATTCATATCAACAATCTGTCTTATACCAAGCCTCGCCAAGAATGGCCGGCTTATAGACTTCATTCCAAGAGACTAGGTGAATCCATTTTTTGGCCTCCACCCCTAACCAGAGAAATTTCTTTTGGATTCCCTCCACAGTAGAAATCACTGAGGAAGGCATTTTGAGAAGAGACATGAAGTAGATAGGTAGACTTTGCAGAGTAGCTTTGACCAGTTGAAGTTTGCCAGCCTGACTAAGAATTACACCTTTCCAAGCACCAATTTTTTTTTGGTATCTCTCAATAACAGGATTCTACAAATTCTTGGTTTGTTTACCTTTAAATAGGGAATGCCAAGATATGTGGAGGGGAAGTCCACAATTTTACAACCAAATATGTCAGCAATCCTTCTTTGAGTTTGAGCCGTGGTGTTTAGGAAGGAAATACTACTTTTGTTGAAGTTAATCATTTGTTGAGAGGCATATTGATAGTCTTCTAAAATTTCTTTTAGGGCATGAGCTTCAATCACCGAAGCAAAGCACTCAAAAGTAGAGTGTCATCTACAAATTGGTTATGAGTGGCGGTAGGGGAGCTGGAAGTGATTTTGATGCCAGAAATGACCGAAAGACTTTTGGCCACCTCAAGAGCTCTGCTGAGGGAGTCTGCCATTAACAGGAAGAGGAATGGAGATAGAGGGTCCCCCTAATGAATGCCTCTACTATTTTTGAAAAATCTTGTCGAGATGCCATTGATGAGAATCGAGAAGTAAGGGGTCACAATGCAAGATAAAATCCAATTGCACCACATGTTGTCGGACCCCATAACTCTTTAGCGCTCGATCAAAAAAGTCCACTAACTCTGTTGAATGCTTTTTGCATATCTAATTTGAGGATCATCCCCATAAACTTCGAGTGGTGGGCTGAGTGGATGGCTTCATGAATGGTGATGATACCCCCTTGAATAAGGCACCCACTGATGAAACCATTTTGATTCACTATGATGAGGTCATTCATCAAGGGCTTAAGCCGAGCTGCTAACATTTTGGTGATGATTTTGTAGGAGGTGTTGCAGAGGCTAATTGGCCTGAAGTTGGATACCAATTTGGAACCAAGAGCTTTGGGGAAAGAGCTATGAAGGTGGTGTTCCACTCTTTCAGGAGTGTGTTGTTGGACTGGAATTCTTAAACCGTCGTATAAAGGTCTTGCTTGATGATTTCCCAAAAGATTTGGAAAAAGGCAATAGGAAAGTCATCGAGGCCAGGGGCTTTGTCTCCTTTCATAGTGAAAATTGCTTTATGAATTTCCTCCATAGAGAAAGGTTTCGTTAAATTGCCATTCATGTCCTCCGAGATTAATTTAGGAATGTGATGGAGCATCTTGGACATAGCTTGCTCGTTGGGAGGGTCCTCTTCCTGAAGGAGATTAGAATAAAAGGAGACTAATTCGTTAGAAATCTCAGTGTCAGAGGTTAAAGTGTTACCTGCCGAAGTAAGCAATTCCTTGATTTTGTCTCTTTTTGTGTTTTAGATGTAGTAATGTGGAAGAACTTGGTGTTGCGGTCTCCCTTCTCTAGCCAAAGCACCCGAGATCTCTGCTTCCAATAGGTCTCTTCTTCCCTTAGGGTATTGTGGAAGTCACTGAGAAGATGTCTTTCTTGATTATGGAGTTGTTCCGTTCTTCCTTCAACCTCCATCAGAGCAGAAATGTTAGCAATTTCTGAGTCAGCTTTTGCTTATGATTTTTGATGTTGCTCAAACACCGTGTTCTTCCAGATCTTAAGATGCTTTTTTATTTCCTTAAGTTTGCTAGAAAATTTAAACATTTCGATCCCTAAACTTTGATATCCCACCAGCTCTTAATGAGAGGGTCCAGTTGATTGTTTTCCAGCCATGCAAGCTCAAATTTAGGCGATGATTTTTTATGTTCATCTTATTGTTGGCACAGAAGATTAAAGGGTTGTGGTACAAAGCCACACGGGGTAAAGAGATGAGAAATAAAGTAGGATAAAGAGATATCCAGTCCAAGGATCCTAAAGTTATGTCTAATTTGCTTTGTATGTGATTTCTACCAACTCTGCAATTTGACCAAGTGAAGGACGTACCATGAAGGTCCATGTCAAGAAGAGTCTCCCCCCGTATAAAGTCAGCCAAAGCTTCCATGTTGTTGGGGTTAGTCGGGGCTCCTCCTTGTTTTTCGAGGGGTATAGAGTACAATTGAAGTCTCCCATAATGAGCACAAGGAGATTTCCACAATTTTTTATGAAATTTGAGATGTCTTGCCAGAGTATTTCACATTGTGATTCCAGGTTTGGGGTGTAAACGTTGATTGCAATCCAGGTAGCATTAGAATCTACTTCCTGGAAGAGAGTGCACAGAAAATTGGGGTGCTGCAGAAGGCAATCACCTTTGAATTGTTTGGGGTCCTAGAGTGTATAAGCCTCCCGAATTACCAATTACAAGCTGAGAAGCAAAAGAAGTAGCCGACCAAATTTTCAAGAGACGGTCATCCTTTTTGAGTTTGGTTTCCTGGAGCATGATAATGTCAGGAGAGTGGTTAAATTTCATATCCTTGAGGACTCTATGTTTTGCAGAGAGTTCAACCTCTAATATTCCAAGAGATCACCTTCATTTCTTGGATTTAGATTTGCTCCCCACAACCATGGGGATGGTGCTCTGTGTTCCTTAGGCCACATTCAGGGCTGATTCTTGCTACAACTTAACATTACCCAGGATACATCCATGGACTTTCTCGGAGAGCTGGTATCGTGTTTCCTACTACTGTTGTGGGTCGGGGATTCAAACTGTCATCAGAGGATTGAGTGGATGGGGAGAGCAGGGTATCAGAGAGGGGAAGGAAAGGAGAACCGATGAAAGTGGGGTTAGCAAGGGGAAGCTCCGTGCCAATCTCGGGGAGAGGGGGAAGGGAGAGGAGGATGTTGGAGGGGGGGAGTGGGAAGGTGGAGAGGGAGGGGCTAAAGCAACCACCAAAGGGGGCCGCTAGGGGGTGAAGGGGAGGCCAGGAGACCTCCTCTGGAGTAGAGGCCAAGGAGAGGGTAGGTAAGGGGTCGAGAGAGGGGGCCAAGATGGAGTTGGCAGTGATCTCTCCTTCTTCCAGGAGGGAAAAGGGGTTAGATGTGGGGATGACCGGGGTCTCTCCAGGAATGATCTTAGGGATATATTTTCCTTTCTTCTTGGGAGAGGTAACCAGGGTTTTGGGTTTAGGCTGAGGCTTAGTGGGACATCCTGAGGCTCTGTGGCCTATGCTTTTGTAGATTGAACAAGCTTGTGGGATATATTCATATTCAATGTTTTGAGACCAGGTTCCAAAATTTGATAAGAGATCAATCAATTTTGGGAGCGGGAAACTTACATCAACATTAACACATAAACGAGCATGGATGAATCTAGTCTTGGCCTTAGTGGCCTGGTCTATTGTGATTAAAGAACCCATAGATAGAGAAATACCTTCAATAACCGCAGGGTGCCATAGCTCCAAAGGAAGTCCTGGAAGATGAACCCAAATTAGAGCCTGTGTCATTGTTTCAGTAAGTGGGTTGAATCCAGGAGACCATTTCCTGATATAGAACCCTCTTCGCCAAAGAACCACGGACCACCCAGAAGAGCTCAAGAAAAATCTTCTTTCATGCTGAAGGTGAAGAGGACAAATCCGTTTGGCATCGCAGCTATTTCCAACGCACCACAAGGGTTCCATTTCAGTCGGGCCCATTTTTTGATGTCTTCGAGAGGGGGTCTGGGACCCATTAGCTTGCCAACAAGGGACAGATCCCTAGAGTCAAGCACAACCTTCATGATGTGAGAAGGAATGTGAAGAGAGAGGGCCCCATCAAAAGCACGGGCGTCAGCTTCTCTCGAGGGGGATGCAGAAGAGGACCCCTCCACAATTTTCTTCCAAGCCTCGGGAGGACAGGGAGACAGGCCCTAGAGGTAGCAGGACAATACTTCGATCCAAACCGGAAGGTCCGGCATTAGAGCCAGATGCAGAAAAAATCAATTCAAAAAAATGGAGGGTGGCAAATTTTTTTCTTCAACAATGTTCAATCGATCCAGATAACCGGTCCACAACTTAAGTTGGATACTATTGAGAAGCATGTAGGAAAGATATATGAAAAGATAATTGTAGATGGCGTTGAGAAGAATGTTTCTAGATGGAAAACTGTGGATGATTGTTTGCATATTAGGTATGAAAAAGAATTTGAAGAGCACAAGGAAATGAAAGAATAGTTGAAGCGAATGGAGGGACAATTACCTCTTAATTCAACAAGATCATTCAAAACAGATCTTGTGGGTAAAATTGTTCACTAGCTACTTGTTTTCACATTTTGAAAAGAGGTTGTCCTATAATAGATTTTCTGAACAAAATAAGATGTTTTATTTTCTTGGTGTCCCACACTTTCCTCATTCTCACTAGTCGAAAGTAGTTGTTGGGATTGGGAAAAATGCCTAGCTATGGTTGAGAAAGAAGACTTGAAGAGAAACTGAAGTTTGCACAATACATATCTTTGTCTATTGATGAGGTTACAACAGTCGATAATATTGCTTGGGCCTGTATGCATGTGTATACTATTGAGAATTATGTGAGACAACCTCACTTAATTGCCATCAAGACAAGATGAGAGAGAAATCCAATGCTGAAAACCTTTGTGAATTGGTGATAAAAAATTTGAAGGAGATTAGTGACATGGATGATGCTTTGCAATTGCATCAAACCGGTATGAGTCGGGCAAACGGGGCATCTGTGAATGCAAGGTCATTGTAATGGCCTCATGTGTAAGACTCTAAATATCTCATTGCCCTTATATGATTGCCATTCATTATATGGCTCATAGAATGAAGCTAGCTTACAAAATAGTTGGCAAATTTAAACTTGTAGCAAAAGTTGAAGACCTTGTTTGAGAGGTACATACTTATTTCTACCGTAGTCCTAAAGGTTCATGGAATTCCAAATATTTGTAGAAGGACTAACAAATTGGCATATACAGCTTAAAAGACGCGTTGACACTAGGTGGATCTCATTGTACCAACGGGTTCGTAGGGTGTACAAAGAGTATCAATCTTTATTAGGAGTGATGTGACAAAATCACATGGAAGTGGACAAGGCCTGGGATTTGATACATCATTTGGTGACCGATATAGAGTCATTGTTGATGTTGTGTGGTCTCCTTCCCATGTTGGAATAAATGCATCGTTTAATTAAACAAGCACAAGAAAGAACTATTTATATTGTTGATTTTTCTAGTTTGAGGAAATGAGTTTGTATAGCAATATAATATTTATTTCTCAATGAAACTACTTTTACATGTCCAAAGTTTGATGGTTGGAATGATTTAATAAAGATTGGAAATGCAAGTAGCTTTTTGAAGCTCAAGTTGTTTGGGGAATTATGTGCTTCTGTATGTGAATATGAGATACCGATGTACATGTTTAAAGTAGTAGCCTATAAGTTTTAGAAGGTAAATGTCACAGGGTCGCTGTTTGATAACATTGTATCATCAACAAGGGTGAGGTTAAGAGAAATTGTAGTGTCCCTACTAGAAGAAATAAGGGAATGATTTAAAAGGGATGCTTTACTTGAAGTAATGGCTGTAGTAAATCCCACCTTTTGGAATCCTATCCAAAATGAAAGATATATGCATGAAGACTACTTCAAGAGGTTGACTACATTGATTCAACAGTTTTGTAAGCCTGTTGATATCAATAGAATGAATATTCCATGTATTTTAAGCAATGACAATTTGTTTGATCAATTTCATGAATTCACCTCTACAATGATTCAACAATTCAAAGGTTTAGATAATCCCTTAGACTGTGGAGCAATAACTCGACTATGGAAAAAATTGGGTTGACTACTATTTTACAACAAACCATGTCTGAGTTTTTCTCATTGGCTAATCTATGTCAAACAATGATTTTGGGTTCAGTTGAAGATGAGAGAATTTTTAGTGCCTTGGCCTTTATAAAGTCAAAATTGCGAAACAAGCTTGACAAAAATTTGGAAAATTGTTTGAGAATTTACACATCATAGTACGAAGTGGATAACTTTCCCTATGACAGGTCTCGCAGTATGGAAGTCGATTAATGAAAGGAGAGGGGCTGAAAACAATGACACAAATACAATAGACGACCCTATTACAACAATTGATTGTCAACAAAGAGAGAGTTAGTCTCAGAGATTTGGTGAATCAAATGATAGAGATGATCTAGGTCCATCAAGTTGGAAGCTTCCATTTGTGGATATCCCATGATATAGATGTTCATATAATAATTAATATATTCAAATATTTAGTACATTGTTTTGATAATATATTTTTCCTTATTTGTTTTTTAAAAAATATTGTGTCGATTTGTAGTCTTTGGAATGAAACTTGAAATACATTGCATTGATTTGTTGTAGTATGTACTAAAATGAGCATGCATCCATCCAACTTTGGAGTTAAAGAATGAAATAAACACCTCGCTTCAAAACCCCTTGTAAGTTAAAGAACAAATAAAAACCCAACTTTAATCCCTTGCCAAAACTGCAATCTCCAACTTACTAAAAAGATTAACATTCCTCAAACAAGGATTAACATTCACCCCAAACTTACATGTGCCTAAAGGTAAATCAACAAGGAAAACAATAAACAAACCTACATGAATTTATGAAATATTTGTTGAAAAGAAACTCCAAATGTTGAACCCTGGGTCATTGGTGTTGTCATTGATTTCAAGTGGCATTGATGGCAAAACAAAGTGAAGTGGTGAAGTGAGGCTTTATAGAGAAAGCGAGTAGTGTGATGGAATCCTTCAAGTGCAATAGTGTTGTATGTAGTATCTCCAAAGTGTATTGATGGTTGTTTTTGTAGAGCTTGTATAATTGTGGTTTCTTGATAAGATTTATTTCTCAGACAAGGTAATCTCAAAACTTACTTGAATACCATAATATGAATGAGAGTTTGGTTCTTCAAAGTTGAAGTTGTGGTTAGAGTGATTGAGGAGGTTTTGGTACTTGAAATCAGTCAACATGGAGACTGAATCTCTTGTGTGTAGGTATAAATAAACATGGTAGACTTGATCCTTGACCTATAGAAACCTCTTTAGTACTATTTTCTATGGAGTTGTAGTCATGGTTAACCTTCATATCAATTGAAATGACTATTCAAGATCATCAAGTTTGCAATTATCTCAAAACCTAGGATTCTATTGTGTATGTTCATCATTGTACCTACTTGCATGATTGTTGGGAGCTAATGGAGAAATTCCAAGGTTACAATTTGATTGAAACAACTAGAAGTTGGTCTCACAAAGACCCAACACTTGGTCTTAAGCCTTCAAGCTTAAGACTATTCAAGATCATCAAGTTTGCAATTATCTCAAAACCTAGGATATCTGTTGTGTATGTTCATCACTGTACCTGCTTGCATGACTACCGAGAGCTAATGGAGAAAGTCCAAGGTTGCAATTTGATTGAAACAGCTTGGAAGTTGGTCTCACAAATACCCAACACTTGGTCATAATTAAGTTTGCTCTTTTCTCTAGTCCACAAAGAATCCCAAGAATCTCAAACAGTTACATGAACTTGTTTTCTCCTTATGAAGCTCGAACTAGAATGTGAAGAGCCATGGTACGTAAGTAAAAAAAAATGAAACAAAAATGTTGAAAGTTCAATTTAAAAATAACACCATTCCTCATTCAACTTGCTTGAGACATGCCTTGTATGAAAAAATTGAAGATTGCAACAAATGGAACAATTTTCAAAATTAAATTACTCTTAATTATATCATCTTCTGTAACATTCTCCACTCTTCATTTGTTGGAATTACAATTTGTTGTAAATTAGAGTGACTGACATGTAACTTTATTAGCAATTCATAACTGAGAGCGGAGCTTTGCTTTACTATTGTATGCAAACTTACTTGTGAGTTATCAATGGTTTAACAAAGCCAAATTTTTTTGTCTCGTCTAGCTTCTCAAGAATTTGGTTCTTCTCTTGCATTATTTTTTCTTTCATGTTCTTATGGAATGCATCCTTCTTAATGAATTTGTGTGTTTTTTAAAAGGCATTGGCAAACCAAGCTTTGTGAAATCCTGTACCTTTCCATACAGCTCATGTAACATTCTTGTACATTTATTCAATAATTCATATGCTTCACTTAACATCACACACTTCTAATTGATAGATGATACCTTTATTGAGGCATCAAACTGGTTTTGAATTCCTTTGGATGTCAGTTATGTGTCACTGAATTTGTAGATAACTTCCAAAATTTTCCTTGTTGTATCCTCTCTTATAACCATCACTTTTCTGCTACTAATTATGTATTCGTGGAGCTTATCATAGATTCTCTGTAGATCGACCATGAATTCAAACAATTTTATCAAATCATCAATTTTTTTGTTTATTTCCCCCCAAACATTATTCGTCATATTAATCAATGCCTTATTATAAAATTCAAATAGTTTGAGGTTGGAAGATCAGATATATTTTTGCTTTCTTTGAAACTCATGTTGCAATATTTTATTTTGTTTTTTCTCTTCCTTTTGTATTATATCCCTGAGTTTTCTCTCTTTGTCTAGGCTTTGTTCCCATTTTTTGGCATTTTCTTTCTTTGCCTTCATAACCTCTTTCAATTCTCCAAATGTTTGTTCTAATATATTATTCTTACTCGTTTCTTGTAACTTTTTCTTTGCTTCTTCTAGTTCTACCTATGCTTATTCATTCACAATCATTGTTTCCTATAACTTTTTCTTGGCTTATTCTAGTTCTACATGTGCATGTTCATTCACAACAACTGAAGTTATAGAGGCAGATGATTTTATCTTCCTCTCCAATTCACCTATCTTATTAAGTGTCGCTTTTCCTTTTGCTTTCTCATTTGTCAAGTCTGCCTCTAACTTTTGAATCTTATTATTCAACTTATTGTTCTCCCTCTCTGCCTTTAGAAATGTTGTGTACACCACATCATTGTTCCTTTTTGAGACATTTATTTTGTCGAAGGTTTCATTCCCTTAAAATCCATTTGAAGGGAGGTTACATCGTAGTCACTTAGAAACCATTTGATTATCTAGGTTTTACAACTTTGGGCACAACATACATGTATTCCATTATATCTATGACTAGGTTATATGTTGGCAATATTGTCATTGTGGCGGGATCTAAACTTACAAAGAGTCTTTGTAGAATTTGCTTCTTGTTTTTTTATCTCTTTATGATTTATTAGAAAACTCAACTTTGTAATCAAAACCTGAGGTGTTTGTAGGAATGAACTATTTCACCTTGAATGGAGGAGTAATTGAAGTTTGGGGAGAATTTCCCTATGGAATGGAAATTTGTAGAGGGGTGGCAGTGGCACCGCCTTCTAGTTCTGTAATTAGTTTCCTTGAGGCAAGAGTAATTGTATATGTGTCTACCTCTGTCTTTTTCCTCTTCTTGGTTCCTTGTTGGACAATAGGAACTTCAACTGTATGTATTGGCCTCTTTACAATAATCTGTTCATGTGCTACTTTCTGACCACTACTACCATCATCACTAGAACCACCAACATTAACAATACTAACATGATTCATGGCCAACTTATCCTCTAGGATTTTCAACGTGTGGCTGAATCTGTTTGTTGAGGATTTGACTTCGGAGAAAATTGCATTGATTACCACTTGTAGATGTTGTAGTATGCAGTGGTCCTTTCTCCGAAGGTGAAGCTCCAAGGCCTGACCTATCGGAAACTCTTCTAGGTTGTGCCTCTAGTGGAAGCCAAATGCCTTGTCTTGTTGAACCCAAACCACCACCACTAAAACCCATATTTTTAACAATAACTGCTCATGTAGAATATTTTTGTTTTAAGCTTTCATCAAGACTTGGTTTATATGTGCCAGGGGGAGTGTGTAATTCCTCAGAGTCAGTGTCATCATCACTACTTCTCTCTATAGGATGCGCTTCATTCCATAATTTGCTGAAATTTACATCTTTTGGAATAGAACCATACTCTAAAACAAATTTTGGATGGCCTAGGTCCTACCTCATAGACCAAAATGCAGTAATTTTTGACCTTGTCCAATTTTTATCTCGCAATTCATGATCTATATGCTTTGGCATGCTTTTAGAGGAATTTTTATTAGATTTTACAAATTAAAAATCCTCTACCTAGTTTTTGTGGAGGCTCAAGCAATCCCAAAATTTGTGTTGACAACTCTTGAAAACTAATCCCTTTCTCAACATAATTTTCATCCATTGCTTTTTTTACTTCATCCCAAGAGTTTTGTTTTTCAAAATTTCTATCAAGGGTTTGCTTTCATGTTGAATTTTAGTGGCAGAGTTCTTGTTCGCCACTACCCTTGCTTTAATCACCTCACATGGGTCATACACCTAGTGAGAGTCAACATCAAAGTTAAAAATTTATAAGATTTCATGTGCCAAATTGAATGCTTTTCTTTCAAATGTGAACCCTCCACATGAAAACGGTAAGGAAAGAAATATGCTCCTCTTTTGCTAACTAACAAAATAGAGTTTATCTATGCTTTCCATCTTTGTATATATTCCAAGGCAAAAACTCTCTTTGTCACATGTATTGGAAATTTGCAAGGTTGTACTCCTGATCCATAAAACCTTAGCACAATATATTCCTCCATTAAGTACCAATCTGCTAACTATATTTCTGATCCCAGTTGAATGCAATCTCTATAGTTCATAGGCAATCTAGGAAATGTACTTTTAAAATTGCTTGATAAATTGGAGCCCAAAAATAATCCACAAATTGACTGTAGTCCCTTCTATTATCAAACATCCTTATCTTGGGGGTCCACTCAGTTAATGGACGCATCACTTTTGGCTGGCCCTCAACATTATAGGGCTGAATTACAAGTTTGTTTTTTCCAAACCATTTAGCAAACCACCATAGAATTAAATAACACAAGTAGGTAGTGAACCTAAAGGTCTTAGTGTCGAGCCTTCTTTGATTTTTAAGATTTTTTATGCATAGATTCTGTAATGTGCCCAACAAATCTGTATGCACAAGGTGGAGAAATAAAATGGATATTTTATACCATTTCTAGGAGGGTTTCATCCACTTTCTCATCGTTATCAAAGCCAAGGAAAAATACTAGCATATAAATGGTATCCTGACCCACAGTTTAAACATCTCAATTGCATGCAGAGGCTTCCCTTTTGGTACCATTCCATCAACTATTAATTTTCGCAAAAACTCATCTCTATCATTTTGAGTGGTGGCATGATAATCACTAGCATTTTTTTCTAGGTTTATGCTAATAGTTCCTAAATCTTTGCTTTCAAACCCCAATACATGGCCAAGATTTACCTCCGTAATGGACAAAATTTATTCTTCGTTGCCATTTGCAATAATTGCTTTTTTGTCTCATCATAATTCTGGGCACATAGAATGACAAATTCAGAGCAGGGTAAAACCTCGTGGAGCATCATGTGTCCCAATCCAGCCCCCATGTTATCCAACTTTTATGTCTTAGTCTACCTATTGGGTCTAAATGTTTACTTTCAATTGATTTATTCTCAGACGAGTATCTAAGTTGTGAAGTTCTTGTGCCAATTACAAGATCATAAATATCATGATATTCATCAGTAAAACCAAGGGTTTTAAGCAGTTTGGCGTATGGGATTTGGGTTTTACTTTTACTTTGGGGTCATATGGAAGTAGACATGATTGGAATTTTGGATTCTAGAAACCCTCAACCTTGATTTGTCAACCCTTATATTGAAATATTTCAAAGCGAAGGCTTATACAATGCTACTTATAAAAAGATAATATTTAAAGAATCAAGATTCAAATGTAGGATGACACTTACTCGGAAATATGAAAATTTTGAGTCTTACATGGTCCGTAACTTCTATGAATATATTCTACCTTCTGTTGTAGTATGCCTTCCAAAAATAGAATTAAAGAATTTCAATTGTCAATGGACGTTTAATATCACCTCGCAACTTGCAAGCACTAGCAGTACCACATCACTATAAACGATTAGGTCTTTCACTGTACTTTGTAGACGTCAAATTTAGTCTCTTTTAAAATTCCATTAAGTGGATGACATAGCTAGGCCTATTCTAGGCACTTCCATTCGAAATGTGAGTGTGTCATGCCTTCGTCCCGGAATAGAGCTTGTGTCGTTGATCTTAATATATCGAACGATGTAGATTATTTATCAGACGGCCACGTGGTAGGATTTTGGTCCTCCTCAAGGCAAAGGCATTCCCTAGACTCCAAGCCCACGAAATGAATTAACTTAATAAAATTTCAGGTCCGCGGTGTGGGCATTTAATGATTTGGCCATTGAATTTTTGTGGGTTGTTGATAACATTTTAAACCCCACCTTTGCCCATGCCACACGAAAGAATTATGTGGATTTCTTTTTGCCTTGCCCCACGTGACGTGAACCTCCCGGATTTAGGTGGGATGAATTAAAATTTCGGGTCCGGGTTTATTTGTTCATTGTTGGTCATGGAATATATGATGGGATATATATATATATATTATATTAGCTGAAATATGTCACTTCCAAATTTCTAAAATGTCATTTCTTATATTTTATATATGTAGTTAGTTTCTTTTTTTTCCAAACGTGTCTCCTCATATATGTGATGAAATCTAAAAAATCTAAATAATAAATGCATCACTTTAAAGACTAAAGTTATGGGAATATTGTTGAATAATTCCTCACAGTAGCATTTGATTGGGTGATTGCTTGATGTGACACATTTTATTTACTACTTTTGTATCAAATTTTAAGTGATAAATTGGCAAGTATTAGTCCCTAACTTTACATCTACCCTCACCAATACCATTATTGGTCCATGCTCGACAATTGGCTCCTCTCCCTTAATATATTACTTGATATGTTTATTAAGAATTTATTATTGATTCAATGTATAACATTCTATCCTTAATGATATCATATTCATCATGATAAAAGGATGTTTAAAAGGCGGAGGCACATGTGATAGTGATGCCGATTTAAAAGAGAATTTTGGACAATATTTGCATTTAATATTAACCATCATACCCTCGTTTAGAGGACATGTGTAAAGGTTTAGTCGAAGAACTCACTCGACAATTATAAATTCAAGGCCCATTGTCATTTTCCGACACTTATTGTTTTTTTCAAAATCATGGAGAGTGAAATTAAGTGCATTGAACCGGTATCAGCGATGAATACATGGAGGACGTCGAGGTTTCTTATGATATGGACTCAGAAGTGGTTATTGTTGGGCAATCCTTCACCCTCTTTGCTTCTAGTTCTCCTTCTGATGGTGCTTCCACCCCCTCTCCTAGCTAGTCAACTGCTTCCCTGTTCCCCTTCATTCTCTTAGAACTTCTCTTGCAGAGCTCTAACTAGATTCCCTGTCTGAGTAGCTAATTCCCAAAGCATTACTGGAACTCTCTATTATTTATCCAGAATCCCGACCCGGAACCTATGGATTCTCCACATGCTGCTACAAATGATGTGGATAAGGAAATTGATGACAATCAACCCCGATGATGACCCCTTAGATGGACAATCAAGTCAAAATGGTGTCTTCCATCCTTGCAAAGCTGCAATGAGCTTTTGAAGTGCTTAAAACCTAGAAAGACTATACAAACAACACCAAAGCTATCATTGATAAAGAATGTGTCAAGATACTAACCTTGGCTAACACTCTGGTGAAGAAGATCGATACTGATGCAACTAGGAAAGTGGTACAAGAACTAAAAATATATTATGATATGTAATATTTATGTTATATCTAGTTATAGCTTTTTTGGTATGCCTATGTTATGATATGTAATGTTTATGTTATATCCAAATGGATGGGCTTTTTTGTAAATGGATGAGGGTCCCTTTTTGCTGAAGATTCCTAGGGAGAAGGCCCTAGCCTCAAAAAAGTTCCTATTACAGTCCATGATTAATCTACAAATCATTGGACTTAACAGGGAGAGTAAAATGCACATTATCGTGCTACAAAAACCAAAAAACCAATTCCTATACAAAGAATATATATATCACCGAATTGTACATTCCTAGATTGTAAACAAAAAGAGTGATAACCACTCCATACTGAATGAGCTCAAATTAGAGAACCCCAAATTCAATCTTCCATGGTAGAGCCCGGAGGCTTTTCCGCCAGAATCTCCACCTTTGAGTCACTTGAAGATGAAGGAGATGAAGAAGAGCTAGCACAACAATCCGACAAATCAACTTTGGCCTTCTTCGGGAGGTAGAGTCCCTGGTTTTCTTCCACCACCACCAAGCCACGAGAGAGAGCTTTCACTCCACGAGTTAGGGCATGAATATGAAATTGTAAACTGACCACCCTCGCTTCTAGGTCCTTCATCTCCTTGTGGAGGAGAAACTAACCGATTGAATTAGAGATAATGTTGGCCATGCTCAACCCTTGCACCACATCAAACACATTTATTCGACCCACGTTTGACCGGAATCCAACATTAACCTCCTCAATTTATTGCATACAACCACTTCTTCTTCGTCATCTTCAATGCTCTCGCCACTGACCAAACCTGCTCCAGCCAACCCCTCATGGCCACATTTTTAATTCTCCCATTGAGCCACTCTAAAAAGGTATCACCCAAATCAGCCCGATCTAAGCATGATGCCACTTCATCCCAGAACCACCCGCAGAGTCTCCATTAGACACCATGAGAGAAGAAGGAGAAACAAACCAGTGAGCTGCAACTTACTGCACTCCACCTAAAGGAAAACCAACCAAACTGCAAGAAGGAGCTGAAAAAATAACCCAAAGATAACCAAAACACAACTTAAAATCCAACCTCCTTCCCCAAAGCCAATGAATGCTAGGTACATGCCACACTTCAAATCCAAAACCATTAAAAACCCATCATTGTCGGGAGGGGGGAAAACAAGGGGTATGACTTTAGAGATTAAAATTCCCCTCTGCATGAGCCAAATGTGCATCATTAACCAAAAGGGCTTGAATGTCATTGGGGAAAAGCGTCTCCCATGATTGAGCCATCACCTGACCCTTATTCCAAAGCATGACACCAATATTAGCTAAACCATCTGCCACCTTATTACCTTCTCAAAAATATGAGAAAAAATCACCTCCTCAAAATCAGGAAAAATTACCTGAATGTTATCACAAATGGATTGTAATTTCCATGCATGAGAAGAGTTTCCTTGCACTATCATAATGATAGCCAGAGAGTCACCTTCAACCCAAATTCTAGACCATTTCTGTGCTTAGCTTTAGCCAGACCCCACCACAAGGCCATGCCTTCTGTGAAATTATTGGAAGCTACACCACAATCAAAAGCCATAACAAGGACAAGCTGACAATCAACATTACAAAACACACACCCACAACCAACGGCTCCAAGGTTGCCTTTAGAGGCACCATCAAAATTTAGTTTGATCCAACCTACTGAAGGAGGACTCCAATGTGTCAACCTCTTATCCTTACTCCCCTTATCAAGAGCCTTCACATCATACTTCCAATTGATTGAAGGCCATTTTCTGCAAATCAATCTGTCTTCACTATTTCTACAAACCAAGTCTAAGCATCCCGAATCCATTAACTCCGATAACCAAACTTCAATCTTATTCCAAACTTGCCTCACTGATTTCTTTGCACCTTGAAAAATTCTTCTATTCCTCTCCAGACCATAGACACCAAATAACCACCGTGAGGGTTAAAGACCATAGCAGAGAAAGGCCTTTATGAGGAATCTTGCGCTGCCACTAACTAACAAGATCCCAAACTGAAGGAGGGACCCAAGCTATATTCCACTGAATCCATACTTGAGACCAAACATGGGAAGCAAAGGGGAAATGGATGAAGATATGATCACCTGATTCCTCATCCTCTTCACATAAAAAACACAAGCTTGGGCCGTTAAATCCCCTTTTAATCAAATTATCAAAGGAAAAACACTTACCAAGAGTAGCCAACCATAGAAAATGATTAGCTTTTGGGAGACCTTCTTTAAGCCAAATGACAGACCAAGGGAAAGCTTTTGAGACTTCCACAACTCCTTTCCGAATGCAGATGCAAGAGTACAGATCCTTCACAGTAACCTTCTCGGAGCTTGAGCCAACCCAAATAATCGAGTCCTTTGAGAGACCCACCAGGCACGGCGTATTATTGATCTCACGGAAGAAATTCACTACCCCAACATTACTGCGAGAACTTCTATTCGAGGAGAAATCCACTTCTTGACCCCCATCATCGCTCAAGTAATCCCTTACTTTTGAGCCCCAATTATCAATCACTTCCTCTTTGAACCCAGAAATACCATCCACCTTTTCCAAGGGACCAATAGACAACCAATTATCTCTCCACATATCCACCTTGCTACCATAATGAGGAACCCACTTTAAGTCCAGAAAAATAAAATCTCTACAACCTTTAATGAAGTTCCAAATCCCAGAACCACTCGGAAGATTGGCCTGGAAGAAAATCTCAATTGGATCTTGAGAAGCTAAATATTTAGCAATTAAAACTCTTCTCCAAAGACACTCTTTATCTTCATAAATTCTCCACAAAAGTTTACCACCAAGGGCCTCATTCATGATTTTGCAATTTCTGAAACCCAAACCACCCTCCTTAGGGCGACAAACATCTTTCCAAGCCACCAAATTGAATTTCTGCTTCTCATCAAATCCACTCCATAGGAACCTCCTTTGAAGACTGCTGAGCCTTGAAATATTGGCTAAGTACTTAAAGGGTGCATGCATAGGACCAATGAGAAGAAGGGCACGCAGGGAGAAGCGTGCATGACAAAGAGGTTTAAGAAGGGTTTAGGAGAAATTGGGGTATGCGTGAGAAGGTAGAACATAGGATCAAAGGACTTAGCCATATTTGGTATTCTGGAGGCACTTGAGGAAAAATGTGACCCAACTAGGCGTGTTGAGTGGATAAGGTGCCAACCTGGAACCTTGGAGGTCAAGAAAAGGATATTCCACGTAGGAATATTCCCAGAAGACATCATTACAGAGAGTGGAGGGTTTGTAAGGGATAAACATTCACCATTGGAAGACCACATCAACACTTAGCATGTAATTTGTTTAGAAGAGAAGGCATGGCGGTGGGTTTTGATCCTATAAAGAAATATGCTCAGACTAGTGAAAGATATGATAGATGATATGAAGACATGATTTGAAGAGCATGCAAGAGGTAGAGTGAATGCATTAAGAGTAAGATGTTGAGTAACAGAGTGTTGCAGTAATGCTAGGGTTTAGAGCACTTAGTGCTAAGGGTTGTGAGGGATATCATGAGCCTCTGTATGGCACTAAGATTTGTAATAAAGGTTAAAATGGAAGGGCATAGCTAGGATCTCATGCTAGGAAAGATCTGTAGGGGTTGGGTCTCTGATATTTAATATGTATGGTCTGTGATGACCTCCTTTGATTGTAATGTGGCTACCAATGAATATATATAAGGGTTCGTTATGTATATCATGTTTAAGGGTGTAAACCCTTGTGTTATATGACTGTCATGGCTCAGATTTGGTTTATTATGCTTATTACATTGTTATTAAGTTTCTGTAATGCATTGATGTGTGGATCTATAAGTTGCCCCTTCCCTTTTCTTCTAACTAAGTAAATGTACTTCTCATTCTGTAATTCATCCTCCACTTTGGAAAAACCTTCTCACAATACTCACATAAAGGAAGGGCTCGGTGCTCGCACGTGCCTCGAGTGAGCACCCAACACCCGCTGGGTGATAGGCTAGGGTACTTAGGGTTAGAAAGTAGTATTGAGGATAGATAAAATGACTACATCTTGGTTCCATTGTTGGGACCTCTTTTTGAAGTTGTTGTGAGAATGGTGCGTGATGACAAAATGCTTGATGTTGACAATGTCGAAACATGGTTTAAGAGCATGAAGGATGAGTTTTATCAGAGATTTAGTACTGGAATTGAGTTTGATGCATGTAAATGGGTAGAAGAGCACATGTATCATGAGTTGTATGAGACCTTCTTTTGTTGTTTCCAGTGGAGTTGTATGAATGGCTTTTGGCGTATGCATCTAGATCAAGTTGGTACTATAGATCTTGCATGTGGACCCAAGATGAGTATAATAGGTGGCGGAGATGCGATATGACTTGGACATATGTTGTTGATCATTGGTGGAAAAGAGTGCTTGACCAATTATACCCTAGAATACACTATTTCTACGTATTCTTGTCAGAGGTTGTTGAGTTTGAGTTCTTAAGGGAGCCTAGAGGATCGTTTTTGTGTGTTATCCCCTTAGCTATAAAGATCATGATCATTACACTGAGTTTGGAAGCATTTCCTATGGCTAGCTAAGCTTCTTCTGAGCATTGGGCGAGGAAGCTAGGGTGGAGAAGGATGGTGGACCTTGCGGCTAAAAAGGAGAGGGAGGAAAGATGACTCAAGTATAATGAAGCTTATGAAAGGGAGTTAGTTAGACAATGTGAAGTTGTAGGAGTGATGGATTTATGGAGGAAGATGTTGCGGGAAGGAATTGAGGTTCACACGAGGACGATGTGAACTGAAGTAGTCTGCTATTACCCCATCTTGGCAAAGCAGGGAGAGAGACCCCCTGACTTCTGAGAGTTCTTCACTTAGAGAAAGGAGAGTCGTCGGTGCGCATCTAAATCCACCTAGTGACCAACCCATGATGCTTAGTTTTCCAAATCTAGAAATAAGTATTGTTAACCTAGTTGGTATTGGTGGAAGTGACCGATCACACCAAGGAGGTATAACTTTTCATTTGGCACATCTATGGCTACACAATCATTTCTTATGTTTAGAGGTATATTTTCTAGAATGACATTTGGGCAAATTGTGTGTACACAAAGCTTTGGTATCACATCTCGAAGCGATATGGGACACACATCTGGTAGTGGTGCAATATCACAACTACTTATTGTGCATGTTATTTCAATGTGATAGTGGGGACATAAGGCATGAATACTTTAGGACCTTCACCAGCTACATGAGGTGGATTTGGTGGAATAGGCACTAGTGGATGTGGTGGACCTGATGGATCTAGAGGATTTGGTGGATCAGGAGGAGTAGGTGTTGGTGGATCTGGGTGGTGGAGGCAACACACTGGGGGAATCAAGGTTCTAGATCATCTGGACATGGGCCTCAACCACCTCAACAAGTATTCTTTGAAATGTATTTGCATCTACCATATTATAAAAGGTGTTGAGGATGTTGTAGAACATGTACACAAGTGTGAGTTATTATGGCACATGCGAAGGGGATCACTACCCCAGAATGGAAGGCAAGTCAATTTGCAACAACATTGTAAGGATGCACACATAGTTGGTACCGTAAAGTATGACCCCCACCAGACAGTGGTAGATTACACCACTGCTGCTGAGAATGCCTTCTTAGCTGAATTTCATATCCCTGAGTTTGAACAAAAGAGCATTAGCGCGTTGAAGGAGATTCAACAAGGTATGAAAGAGAGTGTGTAGGAATATGACACACATTTTAAGACTCTCTTATCAAAACTATCTTATGATATTCATCCTTCTCAACATGCTTAGTGGTTTGTTGGAGGGTTGATAACACCTTTTAGGAGAGTGCTTTCACACAAGACTTTCACAGACCCGCGTGAGGCCTTGGAGGTTGCCCTACGCGTTGAGGCTATTGGAAGTGTGGATACTTGGTGTTAGTCCTTTTCTTGAAGCTCAAATTACTGCCATGGAAAAATAACTAGAGAAGCTATTTGTGAACTTGGTGCATGAGACTCGTAGTGGCATATGGTGCACAAATTGTGAGGTAGAGGGGCATATAAAGGATAGTTTCCCTTGGAGATCGGTACATGCCATGATAGTGGACTGTGAGATTTACCATGGAGATCATGATGCAAGTAGGTGTCCACTACTACAGCGTGCGTGTCCATAAAAATGTGTCTTGCTATTGCAAGATTTGCACCTCTACTACTCATGACACCAAGGATTATAGATTGATTAACCAGATACATGATGTCATTGATATTGGTGTGCACCAAACCAACCTCGCAAAAAAATTCCAAGGATGATGGTTATCACTATGAAGGGTGCACATGGATGGAGGCATGGAAGAGGTTTTAGAGGAGGATTTTGTGGTCGTGGAAACCACGGAGGAGGAAGAAGTGAGTTCCCATGTGGAACTTGTTACAACTGTGGATCTACGAAGCACTATAAGCGCGAATGCCTTGATCTATTACAATGCTCTTGGTGTGGAAAGAAGCACAAAGTATGAGGAGTGCCCAGAGCTATTTGAACACATGAGATAGATACACTGGAAGGAAAAAGGTGCTGAATGGTAAGCATAAAGAAGGCCGACTCGCAATGGATGCCAAGGGTGGCGTGATTCAGAACTAGAACCTATACTAGTGACAACGTGAGATGAAGCTATGCGCATAAGGGAAACATCAAGGAAAAAGCCACTAGTTACTAGAGAAGAGGTGGTGTATGGTAAGTATCTAGACCCTACTCATTAGAAAGAGGTGTATCAAGAGACCATGGATGTAATTTGAAGCCTACAAGGAGAGATCTAGTGCCTAGAAGGAGTAGTCAAGGTAGTTAGAAAAAGGAAGAGCGTTGAGGCTCTGCAGAAGGATCTGGATGAGGTCAGGGAAGTATGTAAAATGATGAGACATGAGAATATCATTCCTTTGTTAGGGGAATGGTTATGAGAAAAATTACCGCGTGCCGAGAGCAGAGCACGAGAGGCAGGTTTCTGCATGCTAACCTTCCTCCCCACAACCTCGACTATGATAAGGAGATTACCTTGAATGCGGTTGTGGATGGATGGATCCTAAGCAATATTCTTGATTGACACAGGTGTGGAAGTCAATGTTCTTACCTTGGATTCCTGGAACCAAATGGGAAGGCCCCCATTATAACCATCTTTAAATGTGTTGTATATGGCCAACAAAACAAAGGCAATGCCCATTGGTGTTTTGAAAGATGTTGCTATCACTATCCAAGGGGAAAATTCACTGGAGATTTTGAAGTCTTGGTACTAGCTGAGGTGGACAATTTTCCAAGCATTACTTGGGCACCCCTGGTGTTATAAGAACAATGTTGACCTACGGTTCAATAAAGGGTACATAAGTTTTGAGAACAAGGAAGAACATATAATCATCCCCTTAACCGATGGGAAGTCCACACCCTATAGGAGCCCTTGGGAGAAGAAGTTCTTGACAGGATCTATGTGTGCTCTATCAGGGACCCTGAGATGGTTAATCCTACGGAAGGAGTTATTCAGTTTGAAGACGCCCAATCTATGAGTGATACCACAAGTGTAACATGTGACAATTGGGCACACGATACTTATGAGTTAATTGGGAGACAATTGAGATGATTTGTTATAAGAGTAATAAAGGAACGCTCAGTCAAGTGCTTGGAAGGAAAGAAGTTTCCTAGCTATTCTGGAGGATCCAACCTGATGATATTTTCTTACGAGAAATGGAGACCTAGTGGAAAAGTGAGATCAAAAGAAGAAGGATGCTTAACTATAACTTGCTCGGACCGTAGCGCATTGGTGGGTGACACATTATGATAGCCTTCTAGAGTGGTGTGAAGTAAGAATCACGTTCTCTGTTAGGTTTTCCCAGAGCAATGCACCCACTGTCATACAAGACTATCATGGGAAGGAATAAACCTTGTTTCACATCCAAGCATGTGAGAAGGCCTAGATGAAAGGCATGTGAAGCCTTTTCCACCTTCTCTATGTGTGCATAAGTTGTACTCCACTTTATAAGGTTATGCATGCATGGTACATTCACTCAAATATTTGCCTTCGATAGGAAAATTGGTAGGAGTTGATGGCTGACCTCCTCTAAGATTTTGAGTACCAGAGTACTAAGCCATTGGTGGATAGGGCATTTCAGGTTGTTAAGTTCCTTAATGATGGGAGATAGTGCCATGACATAGGATATAATACTGGAGCTATTGGGTGAACTTGGTTTGGAAGTGCTGCTTTGATGAGGAAGAATCAAAAGAGACACAACTTGAGCACACATGCATGGAGAAAGAGAAGGGAAAGATGGTCTATGTGATAGATGGCGAAGAGGTGGAGAATTTGGATGTTAACCATACTAAAGGTACGTGTGAAGTTATGGATAGTGCTAATGAGTAAGTGCGCACTTACCATGAACCCCTCAAAATAAAGAAGGTTAACATTGGCTCAGAAGCGGAACCTAAGGAGGCTACTATTGGAGACTATTGGTCGAGAAGGAGGTTTCAAGATCATTGATCTATTACGCGAGTTTCAGACTTATTTCCATGTGGGTACCATGAGCTTAAAGGAGTTCACCATTCTCTAGGGGAGATGTGGATCAAGTTAAAGGAAGGGGTGTGACCAATTTGGAAGAGACCTTACCAAATGAATCCAAATTTGTGTGTTTAGGTCAAGGAGGAGATAGACAAGATGATCACATCAGGCATCATTGAAGATGTGGAGGAATCAGAATGGATAAGCCCCATAATCATCATCTTTAAGAAGGATGGAAGGATAAGGATCTGTGTTGACTACAGGACTTAAATGTGGTATGTGTAATTGATCCTTTTCCAACCCCTTTTACCAAGGAAATCCTAGAAGGAGTAGCTAGGCACGAGATTTATTCTTTCACAGATGGATTCTCAGGATATCATCAAGTTAGAATCACAAAGGAGGACCAAGAAAATATAACTTTCACCATTGAATGGGGAATTTTTTCCTACACGGTCATGCCATTTGGACTAAAAATGCACTGTTGTGTTTTCGTGCATAGTGGTCTAGGAATTTCAAGATTTTATCCATAAGTTCCTTCAGTCTACCTTGATGACTAGGATAATGTATGGACTAGTGAGAGACCATTGTGACAATTTGTGGTTGATGTTTGAGAGATGTTGACAGTTGCACATATCCCTCAACATCAAGAAATGTCTCTTCGTTACTCCATTTGGAACCCTATTGGGGCACATCATATGTAAGGAAGGCTTGCTGGTGGATCCCGCCAAATTTTCTATTATTGTGGGATTGGGGAGCCTACCAACCAGAGCATAGTGTGTAGATTCCTTGGGCATATGGGGTACTACCAGAAATTTATTAAGGGGTATGCCAAGATCGCCGCGCCATTGGAAAAGTTACTAAAACACAAAAGTGCATTTCACTAGGGGAGAGGCGCAAAACATCATTTGATACATTGAAGAATAGGCTTATCACTACACCCATATTATGCTTTCCTCTTGGGATAAGTCATTCCATGTACATGTTGATGCTTCATGGATGGCGATTGGGGCAATCTTAGCACAACTTGGAGAAGGGATTGTTGACCACCCCTTGTGTTTTTCTAGCAGGAAGTTAACACTAGCATAACAAAACTACACTACTACTAAGCGCGAAGCACTATCAATGATCTATGCACTTTGCAAAAATTCATACAAATATCTATTAGCAACACCCTTCATATTCTACATAGACCACATGACATTGAAGTACTTAGTGAACAAGCCCATTTTACAAGGGTACATATGTCGGTGGGTCTTGTTGTTTCAAGAGTTTGAGTTTACATTTGTTGTGAAACCAAGAAAGAGTAACTCAGGGCTTGACCATTTGTTAAGGATTGACTCAGGGGAGGACACGTAGAGCATTGAGGATACAATTTCAGACGCGCAACTATTTAGGTTGCGACACGCCCTCTGATTTGGAAGATATTGTTGTGTTTCTCAAAATGGGTGTGGCACTAGAAGGAATGAAAACTCTGGAAAGAAAGCAGTTAGCCATATGCGTTACACCCTACATGTTAATTAGTGGAGACTTATACAAGCTAGGCCATGATGAGGCATTGATGTGTGTTAGAACATGAGCACATTACAATCATGGAGGAAGCACATGGTGGGATTGTAGGAGGACACTATGCAGGAATGCCACCATGCGAAAGATTCTACTAGTAGGGATTTGGTGGGAAAGTATCTACTAGGATTGTATTGAGTTTTGCAAGGCCTGTGACCATTGCCAGCACCTTGGCAAACTAGGAAGAAGGGATGAGATGCCCTTGAGGTTGATAGCTAACATAGAACCATTTGATAAGTGGGCCATTGATTTTGTAGGACCAATTTCACTTGCCATGCGAAGGACTGGTTCACGTTATATCATCACTTGCACTGACTACTTAACAAGATGGGTAGAGACAACACCTTCACAGGATTGCACAATGACAACAATAACTAGGTTTTTGTGGGAAAATATAATCAACATATATGGATGTCTGTTGAGTTTAAAAAGTGATAGAGGTACTCATTTCTTGAATGAGACATAATCTTGTTGGAAGAATTCATGGTATCCCACCA
This sequence comes from Taxus wallichiana var. yunnanensis, assembly GCA_018340775.1. Taxonomy (NCBI): domain Eukaryota; kingdom Viridiplantae; phylum Streptophyta; class Pinopsida; order Cupressales; family Taxaceae; genus Taxus; species Taxus wallichiana. Next base: position 751,694,525 of record CM031239.1, read on the forward strand.
CAAGACTACCCCATATCACCCACAAGCTAATGGAACTGTTGAGGCATTTAACAAAATTTTGAGTCACATGCTAACAAAAATTTGTGATATGGGAAGATAGGATTAGGATGACAAAGTCTCCACTCTATTATGGGCGTATAGGACTACCTACAAGAGGTTGAACAAGGCCACACCATTCAAATTGGTGTTTGGTGTGAGAGGTTGTGTTACCGAGTAGAATTCATGCTACCATCCTTGCATATTGTGCACGCTGAGGGTTAGGCGATGTACGAAAGCACTTGGTAGGAGCGCATGGAGAATTTAATGCGGTTGGACGAAAGGCAATCACTTGCTAAGTGAAGTTAGAAGATTGAAAAGGCATGAAAAAAACATGGCATGATCGCCATATTAAAAAAAAAATTCAAGGTTGGGCAGATGGTCTTGCTTTATGACTCCAAATTTCTGCGTCATCCTGGGAAACTAAAAGTCCATTGGTTAGGGCCATATATCATTTCATACATCCTTGATTCAGGTGCATGCCAGTTACAACTAGATGGGACAAGGTTACTAGGCCATTTCAACATGAGTAGGCTTAAGCCCTACTATAAATAAGGCTTACGTGTAACCATAAATAAGGCAATATTGCCATTTAGCCTAGGATTTCCTTTAATGCATTTCCTTTCTTTGTGTTTCCCATTCTTGTTGCTTATTCCATTTCTTTTTGTTGTTTTGTGCACATTGTGCGTTGGTAGCCACTTATTATTTTCAAAAGTTTTCTCTGCACAGAGGACCGCACACCTATTTTTGTGTGGGGTAGAGTAAGGAGTAATGTGACAAGTAATGGAAATTGGTAGTGGAAGCTATGTTTCGATGGCCCGATTGAAGGATCAAAAGCACGTAGTTTGGAAGAGTGCACGTAGAAAAGGTGGACATAAGGAGTTTGGTGTCGGAGAGAGCTTTACAAAGACCACGTATAAAGGATGAGAAGCATAGGAACAACATGAGGTAGGCGATGTCAAAAATTAGGGTAAGGATAGAAGAAGTGACTTCGGTGCTGCAAGTGCGCACGTAAGGATCTTCGGTCAGTAAGTATTTTTGCGTGCAAAAGGTTGTAGGAGTTTTTGTGTAGGATTAGGCGTGGGGGTAAAGGCACTTTGAAGGTTGGCTTTATGGGAAAAATCCTCCTTTATTGCAAAGGTACGATGGTAGGTGGCATTGCATTTATTGTGGAAAAGAAGCAAAAGCTATAAGTAGAAGGTCAAGATACATTATTGTTACCTTGCATTTGTGATATCAAGAGCTCTTACGAACTAGGGCATCCTTGAGAAAAGTTGCATGAAAGAAAGGTGTGAAGATCTGAGTGCATAACTAGTTTGACAAGTGAACTAGGGTGGAAAAATAGTACACGAGCATGAAGGAGAGGGTTGTTGGAGTTTTCGAAGCCCATAAGTGAATACGCCATCTTGTGGAAGGAAGGGTTTTTTTTAGGTTAGGGTTCCACAACTAGGGCACAAGATTGAAGGGATTTTTATGTAAGAATAGAGCTGAAAAGTTGAATAGAGCCAGGATCAGAAGGAAGAAAATAATTTTTAATAACCCAACAAGAGAAATGGCACCAAGGAAAGTAACCACCGTCTCACCGAAGAAGGGCAAGGGCAAAGGGAAACAATTTGTTTCCACTAGCTTCAATGAGGAATGGTACGCGGAGATGTAATACCTAGATGGTGTATTGCTTGGAAAGGAATGGGTATCCCACATGAGAAATATGGCCGTAAGTGACTACAACCATCGAAAAAGCACCACAAAGAAAGAAATGACATTGGAAATGGTTAGCCCTACAGACAAAAGGACACCAGATGGAATGCCAATCTATGACGATGAAGTAAAGGTGAAGATGGAGAAGGCCGGGTGAAGATGGAGAAGGTTGGGTTACTACAACTCTATGAGTTGACCTATTTTGGTAAACCCAAGTGGTTGTACCAATGGCTGATGTCACGTATACATAAAGACCATTTCTACTTTGTAGGATGAAGAATGTGAATAACTCCCCAACTAATCTCCAAATTTATTGGTCTTACCTATGAGGGAGATTCATTTGATGATGACTTGGATGACAAGGAGGCCATCAAGAAGACTTTGGAGGCCTATGACTACAAGAAGGGGTCACAGTACTTCAACATCTCTATGATTTATGACCCTGTGATAAGGACGGCCACTCTCTTAGCATCCAAGCTGAGTGGACAAGAGAGGTGGACACAAGTCAACAAGGCCTGGTTGATTGTTTTCCGAAAGATCTCATAGGGGACCATCTGTAAACTCTCAACTTTCATAGCAGAAGAGATCATCAATGCCACACATGACGAAGAAAAGATCATGTTTGGTAACCTTACCATGATCTTAGCAGCGGTTAGAAGGAATTGTAGATACATTAAATGCTAATGGTGACAAATTGAGTTTCGAGGAAGTGAGTGCTTTAGTGGGTGACCTACTTCAGCAAGCACAGGGTGAAGTGGATGCTTGGGAAAATATTGAGGCAACAATGAAGGAAGGAGTTTTCACTCCTCTTACAACAATAGCATATTCTTCCATTCTTCCATTCTTTCATTATTCATTCAATTTGTCCAGTCCCACTATTCTTTATTATTTGGAGAGGCAAGATGTTTCCGAGGATGGAGAACACACTTAGTGTGGGGTGTTGTTGGGCATTGAAATATTGGCTAAGTACCAAAGGTTGCGTGCGCGCGTAAACCGATGAGAACAAGGGCATGCGAGGGATAAGTACACAGGGACAAAGAGGTTTAAGAAGGGTTTAGGAGAAACCAGGGCGCACACGAAGGCATAACACATGATTAAAGGACTTATCCATATTCGGTATTCTAGAGGCACTTGAGGAAAAACGTAACCCGAATAGGTGTGCTTTGAGTGGATAAGGTGTCAGCCTGGAACCTTGGAGGTCAAGAAAAGGATATTCCATGTAGGAATATTCCTAGAAGACATCATTGTAGAGAGTGGAGGGTTTGCAAGGGATAAACATTCACCATTGGAGGACCACATCGACACTTGGCACATGATCTGTTTAGAAGAGAAGGCATGGCGGTGGGTGCTAATCCTATAAAGAAAGATGCTCGGACTAGAGAAAGATATGATAGATGATCTAAAGACATGATCTAAAGAGCATGCAAGAGGTAGAGAGAATGCATCAAGAGTAAGATGTTGAGTAATAGAGTGTTGCAATAATGCTAGGGTTTAGAGAACTTAGTGTTAAGGGTTGTGAGGGATATCATGAGCCTCTGTATGGCACTAAGATCTGTAATAGAGGTTAAAATGGAAGGGCATAACTAGGATCTCATGCCAGGAAAGGTTTATAGGGGTTGGGTCTCTGATATTTAATATGTATGGTTTGTGATGACCTCCTTTGATTGTAATGTGGCTACCAATGAATATATATAAGGGTTCATTCTACATATCATGTTTAAGGTTGTATACCCTTGTGTTATATGACTGTCATGGCTCAGATCTAGTTTATTATACTTATTACATTGTTATTAAGTTTTTGTAATGAATTGATGTGTGGATCTGTAAGCTACCCCTTCCACTTTTCTTCTAAGTAAATGTTGTGTCCAAGTGTTTATTTCTAACTAATGCTAAATATAAATGGAAGACTAACACCTAAATAGTCTTGATTAGCAAGAATTAAACAAACATTCTAAGCACCATCATGATAACAATTAATCAAGGGTTAGATGCTAATATTTATCAATAAAACTATGAAATCAACAATGTTAAGTATCTAAATAACCTATATTTTTAAAAAAATGCAAATGAAAGAACCTAGGTAGGTTCCATGGCTATCAAAAACAGTTGTCCTTAATGTTCCAAGAACCTAGGAATGGGGGCTAATCAAAGTTGGGATACAAGACCCTTTTGATACCTCCCATATGACCCAAGCACTTTAAGAAAGAGGCTTAAACTCTTCAAGATGATGAACTCTTAAGAAAACAAGGTGCAAGCTCTTAGTCTTTTTGCTATATGCTTTGCATTTGTTCTCTTAAGGAGTTTAGGTATAAGTAAAAGGTAGGTGGAGGGCTCTTTGTATAGCCCAAAGGATAAATTTAACACATCCTCATATGAATGTGGGATAAAGGTAAAACATGATTAGGAATGGATAAGGTTGCTTTATTAAAGGTAACCTTACTTTAGAAGGGTTTAATACATGTTTAGCAAGTCATGGGAGTTGGGGGGTAGTTTAATTAATCAAAGGTGATTAACTAATAGGTAGGTGTAAGCTTATAGAGTCCAATTAGAAGAATACTAGTGCATTTAAGCTATTGTGATTGGATTAAATCAATTAAATATTGATTTACTAGTTAAATGAAGGGGAAGACTAATTAATTAATCTAGATAGAAGAGGTGATTTAATTAACGGAAGGTCATTAATTAGGTTGTTAGCTGGATAGGTGACTTAATCAATTAGCGTATTGTAATTAATTAATGACAACAAGAGGGAATATGAGTGCTTTTTGATGATATGTCATCGATTTGTGAGAAAGGGGATAATTAGTGCAATTTAAGTATTTAAATTGCTTGGGCGTAATTATAGGTGTCTACATTTGCCCCTCTTTGGGGTGGTGTAAGTGACGTCACTTCAAAGATAGTAGATGGAAGAAATTTTTTGAAGGGATAAGAAAATTAGTAGGAGGGAGAGATGCCCCCTCGAGTGTCGATGGGGTGATGAAAGAAGCCGATCGATGATCGAAAAAGGTGAGATATAGATAGAAGAATGGGAGGAGGTAGGATGCCCCAATGAGAGAGAAAATTAGGGGTGAAAGGGAAGTGAAGTAGAAGAAATATGGATGAGGGGAGAGAAGAGCTTAGCCTCTAGCCACTATTTATTTGGAACAAATTTGATGTCATCATATTGCCATAGGAACTACATCATTGGTCCTTATTAAAAATATAAGCATACGACAAAGGTAGAATGACATGAAAAGCCATACTACGAACAATTGTCCATTGCTGAAAGCACCAACTCCATACAACATACAAAATGTAATGTAATACGAGAATGAAACCAACCCATGTAACAGGGAAAACAAGTAAGAACACACATATCCAACCCAACAATGGTCAAGAAGTTGTACAAATGTTTTGTTATCAGTGCTGGAGAGATCCACAAGTTCGTGATTGATGACAAGGGTTAAAAAATGATGCCCTAAGCAAGGATACATGTGAAAGAGGAAATGAAATGGACTCGGGGTCCATGAAAAATGTTTGTGCACAACGAAACAACACTAGGCAACCAAAAGTGCCCTAGAGTACAGACAAAGCAAGCAACTAGCTTTTGTGAATGGTTATGAATCCGTGACCCACGAGTCATATTAATTGGGGAAGATGTGAGACAAACCAACAAGATATGGAGAAAATACCATGTGCAAGACACAAGTTTCAGCCATAAGAAGCAAGTTACCATTTTGTAGGGTTTTTTACTTTTTAGAAATTTTTTTGAAAAATTTTGCCTTGTTTTTGGATTTTTTGATATATTAAGTGTTTATATTGTTTTGGCTTGCTGAACCGTGGTAAACAAGAGAAGAAAGGAGAAGAAGAAAATGAAGGGCCTAAGGGCAACAAAAAGTGCCCTAGGTGGAAGAAAGGAGAAACAAATGACAAATAATGTCCTTGTTTAGTGGAAAAATTAAGAAAAAATAAATTATTATTTGAAAAATAATTATTCACGAGAGTGTGAAGAAGAATAAAAAGCACCGGGGAGCAATAAAATTGTCTAAGGGAAAGAAAGGGGTATTAGACAAAAATGCCCCAATACGGTGAAAAAGAAGAGAAAAATAATTATTTTAATAAAAATAATTATTCCACAGTGAACAAGAGGAGAAAATGGTGATCAAAATGGGTTTCCCAACAGTCCTAACGGTGAAAAATAGGTTAATATACCCCCGAGGGGTAAAAATATCGCAATCAGTTCATTTTAACCACTTAGCTTAGAAAATTTCTTGTGAGGCTTTGACACTTAGGAGAGATGGTGATCGCGCGAGACCATTTGAGGCATCTTGCCGACGAATCCGGGGGTACTGAGAGGCACACGTGGACGAGGGGCCATTTGTGAGTATCACAACCTTGCTCTTAAATTTTGTCATTAATGCTTTAATTAGGTTAACTAGGCGTAGAAAACGCGTAGCACACCTACGCGTGCGCGCGAGTGTGGGTTAGGGCGCGCACGTGCCACTTTGGGGGCGTAGATGTCTGTTTAAGGGTACAAGCACTAGGGCTATGCGCACACACGTGCACTTAAAAATCACTTGCACACACACACACGCATGCGCACACACGAGCACACTGCACACACACACACACTGGGAAAGGGGTGCACACGCGAAAAGCATGGCGCAGGCATGGGTAGGTAAGTGCACACAAGCAGAAGTGCACACATACACGCGCAAGCACCAATTAGGTGGTGCACACACCAAAAAGAGTGCGCAGGCACCCGAAAGAGGGCGCACGTGCCATAAAACACCCGCATGTAAGCACAGGTACCATAAACATGGCGCACATGCCCAAAAGGGTGCATAGGCACCCTAGACAGGAAGAAAAAGATAGGAAAGTGTCCAAAAATGTGATACTTAGAAGAATTTTTAGGATTTTTGGGTTAACCCTAAAAAAAAAAAAACAAAGATAGATTTTTAGATGAAATGCTAGAAACTAATGAGTGGCGTGTGATTTTGTAGAGATGTTTACTAGTGTTGTAGATGTGGGAGTGTCACTCTTGGATTGCTGAGTTAGAGGGTAGCATGTATCGGCATGACCGAGAGATGGTTGTACTTTTCGGAGGCAGTGGCGCTGGGCCCGTGGCTCAGATGCCCTCCATTGTAATGGATCATGGCCTCTTGGCGACTACACTTGCCAGTGATGGCACACAAGAGATTAGTGTTTTAGACCTCCCAGAGGGTGATGATAGAGGATGTGTGGCGGATCATGTGCGTGCCCATGATGGTACATTGATTGAGTAAAGCCTAGATGTAGGTTTGATCGAAAGCAACATGTAGCACTTTATTTGAGTGTAGATGACATCACACATGATGGGATGACTATGGCCTTACATGAGTGCATCTTAGACCTAACATTGCATGGGGGGCCGCTATACATTATGACACTTATCAATGGGTTTCTACTCACTGATAAGACAGGGACTTCGTTCCCGAGAGGATTCTACCCGGTAGTACATGAAATTTACAGTGGTGAGAGGTATTGCTGGGGTCGTGCATATTGCCCATTTCTACTGGACTTACATCTTATCACATACCACGGTCGAGAGACCGTGGGGCTAGCCTCACTATTACAGATATGGTCATGGGATCATATAGCTGTTGGATGCCCTGTCGGCCCATTCCGAGTTAAAGACCTCAAGGAGCTATCATACATGGCTTGGATAGTAGTGGTAGGAGACATTTGTGGTCACCTTGGTAGCCTATTCAGATATAGGCGGGAGTTTGATGAGCTAGCAGTGATAGATGTCATTTGGCATCCATATAGACACTTCCAGTGGCCAGAGGATGCCATAAAGCTTAACATGTGCTTGGTGGAGCATTTCTTGATCGGTAGTCATAGCTATATCATGGAGTTGTATCACGTTGACAGTGTCGGTGGTAACTAGGCTAAGTAGCGACAGGGCGTCCCACGGCCTAGATATCTGGCATGCTCGCAGGGACTCAGAGAGGTAGACTATGGGGCCTCGGTTGTAGCAGCTCGAGCCGGGGCCGGTTTCCTTAGGTGGTCCCTAGGCATGGGATCCATTACGGTAGATTAGAGATCCGGGGACCATAGATGATTATATAGTGTGGTATGCTACTGATGTTACTCTAACAACCGACTATTCCAGTGGGCAACATGGGTAATAGGTATTCACCCTCTTATGGAGGTATGGCATGGATCTAAGTGCGTGGCCGACAAGAGTAGTATTGGGGGCCAAACCCCAGGATCCTTTTGATGGGATCCCTCATGATGGATAGGGTGCCACAGCACGGGGAAGGCCATGCCTTCCACCCCGAAGTAGAGTATTTGAGTAGGGGTAGTCCTCCCGAGCGCCACGAGGACCGGTCCACGAGGCACGTATAGCTTCACAGCTTAAGCGGTGCAAATATCCACATCACAGTACAGGTGTAGTGTAGCTCTTACCGAGAGAGATGTAGTAGAGAGAGAGACGAGGCTTGAGGATGGTGTGTGACAGCCACATCAAAGAGAGATGAGGCCTGAGCCCATATTGTTACATTACTTTCAGGGCAGGATCAGGCTCAGGCCCAGGCCGGGCTAGGAGATGACAGAGTAGCATGGTAGAGCCAGATTGAGAGACAGCTGCACAGGGGGCATAAATACTGAGTCTCTTACATTAGTCCTAATCACGGTTGCATGATCATGGCACAAAGAGACCACGTGTATACATGTTATCGGCGAGTAGCCTAGAGGGACCATGTCCACGCCGAGCTACAGGTGATGATGACGAGAGAGATCGAGAGGTTACCACCTCTCTAGAAGGCCGAGGCAGACACAGGGCCGGGTCACAGTGAGCGAGACATTGCCCTTCAGGTAGCGCTCACCTCAGGAGATGCTGATTTGATTCGGGATGCCACCAGGCTTGGTGGGGAGGCACTCTTTTATAGGACAACATACTACAAAGTGGTGCCACTAGAGCAGAGAGTGGCTTTTCCATAGTTATCAGGATTGAGTGCATCGAGATCTCGTTCGCGGAGGTCCGTCATTCTACCGAGATCAGTCGAGACAGCCCCTTCCGGATCAGCCCGGTGAGACTAGGCCAGCCCATCCTACAGATATCCAACATCTAGGGGATGACCGACTTAGGAGCCCCAACAAGGGGAGCTATGGTTTATAGCCACTTTTGTATTGTATAGATTCTATTTGTATGTATGCCTCTTATGAAGGCTGATTTTGATGTACAATGATTATAGACATGTATTTTTTTTTTGATGATGACTCATGATGAAGGCTTGATTCTTTCAGATACATGCCCCTTTTTGATGGCATTGTGTATCGCCGATGTATTTATGTTGAGCATTGATTAGGACATTGTGTATTATACAGACATTTTTTATGTATCCCTGTTGTATGCCTCAGCTGAAGGCATTTTTGATATAGAGTACAAATTTGTATGTATCCATTTTTGATACAAGATGTATTTTTGACACACGTATATATATATATATATATATATATATATATATATATATATATATATATATATGAGGACTCATTTTGTTTTGGCTCAGATACACATGGTGATGAGATGAGGCACATCTTTGTTTTTTGTTGATACATGTATATAGATGGTTTTTGCATTGTCTGTAAATATATGGGGAGCCAATTGATGATGGGACATGAATCGTGTTTATGTATCTTGAGTGGGCTTGTTTTCCTTGCATTGCATTCGATGCATGTTATTGTCTTGATTCAGCATTTGTGGATATTGTTATGATGTTTTCGTATGATGCATTATATTGTTGTTGTACTTTGATGCATGTGGCATGAGTGGGCATAATTCTATGATGTGAAATACCCCTTTCTAGAAATTACTATATGTTGGTTCTCATTGCATGTTGCGTTTGTTTAATTCAGCATGTATGGAGGCATTGTGACATGAGTGGGCATACATTAATTCTTGTTGCATGCCGCATGTTTTGATTCAGCACTTATGGATGTATTATCTAATTTTGTACTTTGTATGTATCTGATTCTGATGTATTAATGTATACATGTGCTTTGTAGATTGTAGATGATAGATCTGTAGATGATATCAAATGTTGTTTTCATGTGTTATTTTGATGTATATGGATGGGATGATATGATGATATTGGTGCGGGGGATAGATTTTTGATTATGCGCAACCCCTCTTGCCCCCATTGATGATACGATATGTGATGATTAGCTTAACATACATGCATGATGTAAAACTTAGCATTTTTGTTTATATATGATGTATAGATGATGCTAGATGTGATGATAGTGATGGTAATGTGATGTGAATGATAACAAAATAGAGCACATGCAAGAAACACAGCCAAATGCTACAAAGAACACCAGGAATTAATGCAATACACCATGAATCACCATGTCTTATTAACAAGTAACAAAACACAACCAAATGCTTTAAGAAAGAACATAATGAATTAACACACTAGCATGTCGAAACTCACCACAATATGCACAAGCAAGAATGAATCTATTCTAAGCAAGAAAAGATAAACTATGACAAAGTACACTCAAGCAACAAACAACTCAAAAGTAAGCACACAAAACACTATACAAGCAACAAGAAAAACAAGGAAATAAGACCATGCAAGTAAATGTTTTTGTAAAATATGTTTTCATGTACCGATTTTCTATTGTTTTAGGTTTTTGTGAAACAATTTTCTATTGTTTTTGTGTTTTCTCGAAACAATTTTCTATTGTTTTTGTGTTTTCTCGAAACAATTTTCTATTGTTTTTGTGTTTTCTCGAAATAATTTTCTATTGTTTTTGTGTTTTCTCGAAACAATTTTCTATTGTTTTTGTGTTTTCTCAAAACAATTTTCTATTGTTTTTGTGTTTTTTGATGGTTTCCAAAGCTATGTGCAGGTAACCAAGAAAGCATGGATGCCCCCAACATTAGGTGGGGAATATACAAGGGGAAGCCACACACTTATGAACAAGAAGGTGAAGTTGTTGAGTTGCCCCAGCGTAAGATGGGAAATCACGAAAGACCACATCCCTCATAGATGAATAGAAGAAGGCAAAAGCCGGATCAAGGCTAGACAAAATGGTGTGCACAAGGAAACTCGGAGGCAAAACCAGGTCCAGGCCAAAGACAACTACCCTTCTAATATAGAATGCTTGCAAACAATGAATCTTCTTGAGGTGCTGAAACCGGTTTTCACCCAAGGACTTGCCCAAAGTGCCACAATTGCATGGTTTTCACTAGTGGATGACCTATTTTCTCTTTTTCTTTTTCTGAATTTGTTTGATTTTTTTGTATTTTTGATTTTTATGACTTCCCTACGCCATGTTCAGGCATAAAATCTCTTAAGATGCATGGTGTTCATGGGCTCCCGAGCTCATCACCATTGGGGTGAGCCAACTTGTATGCCCCTGTGCCATACTTGGAAACTATGACATAGGGTCCTAACCAATGGGGTTCAAACTTCCCTTTCTTTTCTCACTCCACTCTGGTGTTGAACTGGTTCTCCTTCATGACTAAATCACCAACCTCAAACTGACGAGGGATGATTCTCTTGTTATAGTTTCTAGAGACTCTATGTTGATATACTTTCAGGTGATTAAGAGCGTGAATGCGCTTCTCATCCAGTAGCTCTAACTCAGCCAATCTTTCCACTCGATAATCTTCATCTTTATCTAGATAGTCTCGAAGAGAGATCCTCAGGGATGGAAGTTCAATCTCTAAGGGGATGATAGATTCTGTCCCGAACACTAGGGAATATGGTGTCGCACCTGTAGGGGTGTGAATGGATGTTCGGTAAGCCCAAAGGGCTGGATGAATTTGTAGGTGCCAGTTGTGACCTATTTTGCTGACCATCTTCTCCATTATCCTAACCAAAGTCTTGTTTGTTGCCTCAACTTGTCCATTACCTTGAGGGTAATATGGCGTGGACCATTTCAATTTGATTTGGAACCATTGGCAAAGACCTTTCATAGTTTTGTTCTTAAATGACTTCCCATTATCTGTAACAATGGCTGCAGGAATGCCATACTGAAAAATAATGTGATTCATGATGAATTTAGAAATTTGTGCTCCTGTGACATAGGTTAAAGGGATGGCCTCCACCCATTTTGTAAAATATTCAATGGTTGTGATGATATGTGTATGACCATCAAAAGAGGTAGGAGTAAGCTTCCCTATTAAATCAAGTCCCCATTTAGAGAATGGCCATGGGGTAGTGATTGGTTGCAATGGCAATGGTATGACATGAGCATGGATAAAATTTCCATACTTTTGGCAAAGCACACATTTTCTAACGTAATTTCAACAATCAAATTCCATGGTAGGCCAATAGTAACCTACTCTCAACAATTTCTTAGCCAAGACCATTCCGTTTGTATGTGCTCCACATACTCCTTCGTGTACTTCCTTGATTGCTTGGATTGACTCTGTCACATCCAGATAACATAATAGATTCTGTCATAGCCACGATGATAAAGTGTACCTCCTAAAAGGGTGTAATAGATATCTGGCAGAATTAGGCTCTACTTTTCAGAGCGGGAGATATCGGGAGGGAATGTACTATCCTTAAGATAGGTGAAAATGGGTTCATACCATGGTGAATGGGGACCAACAACCTCACAAGCCAGGAAAGATTCTGGCATGTCATATGCGGGTTGGCATAGATTTTCTACAAAGAATGGCATATCATTGTTCCCTGGTGGAATACGAAGCATAGATCCCACCATTTCCATAGCATCCGCTGATCTGTTTTGCACTCTTGGGATCTGCTCAAAGGTGATGCACAAAATACTCCTTTAGAGTTTCCACTAACTTTTTGTAAGGTATGAGTTTGTCATCCTTAACCTTATACTCATCATTAACTTGTTTAATGATTAACTATGAATCACCTATAACCTTAACATGATGAATATTCCACTTGATGGCCAGCTTCATCCTTGTAATGAGTGCTTCATACTACAATGTTGTTTGTGCAAGGGAAGGCCAAGAAGAAAGCCTACATTATAGGATCACCTGAAGGAGTAATAAGGAAAACTCCTGCACTTGAACCATGAAATGTAAAAGATCCATCAAAATGTATATAGCATATGATAGATTCTTCAATGTAGAGAAAAGAGGAGTCTGGCAGTTCCAGACTCAAAGGCTCTGTGCTTTGCAAAGGTGATTCACTAGCTGATATGTGAGTATTTGTCCTTTAAGTGATTTTTGATGGACAAATTCTATATCAAACTCACTAAGTAGAATGATCCAATTAGCCATTCTACCTGTAAGGGCGGGTTTGGACAACAAATACTTGAGTGGGTTGACCTTTGATATGAGCTTGGTCTTAGTATTCAACAGGTAATGGTAGAAGTTTTTGAAAGGTAAAAACAACGGCCAAGCAAGCCTTTTCAATCTGAGGATAATTAAGTTCATAGGCAATGAGGGTGTGACTCAGATAGTACACCACTTTCTCCTTATGGTTAATGTCATATTGGGTGAGCAGCGCACCAATAGTGTATTGTGTAGCGGAAATATAGAGCAAAAGTGGTTCTCCTGGAGTAGGAGGCATGAGAACATAGGTGGATTGGCCAGGTACTATTTAAGAAAAGAAAAGGCTTGTTGTTGCTCGGGTCCCCAGATGAAAGTGACGTCCTTTTTAAGAAAATGGGTGAATGAGTGACATTTATCTGCAAGCTGTGAGATAAAGTGGTGAATGGCTTGAATTTTCCCCTGTAAGCTACGTAGTTGCTTGATATTTTCAGGTGGAGGCATTTCAGTGATGGTAGACACTTTAGCAGGGTCTACCTCAATACCTCGTCTTGACACAATGAAGCCCAATAATTTCCCTGATAGCACCCCAAAGACACACTTCTTGGGATTCAATCTAACTTTGTATTCCTATAGGCGCTCAAAGATACGCCGCAAAATGATAGGATGATCTTCTCTTGTTTTGGACTTTCCCAGGATGTCGTCCACATAGTCTTCCATGATGTCATGAATCATATCATGAAAGATTACTATCATGGCCCGCTGATAAGTTGCTCCCGCATTCTTAAGGCCAAATGGCATCACTTGATAGTAGAAGGTGCCCCAAGGAGTTGTGAAAGTTGTTTTGTGTTGGTCCTCCTCAGTGATTTTAATCTGATTATAACCCGAAAAGCCATCCATGAGTGATAGCATTTCATATCTTGTTGTTGAGTCAACAATCATATCAATGTTGGGTAATGAAAAGTCATCTTTAGGGCAAGCCTTATTGATGTCTCTAAAATCCGTATAGATTCGAATACTGACAGGTTTCTTCTGGACAGGAACAATGTTCGATATCCATTCAAAATAGTCAATTGGTCAGATGAATCCTGTTGCAAGCAACCTTTCCAACTCTTCCTTGACCAACAAGGCCACTCTTGGATGCATCTTTCGGAGTTTCTGTTTGATAGGCTTGGCATCGTCTGCGACCAGGTTGTGCATGACCAAAGTTGGATCTAGGCCGGCATGTCTTTGTAAGACCATGCAAACACATCAATGAACTCTCGCAACAACATAGTGAATGCCTTTTGTTCTCTAGCTAAGAGTGATGCCCCCAATTTTACTATCTTGGGATCTTCTTCGGTATCAATATTGACATCAATGGTTTCTTCGACTAACAATTTTGATAAATCCTCCATACGTAAAATCGGGAGGAAGGTTGAGATCTTCATTCAAGGATGTCTCCACGAGATTTTCATCCTTGGTGTGGTCACTTTGTTTGTCCTTTGATTTCCTTATTTGTTTGTCGGCCAAAGTGCCTCAAAGAGGTTTTCATGCGGTGGACTTGGACTTATATTTTTCCAGGCTTTTCTTTAGAACTTTTGCCCTCACTTTTCTTCAAATTTTACTAACCATAAAGTTCAACCTCTCGCTAAAGTAGGTCCAGTGTCTAAGTCGATAGAGAAACCTTTCTTATGATCTCCATGGGGATTGATCCCTTATGCCCATAAAATCTGCAATAGCCCGTCGTTCTCAAATAAATCTAGTGGCACATGATGTTGTTGGTCCCATTCAACAAGGGAAGGGTTTATAAGGTTAGAGTTGGTTTAGTGGGGGTGATGGTGGGACAACGTTATTCATGAAAAGGTTCGTGGAGGTCGATGATCTTTATATTGGATCCACGTGGGAATCGTATCATGGTGATAAGTAACTTGAGCTATACTCATGGGACTCATAACAAGTTGCATCTTGATCATTGGGGTGCTCCATAATCCACGATCTTTGATCTTTCTATTTTGAAAGGTGGAAGAGGTTTCTCTTTGTCCTTGTTCATTCCTCCCACATCCGGCCTTTGATTTTCCTATGGGTACATCATTCTCTAGATTTTTCATATTCCAGGGGTTTGATAATAGGATGGGTGAGTGTCCTCGGGGATCCAAGTAGTAGGTGGATCAAGTAATTTGCTCACTTAGCTAAATGCTCCCAGGTAGGAACTGAAATGTGTGTTCTTCTCTAGGTCTCCTAAAGTTTTGTAGTTGGGTGTCCTCTAGTCTTGGATATCAAGAGAGATCTACAGATTGAACACTTGTTGTACATTATACTCCCCAACCATATTCTAGGTTTTCATCTCCCATGAATCAAATGGAGAGGTTGAAGTAGACACCCCATGAGCGCAAGAACTAAGGGAATTACGAGGCGGTGTGCCTTGTTACCATGAGTGTAGTTTTTCCCTTAATCCGAGGTAGTAATATTGACACGGTCAACAGGGGAGCGAATACATCTGATAAGATAATCGTAATGATTGTTATCTCTCTTGGTATACAAGTAATTCACGGCTTTATAAGTTTGGGATGACTCTCCCCGATCCGGTTTTGCCTTTTCTGACTTATCATGCTTGGGGAATGGTTCCTTATAAATCCCCATTTTCTCATTAGGTGTTTGTGTGTGGCTAGGTTATCCACCTCTATCTCCTCATTGTCAATGAGGTCTTGAATATAGTGGTGAAGTCACAAACATTTGTCTGTTTTATGACCTTTAACATGATTTTTCACAATATTCATGCTCCTTATACCATGAAGGTTTGGGAGCGTTGTCATCAAATTGTTACGTTGTAGGATAGGTCATCATGTGGGCCACATCCAACTATTTTAGTATGACTGAAAATGGTTCATTGAGAGAGGTGAATGTTTTTCATTTTGGTGGTGGTTGAATTGGGCCCTTGGTCAGTTTAAAAGGTTGACCAGTTTGGACTGTTTGAACGCGTTTGGAATCAGTGATTCCATCTCCCACCACGTTTTTGTTTTTGTTGAAGATCTTGGGATTTTCCATGGGTTTGACACTTTGGTTGTCTTTAGATTGGTTTTTAAGGGTGCCTTTGGCAATGAGAGCCTTTTCTATCTGAATCCCTTTCTCAATAACCTCCTCAAAAGTACAGACACAATGCATTTGGAGGTGGAAGGTGATATCTGGGTTGAGATTGGGAATGAAGATACTGACCAGCTGATTTTCAGGGAAAGCACAAGGGAAGTGACTGGCTATCCCTCTCCATCGTTGGAGGAAGCTAGCGAAGGTCTCATTTGGGCATTGCTTGGTGCCGCACAAGTCTACCATGGTGACATCACTCTCTATGTTATACAGAAGTGATGCACAAATCTTTCTGCTAATTCTGGCCAGGTGGAAATTGATCCCGTGGTAAGCGTGTAAACCATTCCAATGCTTGACCTCTAAGACTCTTGGGAAAAAGTCTGATAAGGTAATTATCACTATAAGACACCTCTTGACATGCCATGTAAAAATATTTAACATGATCTCTTGGGTCTCCCTTTCCTTTGTATTTGTCAAATTTTGGCATATCAAATTTCTTTGGAAAGGGTTGAAGGGTCATTGTCTTTTTCAAAAGGATAGGGGCACAACTCTTCATATTGATATTTCCTAATGCTCCCTATATTTCTCTCTTGTAAGCTCACAAGCGTCACTTTCATAGACTGCACTTCCTGTGCGAGCAATTGTTCTTTAGTGGGAGAAGTAGGGATGTAAACACGATGGTACCCTATGTCTTCTTCTCCTTGTTTTCCCGATGGAGTTCGTTGATCTTAACCTTAGGCCTCACCTTTTGAATGTTCCTATTTGCATCTTTCTGTACATGGGAAGTAAGCAAAGCAAGTTGTCGGCTTAGGTTGCTGATTTTTTGTTGGATTGTGGCTTGGTTTATAGCCTCTTCTTCTAAAGGTTCCTCCTCTTCGTACTATGTGGAGGTTCTTCTTCTGTCTCAAGTTCTATTTTGTTTCTTCGTGGCACTTTGAGGAGGGGTATTCTATGCCCTACCACTTTATCATTTTCTACGTAAGAAGTGGAAGCATGCCCACTTGTTAAAATATCTTCCATATTGATAAGGGGCGTTCTTCCTCAGTAGTGTCATTTGTTTGTAGTATTGGTTCATTCTCGATGGGCAATTTGGCCCCTAATTCGACAACCTGAGCCAACACTCTATCTTTGTTTCTAAGAAGAAATTCATCTAGTAGAGTAGGGTCAAAATCAAATTCCACATGTGGTGACTCTAATTCATTTCCACTATGGTCGACCATTTCTTTTGTTTCCTTTTCTGTAGAAAATAGTGGTCCTAGATCGTGTTTGATGAATGGGTTTGATCCTTTCTATTAGAGGTTTCCCAAGCTTGTGCCTGTTGTTCCTCATATGTTTGTTTCTTTAACCCTAGACACATCTTGGGAGCCATGTTTTCATGATAAGTTTCACTAAGGTAAGTTGTAGATTTGTTCAAAATTCAATGACTACCCCTAAGTGAAACACAAGATGTACGTGTTAAGAGTAAATTAATAGTGTGAGAATACCAATGTGATAGAGTGATAAAGTCACCAATGAAACAATCGTTTGGTATTGAAATTTGATTAGATGAAGTATTTTCTAGACTACGTTTCAAAGTAATTTGCGTGCGCGGATGATTAACAAGATGTCTCCACTTATGCCAAGTTCAAAGGAATGAACAAGACGTAAGTAATACATGAAGTTAAATGCGGTCTCCCAATCAAGATATATGATGAGCAAGCTCAAATCTGATTAAGACCTATATCTCAAAAAGTGCCAATTATGATTTGCGAATGACACAACAATATCACCAAGATATGTTAACCCACTTTGTAAGAAAGTGAAGTATTGATATCGAGGTGTTATTGATATAACACACACAAATGGTAATGCCTAGCACCTTTTGAAATCGAGGTAATAATAAAACCGAACCAAAAATCTTAAAGTATAGCTAGGAATAGTTAAGAATGTGTGCAACGTAACCATATAATATAGGTATTTATGTCAGTTTACAAGAAACAAGACGTAAATATCAAATTGTAATGATACGAGATAAACAAGATAACTCTTCTAAGGAAGTCCGCGGTGATGAACCACGCCTAACTATGATGATGATCTTGATGTGGGTATCAAGATCACAATGGCTACCAAATGACGTGAAAATACCTCCACTCACTTTAGACATTTAACTAACCCAACCACAAACATGGATGGGCATAAATGGACATAAAAGTGAGAGAAACAGTCGAATGGCAACACAAAGGTAATCACACCTCTTTTGATCAACAAAGTGTCAAAAGAATATGAAGGAAATAAATCAAGAAAAATGATGAAAAATGCTAGCCTCACTTCGGCAGAGTTTCACCTCACCCTAAGGCAAGTAAAAACTAGGTGAAAGTAATACATCACACATTTCTCAAAAAGAAGGTTCACAACTCAACACTATTTTAAAATGGTCAAAGTGGGCTCCTAGCCAAAGTATATTCTCTTAGGTGGTTCTCTCACCCTAGGTGTTACAAAGTTGCCATGAGTGAGCGCGATTTACCCAAAAAGTCACACTGACTAGTTTGGGAGTATCTCGGCTTTACTTTACCCCCTTTAAGAATAGTAGGCAACTAGTGCATCTACGTGTACTATCACTGGGGTCACCACAACGGACAACCTATAACGCTATCTCACAAAGGAATCACTAGTCAAGTAGGTAGTGCGAGAGCACTTCCCATTTCATCCACAAGGTTCCCTCTTGCGTGGACTACTTTGGGGTTCTGAACCACCCCCATTGTTGTAGCTTAAGGCGTTATGCCAAAGGGGTTGTTTCAATTAAGCGAGAGGGACGTACCCTTTTCTGAAACCTATAATACAATGTTTTGAATATGTTGTTCTTTTTATCTTTTTTAATTTAGATGTGGTTTGCTTGAACAACATTTGGCAACCTTGCAAGAACACGTGTATTAGAAGTTTTTTTACTTTTGTTTCATTTCCTTCATTCTTTGACAAGCATTTTGGTCCTGAATGATGATGATTAGTAATTGTCCATCAAAAGAGAAGGCACCATTTCTGATTCTCCAGATCGTCCAAGGACACAAGAGAAGAGCATATGTGATGTCGTCACAAATCTCAAAAGATAACCAAATGGAACAATACTTTAATTTCAACAAATGCCAAATTGACCAATTCTAACTAAAATACCCTTAATAATCTTAAAGCGAAAAAAGGTCTTAAGAATCATTTCTGATTCCCAAGGTCACCCCAAGGGACACGAGGGAAGAGCATATGCATGATCTCAATCCCGTTAGTAAATAATGCAAAATACTATCTAATCAAATACCAACATGTAAAAACAACCTGCAAAGATAGATATGTGATTAGAGAAACTTGCAAAAAAGTTAGCACATTAACCCTTAAATCCAAAAAAAAAGCGAAAAGGATGCCTACACCTCTTTTTCTATGTATACATGCGGTTAAAGGGCGTATGTGCCACCAAAAGTTGTTTTTGGCACACAGTGTACCTGCGCCACCCGAGAGATGTGTGCACCCCTAAAACAACACTTGCGCCCCTAAAACAACACCTGCGCTACTCTGTGGATTTTTAGATCAATTAAATGCCTACGCCACCCGAGAGGTGTGTGTGCCACAAAAACAACATACATGCTACTCTAAGAAAATAGATAGGAAAAAATAGACAGAATAACCGTATTACTAGAAAAATATACATGCACCACAAAAATCACATGTGCACCCTAGTTAGGGCGTGTGCGCCATTTTGATAGGTTTCAAGGTACAATACAAAACTATGTGTGCACCTGGGTTAGTGCACCTACGCGTGCTTTAGGGTGGATGTGCCAAGGGTCCATCCACCAACAAAGTGACAGAGTTTGACATCATGCACATGCCACCGAGAGAGATGTGTGCGCCCCAAATCATGCCATGCCCCGAAAAGTGTGTTTGCACTCCTAAAATTGTACCTACGCTCCTAGACCTGCAATCAAACCACAATACGAGAAAAGGACGTAAAAACTTCACAATACTCTAAATTTTGACAAGTTAGTTCAAAAATGGCAATGATCCATTAAAATTAAGGCTATAAACATGAAGTAACACATATTAAATGAGCAAAAACTCCAAAAATAAAAATTAATTACTATATATGTACATATCAAAAGTTAGCCAAAATAATGAAATTTAAACTAAAATTCCATGGGACTAAGAGTCCCACCATGTGCCAAATGTGTGCAAGTGTTTGTTTCTAACTAATGCTAAATATGAATGGAAGACTAACACTTAAATAGTCTTGATTAACAAGAATTAAACAAACATTCTAAGCACCATCATGATAAGAATTAATCAAGGGTTAGATGCTAACATTTATCAATAAAACTATGAAATCAACAATGTTAAGTATCTAAATAACCTCTATTCTTTAACAAATATGCAAATGAAAGAACCTAGGTGGCTTCCATGGCTATAAAAAATAGTTGTCCTTAATGTTCCAAGAACCTAGGAATGGGGGCTAATCAAAGTTGGGCTACAAGACCATTTTGATACCTCCCATATGACCCAAGCACTTTAAGAAAGAGGCTTAAACTCTTCAAGATGATGAACTCTTAAGAAAACAAGGTGTCTTTTGCTATATGCTTTGCATTTGATCTCTTAAGGAGTTTAGGTGTAAGTAAAAGGTAGGTGGATGGCTCTTTATATAGCCCCAAAGGATAAAGGATTCAACACATTCTCATGAATGTGGGATAAAGATAAAACATGATTAAGAATGGATAAGGTTGCTTTATTAAAGGTAACCTTACTTTAGAAGGGTTTAATACATGTTTAGCAAGTCATGGGAGTTGGGGGGTATTTTAATTAATCAAAGGTGATTAACTAATAGGTAGGTGTAAGCTTATAGAAGCCAATTAGAAGAATAATAGTGTGATTTAGGCTATTGTGAGGGGATTAAATCAATTAAATATTGATTTACTAGTTAAATGAAGGGGAAGACTAATTAATTAATAATAATTAATTAATTTAGATAGAAGAGGTGATTTAATTAACGAAAGGTCATTAATTAGGTTGTTAGTTGGATAGGTGACTTAATCAATTAGCGTATTGTAATTAATTAATAACAACAAGAGGGAATATGAGCACTTTTGACGATATGTCATCGATTTGTGAGAAAGGGGATAATTAGTGCAATTTAAGTATTTAAATTGCTTGGGCGTAATTATAGTTGTCTACAAATGTACTTTTCATTCTAAAATTTATCCTCCACTTTGGAAAAACCTTCTCACAATGCTCACATAAAGGAGGGGCTCGGTGCCCGTGCATGCCTTGGTAGCACCCAACGCCTTGGTTGGGTGATAGGCTGGTACGCTTTGGGGTTAGAAAGTAGAATGAAGGATATATAAAATGACTACAAAGATTTACAATACACTTCATTACTTTCTCTGGGATCTTGAACAATGACATAAAGTAATTAGGAATCACTTGCAGGGATGACTTGATAAGAGTGGCTCTACTAGCAAGAGAAAGCCACTTACCTTTCCAAGAATCCAAGTTTCCTTGGATTACACATCAGTCTGAGTTTCCACAGTCCCACCCCTACTTTCCCTCCAATAAGAGGCATACCCAGGTATGAGCTAGGTAGGCTGCCTATTGAGAAACCAAAAATATTTGCTATCCTCCTTTGAAGCCTTGGATCTACATTTATGAAGAAAATAACTGATTTCTTAGAGCTTACCTTTTGACCTGCCACTTTTTCATATCTTAGGAGAATCTCCTGGAACTTCTGAGCCTCTGACACTAAAGGTTCACCAAAGAGAGCAATATCATCCACGAATTGCGCATTTAAAATCAGCTCCAAAGAGGAAGAAATTGTAAGACCTTTCAATTCCTTCGAGTCGACAACATTTTGAATGGATCTTGAGAGACATTCTACCATTATTATAAACAGAAAAGGAGAAATTAGATCACCTTTCCGAAGACCTCTTGATGTTGAGAAGTGTCCAATTGGGACACTGTTGATTAAGACTGAGAATCTTGGAGAAGAGAAACAGTTCCTAATGAACTGAATCCAATCACAGGGGAAATTGAACTTAGCAAGAACTACTTCTAGGAACTTCCAATTGACCCTGTCATAAGATTTCATCATATCTAGTTTTATGATCATTCTAGGGTTTCTTTTGTGAGAGAGAGAATGGATCACTTCATGGGAAATTACAATGCCATCAAGAATTTGCTTCCCTTCCACAAAACCATTTTGGCTATCTGAAATTATCAAACATAAGAAAGCTTTGAGCCTAGTCGCCATAACCTTGGTCACAATTTTATAGATACCATTACACAAAGCGATATGCCGAAGGCATCAAAATACTTGACATCATCAATCTTTGGGATAAGGACTAAAAAGGTCGAATTCCATTCTTTCAGAATTGATTTCTTTTTCCTGCTTTCTTCGACCACCACCCACACATCCTCTCCCACAATATGCCAATTTTTTGAAAAAAACCAATCTGAAACCCATCAGGACCAGGAGCTTTGTCTTCCCCAAATGAAAGACCACCTCTCAAACTTCTTCCTTAGAGATGGGATTCATTAACCTTGAGGCATCCCTTTTGTTTATAACTTTGGGGATATTCCTCAACAATTCATTTTGTTCCAAATTGTTGTCTTCCTCCTCTTGGGATAAAAGGTTCTTGAAATATGAAACCCCTTCCTCTCTTATCCTATCTATATCTGAGATATTCTCCTAGAGGGGAGAGTCAATTGTTTAATCCTGTTTGAGTTCCTTCTAATTGTAGTGGACAGATGGAATTTTTTTGTATTTCTGTCCCCTTCTTTAAGCCATTTGACTCTAGATTTCTACCTCTAGAAGATTTCTTCCATCTTGAGGATATGGTCAAGTTTAGCCAATCCTTCCTTTTCCTTTTCAAGTAAGGGTTCAAATGCTCCTTCCTTCATTATTTCTTCATGGACAACTTCTAACTCTGCAAAAAACTCTTCTTTTTTGTGAAACAGGTTTCCAAAGGTCTGCTTGTTCCATTTTTTTGACTCTTCCTTGACAATCTTCATTTTTCTCATTAACTGAAATCTCTTGCTACCATTCACTTTTGAATTCCACTAGATTTTCAAATTCTCTTCAAAAGATGGATCTAAGAACCACATGAATTCCATCTTAAAAGGAATCCCTTTAGGCTTATCATCTGAATTCACAATCAGACTGATAGGGGAGTGATCCAAGCCAAGGTTCAAAAGGATATTAGAATGGAAAAGAAAATTTTCCAACCCCCAATTAGAACAGAGCAAGAATCTATCTAATCTTTCCAAAATCGCTTCCTGCCCAACCCTTCTGTTGTTCCAAGTGAAACCCCCATACTTTGGTTCCACATCAATTAGACCAAGATCCCCACAAAAGGATCTAAAATCTCTCACTTTGGGAGGGAGGAATTTTTCCCTCCCTTTTCTCCTTAAGACTCAAAATTGCATTGAAATCTCCTCCTAAAACCAATTTTCTTTCCTCATTTTTTAAAAGATTATTCAAGGCATTCCAGCATTCCTTTTTTCCTCAAACAAATTTGGACCATATACATTGACAAGAACAAAACTTTGATTGGTAATAGAATCACAACAATCAAGAGCTATGAACCACTTACATTTAAAGATCGGGAAGCATTGGAATCTATTTGGAGCCCATGTAATTACCAGACCTCCTGCACTTCCATCAGCCTCCATAGCTACTAGCCTCACATCTATACCAGATCTTTTTCATGATTTGAATGCCCTCATCTCTAGACAATTTGGATTCTTGAATCAAAAGGAAATCCGGGTTCTCTAAATCTTTGAGGCGTCTAACCAAACACCCTTTGTCAGGGGCGTTCAAACCCTTGACATTCCAACTCACAACCTTCATTGATTACCCACGGAAGGAGAAATCCTTCCGCCAGCTACAAAATCCTCTAAGGTGCTTTGACTGCCTATGTCAATATTCAACTTGGCTTCAAGTTGAGTTTTGAGAGCATTGGATTTTCTCCCAATTGATTTGGCTAACCCTATGTCCGGGACCGATTTTGAGTTAGCAGAAGCCAATCTTTCTCGATTTTCTAACCGAGTAACCATGATCTTCTTATTGACTTCTATCTCCTTCATCGGGCCTCTGAGCATCAAACCATTTGTCCTTAGGGGGGCCTCGTTTTCTTTGTTTTGCAACTGACTTTGAATCCTTCCTTACGTCAGTTCTATGTATATCTTGAGGAGAAGCCTTGGGAGATTCTTTGTTAGAGCATTTGAAAGCTTCCATAAGAATTTCCAAATCTTCCTTATCCAGAGAGTAATCTGGAAGTATCTCTTTCTCTTGTTCGGAGTGGAACTCTTCTTCTTCAAAAACCCCCATACATCCCCTAGTCCATATTTGTGTCTTGTTTTGGGTTTGCCTCAATTTATTTATGAGGAGAAGACTTATTCGGGAACCAACATCTGTGGCAAGTCCCATTGTCCTGAAGGACATCCAATTCCTTATCCTCTGCTTCTCTAGACTTAGGCAAGGCCAGATCCTCCTTATCCTCCTTATTTTGACCTTCCTCTGGCTGAGTGCTCTTCTTTGTATTAATCAATTTCTTCTTACCCAGAGCCGGGCATGAGCTAATTTTATGACCAATTTCTCTACAATTGAAACATCTGAAGGGCAGACACTCATAATCCACTGGATGAAACCATACCCCCATCGGAGTATTGATCCTAATTGCTTGGATCAATGGTTTAGAAATGTCAATATTAATACAGATTCTAGCATAGGAGGAGAAGGTCACAATTTTCATTTCTTTACCTAGACCAATGGGCTCTCCGAGCGCCTTCGCAATTTCTCTGAGTGATTCCCTTCCCCAAAATTTAGGGGGAGTTTGTACAACCTTACCCAAAGAGGGATCTTCTTAACCAATTCTTCCTCAGGATTAAAGAGGGGCGACCATGGTCTGAGATACAGTCCTATTTTTTAAAGAACCAAGGACCACCAAAGAAAATCATGTCCCTCTCCTCAATCATTCCAAAGCAAACCTAAAAATCCCTTGGAGAGGAATCTAATCCCAGGCCTATCTTGGCATTTCCAATTCCTATCAACCCAACTCCAAAGTTCATCCTTTGAGGGCCAAACACCAATGAATTTACAGATAAGCACTTTATTGCCCAGGTAATCACAAATTTCCTCAAGAGCAGAGGATCCTACTTCAATATTTTTCATAGAATTAGAGACCTTGACTTCCAATTCCCAAGGAGAATGAAACCAAAGACTTGGTCTCCTCCCCAAAAATTCTCCTTTATCTTTTCCATTACTATCATCGAGAGGCAACTCGATCCTATTAGCTTCGTTGGATTTTGGAAATAACCAACATTCATTATCAGGCTCAGGATTCTGAAATCCCAAATCCACTTTGCCATTTTTAGGGACCTTACTCTTGGATTCAGAGATAGGCTTTGATCACCCAGTGGAATCACATTCGCTCTGTCCTGGGGTCTCTTTCCCCTATGAATCCCTCCCTAACAGGGCCTATCCTCCACCACCTCCTCTGGATGGAACCCTTGAATTTAGGTTCAACACAATCTTGGCCTTCGAGTTCACCAAAATCTCCAGAATTTACTTTCTCCAAAGCCTTTCCTTCGCACTTATCCCCATTTTTGCATATTTTCGCTATGCGAACCTCCTTTTTTGCGTAATTGGGGCACCCTCTCGCCTTTCTTCCCAAACAAAACACTCACATCTTGGTGAACAAGGTATTTTAATTGAATGCAACGATCCTCATAAAGGATGAGAGTCCTTTCAAAACCCCCACTTTATCCTATTCCAAAATGTATAGTGTTTTATTATATTTATAAAAATATTTTCAATAACATTATACTTCTTTAATTATAGGTTTCAACAAATATATGAGAGGTATGTCCTGAATTGTATGCAAATGTTCTATTTTTTTCCTTAGGAAGGTACAATCTAATTTGAGAATAATAATATTTAAATTAGAGATTTCTCAATGTTTCCTCCATACTCATGTTTTCTATTAGTGACAACAAATTAAGTAAGAACTGACAAATATATAATAAATGGACATATAATTAATAAATGTAAAAATTAATAACATCTAAAAATAATTTAATAACTTATAATTTTGAAATATATGTTATAAGTTATTAAATTATGAAATTATTTTTAGATGTTATATATTTAAAAAAGTATTTAGTTATTTTTGCATTATTATTAAAGTTATTAGTCCTTCCCTTCCCATTAGATGCAGACACGTGGTAGGATTCTCGGCCTCTCGAAGGCAAATGAATTCCCAGACTCCAAGCTTGAAGAATGAACCAATTCATAAAGTTTTGGGTTCGTGGCGTTGGTGAGGTAAGACAAAGTGGCGATGAGCAATAAGAAGGTACCACATGTCATTTTCATGTTCCTCTGAGTGGCCAAGTGTCACATATTCCGAGCACTTGAGTGTAAAGGTATGGCATGAATGAATTTTTTTGGCCTTATTACAGTCAATTTCGATAGAGGGTATTCGCCAAACTAACTATAGGGGATTTTCCAATCTATTTCTAACTATTTTTATATTTATACCATTTTCGCATGACAAAATGAAACAAGGTAGAGGGATATTCACCAAAACCAGAAACTAGTTATGGGTATATTCACCATGATTTCTATAATTTTTTTTGAGAGGGTTCCTTAAAAATTTCCTTGGTGAAAATCCCCTCATTATGTGCCATAGATTTCATTTCCTCAATTTCCCACCATTTCGGCAGACGAATCGAGTTGAAAATGTGAATACAAAGTCTAAAAGAAAAACCTATTCTGGTGAAACCAATTTCATCATGATCCGAGGTGGGAAAGAACATATTCCAAAAGCTCAGGGAATCCATTAATGGCTTCTATGGCATAATAACAAAAGGGCAGCGAGGCACCTTGTCATTTCCCATGGTTCCAGTGGGCGAGAATCATGTGAAAATTTGAACAGAGCTTCATAATGAATTATGTAAACTTCTGCAAGTAGTTTCGTTTCAATCCAACACCGGAAGACCACTATATATTTTTAGTAAGTATCTATGAGAACACCTACTATAAATAGTAAGTTTGAGAAAAATGTGCATTCACACTCCTACTTCATTCCCTCATGATCGAGACACTCAAAATTGGCAAAATTTACAAAAATAGTAAAGAATTGGCTAAATGGGACCATAATGGTGGATATTCTAAAAATAGTAAGTGGGTAAAATGAGCCAAGAGTGGTCACATATCAGTCCTTCACTCATCCAACAATGGTCCTAGAATTCATAGAAGTCTCTTGTTAAAATTTCAAGCAAATTCTCACACTTCCCAATGCGGTGAGCACAAAATGCCAAAATTGGAAAATGCCAATATTGATCCGGAAGATTTCAGTTCATTTCACATACAATGCATGACAATAAGGTGGATGGAATTTGTTTTGGTCCCATTCTCCTTTCCTCACTCTGGACTCAGGGGAATTTTGTCACATGTTTTTCTCATCATCAGTGTTTCCACAATGGCAGAATCAAGATCATAACCGAGTGAAGAAGGTGCATTCAATTTCTCTCATGTGAAGGATTGATCATGAAGTTGTGATAGTGTCTCAATTATCAAAAGGAGTTACTTAATGCGGGAGTCATCTTTTGATAATCTTGGTGGTCTTCTTCTCAAGTGTTCATCATTTGTCTTCTTGGTGTATAGAAGCGTTGTGCGGAAGTGCATCATTTCAAAGTGTTTTCAAAAGGGGCAAAGTGTTCGAAGGTGTTCAAACGAGAAACCTTCATCGGTGTGGAGGATCTTCGATGGTTAGAGTGTCATCTTCAATTCCCTCAAGGTGGTTGAATCTTCATGGATTTTATTGTACAAAAAAGCTGTTTCATGTCTTCATTCATATGCATGATTGGTAAAAAAGGAGTGGAAACTTTTCGTGGTTTGTTCAAGAGGAGATTTCTCATGGTGTAAAAGAGTTCAAAGATCCAAAGTTCATCATTGCATTGGAGAATTTCACCAGTTCATCAATGGAGTTGATCTTCATCGAAAGTAGAGGCATCTTCATTCATGCTTGGAGTTTCTTATCTCCGCCCCCTTCTCTTTTTCTCCTCTTCCTTCTCTCTCCTTTCTAATTCTTTGTTGAGCTTAATTATTGTATTTTGTCCTATTCACTTAAGTGACATATTTTAAAATTGTAAAAGTATTTTCTCGAAATTATAAGAGAAATACTTAATTTGTCTTTTCGAATGCCAAATGAAAGGTCACAAGTGGAATATGGAACACAGAGAGTCATAGGGAGGGAAATGTGAGGTCAATTCACATTGCTATAAATTGGGATGGATTCTCCATTCCAAGGGATCCTGAAATTTTGTTCTTTGTAGCAATAGTGGATTGTGATATGTTGTTGAGCTTTGTATCACCAATGCACATGAAATAAAAGCTACATTTCTTCCATTTTCCTTTTCTTGTATTCCTCTACTTCTCTCTCTTATGCACTTTGCAAGCATAGTGATCCCAAAAGAGCTTGTATCTTTGATAGATTGAATCTAAGAACTTGGTGTCTAAGGTTTTTTCCGTCTCACTAAATAGCTTCATTGTTGCTTTCTTCTATATTGAATGTTTAACTACTCTAGTTATTGGGTGTGAACTCTGCAATTGGCCTACTCATGACAAAGTAACCTTCCTTCCCTAATTTCTCTCCTTCTCCCTCATCATTGTGATTTCCTCCCTTGTACCCCATACAAACACTTTGCCATAGGTTCAGTGGAGTGTCCCTGTGTGATCCCCGACCTATTTGGCCAACCCACAACATTTAGTTTAGGATTATATTAGTCACATTCAATAATGGGAGCTGCACCATTCAATGTAGAGGGGTGTAGCCCCATGAACGTTGGTGAAGACCCTAATTTAACCAACTGGAAAATTTTCTCACCAACAGGGACAGATTTTATACGATTTGCGATGTACACAGTGTATGTGAAATCTAATGCAATCCAAAGTGTGGTGATGCGAGATGGAAAAAGATAGAGAGAAGATCGATTTATATAGCCATTTTTGTGTGAGAATTAAATGTCGAATTTTAAATCCAAGACATCAAGATTTCAAAACCTACACACAAGGGGTTTCCATGAATAAATTTAACCAGAAATAAACATAGGATTGCAATAATTTTTGAATAAGTAAATAGAACATACAATCCTTGACCTTTATATGCATTTAAACCTCCATTTTTACAACTAAAGCAAAGAAAATGTCTCCTTTATGTGTATTTCAACCTCTATCTTCATAATAACAACGTTCAAATACTCAAAAATGATCAAATCCTTCAAAAGATTGTTGTAAGTTAAATAATCACAATTAGACTCGCCCCTTCGCTCCACTACCACCGATTTTTTCCCTTCCCATGACTTCTTCACATTGTTTTCGTCGCCTTGGGCCAAGGCCTTATCCATATGACCTTGTACCTTAAATGCATGATCCATAAAACCTCCCATCCTAAATGACTAACCCGTGCATAATTTCCTTGGTGAGCTCCTTTATTTCCATCATAAAGCCACCCGATATATACCATCTACTATTTAAAATCCTACTACAAGTGGGAAACTGGACTATTTACCTTGCCTTCATATTGCACTCCATCCTCCAGGATTCATAGTGAAATTTGATCTAACAGTTATCCTCGAGCTTCTTTGTCCTTTGTAATGACACAAATTTGAAGCTTCTCACAAACCCTAATTCTAGGAATTATAGGTTGTAACTCGTAATCTCACTTAAATTTATGATGAAATTCAACATAAGAAGCTATGTAATTTCACCTCTTTCATGAAATTCAACATAAGAAGCTATGTAATTTCACCTCTTTGATGAAATTCAACCTGATAAGTTATTCCTTGTATAGTTTTTTCTCCCGGGGTTTTATAAAACCCTAATTTCAAAAAAATACCACATAAATCTCATAAAATCCTTAACGTTTCTAAGTGAAGTTTAATCTAACAAAGCTATTCTATATTTTTATGCAATTTTTTTAAAATGCAAATGCATATGACTGTGTATTATTACTTTTTATTTCATGTTGTTGATATTATATATCTCCTCCTTGTCCTCATTCATTCTTCTGATTTTGTTGTGGGACATACAAAATTTATATGATTTTCGCTATACAAAGTATATGTGAAATTCATTGTAATTCAAAGTGTGGCACTCCATATCCCAAACCGGTGATTAATTTCACTGTCTGCAAATCAAAATCCTCAATAAACCTCACTTGTCCCTTTTTGTTGGTGATTGTTGAATGATGATGACATCATAATTATTGATGAGTAGAATTGTGCATGAGGTCGCTACCTTCATATGTTACTTCCACTCCACATCTTCCTGTCTATATTTATGCAATGGTTAAAACCACAACCAAATTTTCTCTTCTGAAAAAAATTCTAGCACTCCTTATGTTGATAAATATCTCTTTACGTTGTTTCTGCATTGTCTAAAACAAAAACCTAGGTCTCCTCAAAGGATTGACATAAATGTCATGTCATTTTTATATGGTTCAATTTCACATTGTTTCTCCTTTCTATTTTTTCCACCCTCACACTTCTCCACCCTCTAATCCCTTCTTCTTCACCCACCTTACCCTCACATTGTTTTCTCCCTCCAATATGACTCCTCCAAAAGATCCCCTTTGGTGTTTCCATCGTACATTTCACGTACGATTGCTCGTCCTAATCCTATTAGCGAGAAGGAAAAAAATAAATTAAGTTCTCGTTGGACAACACTTCAATTGAATTCTAGATACCATCATCGTCATGCTTCCATGTATCTATCACTTCTAAGATTGATGCCTCGACATTTCCTCACAACCCGACTTCATAAATTTAATTTTTCATTAAAGATCTTGAAATTTATTTTTAGCCACGAGTGATCTTCTAAATAAATTTTGGAGGTCTACTTTTAAATTTTCCTTGCCAATTAAGGATCCATATTAGATGGTTCAAAGGCACAACCCTTCTTGAATGCTTTGCAAATGGGATAACAAGCTAAGGGGGTTTGACTTTGGGGGAAACTTCATAGTTAAGCGTGCTTGAGAAGGAGTAGTACTAGGATGGGCTATCTCCCAGAACTACCGGTGTTTTACACTGTGAGCATCACATAGATGAAATGAATGCTAGAGTGGACCATTCATACTTATGAGAGATGGCTCAAAGTAGATAGACCACCTTATGATGGGTCAAAGTAGATTGAATCAAAACTCCACAACTAAATCTTGAAAATTTACACAATTTAAGGACCCGTTTTGTTAATTACTAAAGTTGGCCAAGGCCAACATAGATCTAACTTCTCGAAGAGTTTAATCCAAAGCTTCAAAGCATAACGATAGTGGAGCAACATGTGTTCAACATATTCTTCATAATTTCCTTTCTAGGTAAATATTTTGGACTGGACTCTTTTAATCGATGTGTTCCCAAATTCACTTTTGACTCTTCCTCCCCAAAAAGGCATATGTTTAGATACGAGATAGATATTTTACTTATAATTTTTTATTCTTTCTCATGCAGACTTTTCATAATCGACATATGGCCTCTTCCAAAGTTATGAATGATTCTTTGTCATGTAGACCTTTTATTTTTACTCATTCTTGATGATTCTTAGATTTTTTAACTTATTCTTGTTGATTCTTTATCATGCAGCCCTTTCATATATCTTTTACTTATTCTTGTTGATTCTTTGCCATACGCAACCCTTTTTATATTATTTTACTTATTCTTGTTGATTCTTTTCCATGCAACCCTTTCATACATCTTTTAGTTATTCTTGTTGATTCTTAGTCATGCAACCCTTTCGTATCGAGGAGAAATTTTTGAGACATATGACCTCTTCCAAAGTCATTCCTCTTCGCCAAAATGTATCATCCACAAACCGCTAGTTATATTTTGGAGAGACGGATTTGTACACCTTTCATCCTAACTTCTGATTTTTTGGGCACTACCCAAAGCTTCAGCTAAGATACTAAAGGTAACAAGATAGAATAACCCCTTATATCAATCCTATAGATACCCACTATAACAAATATCTCAAATACGTCGACACAAAATACTTGGAGAGATATCAATTTCAAGGTTCTTCTGTCATATTTTTCATGTTCCACATTTTAACTCCATTATTTTCTCTACAAATTTCCCTATGAATGGTGACATATGGCATCCATAAAGCCCTACCTTTGTGTTAACTCAAAATAAATGTTGGCAAAAAAGGAGGGCCCCAAACTCCACCATATGGCCCAGATATTATGATTTTTCATTTGAATTCTCCTAAACAAAAATAGAAAACTTCTAAGAGATGGCCAAGTGGATGTCAAATTTAAGCTTGAAATTACAACGTGATAGTCAAATGGAAATCAAATTTAAATTAGGACATAAAAGTGGACTCACTAAATTACGCTCCGCCGCACTGCACTACCATTGTAGAATGCCCATCAATGTAAGAAATAACCTATTGGAATCTCATTGGTTAAAATAGAAAAAGGATAGGGAGGTAAATCAACTTCATACCCATTGTTGAAAAAATCTTAAGAAGTTGTTTTTTTCCAAAACGTTGTCTAGAAAGATCCAATTCATTATGTCACGGACCATATTCATTTCTATCTTGGTTAGCATGCTTGCATTCTTTCTATAATGTTTTGAGTATAGATTTTTTTGGGCTATCTAAATTTCATCCACAATATGCGTCCCTACAAAAACCCTTCATCTTCATCGAGACAATTTTTTTGGAGTTGTATACTATTTCCAAATTGGCCCATCATCTTAGTCACAATTTATAAAATTGCATTACATAAGGCAATTGGGCTAAAGAAATCAAAGTACTCAACCTCCTTTTATTGGGTATCATGGCTAGGAAATTGGCATTCCACTATTTCAAAAGTGATTTTCGTTCTCTAAATTCTTCCCACCACATCCATTGGACTACAATGTGCAAAAATATCTTGAAATAAAACCACCTAAAAGGATAATACCCATTTATAAAAAGGTTGAATCCTATGTTACTAGAAATGGAAATGAATACAAATCTTAATTTTAATTTTCAAAAACCCTTAGGTACAAAATGACATGGAAACACCCATATAATATATTATAAAAATATAAATTTATATTAAGAAAAACATTATACTCATTTATAGCCCATAAAAGATAAATCACTTAAAAATACAATATTCATGAAAGATCAAAACATTCAAAATGCTTAAAATTTCACAAGTTCATGAATCATGCGACATAAATGAGAGTGTGTTTTGGTATTACATATAGTGTATTCTTATAGGTTTACACCTATAATTCTCGATTCTTGCAATCTCTCTTGCAAAACTCATCAATATGTCAATCTCCTAAGTGCACACCTTAAGGAGTATTGAGAAAGGGGTGTGGTCGGTTGATGGTATTCTAGGAGAGATTTCCTTATTATTTTTGTTATACCTCTCTATTCCTTCATAATACCTTCATACCTCTTATGATGTCCCCTAGAATCTAAAAACCACGAAATATGGCTACGTCTCGAAACCCTCGGATATGGCTAAGTTTGGAATATAATAGGACCCTCCAAAATATAGAAATTACATTAGAGATCCTAGATGTCGAAAGCCACTATCAAACATAGTAGATTAGTTTTTCTTAAGCTCTAAGAATGATGGTGCATTGAATTTGATTTAGCTTTGTTTTAGGACTACTAGGTGTTATTTTTAACTATTTTTGCATTACTTTATAAATACATGTACACATATGGTACACCCGATGGGACAGGTCCTTAGTCCTTTAGAATTGTAGCTCAAATTTTATTGTTATTTCAAGTTTTTGGCTAACCCTTGATACACACATATGGAAAATAATGTTAAATTTATTAGGATTTTACAAATATTCCATGTGTAGGATCTCATTTAGAGCTTTAATTCTAATGGGTTGTTGTCAATTTCGAGCTAACATACTAAAATTTGGAGTGTTTTGAGCTTTTTGGTGTCTTTTGCTAATATTACATGTGTGAAATAATGTTAAATTTCTTATGATTTTTCTAACTTTGCATGTGTTAATTTTTTTTTTTTTAGGGGTTTAATTTTGATGGGTTGTTGTCAATTTTGAGCTAACATATCAAAAATTTGACCTTTTTGAAGTTGTTTATCTTAAAATGACATATTTTTGACATCACCCAGGAAAGGGAGTGCACACATCATTTTGTGTGCGTAGGCATAACTCTCACTGTGTTTTTTTACACAAGGTGGCGTAGGCGCCCTATACTTGGTGCGAGCACCCTAACCTTGGCACAAGTACACAAATCCTAGCGCAAACATCATTAGCAATCTTCCGGAGGCCATAACTTTTTCTCCCGAACTCAAACGACTCTGTTTTTGTTGTGTTGGAAAGGTATTGAAGAAAAATACACAATGGAAACATAAATTTTGGTTTTGAGTTACCAAAAATTTAAGGTTTTCATTTTTAGTAAACTACTCATTTCTAACATGTCTAAATGTTTTGGAAAATTTGGTCTTTGATGTTCTAACACCTTGCAAGTTTTATTTTGAATATAACTTTTGTTTTGTAGGGTGTTTTTACATGTTTGATGGTAATTTAACTTGTTTAAAATTTTAATGAACCTTGCATGTTTAATCATGAGATTAGAGTCGTGTATGCTCTTCCCTCGCACCTTTTAGGTGACCTTGGGAATCAGAAATGATTTCTATGTATATTTTTTGTTTTGAAAAATGCTTGTTCTTACAAGAATGAATGTCAAAGTTTTTAAAAATAACAAATATTTTATTTAAACTAGGTGTTTTCCATTTTTGATTTCATAGTTGGATTCTACGTTGTGTATGCTCTTCTCTTGCATCTTAGGATGATCTTGAGAATAATAAATGATGTTTTATCCTCTTTAGTATTTTTATGGAAAATTATTAATCCATTGTGCAAGACCAAAAATGCTTGTCAAAGAAAAGGTGGCATTGAAACAAAATTAAGCTACTAATACAGTTTCCGTAGGGTTGCCAAAAGGTGTTCAAGCAAACCACATCAAATTAAACAAGATAAAAACACACCATATTCAAAACACTGTATTTGCAGGTTCGGATAAGGGTACGTCCCATCCGCTAAAACTAGGACATAACCCCTTTGGCATAAGCCTTAAGCTACAACAATGGGGGTAGTCCTAAGAAGCCCAAAGTATTCCACACAAGAGGGAACCTTGTGGACGAAACGGAAGTGCTCCACACAACCTACTTGACTAGTTTTTCCTTGTGAGTTAGTGTTACCGGTTGTCCATATGGCGACCCCAGTGAGAGTACACATGGACACACTTGTTGCCCATTGGACTTGAAGGGGGTAAAGTAAAGCCGAGATACTCCCAAATTAGTCATTACAACTTTTTGGGTAAATCAAGCTCGCTTAAGACAAATTTGTAACACCTAGTTGAGAGAACCACCTAGGAAGATATCTTTGACCAGGAGCCAACTTTGACCATTTCAAAATAGTGTTGAGTTTTGAACCATCATTCATCATGAAATGTGGGAAGCGTTACTTTTTTTTTTTTCACTTACCCTAAGGTAAGTAAAAACTCTTCCAAAGTAAGGAAAACATTTTCACCCCTAATTGATCTACTTCCTTCACTTTCTTTTGACACTTTGTTGATCAAAAGAAGAGTGACTACCTTTGCGTTATCAATTGATTTTTTCTGCCACTTTTTTGTTTGTTTACACCCATCCATGTTTACGCAACAGGTAAGTTAAATGTCTGAAGTGTGTGGAGATGTATTCATATCATAACTCTTAAAGGAAATTTGAGATAGATATGAGGAGATCCATAGACCAAATAGGTGTTGGAGAAGTCTATATCAAGTCACATGAAGCCTAATATGAGTGAGTCATGAGGTGGAGGAAAATTTGGTAGGTGTCAATGAAATGAAAATCCATGTCTACAACAAAGAACCTATACTTGAAAAGGATTTTGGGTTGGATTATGGTGGACAATGAGCATGTCGGTGGTCAAGTCATATATAAGGGAGCTTGAGAAGCAAAGAGAAGCTTTCATAGAATAAGAATCTTTGCAATTATTTTTATTTTGAATGTAATAATAAAGTCACAACTCTTCTAGTAATAGCTATAGCTCAATGTATTTTATTTTTTATTTTTTCACATGTAATTTTATTTGTGAGTGCATGGATTGCAAATGCATTCTAATTTATTATAACTCCTCAATGAAAAGTTTTGTTTTTATAAATCAATGGAACATTTTTCCTTGATTCTACAACTATTATCTAATTAATGAATTTTTGGTTGATAAATGGAAGTATGGATCTGATCTGATACCATGAAGGAAATATGAATTCTCTCATTCACTAGGATTAACTCCAACATATCACTACCACAAAGTGAATTAGACACAACCATTACACACACAGCACACGAACACATACGACACAGACACAGACAAACACACACACACACACACACACACACACACACACACAATGC
Organism: Taxus wallichiana var. yunnanensis; assembly: GCA_018340775.1. Lineage (NCBI taxonomy): Eukaryota > Viridiplantae > Streptophyta > Pinopsida > Cupressales > Taxaceae > Taxus > Taxus wallichiana. The sequence continues at coordinate 751,731,014 of CM031239.1, forward strand.
ATAACATTTACAAGTCTTTATTCGGTGTATGTGTTTGTATGCTAAGATATGAGCTACTCTATAGAGTTTTAGAAATACCAAATAAATAAAGCTCAAATTAGACTACAAATAAACATGGGATTATGTTTCCATTATATGTGTGAAAAAAATCATGAGGTTATTTCCATGAATAAAGTAGGCTAAGATCTTCAACTTATAATCTACAATCATAAAATACTACATAAAATGTTAGTATTTTTATGGCTAGGGACCTACGTTAGTCAAATCCCTATCCCTTTTCAAGGTTAATAAAATAACATGATAAAATACATGTAAAATGATAAATGAAATATATACCTTTAAAAAGTTGAATAGCTTACATAAGTTCATTCTCTTCCCATAGACATCTGTTTCAGATTGATTTTACGATCAACAAGAGGCCTTTGAGATATTTTTGAAAAGTGGTCACAATAAGGATTCTAATTAGTATCTAGGAAGATATGGTGGCCAAAAGTTGACCTTGTCATATTAGACTTGTCTTTCAAAATTATCCTTTGCCTTTGGAAAATATACAAATAAAGCACACATGAGAAAGGGCTAAATGTATGTAAACAATCAAGAAAAAAAAAAGAGTGGCTGAGTCTTATTTTATAGATTTGAAGTGTTTATGATAATACATTCACATATAATAAATGAATAATATACAAAATATAACACAACACAAGATATTTGTGGGCCAATATGCCATAATATTCAATATATTCAGAAATAGAATAATACACTTAAGTTAGGGCAACACCATACAATACTCCTTAAGGAAGGAATAACTCCACAATTTTCCATTATCGTAAATCCACTTTGAGGGGATACCTCTAATATATCATTCTACTAAGTATAATATTCAACTCATACATGACATACCTCCTAATGATACTCATCTCCTTTATATAGGCATACATTACTCTTATTGGGTGGGTAACACCTAATCCCAATGTAGGTCGACTCATTACCCAATGTACTAATTCCATAAGTTACCTATGTGTCTCCAAATTACTTGATTAATGGGGATGTGTGCCACATGTCGAATCTCCATCAACCAAGATACATTATCATATCATATCCCAAGGTACATAACATGTTGATAATCTTCACATATAATAATTGAATAATTTCAACCGTATGTAGAATATAATGAAGATCAACACAATGAAAAAAAGATAGTTGTGGGCCAATATGTCCTAATATCTAATATATTCAAAAATATAAGAATACCCTTAAGGTAGGGTAACATCATATAATACTTCTCAAGGAATAAATATCTCCATGATATCCCAATATCCTTCTACCAACTAGAAAAATCAACTCATACATGAAATACCTCCTAATGAAACCCATCTCATTTATATAGGTGTACATTCTCTTATTGGGGTGGTAACATCCTAATGTAGGATGACTCATAACCCAATGTGCTAATTCCATATGTTACTTATGTGGCCCCATATTATAAACTAAGGGCGTCTATTCCACATGTCGACATCTTCATCAACCCATATTTATTATAATATAATATCCCAAGCTATATAAAATTCCCTCCCTCTTTGACATGTTTCATCCCATAAACACGAGAAGAAACCATGTAATGAGTGTGCTTAAAATCATTGAACACTTATCACCATGATTAATCATCCAACCCCGTATGTGATCTTAGTGGGTGATACATCTCTAAACCTAGTTTCATAATATAGTGCACTATTCTTATTCCATCCATATCCATAGTTGGCCCTCCTCTGCTTCTATATAGAGCAATAGTAATTATTCTTGTAATTCCCTAGCACATAATTATTACTCTAATGCTTTAATGTATAACATGTAGTGATTATTCCTTTAATGACCTATATATCTTTATTATTGTCTACTATGATGTTCCTTAATATACCTCCATAATTTTCACCTCTCGTGATGGTGTGGATTTCTTTATGGCACAATTTTAGGATCCATATCTTTTTCTTTTGATTTATTTTCCTCTTCCACCTTTTCAACTTCTAGTGTCTTTATCTTTAGAGTAAATGAAGTTTACTTATCATCTTTTTCTTTAAAAGTTACTAGGTATTCTACTAAGTCTTATTGATTATCCTCTTGTCGAACTTAATATCCATCCTCATGCTCAACCTTGAATTTTTTTTTCAATAAGTGTGATATCTTGCAAGATGACCTTATTCTCATGTACCAGATCTTCATGATATTATTTTGCACATTAATGTTGATTGTTCTCTATGTCTCTAACCAATTATATCTAAGAAAAATTATCCATACCATCCATATCAGATGTATAAAAATATAAATTCAAAATATATTTATCCATAGAGAGTTTTAAATATTAACAAAAATGAATTTTCTTACCTTCCACTTGTTCTTTCTTCATATTCCTTACTTGAACATGTAGATGTTGAACCAAATCCTTGTTCTTGAAGTTATACTTGTTGTTAGGGTCTATGGACATAATTACCTTTTATTTGAATGCACCTATGAAACTAAAATATAGAGGATTTATTTTTGGAGCTACATTGCTTAAACACTTATCCTGCACTTCTTCATCTTAATCATCTACCTTTCCTTCTACATCATGTGGAGCCTCTTCTTCTTCTTCATTGTTTTTTACTTTTTAATCCTCTTTTTCTTCTTCTTCCCTATATTCTTCCTTTTCATCCTCAACTACAACATATGCATTGTTTACATCCTCTTCTTCTTCTTTTTTATCCTATTAGCTAAAAACTTGTTCTAGTTCCTCCCAAGACCAAGTTGATCTCTCCTATGCCAACTCAGAGTACCAAGTCTATGTTGGACCACCAAGACAAAAATAAAAACAAAAACATATCATGTCATATGAAAAATAAGTTTCCTTAAATTGTATCCACCATTATTTATCATCAATATCACCATATCCATAGAAATATTTCATCCCCACAATGCACACAAATTAGGGTTTCAAGAAAAGACTCTTTTGATCAATCGTTGACCTACCCATTTTAGAAAGGTGTGTTGGTGTGAGGAATTTCCATCTGCCTCTTCCTAGGTTATTCCCTCACAAATTCTAATTCATCTCACCTTAAGTGAGATCATAGGTCTTAAGGTCATTAGGAGCTATGAAATATTCCATCATAGAATCCGTCACACACGTAACTATGCGTCGGTCGTCATATAAGAGTTACTTTCCATTTCTAGAACATAACTCATTTCTCCCTTGTGGAGGTATGATGGGTCTTGCATTGGGAGTTACACAACACTCCTATTTTTACCTTCTTTTATGATCTATGAGAATGAGCAGACCTTTTTCTTGCATGCACAATTTCATGGTGGTTGAATGCTTGCTTACTACTTAGAGCTATGTCACGGTTTTGTTCAAGTGTAACTCGGTTGATGTGCACACCTTCCCGCTTGATCCTCATACTCACATTATCTCACATGGTATTAGAGTATGTTCTTTGGGATTCACATCACTTATCTGCATCTATACTTACTACACTCGATTTCATGGTTTTACTAGTTTCTCATGCAATTTTTCCAATCTATGTTGGATTTGTGCTCTACTTGCATTAATTTGGTTTTATCTTGATTTTCATGGATTTTGTTGGTTTTATGTTGTTTCTAGTGTATGTGTAGCTTGCATTTGGATTTTGGAGTATTTCAAGAGTTTCTTCACCAAATATAGCTATTTATGGCTAAACTTGGTGGAAAACTACTTGTTTTGGAGGTATTTCTAGTTAATGGTGTTACTAGTTTTTTTAATTAAATTTTCGTTTAGTTTCTTGAAATTTTTGGTTGTCTCCAGCTCCTACCTCATCCTTCCCTTGTCTATTCTTGGGCCACCTCTTTTCTTCATTGAGATGATCTTTCTCCTCACCCAACTCGGTTGAGCTCTATTCTAGCTCGATGAGCTCCTTGGGTCCTTTTGACTAGACTTGGTTAGGATAGCTCCTACACCAAGCTATTTCTTGAAATCTGTAAGCTCTCACCTCTATAACTTTTCATGTAATTTGTCTCTATCCTGTCCATCCTTCTTGGCTAGGCCAATTCCTATCTACCCTACCATTGAGATCCTTAGAAATCTACCTTGTGCTCCTTGTGTTGTCCGATCTCAAAGCATCAACCCCATGGTGTCAACCCAACCCAACCCTCCATGGCTAATTCTTCCAATGTGTATCCACCCCAGTCTCCTTTCCCTATTCCTTGTTGTGTTGTTTCTGAGATTGAGAGGGGGTGAATCATTATAATCCAATTTTTATAATTTAAACTTTAAAAATCATAATAAAAATAATTACACAAGATGTAAAAGCTGCATGACATAATATTTATGTAGAAACCCTTTTGGGAGAAAAACCATAGAGAAAAGGTTGTTTGGAGCTATTGTCTAAATCAAACCACAAAATTAATTATTTTACAAATGTTTGTAGGAACCAACATACTGGAGACACCTATCCCTAATTCGAGCAACAACTTAGCTATGATTTGTGAGCACTAACCCATTGGAGATGCCTATCCCTAATGTCAAACACTAACTCAAGTATGATTTATGAGCACCAACCCACTAGAGTTGCTTCTTCAATCCACGAAAATTTTAGTGGCGATTCTTCGCTAATTCATGAATATTTACATTTTTGAAATTTTTATTTGGCGATTTTTAAGAGTCATCTAGAACAACTTGAGTTCACCTAAAATTTCTGGGTGTAGGTTATTTTGGTGGTTCGGCTCGCCTAGTGTTTATAATAAATTTAATATATATCATATAATCACCTATGCAAGTCAACCACTTGACTTTAGTTAGGGGTACAAATTTATCGTAGTTAGGGGTTTTTTTAGGGTTATTATGAGGCATATGTATGCAACCGAGTGGTTATATGCACATATGCCCATTGCATATTTCATACTGACCTCCCGACTATGTGGAGGTATCCGAGGTTGGATAATTCAAGGGTAGGCATGGAGGAATTCAAGGATAACCATTTTGCTTTGGACCCTTAATTTTCTCCACTTTAATTTCAAGTGATGAAAATGTAGGGTTCAAAAAAATTCGTTAGTGTTCTTTCTTCATCCATAGAGGGTTTGAATCTTGGTTGTGTTGTCTTTATTATAGACCAAAAACATGGTGATCCTAGATCGTAAGTTATATCCACCCACCGACTAGAGGCCAACTATGTATACAGTCAGGTGCCTACATATACATATGAGTGATTGCATATGTAGCCGCATGACTACATATGCGGCTACTGACCGTGTGTATGTAACTATCTCGACTACATATACATATGTATGGTTTCATAAATAGCCACTCGCTTATATACATAGCTCCTAGGTGCCCTTCTGTGTTGATAACCAAATTCAATTTGATGATGGAGTATAGATAAATCTTCACTTCTTCTTGTTATTTCTATATACATGTGCTTTACACTTTACCTATGCACTTCTCACTCTTGATCTTCTTTGACAACCTCACATTCTATACTACTTGAATTTTCTCTTCCTCTTTCTTCTCTAACCCTCTTGAAATTTATTAATTAACTGATCCTCTCTTGTTCACTCTCTTCATTTCCTTTTCAAAATTACATGATTATAGTATGAGCACTCACATTAATTCACAATTTAATTTACTTATATACTATGTTGATTTCATGAATAGACATGACTTTTCATGAGTCGACATCCTTTAGAATGTTCATCATGAGTCGAATTTGATATACTTTGAAATTTGAAATTTCCAAGACTCGCGTGGACATCCCCTATTTTCTCTTGGTCTCATGACATTACATGACCATCACAGACAAATATGTACATTTTGAACATTTCTCTTTGATACATGATTATCTTCCTTTGTATTGTATCACTTGTTGACTTCTACGATTTTTTTCGTTGCCTAGTATAATTTCAACACAAACCAAAATACTTCACTCTAGTATTTCATTACATGATGCACTACTACAACCCACGAAACACCACATACACCGACAGAGCACTTCACAACCCATGAACCACTAAAAAAACCCATGAAACACTACAGAACCTGTGAAACATTGCAAAAAAACCCATAGAACACTTCACACTTGTGAATCACTACATACACAGGAAACACTACGAAATCCAAAAAACACTAAAAACCCCCATGGAATGCTACAAAAACCACAAAAATTACAAAATTATTTTCCCTGGAGCGTGACATGCAAAATTAAAACTAAAATATATTTTTCATAAGAGTCATACATATGTAAAAATCAATGACAATATTTCTAATATAAAGATACTTATCAATATTATTTTGACATCAATGACAATAATTCTAACAATCTCCCCATTTGTCATTAATGGTAACCAACCATCTTACAACACCTTCCATCTTGATTTATTTCTCCCCATAACTTAAACTCTATAATTAATTCTCCCCCTTTGACATCAATGACAAAGGAAAACACTCCCATCACAATCTCCCCCTAAAAATTTTCTTCCATTTAATGACCTGCCAAAAAGGATATTACCCCCAACTTTTGTTAGAGATATTTAAATGTTTCTTTTGGAAGAGGTTTTGTAGAATATAAACAATCTGTGTAGACACCCATTTTCGGTACCCTATATTGTCCATCTACATCCCTCGCATTTTCATTTAAAATATTAAACTTATATTAATACCCCTAAACCATGTCCTCACCCTAATAAAATCACATTTTAATGGTAGTAAAAACCTATTCTACCCATCCTAAGTTACTAAAACCTCCCTAACCACTTAAAAACCATCCCAACCTATTTTAGCCCTAATCTCCTACTCATTAACTCCCTCAACACATTCCTAACCATCTCCACTTGTCTCATAATCAAATGAACCCATTTGGAAGTGGTTAAGACCAATTCCAATTGGGTTTCCCAATTTTTATGGATCGCCAATGAGTTTAATGAATCACCAACAATTATTTAAGTAACATCAAACCTCCATGAATGGGATCCTTAGGCATTACATGAAATCTCTATTACTTTGGAGACTTAGATGATTGAATTTCACACATCTTAGAACCTCCAACATCCATGTCACATTCGTGGAAGATTTGTAAATTTTTAATATTCCCACCACATTGTGTTCTAAGATTTCTCAAGCAAAGGTAAGCTTATGTCTAATGTTTTCACATTTATTCTATCAAAAGTTCATATTAAATCCCATAACAATCTATAAATCATTTGTTACACGTCTAATTTGCATCCTATTTAGAAATCAACCTTTTTCACAAGAATCGCTATCGATTCATCTAATCGTCAATGATTCCCAAATTGCTAGCAACCATACTTTGAACTGCCAGTGATCCCTATATTTTTATCATTTAATCACATTTTTATATCTACAATCAGTATCTTAATCTATCATTTTCTCTTATTTTTTAAGTTGTTTCTTTCTACATATGACTATACTAGGTCGGTCAATTCCGATTACTAACATATATGAACTTCCTATCATATAAAATCCCTTCGCTTTGGAATAATTTGACATCATGCATTAGTTGAGCATTTGTGCCATCATCTCGACACCATATGTCAAGGATGTGCCATATCAACTTGAAATCATCCGAGAAGAACAAGATGTTGTTGAATAGGCATAGATTGAATACTTTAAGGAGTTCAAGCTTGTTGTAGCCCTTACTTGGGCCACCTATTATGTAGAACAAGATATTTTTATCTCTATAGAGTTCTAATCTCCCTTTTATTGTCAATTATCTTGTTATCATTATCACTTCATTGTAAACGTGTTGACACACTTTAAGGAATACCTTTGGTTCTGGGATCGGAATTTTTGAGAAACTTGTCATATCTTTGTCTAATATCTATCTTGTGAAGCTATCTATGTATGTGTACATTCTCTCATTCATTGGAAGAAGGAGTCTCATTTGTGTATTACATCCATTCAACCTAACATTGTATTTTCGGTGCGTGATATTGTTAAAGCCTTCCATCTTCTCGGTTTTTCAATATTTTGTTACATACTTGATAAACCAAAATTCACCATAAAAAAATTGTTCTTTTATGGAAATGTATTCGAACTTATCTGTTGATATGTAAATTTCTCTCTCAAAAATGATATTTAACAGAATATACTTTGTTCTAGAATGCATGACTAGATTCTTTGAAATATTTATTGCACTAGTATTGTCATAGAGTATAGAAATTAGAGAATCAAATTCTATCTTGACATCATTAAGTGTTTGTTTCATCAAGAGGACTTGTATGCAAAAATATATTTTTCCTCGGACGTAGATAGAGAAACAGATGTCTATTTATTTCTCATCCAAGATACTAAATTGTTTCCAAAAAAAGAAAGTGCCTCCACTTGTACTTTTCATGTTATCCATACAACCAACCCAATTTCATATGTATATGTTTTTAAAGAAAAATATTCACCTTTTTGATACCATAATCCATAATCCACCATACCTTTTAGATATTTGAGTATTATTTTGACAACTTTCACATGAGTTTCTTTTGGAGCAACTTGAAAATGTGCTAGCATGCCTATTAGGTGTATCACATCTGGTCTTGATGTAGTTACATATAACAAACTTCCAATCATTGATATATAAAGAGTTTGATTTTATTCAAGATATTCATCATCCTTTCTCAACTTATAGCCTATGATCATGGGTGTACTTACTTTGGATTGTTAGATTGAGATATTTGTAATCCAAGGAAAAATGACAACTCACCAAACATGGACATTTAAAATTCTTTTTTATTTTCTCATAAAACTCTTCACACCTTATCCTTCCTCCAAAAATGATGTCATCAACATAAACAACAAAAATAAATTGATTATCACCTTTAGTTTTGATGTATAAATTACTGACAACAATTCCTTTCTTTAACCCTTGTTGTTGTAGATACTTGTCCAATCTTGAGTACCAAGCTTTGGGGTCTTATTTCAATACATAAAGATATTTCTTCAATTTACATACACAATCCTCATCATCTAATAATATTAATCCTTTTAGTTTTTCAATGTAAACTTATTCTTCCAAATTCCCATTCAAAAATCATATTTAACATCCATTTGATAGACTTAAAGTTATTATAACAAGAAAATTCCAAAAACATCATAGCGTCTTCTAAACATGCAACTGAGCAAAATTTTCTTCAAAATAAATACCTTATACTTGTGCATAGCCTTTATATACTAACATTGTTTTGTTTCTTACTACTTTCTTATCTCCATTCAACTTATTTTTTAATATCCACTTGGTACCAGTCACATTTTTGTCCTTAGGTCTTGGGACAAGCTCTCATATTTCATTCTTCTCTATCTGATCAATTTCTTCTTCCATTGGTCCAATCCATTGCTTGTCTTCTCTTTCCTCAACAATATTTTAGGATCAACTTTAGACAATAAAGATTGATTTACATGCTCTTATGTATTTTCCAGTCTTCTTTTAGTTTGTACTCTAAGATTTTTTCACCTATAATTTGATTTTCTGAATGATTATTTTGATGGTTTTTTTGTTTACATTATCTCAACTTATTCCTTTTCATCTTCATCTTCAATGTTGGCTTCTTCATAATAATCTATTTCTTGTACCTTGCTTTTTTACACTTGATATCATTTACCTTCACATTTTGCAAATTTTTAATGTTCTCGATTGTAACATATATAGGCCTTTCTCATTGAAGAGTAACCAATAAAAATACCTTCATCAAATCTAGATTCAAACTTACCCAATTCTTCATCATATTTCTTGATATAGCATTTTATTCCAAATACTTTGAAATGCTAATAGTTGTTGGTATGCCCTTCTAAATTTCATAAAGTGTCTTGTTGTTATTTACTCTGATCTACCCTCTATTCATAATATAGAATATTGTGTTGTTGCCTCTCTCCATAATTTTTCGAATACTATGGATTCGACTACCATGGTTTTGGTTATCTCTTACTGTTTTTTTTTCCTTTCTACAACTCCATTCTTCTGTAGTTCTTGCAGGTGAATAATGTCCTGCTTTATTCCATGGTGTTCACAATACTCTATGAATTCATTTGAAGAGATTTATCCTCAGTTAGATCTTAAACACTTGATTTTCAAATCCATTTCAATCTGAACCAGATATTTGTATGCCTTAAATCTTTCAAATGCTTTAGAATTTTATCTTTAAAAAGTAACTCATGTCAATCTAGAATGATCATCAATAAATAACATAAAATACATCTCACCTTAGGGCTTTGAGTTCTTATAGACCCATAGAGATCAATATGCACAAGTTCCAACAACCTTGTGGTTGAGTACTCCTTTTTCTTAAATGAGGCTCTTATCTTCTTTTCAAACTGACATTGTTTGCAAGTGGTATTTTTGGTTTAGTAATCTTTATCATGTCTCTAACAACTTGTTTGGAACTAATTTTCACTAGATTGTCGAAGTTCATATGACCCATTCTCCTATGCCACAACCAACTCTCATCAATTTTCCCCATGTAACACTTTTCACCTTTAATATCACTAAGAATGTAGATATTATTTGTTGTCTTGCATGCATCACTAACAACTTACTCGGTACTTGCCTTTCTAATTTCACATCCTCCAACATAAAATGTTACTATGCATCCTCTATCAATCATTTGACTCGCACTCAAAATTTTATGCTTTGGTCCTTAAACATATAAGCCATTTTAAGTTTTCAATTTACCATTATTTAAGCTAATGGTGACTTTTCCTAAAATTCTTGTAGTGGCATTGTCTCCAAATTTTACAATACCTCCATTTACCTTTTTCAAAGTAAGAAACTTACTTTTGTCTCTAGTCATATGGCTTAAGAAACCAATATCAATGTACCAATTATTTTCTTCATTATGTGCATGAAACGCTTTCTAAACAATCATGGATTTTTGTTTCTGTTTGTTTATTTATTTCTCTTGTTTTGCCTTTCAAACCTTTTTTGATCCAACATTTTGATTTTCTATGGTTTCCTCATTCTTAGATTGCTAGCAGAATCCACAAACCAACTTCTACAAAAGAAATGTTTATGCCCAAAATTATGGAACTTATAACATTCAATGTGAAAATTCATCAGAGGTAGAAATGAGTTGTAATTTATATTTGAGAACACATATGAATTTTCATTTGTATTCCTATCAAAACTTCTGACATGAGATCTGCATTCTACTACCTTGTGACCAAACTGATTACATGAAAAATAATATCCATAAAAGGAATTTTGAAACTTGATATTGTAATGCCGCCTTGGAGAAAATGATATTCTTATTAAATCCTTGTTACACTTTAGAGGATTATTATGTAGAACATGAATTTATTTCCTTTTGCAACTTTCATTTAAAGTGTTTGTGTATTCGGGATCGTGTGCTTCTTCCTTCATATGGTTCTCATCTCTATAACAAATTTTAAGTGCATCTACATAGCTTTTTAATGTCTCATGATTTGTCATCTTTGGATACACTTTGGGACATTCTTTTGCAGACTTCTCATTGTACCCAAGACATCCTTTGATAAATGGTGATATTTGATTATTGATGATGTTTTCTAAAACTTAAGATCTCTTTTCAAATTTGAGACATCTGTTCAAGTTGGTATTTTATTTCTCAAATTCCTTTATTAAGGAAACAACTTCACTTCCAGTTTATCACAATATTATTCTTTCTATTTTAACCGTATTTTCACATCCTCATCCATATTATTTATTTATTCTAGTTGATTCTTTAGATAAATAATGATTTTTGTAGTGCCCACTTCCCTTTGACATTGTTTGGATGCTGATCTTGATACTATTGACCTCATTTTGGACATTATTATGTTTTGATTTAGTATGATGTGTAGATGTAGATCATGGATTATTATGGACCTTGATTCATTAGCATGCATGATGATTATTAGAGACATTATTAAATATGGATGATGATATACGGTTGACATGGATATAGTATTGATGTTGATTTTAGACATGTGACATTTGATACTAAGAGTAGCTCTAGTATAGAGATTCATTGGATGATGATATAGTTGCAAATTTAATTTAAATGATGATGCTGAATTCTTGATGTTTTTGTGATTTGAATTTAATCTTTATATGTTGTTTATATCATTTTGGATGTTATGATATGGCCACGAGGCTGAAGGAGGCATTGTTATTTTGTAGGTTAAAATATCACAACAATGTCGGGGACTAAAGACTAACCATATTAGAATTCTCGGATGAATTCAACGAGGTCACCATGGAACCTGTAATTGTTTGTATGATTGTGTTGTTAGGGATTCCCATGGGGTATCACCTTTAAAATATGACTAAGGGATTTCATGTATTACTTTAATGTGTTTCCTTTTTTGTAATGTTTACATGTATTTTATTTGTGATGTGTTACCCCTTTACTTAGTTGTTAATTGATTTGGGTTTATGTTATATATAACCATGTGTTAAATAAATAAATAATTATGTCAAAATAAATGAAGTCATAGATATTAATGCATGTTGTAAGAATGTGTAAGAAGATTTAAGTGATGTGAAAGATTGTGTAAGTCAGATTTTGGAGTGTAGGACACTTCATCCTCAAAGGAACTCGAATTTTTCCTTGAGGGCTGCATTTTGAGGCTTGTGGGACAAGTTAAACTTGTCCCACACCTCTTAAAATCATCCACCAACCATACCTATGGTTTGGGGGTCAAAATTATCCTTTTTAATTGTATTTTGAATGACTATGTGTAATTTTTCATCATTGCACTTTCCTTACAAGCTTTTAATTCAGTCCTTGTTAAAGTATGAGTTAATTTTGAGTGTGTAAGTTGATTGTCATCTCCATTTATTGTGTTTAGTTGTGATGTTGAATTTATCCTTTTGGGGTTGAGGAAGAATGATGTGGCATCCCACTTGGAATCCACATCATCCTCTCCTCTCCCTCTCCTTTAAAATTTGAATTCTTCTCTTGGTTATGGTTGTTGAAACTTTGCTCTTCCTTCTTGGGTCGAATTTTTTTATTGCTTTTGGAGTCTTGCATTGGGAAGGAGTTGGAAATTCATTTACATACTTGGTATTTCTGTTTTGGACTGCATTTTTGAGCATTGAAGGAGCTTGCTATTTTGGAAACAATCTCCATTATGGAGAGGTAGGATCTTGCCTTTTTAATATGTTGATTTCCCCTTTTCTTACATGAATGAAATGGTGAGTGTGTTATGTATTGTTGGCTGGTTGGGTATAATGCTTAGGGAAAGGTGTAGGAGAAGGCTATGGGGATTTCATATGGGGGCATAAGGGATTGCCAATGGCACTTGTTCTATTTTGGAGGGAGTTTTGGATTGGGATCCACCTAGGAAAAGAAACTACTTGCATTTCTTACTCTTGGGGGCATAAGAAGGGGTTGAGAGATATAAGGTTTATAGGATTTGATATGGTTATTGGTGGTATGATTTAGGTGGATTACCAATTCCAAATAGGAAGCATAATAAGTTTCCCCTTAGTTCTTACTCTTGATGGCTTGCTTGATCAAGCCCATGTGTTGTGTGTGTGATTCTTATTGCGATTGTGAACTGCTTTGTCTTTGTTTAATTTGTGTATTTTGTTGTATTATGCATGTGAAAAGAATGTTACTTGTTGTTATAGAAGCCTTTGTTGCCATGTGTTGATGTTCATACTCTATTCCAATATGGTTGGGGCTCGGGGGCCAATGGGAAAAGATGGCTTCTCCTTTCCCATTGGATGTCTTGGTTGAGTGGAGAGTGTTTCCTTTCCCCCTTCCTTGTTGTGATCAAGATGAAAAGATGAAGAAATCAGCATGCTTCTGTTTTTTGGAGCAAAAGAAAATATAGTTTGTGACAAATTCCCTTCCTTTGGGAAAAATTATTGTAACTTTCCCACTTCAAGTGGATGATTGTATTATTGTTTGTAATGTGAAGCCACTTCGCATTGGAAAGGAAAGATTGAGATTCATTGGGAAATGTAAAGAGTTAGTATTCCATTCTTGTTTTGGAAAAGAATGTCATACAGTTCATAAGTTGCATATATAAATTCAAAGAAAGAAAGAAATTGTTAAGTTATTTGAATTATCAATAAAGGATGGCATTGATTCTTTTAAATTTATATGGTAATGTATACCGAAATTGTGTTATTGTCCAAGAATGAGACTCTATTGGTAAAAGAATAAGAAACAGTGTTGTTATTGTATGTATTGTAGTTGAAATCAAAT